>CP139509.1:222024992-223224992 GCA_021014915.2 Artemisia tridentata subsp. tridentata
CAATTGTAATTACCACATATGAAGGCCAACATTGTCACCACACTGTAGCGTTCCCTAGAGGACTAATAAGTCATGAAAGTGCTTATGCAAGATACTTGGCCCCTTCTTCAACCTCGCAACAATTTAGCTATCCAAGACCCCAATTCCCACAAGTAGGCGATCTTGGTCCCTCTCAGTCACAGCCACAAGTAATATCTAGTGAAGCAGAGAATCAACCTTCTCGTGAACAGCCTCAAACATCGTTTCAAGATGCTCGTGTAGATCAAGGGTTGCTTGGTGATATAGTGCCTTCAATAATGCGCAACTGACAATATAAAGGTATTTTTTTATTATTATTATTAATTTTTTTTTTGTTACAGTCAAGATTTTATCAATCTATAAGTGAAACATATATACCTATGAGCTGAAATACAACACCTGACTTGAGACAAACCGGAGACGTAGTAATTTTTCTAGCTAAAGTCGATTTAGGGAGGTAATATTTACGATTGCTGGCTCATAAATTGTTGCAGTTTGGTACATGTGTATTAATTGAGTGCTGCATTAACCCACATTGAAGTCTTTAGAGTTATTTACTCCTGAAGTGATAGTTAGGGGTCCGGCTGGTAGACCCTTTGACAAGCTAAGTCAGTAATCGCATAAGACCATACTGGGCTCAATGAAGAGTCTTGCCTCCTTTATGTTATGTCATAGGGGTCAAGGGAAATGAAAAACTATATATATAATAAACATATGCATTATTGTTGCCTAACCTTATATTTACTTCATTTGAAAGCAAACCTTAGCTAGTTGTAATGGTTTATGGGGGTTTTCATATATCTAAGCAATATCCAGGAAATATTTACTCATTTGAGTACTTGTGGAGTTATGGTGATTTTCTACCCAATTAAACAGTGAGTTCAATACCAAACGTCACCTACATGTTGGCATGTACATGGATCACATAAGTTGCTGCTTTAACTCTAAACAGTGACATGACAAAGGTCTCAAAAATGAAAAATTAAAAACATTAGCTAGTTTACATTTTTTACTAATCAAAAATTCTTTATAGTCTATAATCAGATAATTTCACTCAAACTATAGTTTTGGTGGTTGGCTTATGACTAAATCTCATTCTAGTAACTAAATCTAAACTTTCATATGTGCAAATCTGTTTACTTGTGCATGGCATTATATACTTAATCAGGTTATATACTCATCATGCATCATACAGCTAGTAATAAGCATATATATGGATGTGCATATACACATGTATTCATCACACTTAACTTTCTTTAAAGAATGATAATTAAGAATTAACTCTAGGCATTTAACACTTTTGTCGATCACCACAAGATACTATAGAGCTTGTACTTCTGGGAATTGCCAAGATGCATGCACCTTTCAGAAGCCCACCAATATGGATATATGGTCCTTAGTAGTCACAATGGTCCACTGGTCCTATGAAATTGATTGATAATGATTGTCAATACTACCATGCATTTATTTAATTTGTTTTTAAAGAAAATTCAAATTTATAATCAAGTAAAACGTCTGTTCAATGAATGATCAATGTTAGTTGCGTGTTGGAGTCGTTTTGAGATGTAGCTCTCGTATAATTAGAAATAAGATAGGGAAATAAAAATTTAGCCTTCATCGTCACGTTTCCTTTCATTCAATTCATGTTTTCTTTTTTCTGCTGTTTGTTGGCAATCTGCTTTGAGTAGGAACGAGTATGAGTACGTAGTAATATAATAAACACCTCTTATGGTCATTAATCAAACGTTAAATATAGAACATGCATGCTTGTTATATTATATAGTATAATGTTCTTGCTTTGTCAATACTTTTAAGTAATTTCAATTACTTTACCCCCCAGAAGGGTGCACCTGTCAGGAACTCAGATGTAATAGTTTTCTGGTACAATGAAGATATCATTTTCAAAGATTTAGATGATTCTCTTTTCTAGAAGAAAAATGAATATAATGGTAGTTTCACCAATACCATATGAGCCTCTTATTTTAATCCCTCAAAACGCATGCAGTTGATGCTTTGAAAGAAAAAGACCTTTACATATAAAAACATAGTTCTTGTCCAATGATTCATACATAAAATATATAATTTAAAGGCTATCTATTTGCTAAATCAAGCTAATCAAGTAAGCTAGTTTTAGAAGTCACTAAATGTTTCCATCATGATCACTTGTTTGCTTTCACATCTGCTTTTTGTTTGTTTGGCACTCCTGTGCCCAAAGAGTTAAAATTCCCAATTTGCTTTCTTGGTACATCCATTTTGTTCCTTATGCTATCAATTCGATTTGTTTGGTAGCCAAACTATGCTTTGGAGTTTCATAGATTAAGATAAGGCATTTGGAAATGATTCTTTTGTCCTTAATGACTACAGCTTGTGTTTTAAAAGTTGTTATCGCTTATTTTGCTTTTATACAAAGTATATTCAGTTTGTGCGTGTTTGGATAGGAAAATATATATATATATATATTATATATATATATATATATAATATATATATATATATATATGTGTGTGTGTGTGTGTGTGTGTGTGCTTAAGATTATCTGCATGCAAATCTGAGGGGAAAGTGATTAGTTTGGGTGTTGCTTATACAATCATGCTTCTCACTTTGATGATTTACTTTTAAGTTCTTGAATTGGCAGAGTCGTCAAACATATAAACGTACAACGTAGTGCTTATATCCTCCGTATATGGTTATTGCATTATATTAAAACATATATAAACAATCCAAACCCTAAATTTTGCATCCGATTCTGTTAACTAATCTGTTTCTGCTTATATCTGCAAAAAAGAAAGAGTAAGAAGCTGTAATTAATAAGCAATCCCAAACTCCCTTAATTATGAGATTACACAAACCCTTTTCTTATGATCACACAATGATATGCTAACATCAAATCATTCTTTTTCAAGTTTGAACTCTAGCTAGTAATGATCGAGTTTATTCGACTTTGTATGTATGCTTGTGTCCTACATGTAGCCACACCTAAACTGGGGTTAGATGCTTTGAGCAAAACGTATCTTTTTGGCATGTTATTCGCCTAAATTATTATCTCCTATTCCTTATAATTTCATCTTCATTTTTTTTGTGGTGGGGACAACGAGTACTTTTGTAGATGTATTGTCATGGAAGATGAAATAACACACAATAATGATTCTAGGCCAAATGTAATAAGGTACGACCAAGATCGCACATGCTACCATCACTTTATCTTTCTCTTTTTACAATCAACTTGATCACCAACTTAGCGTAATAAAACAACCTAACTTCACCACCATTTTTTTTCTTTTCATTTTCATTTTTTCTAAACACTTAAATTCAAATTTCTTTATAATTAAAAAACATTGCATTAATAATTCAAATTAAAAAAAAAAAAAAAAAAAAAAAAAAAAAAAAAAAACAAATCAAATAAAATGATACTACAAATTATTGTGCATTTGTTCGACGCTAAATGTGTTCTACTAAATCGGCTATAAGGCTTACATGAGTTTCCTCGTTAACTAAATCGCGAACAACTTATAATGTTTCTTCATACGTTCGTACGAAATCATCATCACGATGTTGATCATCTGGACAAAAGTCGAGAAAGCTTGCCCTCCCTTTGTATTTTATAATCATATTATGTAATATGATGCATGTGTACATCATATCCGTTATTTTCTTAAGATGAAGCATGTGTACATCACATCCGTTATTTTCTTAAGAGACATCAGCTGTGGGGGAGTTTTGATTATAGCTCACTTTTTATTTAGCACATCAAACGTTCGTTCCACATCTTTTCTTGATGCTTCATGTGCTTGCTTATACCTTATTTGCTCGTATCATTCGCACCTGGCTATGAAATTAACTTAACAAGAACAGACCATTTCGGATATATCCCGTCAGTAAGATAATATCTCCATTTATAAGTCACGTCGTTAGCCACAAACAGAACCTCTGTTGCTTTTCCGTCTTTGAGATCGTTGAAAATAGGCAATTGACGTATAACATTGACGTCGTTCCTCACCCCAGAAACACCTAAGAACGCATGCCAAATCCATAAATCTTGTGAGGCAACCACTTTCAATGAAATGAATGGATGTGGCATGTGATCACCCCAGCAATATTGAGCACGATATGCATTTGGGCAATCAACAAAAAAAAATCCCAGGAAACCCATGTAACTCCTCGTGAAAAACATAGAGTTTTTACGACATCAGTATAAGTAGACCTTCGCAAAAACTCGTCTCCATATAACTCCATAATAGCATTACAAAAACATCTATAGAGAATCACGGGAAGTTTTCTCACCCATTTGTAGATATTTGTCTAGAGCATCAGGAACGGTGTCGTATGCCAATTAACGAATGTCATACACTTCACCAATTGGGGAAATGCCAACTCTTCTCGTACAATCACTACTATGTTGAAAATACGGCGAATTATCAATTATTTCCCGAACTATGCATGTGAATAGTGATCAGCTCATTCAAAACCGCTTACGGAATAATTTGTCGTCATACAGTGAGTTTTCAAAGAAGTAAGAGGCCACTAGACGATCATGAACACCGTAACAATCTCTAGCTATCGTGTTTCGTGGGGTTTTTGGGATTCTAGATGTAGAAGCTTGATAATTCATATAGTATGTCGTTGCCTCTTTTAAAAACTCTAGCTCCATATTATTAACTTCTTATTCTTCATCCGAGGATGTAAAGAAAAATTGTTCGGAATACATTTGTTTTAGATGAGATGTGCAAAGTGTATAAGAAATAATGTATTTGAAAGTGTGAATGAAAATAAAAGAGAATTAAGGTATTTATAGGGATAAAATTAATATAAATTTTAAAAGATTATTATTATTATTATTATTATTATTATTATTATTATTATTATTATTATTATTATTATTATTATTATTATAGTGCCCAAGAGATAGTTTTTTAAACAACGGGTTTTATTTATTTTTTTATTTTATTATTATTTTTTATTTTTTGGGCGCCAAGCTAACCACATAACTCGGTCGATGGCAAGATCGAGTCCTCATTTTTTTTCCTTGGACGACGCATCTGTGGAGGTGACCCTAATAGGGGCTCGACGCGTCATGGGTGCCAATACTCTATCGTCTTGCCTCTTTTATGGGTGTACTTACAAGTTATCATCTAGGTAGTGTAAAATGAGACAACTGTAACATGTATTATTTGATGATGTATGTGTTAGTCTCTATCTATATTGTATTATGGGCTTAATTATTGTTTAGGCTTAGCCCACTTTTAGAATATTCTCTTTGGGTAAAGACATTTCTAGAATATTTTTTAGCCATTATATATTACTAGTATAAATTATCATTAATGGAATGTAAGACAATTATTCACTCCAATATGGTATCAGAGTCTTGATCCTAACCCTAATCATAATGATAATTTACAATATATAATAGCTAAAGAATATTCTAGAAGTGGGCTAACCTTAAACAATAATTAAGCCCATAATACAATATAGATATCGACTAATACCATGATCTTACGCTTTCATCAATATAGTAAATATCGTCGTCTTACAAGTAATCAAAACAACTTGCGTTATACTTGGATCGCCACTATTTGAAAAATGGAAGACTCGGTTCTGACGGGTTAGGGCAGAAAAAGCTTGCTAGTCTTGGTTCTATATGATTCTCGATATGTTAGGATGTAGATGATCTACGACCAAACCTAAGTGTAAATGTATGATTAATCATTTATACATTTATTACTCTTATAAGAATATGTTGTAGTTTTAAAGAATTTTGATGTGAAAACTTATTTTTAAGATTAAACACTTTATAAGAATGTCTTGTAGCTTCAAAGAATCAAAGTCAATCATTTTCATGATCAAGATATCAAACACAATACGGTATTGGTAACTTGCATATATGTTGCATGGTTTGGTACACAATATTTAACAAGTGCAATACCCGTGTGTTGCTCGGGTATTCATTTTGAAAGGAAGAAAAAGTATACTTACCTACTCCTTTGGTCTCTAAATAATTGTTACCCAAACAAAATAACACACAACTTAAAAAATACAATATAAATTATTGAATTATAATATTTAATTTCTAAAACACGTAAACCTGTCATATCAGGCGTTAAAATGCCCAAAGTTTAATATACGCAATTTTATCATTTCTATTAGTCTCTAAAATTTATAAAAAAACTCATAGTATATACAGAAATAAATCAAAGTTTTCATAATTTCTTATGCAAAAGAGTAATACAAACGGAATAAAAGACTTGAAACCATATCTCATAGAACTTGAAGTTTGAAAGCAACGTAAATCAATTTTGTTTTTCCATGAGTTCACAGCAAGGTAAAATCATTAGTAGCTTCATTAATTTATTAAACTTATATAGAGATTTATATCTGATTATTAAAGCACGTGTTTTGTTTTGTTGTTGTCGTGTGAAAGATGTAAATGGTCTACTTAAGACAACATTTATAATTAAGCATATATACAATAAGAACTTTTGCTTGATAGTTTTGTAGATTAGGTATTCTATAATCTATTTCAATAACAACAATCGAAAACTTGTAGTGTCGAAGAGGATGAAGAAAGATGATTTAGAAGAGCCAAGAAAATATGATTAGTTTGTTGTTTTTAGTTATCATCATCTTAATGAATTTTGCCCCTGATATACCACACCTTTTCCTATGAATAAATTAGTCAAAGTCAAACAGCAATTTAAACGGCCCAGATTAAATTTTAGATTGATCCCACGGTTAATATATAATGTCATGTCATCATTTTTTCTCTCTGCTCCGTCGGCAATATATACTATAATATGTGCCATACATATGGCTCAGAAGTTGACACAAAGACTGCAATTTAATTAGTAAAAGTTTATTTTTGTTTGTGTTACAATATCAGGATGGAAGACTGAGTTTGCACCAAGTCATCATCCACCAAGACACTCTTGATTAATTTCCAGGTATTAAAATGTGCAATCTTTTAATGGTAGATGCATTGAGTAACAAAAGTTTGGTCAACTGAATTATTTATTCATTCAAATCTTTAAATCAAGTGGCTAACCCTCTCTTTATGCTACCTTCCACTTTTTAGATCACTGAAGCTAAAGATTACATATGCTTCCTATTGATCATTATATATAGTCTTAAAATATTGTGTATATGTAACATTATTGTAGTATAAATTTTGCATATAAATGTTTAGCAGTACTTTTTAAGTTTTCGTTTTGATCTTGGTATCTTTCATATCAAAAATGGACACAATCAATCAAATACAAATGTTGGGGTATATTTCTCATTTGTGTTGTGTGGATAATGATCTGCTTGCACATACATACGCCAATGGTGAAATGCTTGCAGTGGCGAAGCTTGGAACTTTTAAGTGAGGGGTCGGCATCTAAATTTTTTTTTCCTAAAGCTATTTTTCAAGTATACCGAAATTTTCGGGGGGTCGAAACCGAATATACCGAAAATTTTCTACATGAAAACTATATACCCCTACATCGCAAAAAAAAATTCGCCACTGAATGCTTGGGGGTCCGCCCCCCCCCCCCCCCCCCCCCCAATAGCTGCGCCACTGAATGCTTGGATGATATGATGTATAACCTCTTATCGTTAATATGTTGGTTGGACACTTACTTGAAAAATGTAACCCATTTGTCTTTTCTTTTCTTTTTTTTCTCTTTCGAGTGTTGTGTAGCTAACTTTTAATTTTACTTTTATGTATTTAAATTTATAAATTTCGACCTTTGTATGTATTTTATATCTGTAATATGACCATTTTACCCTTTAATGTTAATAAGGTTAGTTAAAAATGTAGGGGTAAAATAGTCACAAAGTACACACAAATGTTAAACTTCAAAATTTTGGGTATATGATAGGAAAAGTAAATTAGCTGCATAACACTCGAAAAAGTAGCAATTTAGTTACATTTTTTTTTTTTGATAATTACCGTTTTTTCCTACCCTATGTTGTTCAAGTTATGTACGAGTAGTATTTTGGTGTTGAATAATTTAGAACTTATTGTAGATGGTGTGACAACTGCAAATTGTTAACTTGTGAATGTTACGAGTAATATATTATGCAAGTTATTACAAGTACATTTTTTATATGTTGTTATTTGTATCATTAATATACCTGCTAATATATGTATGCGGTGATATATATTAGTTTAAAAGTAAAATGTGGCACTAATATAACTTACGTCGTGATATGTTGTTTTAGGGAAGTTCATTTTTAAAGAAAGAATAAAGAAAATAGTAAACTGCAAAATATATTTTTGTGATTTGTCAGTTTTCACATTAAACATCCTCGTCAGAAACTTTTGGCACTAATCATCTCTTTAATAGTAAAAGTTAAACATAATACATCTCTAGAAACTAACGATGTAATTTTTTCTCCATTATTTTTGTTATATACTAAAAGTCAAACACTTATCTTGATAAAATCACTCTCAAACACCCTTTTATTCATTTCATCTTCTTTTTATCATCGCCTCCACTACCCATCATCATCTTCTTCTTCTTACTAACAAAACTACTCACCATAAAATCACTTATAACTATCATAAAATACATAAACCTACACAAAATACTTATACCTATCACCATAAAATCACTCACAATCATCACAAAATCTATGGTGGCCGGATTTGTGGCCATCATCATTCGCTACCTCCACCATCACTTTCTACCTCCACTACCACTTTTCTTGTAACACCCCGATTTTCATGGTAATATTTACGATTATGTTATGTAGTTGAAAGTTTATTCTATGATATCATTTGCAAGTTATCCTTAGCTAGAAGAACCTTAAGGGCATGTTTGGTAGCGGGAATTGGGCCCAAAGAAATAGAAATGGGCTTATTTCCCATGTTTGGTTTGACAAAGTAATGAAAATGGAAATGGGCTTAATTCTCGGGCTTAATTCTCGAGAATCTGTTTGGTATGTTAGAGAAATAAAAAGGTGGAGAATTGTGGGGAATTGGTGGAGAATTGGTAGTGCAATTTTTTGAGTTTCATTTCCACTACTTTTAGTGAGGAAATGGGAGAAATGAGGGGAACTTTGTAAGTTTTTTTTTTTTTTTTTTTTCTTTTTTTTTTTTTTTTTTTCTTTTCTTTCTTTTTTTAGTTGCAAACCGATTTACGTAAATGTATTTTTTATAAAAAAAAATTAATAATTTTTTAAAATATATTTTTTATAAAATAAGTTTTTAAAAAATAAATAAATAAATAAATTTTTTATAAAAAATAATTTAAAAAAATATATTTTTTTAAAATATATTTTTTATAGAATTGTTATTTAGAAAAAATAAATTTTTTTAAATAATTTTTTTAATTAATTTTATAAAAAATAAATTAAAAACAATATTTTTTTAAAATAAGTTTTTTTAAAAAATAAAAAATAATAATAATTAATTTTTTTTTAAATATATATTTTTTAAAATAAGTTTTTTTAAAAAAACAAACAAAAGTTCTAATTCTTTCAATAAAAAGTTTTTTTTTTTTTTTTTTTTTTTTTTTTTTTTTTTGCCAATTCTCGAGTTTATTTCTCATGTTACCAAACACTAGAATTGACTTTAAATTTCTCTACCCATTTCTATTCTCTGATTTCTATTCTCTACTTCATTTCTATTCTCTGAAATTCTCTCTACCAAACGTGCCCTAAATGAAATACTCCATTCGTCTCAAAATATAAGTCCACTTGACTTTTCGGATCCAACTTTGACCTTAAATATTTTTGTTTGTATTATATAATACTTGTATACTAAATGAAAATACACATAAAACCCAATCCATTTAGACATTTTGCATCAAGTATTATATAATACAAACAAAAATATTTAAAGTCAAAGTTGGATTCAAAAAATCAAAATGGACTTATATTTTGGGACGGATGAAGTAAGAATTAACGAAAAGGACATTTCACGCAATGGATCTTCTAACGAGTACTAACTATGCCAAGTGAGGAAAGTTATATGAAAAGTCAAAATTACCCCTTTGTATTAGCTAGATAACCTTCCAGTGAAATAACTCTTCCCCATTTCACACGTGTTTAGTGTGTGTACTTCAATTTCTCCTTGTGAAGCAAGGATAAGCCTAGGTTGCAAGCTTGGAAATTGGTAGTGAATAACCTCATATCAAGGTTAGCTTAATAAGAATTTCTGGTCTATGTTATGTTATGAAAATTCATAGTTTCGGGGTTTTTGGAAAATGATAACTTGTAAGTCAATCTAACGATAAGATGATGTTTTAATAATCATGGGGAGAAGTTGGTTTGGTTCATTATCAAGTTTACATAGAATTATGAATTTAGATGATAAAGAGAATTTACAAATGATTAATTTCATATATCACCTTACTTTCATTATTAATTTCATATATACTTAAAATGCAAGTATTAAATGCATAATGTACAATATTTTTAATGCATGTTTTGGTATATATAAAAATTCCAACTAAAAGGAGGGGAGATATGAAATTGCCCATTTACAAAAAATCACATATATGTTAGAAATTATTATGTTTGTAATTAAAATGTTTGAAGTTATGATTTAAAAGAAATGTCATATGAATATTTCATAAAAGATGAATTTTTGTTAGTAAGCAAAATATCTTGCCAAACACCCCTTTCTTGATAGTTATTCCAAACACAAGATTTAGAAGTGATGAATTTATATGATGAATGATCATACATGTATGTGTTATAATTATAGGTGCAAGGAGTTAGTCATTCATTTTCCAAAAAAACCACTAAGTCTATGCAAAGGTGAGTAACGAATTACTAGTATAATAAAGGTGTTGGATATCTAAACATTCGTACCAAAAGTTCATAGTTCATGTTGACCTATAAGGTCATGTTTATCAAAAATTCATGTTGACTCATATGATTATATTTACCCAAATGTAGCACCCCATAGTTCATGTTATCCCAAAGCTCATGTTTGGTGCCCTTGCACCTAAACTTGTGGAATAGTATTTATGATATAGTTCACTTTATGGTTGCTTTACCAGATGCTCATTGTTATTATGCTTTCATTTACTCACTAAGCTTTTGTTTATGTTACCATATAACATGTTTTGTAGGTGCGCCAAGTGACGTACTTAAGATCAAGGGGAAGGGACATATGTGAATAACTAACGGTGTAGCTTGTGGTTGGTGAACAAGCTTCTTTCGCCTTCCTTTGATACAAGTAGTTACACCCTAAAGTATTTTAAAGTCTCTAAACATTTTCTGGAAATGTATTATGAAAAGTGTCAAGTTTATATATATTATGCAATAAAAAGGGTGTCTGAAACAAGTTTTACTCACCCTGCCAATGAGTCTAATGGGTCTAAAGTGTACGTAAATATGTTATGAAACTTATTCTAGGTTTTGTATGAAATGTAACACCCTCATGTTCAATTTCCAGTATTGGTTTCATGATTAAGGCATTTTACAAGCTTAACTTGTGTTGAAAATGAAACAGACTCCGAGACGTCTATGGCGTAGAGAATTTTTAGTCTCTACGGCATAAAGGCCTATATGGCGTAGAAAATTTTTAGTCTCTACGGTGTATATGGGAGGATAAAAGAAATAAAAATAATTGAATTTGGGCGTTTCAAGTTTGTATTAGGGCGATGGTTTGAGAGATTTAAGTATCCACCGTTAGTTGGGTACTTAGACTTAAACCTCGTTGCAATACTAATGGTAGACTATTTGTATGTTTATGTTAATGCGTTCAATTATTATAGCAATATATGTATTTGAATGCTAATTCATGAATGATTATGGGATAGTTTAGTTCTTGAATCAAGGTATGATATGGTGACAATAAGGACTTGATTATATGATGCAATTATTTGGGGAAATTGCATATATATATCCCTTCAAAAGGTCAAAATTTATATCCAACTTAATTTTATAATTGCATATATATTCTTTCAAAAGCTCAAAATTGCGTATGTATCCAACTTAAACTACTAACTGCACATATGTCATTTCTAAACTTTTATAATTGCACATATATCTTTTCTAAATTTTTATAATTGCATATATATCTTTTCTAAACCTTTAGCATGCCATATATATCAAAATAATTATTTAATATAATTTAAAACACTAAATTATGATAATTATAATTTTATAAATAGCAAAAACTACATCTGTTTCAAATGTACGATGTCCTGAAATTCAAAATGAACTAGATGATAAAAAACAATATATCAAGACAATATTTAACCTCACAAAAAATTCACTTTATCTAATATATAATATGAATACATGAAATAAAATCATCATAGATATCATGATTATTATATATGTATAATATAAAAAGTATGTTTGCAATGAAGAGGAATATTACTACCATCAAGTTTTAAAATTTAAAATATATATATATATAGGGTATATATATATATATATATATATATATATATATATATATATATATATATATATATATATATATATATATATAGGGTAGGGTTATTCTAAAAAGTCTCTTATAATAAAAAGTGTAGGAAGGATTGTCGGAGCGACATGTGTCACCTTGTCACATCATCATGCCACATCATATGACATGTGTCACCCACCCCACCCCAAAAAAAAAAAAAAAAAAAATCCCGCCAAAAAAAAAATTTTTTTTTGGCAAAAAAAAATTCCCGCCAAAAAATTCCCCGCCAAAAATTTTGGTGCATCACAGTTATAAGTTTTGGTGCATCAGACTAATAAGTTTTACTGCATCACAGTTATAAGTTACTGCATCATAGTTAACAGTTAAGTGCATCAACTATGGTGCAGTAACTTATAACCTTAATGCACTAAATCATAATTGTGATGCAGTAACTTTATAACTGTGACGCATCACAGTTATAAGTTACTGCATCATAGTTAACAGTTAAGTGCATCAACTATGATGCAGTAACTTTATAACTGTGATGCAGTAACAAAATTTGGCGGGAAATTTTTTGGCGGGAAAAAAAAATTTTGGCCCCCAAAAAAAAATTTTTTTTTTTTTGCGGGAAAAAATTTTTTTTCGCGGGGGGGGGGGTGACACATGTCATATGATGTGGAAGGGGGGTGACACATGTCACTCTCACAATCCTTCCTACACTTTTTATTATAAGGGACTTTTTATTTTAACCCATATATATATATATATATATATATATATATATATATATATATAGTTTTTATGTATTTTAGAGTTGTAAATTTATATTTGGCGGGAAAATAGTCATTTGGATATACATGACTTATTTAATGTTTAGAAAGAATATATATGAAATTATAAGTTTAAATTGAATATATATGCAATTTTGAGCTTTTGGAATGATATATATGTAATTATAAATTTAAGTTGGATATATACGCAATTTTGAAATTTTGGATGGATATATATGTAATTTCGCTTTTCTTTTTTATCTTGATTGAAAAAATGAGAGTACAGAATTGTCTCATTTTAATATTTTATTTTATTTTTTTAATCTTTATTGAACCAAACTCTAGATGGAGCAATGTTATACATTCCTACCATTTCTTCTTACTTATCCTTCTACTCCACATAAAGTTTAACATGTGTAATCCACTATTTATCTCTCTTAATCTCCTTCATTAATTTTTACACTTGCTAAATCATAAAGGTAGGAAGATTTGTAGCAACATGAAATAGGAATGTTTATCATTTTCCCTCTAGATGTCATACACAAAGAATCTTCGGATCCATATTTGAAGAAAACATAATGCTTCATGCACATGTATATGTATAAATAAGTATGTGCATATCAAATATAAAAGACAGCATAACTCAATAAAGAAACATGACATAAATGTACATAATAAGTGTATAATTCATTTCAAACACATAAGCAACATACCTAAAGCTACAAATAGATAGTCACTATTTATTTACCTAAGTTATGTATGTTCTAACACTTATATTGCAGCGGAGAGTATCTAACACAGATGGTTTTCAATATCACCGCTATTGTGATAAGCAAAAGATTATTAACCTTTGTTTTGCAGATGATTTATTTTTATTTGCTCGAGGTGATGTTACTTCTGCAATTGTGATCATGGATGCATTGGATGAGTTCAAGAATGTTTCGGGTTTAGTTCCTAGTATCCCGAAGAGCACTGCTTGATGAGTGTCTAAATACTCATCATTTTTACCTAATCTGAGCTGCCAAAACATCCAAAAACACTCAGAAATGCATCATAATACTGAAATTATCACAAAATTGTGTTTTATATGTTTCAGATGCAAAATGTTTAAAAACAAGTGAAAAACGAACAAAGTTTGCATAATTGGCAGTTTCAGTCCCTCAACTTTCAAAAGTTGTCAAAACTAGTCCCTGAAGGTTTTAAATAAATGAAAAGTCAACTTAAGTCCTTGGGAAACCAAAAATGTTCACAAATAGTCCCTGGATAAAGTTTACACAACTTGGCAACTTTTACCCCTCAAGTATCAAAATTAGCAAAAATGGTCCCTGGGTATTATAAAACTTGAAATTTCACAAAATACCCTTGTACTATGCATGAACTTACAATTTGGAACTTTATTGATAGCTTTTGGGAATTTACAAAACAAGTCCCTCTAAAATCCAAATTTACATATTAGGTCCCTAAAGTTTATAAAATGCTAAAAAATACAACTTTGGTCCTTGTGTAATTGTTTTATGGCAGGTTTAGTCCCTTGAAGAAGTTTGGGAAGTTGGCAAATTTAGCCCCTCAACAATTCAGAAATTACAAGTTTGGTCCCTATGATTATATAAACCAAAATCCGGATCCAACACTAAACCTTAACCCAAAATAAATAAACAAACCAACACAACCCTTATCCCATTTACTAAAACCAAATCCAGTCCATTACCAACACAACCCAAGCCCAATCCTTATCCAACCCGACCCAACTTTAATTAAAATAAGAAAGTTTGACCAACGGTCAAACCTTCTTATCTTCTTCCTAAACCGCCAAACCAGTCACCCCCCCACCTCACCATTTTTCACAGCTGGCTTCACCACCTCATCCCTCCTCCTATACAAGTTACCTAACATTGCCAAATGCATTAAATGCATCTCTCCCACTCCCACTAGCAAAATCAGATAAAAATCCCACTTTCCTGATTTCCCGCCAAAATTACAAGTGGACTGCTGAGATCAAATTGGAGCAATTGAATGGTGGGGATTTGTTCAGTGATGTCGGCTAGGATTATCCCACCATAGTTTTGTATATATAGAAGCTTTTGTAAGCCAATTTTGGCAAGTAGTTAATTAGTAGCATAGTCGTTTTTAATTTCCAGTAGCTATAAATTGTAATTCTCATTTCAAGTTATCAATGCAAGTTAATTTCAGTTTAATTGTTCTTATGTTGTTAGTATTGAACTCAGTTTCAATGTTGATCTAAGTTTCAAGTTTACTGTTTAGTAGAAATAAGCTCGAATCCTATTAAGACTTAAACACAAACACTCCCTAACCTTTCTATAAGCTTACATAAGCTTTTGATAGCTTTTGATAAGTTTATTTAGTTAATATCAGTTATAATCAAGAAAATTCAAGAAAAGTCAAACAAAGTCAACCATTGAAGCTAATAAGCTATTTTTGGGTGAATAAGCTGATCAGGAGAGTTTTCTTGGGTTTCTAGCTTGTTCCTGACAAGTTAGAGTGATTCTAGTTCTTTGTTCTATCATTTCATAGCTACCTCAGTTGTAAGCAAGTTTCTATATTTTTGCATCATTTCTCAAGTTACTATATAATTGCTTAATAATAGCTTATTATTGTTGATTCTTACTTTTTATTAGTTTCTAAAAGTATCTCATTAGTTTAATCAGTAGTTCACTAGCTTTGTTTTCATTTTCATAAAATCACTCAAAAGACCAAAAAATAGTTATATATAGCTTAGCTGATCATTCTGCTTATTTAGTTGTTAAAAGTTGCTAATTATAGTTCATTTAAGTTGGTTAATAAGTAAAATATAGACTTCTTAGCTTAAAATCTGTTTTTCCTTTGGAAAATCACCACAGACACATCCTAAAGGGGTGTTTGGTTTTGACTGTTTCATAGGCCAAAGGCAGTGGTACTGTAGCTTGACCATAAGCTCAACTTCAATTAGCTTATTCATGGCCTAGTTAAGTAGTTTTCATACCCTTATCAGCCATATAGCTAGATATAGCTATTTTGCACCTCTTGTGTTCATATCAGACCCTAGTGAGATCAAATAAGCTAGAATAAGCTCAAGGCTTATTCTGACCTTGTTCTTGGTTTCTTTAAGTTCCACTTAGACCACTTAGTGTAGTCCTAATAGCCCAAAACACTTGCACATTTCTGTGCAAGTCTGTGCACAGCAGACTCAAGTGTTGTTGGTTGCTGATCTAGCACCCAATTAGACTTCAATTGGGCATTTTCTGTTAGGGCTTTTAGGTTTTCTAGATAGCTCATAAACCTAGCTAAGTTTTGCCCCCATAATATTGCATCTCAGTAGCTTAATTCATAGCTTAAATTGCCCTGCAAAATGGCCTTTTTCTGAGTTTTCTGTTGAGTATTTTGCAACTGCCTTTGTGATCATTTGGCTTATTTTGTGGATTTACTGTTTGAAATAAGTTGATTTGTGCTTATTTAAGTTTTTTTAATCTGTTTTGAGCCTTTGGTGTTGTTTTGAGCTTATTTGCTTATTTTTGGGCTTATTTGTTAACTGCTTATCTGCCCAAAAGTGCTTATTAGGCTCAGAAGAGTTCCACTTTTATTTTTCTTATCTTTCTAATAATATTTTAGATTTATCTGTAATTTTTCATAATTTTCCTAAGTCATTTAATATTTTTAATCATTTTAATTAGTTTATAATAGTAATTAAATCATAATAAATAGAAAAATAATCAGAAAAATATAAATCCAATTTTCATAATTTTCTTTTGTCATTTGTAATCTAGGAAAAATATAATCTTATTTTTAACCTTAAGAAAAAAACCAAAAATAGAAATAAAGTGATAGCTTCTATTTAATAGAATTTATCTTTTTAAATTTTAATTAAGTAAATTTCAATTTTATAATTTTCTTAGCTTCTATTTACTTAATAATATTTTTAGAAAAAGTTTTAGAATTTTCTTAGTCCATTTAGTATTTTTTATAAATTTAAATAGTTTAATAAGTAATTAAATAATAAATAGTTAATAATAAATAACAATAAAAAATTACCATCGAGAACCAAGACAGAGTACTACCTAACTGGAGGTACGACCATAATAAGTTCCCAAACCAAAGATTTAAAACTTTACCTCTGTATCACTTGCGAATATCTGCTCACCTTTAATTGATAAACAAACTCTAACGGAGGTTCTAGGATAGTCTGACATTAAATTGTCGGACTGAAAGAAGCGGGTTTTTAAGGAGCTTAGTTGCCCACCTTTGCTTCTCCGCCACTCTGTGCGTTTATCATTTAGAGAGCTACCGTACGCTTGTTGATTGTTGGTATAAGTTAACTTGTGTTTTGCTTCTGTCTTGTTTTAATTGGAATATTTTACTTAGTGCATGCGCACTCGTTCTTCCACGTCATCAAGCCCTTTACGTGAACTCGTAGAAATTCCGAGAAGACGTAATCGTAGACGTGCTGCCCAAATAGTCGAACCCGAGATTCGTACTGTTCTCACTGAAAATATGGCAGACGAACGCACCATGGCTGAAATGCTCCAGGCACCCACCGAGGGTTATGGAGATGCCATCGTTTTACCAGCCATCGATTCTGATCATTTTGAACTGAAAACACATCTGATTCAGCTCGTGTCCACAAACCAATTCCACGGGTTTGAACGAGAGGATCCTTATGCACACATTCGTTGGTTCAACAAACTGACTTCTACAATCAATTACAAAAATGTGCCGCAAACAGTGATCAAATTGATGCTATTTCCATTCTCACTTGAGGGGGCAGCCCGAATTTGGCTGGATAAAGAACCCCCTCGATCCATTGAAACCTGGGAAGATCTCATAAAGAAATTTGTCAATTATTTCTTCCCTCCATCAAAGACGACGAATTTAAAAAATGAAATTGCTGGATTTCGTCAAGGTTTTGATGAAAATTTCGGAGAGGCATGGGACAGATTTAAAGATCTCCTAAGAAAATGCCCACATCACGATTTCAATGTGTTACAACAGATAAATACGTTTTATAATGGGTTGACCCAAAACGATCAAGATGCACTTAATGCAGCCTCCGGTGGCAATATCTTGAATCGTAAACCTAGAGAGGTGGTCGAAATTTGTGAAAATAAATCAAAAGTTCCTATTTCTAGAAACAAAGTGAATGTTCCTGTCACTCCTGCTTCTTCTTCATCCGGTAACTCCTCAGAGTTAGCCTTTTTAACGGATTCAATGCGTTGTATGATGAAAGAAATGAAAGAATTAAAAAGTGAAATTCATAAACCGGAACAAATCAAAGCAATAAACAAAGTGTGTGAAACTTGTGGTGGCCCACATGCGTATTTTGATTGTCAAGCAACCGATGCTTCTCTTTACCCAGCTCCCGTAGCTGCAGTAAACCAAAATCAATACCGTCCGCATGCTGAGACTCAGTACCGAGCACCGAATGCTATGGTCCCACCTGGTTTTCCACCCGTGCCAAATCAGAATAATCAAAATCGCTTTGTTCAAAATCAGGGACAAAATTTCAACAACTCTCAAAATTTCAATCAGAACCGAGGTCAGAATCAGGGTAATTTTAACCAAAACCGTGGTCCAAATTTTAATCAAAACCAAGGTTCAAACCGTAATCAGACGTCCTCAGATGAGTTGCTTATGCAATTCATGAAAACCCAAGAGGAAACAAATAAGACACAACGTGAGACAAACCAGTTATTGGTTGCCCAATTAAACCAGATCAAAAAGTCTTTAACTGATATACCTTCTACCTCGGGAGGTCTCCCAAGTAACACTGTTGTCAACCCTAGGGGTGAACTCAAAGCTGTCAGTACACGTAGTGGTAAATCTCATGTTGGATTCAAGGTGATAAAGGACCCGGTACTTCCCACTAACAATGGAAGTGCTAAATACGTCCAACCTTTGGTCATCCAACCTTCAGTCATCCAAAAATCTACACCCACAATTGCTCCTCAGCCGTCTAGAATCGATCCTACTCTTTCACGATTTACGGTTAAAAGTTTGTCAACCAAACTTAGTGAGCAAAGATCAGCCAGATATTATTCCGAAATGCTCAATGCTGTTCCTGTTAGTGTACTTGATGACAGTGATGATGATGAAGATACCACTTTCGTCAAAGCTATCACCACTCGGAGCGGTGCTTCTTATGAGGGGCCAGCTGGCCCTATTCCTCCTCCGTTGTTTGAAATGGAAAAAGAGACGGAGGATACAACGGACAAAGTGACAATTCCAAGCCCACAAAGTACAGCACATGTCCATCCTCCGGTAGTCCCGAAAAAATCCAAACCAGGAGTTGTCTTTGAGACTCCTGAAGTCATTGCTCCTAAATCCAAACCTTACATTCCTTACCCATCGCGCTTGAATGAGCAAAAGCTCCGTGAGAAGGCTAGTCAACAAATGGACAAATTCTTTCAAATCTTTAAAGAATTACATTTTGACATAAGTTTTGCGGATGCTATCATTCTGATGCCCAAATTCGCATCAACAATCAAACACTTGTTAAGCAACAAGGAAAAACTGATTGAAATGGCTAAAACTCCAGTAAATGAGAACTGCTCAGCGGTTATCTTGAAAAAGCTTCCGGAGAAGCTTGGAGATCCTGGAAAATTTCTATTACCTTGTGTATTTCCGGGAATGGTTGAATGTTATGCCTTAGCAGATCTAGGTGCAAGCATCAACCTGATGCCTCATTCAGTATGGAAGAAACTTTCTCTTCCGGCTCTTACTCCTACCTGCATGACTCTTGAGCTTGCAGATCGAACCATAACTCATCCCTGCGGCATTGCCGAAGATGTATTTGTGAAAATAGGAAAGTTCCATTTTCCAGCTGACTTTGTGGTTGTTGACTTTGACGCAGATCAAAAGGTTCCTCTCATTCTTGGAAGAGGATTCCTAAAAACGGGCCATGCTCTTATTGATGTATTTAAGCATGAAATCACCTTGCGTGTGGATAAGGAAGCTGTTACCTTTAATCATGATCAAACTTCAAAATACTCCTCTAATTATAATTCTGCATCGGTTAACCGAATTGATGTCATTGACATTGCTTCAGAGGAGTACTCTCAAGAGAGTGTTGATTATTTTCATAATTCTGTGAGTGGTGATCCCACTCCATCTTCTCAACCTATCATTTCCGACTCTTCCCCTTCTCTCCCTCCGTTAGAGGGAAGTGATTCCAATTTGGAAGAGATCGAGGCTTTTCTCAAGTGTGATTCATTTCTTGAAGGAATTGATAACGCTGAGATTGATCTGGAGGGAGATATTCTTTCTCTTGAGAAATTGTTAAATCAGGGAAATTCTCCTCCTCTCCCTCCCGTTAAACTTCATAAAAAGAAAATCAAGTCTGATGAGAAAACTGATAAACTTTCGGAGATCAAGTTTAAGGACTTGCCTCCTCCACTTGTAATTCTTGAGGAGGAAGTTCTTGTCTTAATTGCTATTCAGATCTCTCTTCTTCCCTTCACCTACCCGGTGATTTCTCCTATCTTTCACTCATTCGGGAGTGAGGATATTACTTTTGACCCCGGCATTGTCCATATAACATTGGTTTAAATGCCAGATATATCTCTCTTGGTGTGGAACTTTCATATACTTCAATGTGTATACAAACATCTTGAATGAAAATACCGATGGAGATGGTTTCTTCCACTTACTTCCCTTTAGACTTTTAAAATTGTTTTTTCTCCCAGGCTGTTCAGGAACCCTTTGTTACGGTTGACCGTTCACAAGCGGTTAGCTTGCGTGATAAACCTGACTGTTCGGGAGGAATCAACTCAATTCGGGGTCGAGTCAAGCTAGCGACTCGGTTAATAAAAACAGTAGCAAAATATGGGTTTTCACCCATATTTCACCTAAGTGTGGGGGAGATGCCCCACATGTTGTAAATATGTACAGTCAAAAAAAAAAAAAAAAAAAAAAAAAAAAAAAAAAAAAAAAAAAAAAAAAAAAAGAGGGAATTTGCATGCCTTAACGGCTTAAATGCAAATTAAATAAAAATAAAATAAATAACTATATGAAATAAAAGGCTATTAGTATTTCCCTTTCACGTTCTAAGTGTTGGTTTCACAACCGGTTCTGTGAATATTGAGGGCAATATTCAGTTCTAAGTGTGGGGGAGAATTCTTGCGAATTTGACCAAATGTATCATCTAGTACCCCCATTTTAGCCAAAATTTTAAAAATTTTTTCTCACTTAGAACGCAATAAATGGTTATCAGTCCGCCATGTCTAACCCACATAAGGATTGGCTAATCCGAGAGCAAACGGCTCTTGGTAAAGATATCCCAAATCCGTTCATGGCTTACAATTTGTCGAAAATTGTATGGTATTCGACTCACCATATCTTCATAAGTGAAGAGTTGGCTAGCCCGCAAGATTATGGCTTGTGGTAAAGGCAGTGAAATTCCATATTGGTAATCAGCTCACCAAAGATAATAGTAATAATTTATCTAAGAGTTGGCTAGTCCAGAAGCAAACGGCTTCTGGTAAAGACAAATCAAAACCGTTGACAGCTGATGGTTTGCTCAAAATCATTTGGTTATCATTGTACCAAAGTATCACATACTAAAACATTGGCTACTCCAGAAGTAATGGCTTTTGGTAAAGAGAAAAATCCATTAAATCTTCATAAAATATTGCTAGGGACTAGCAATAGTTTAGTGTGGGGGATTGATGAGTGTCTAAATACTCATCATTTTTACCTAATCTGAGCTGCCAAAACATCCAAAAACACTCAGAAATGCATCATAATACTGAAATTATCACAAAATTGTGTTTTATATGTTTCAGATGCAAAATGTTTAAAAACAAGTGAAAAACGAACAAAGTTTGCATAATTGGCAGTTTCAGTCCCTCAACTTTCAAAAGTTGTCAAAACTAGTCCCTGAAGGTTTTAAATAAATGAAAAGTCAACTTAAGTCCTTGGGAAACCAAAAATGTTCACAAATAGTCCCTGGATAAAGTTTACACAACTTGGCAACTTTTACCCCTCAAGTATCAAAATTAGCAAAAATGGTCCCTGGGTATTATAAAACTTGAAATTTCACAAAATACCCTTGTACTATGCATGAACTTACAATTTGGAACTTTATTGATAGCTTTTGGGAATTTACAAAACAAGTCCCTCTAAAATCCAAATTTACATATTAGGTCCCTAAAGTTTATAAAATGCTAAAAAATACAACTTTGGTCCTTGTGTAATTGTTTTATGGCAGGTTTAGTCCCTTGAAGAAGTTTGGGAAGTTGGAAAATTTAGCCCCTCAACAATTCAGAAATTACAAGTTTGGTCCCTATGATTATATAAACCAAAATCCGGATCCAACACTAAACCTTAACCCAAAATAAATAAACAAACCAACACAACCCTTATCCCATTTACTAAAACCAAATCCAGTCCATTACCAACACAACCCAAGCCCAATCCTTATCCAACCCGACCCAACTTTAATTAAAATAAGAAAGTTTGACCAACGGTCAAACCTTCTTATCTTCTTCCTAAACCGCCAAACCAGTCACCCCCCACCTCACCATTTTTCACAGCTGGCTTCACCACCTCATCCCTCCTCCTATACAAGTTACCTAACATTGCCAAATGCATTAAATGCATCTCTCCCACTCCCACTAGCAAAATCAGATAAAAATCCCACTTTCCTGATTTCCCGCCAAAATTACAAGTGGACTGCTGAGATCAAATTGGAGCAATTGAATGGTGGGGATTTGTTCAGTGATGTCGGCTAGGATTATCCCACCATAGTTTTGTATATATAGAAGCTTTTGTAAGCCAATTTTGGCAAGTAGTTAATTAGTAGCATAGTCGTTTTTAATTTCCAGTAGCTATAAATTGTAATTCTCATTTCAAGTTATCAATGCAAGTTAATTTCAGTTTAATTGTTCTTATGTTGTTAGTATTGAACTCAGTTTCAATGTTGATCTAAGTTTCAAGTTTACTGTTTAGTAGAAATAAGCTCGAATCCTATTAAGACTTAAACACAAACACTCCCTAACCTTTCTATAAGCTTACATAAGCTTTTGATAGCTTTTGATAAGTTTATTTAGTTAATATCAGTTATAATCAAGAAAATTCAAGAAAAGTCAAACAAAGTCAACCATTGAAGCTAATAAGCTATTTTTGGGTGAATAAGCTGATCAGGAGAGTTTTCTTGGGTTTCTAGCTTGTTCCTGACAAGTTAGAGTGATTCTAGTTCTTTGTTCTATCATTTCATAGCTACCTCAGTTGTAAGCAAGTTTCTATATTTTTGCATCATTTCTCAAGTTACTGTATAATTGCTTAATAATAGCTTATTATTGTTGATTCTTACTTTTTATTAGTTTCTAAAAGTATCTCATTAGTTTAATCAGTAGTTCACTAGCTTTGTTTTCATTTTCATAAAATCACTCAAAAGACCAAAAAATAGTTATATATAGCTTAGCTGATCATTCTGCTTATTTAGTTGTTAAAAGTTGCTAATTATAGTTCATTTAAGTTGGTTAATAAGTAAAATATAGACTTCTTAGCTTAAAATCTGTTTTTCCTTTGGAAAATCACCACAGACACATCCTAAAGGGGTGTTTGGTTTTGACTGTTTCATAGGCCAAAGGCAGTGGTACTGTAGCTTGACCATAAGCTCAACTTCAATTAGCTTATTCATGGCCTAGTTAAGTAGTTTTCATACCCTTATCAGCCATATAGCTAGATATAGCTATTTTGCACCTCTTGTGTTCATATCAGACCCTAGTGAGATCAAATAAGCTAGAATAAGCTCAAGGCTTATTCTGACCTTGTTCTTGGTTTCTTTAAGTTCCACTTAGACCACTTAGTGTAGTCCTAATAGCCCAAAACACTTGCACATTTCTGTGCAAGTCTGTGCACAGCAGACTCAAGTGTTGTTGGTTGCTGATCTAGCACCCAATTAGACTTCAATTGGGCATTTTCTGATAGGGCTTTTAGGTTTTCTAGATAGCTCATAAACCTAGCTAAGTTTTGCCCCCATAATATTGCATCTCAGTAGCTTAATTCATAGCTTAAATTGCCCTGCAAAATGGCCTTTTTCTGAGTTTTCTGTTGAGTATTTTGCAACTGCCTTTGTGATCATTTGGCTTATTTTGTGGATTGACTGTTTGAAATAAGTTGATTTGTGCTTATTTAAGTTGTTTTAATCTGTTTTGAGCCTTTGGTGTTGTTTTGAGCTTATTTGCTTATTTTTGGGCTTATTTGTTAACTGCTTATCTGCCCAAAAGTGCTTATTAGGCTCAGAAGAGTTCCACTTTTATTTTTCTTATCTTTCTAATAATATTTTAGATTTATCTGTAATTTTTCATAATTTTCCTAAGTCATTTAATATTTTTAATCATTTTAATTAGTTTATAATAGTAATTAAATCATAATAAATAGAAAAATAATCAGAAAAATATAAATCCAATTTTCATAATTTTCTTTTGTCATTTTTAATCTAGGAAAAATATAATCTTATTTTTAACCTTAAGAAAAAAACCAAAAATAGAAATAAAGTGATAGCTTCTATTTAATAGAATTTATCTTTTTAAATTTTAATTAAGTAAATTTCAATTTTATAATTTTCTTAGCTTCTATTTACTTAATAATATTTTTAGAAAAAGTTTTAGAATTTTCTTAGTCCATTTAGTATTTTTTATAAATTTAAATAGTTTAATAAGTAATTAAATAATAAATAATTAATAATAAATAGATAAAAAGTGTAAAAAATTATAATTTAAGTTTTTTAATAAGTTTTAAGTAATTTTACATTTTTAGGTTTTAAATTTTATAAATTTCAGTTTTTGTCCCATTTTAGATTTTTCGTTACGCATTTTAGTTTAATTTTATTCGCGTTTTAATTTAATTGTGCATATCTGTTTTAAATTTGTTATTTAGAATTATTAGAAAAGCAAAATCAAATATCTTATCACATCAATCACTCTAATCCTAGCTTTTCACAGTTTTCCATTCACACCTCGTTGGGAAACGATTCGGGTAATTACTTACCTGTCTTAACACTACACACGAACGTGAGTTTTTGCAAGTATCCTTTTTCACAAAGGGGTAATTTGTAAATTATTCACGAGCATCCGTCTTTGCATAATATTTATATCTATTTAGCACGGATCACTGCTTCTTTTGGTAATGTTCCCCATGCGGTGAAAGGGGAGATTTTGAGTGACCAGATGGGTTCTCAGTTTGACCAAAAGAGTTTTCAGTTAAGTATGAAACAAAAAATTCTCGGTCCGTTGACCATACTTTTGACAAGAAAGTTCTCGGTTCCCTTTACTTTTAAAATTTTTGATGTTGACAATAAAGTTCTCGGTTTAACTTTTTGAAAATATCTAAGTCTATGAAAACCAAAATTTTCGGTTTTACCATGATATTGACCAAAAGTTCTCGGTATTCAAAACTTGGAAATTTTTTGGTCCAAAATTTTCAAAAGTTCTCGGCTCAACACAAAATGAAAGTTCTTGGTATGACACTTTTAAGAAATTTCTCGGTATGCGAGAAAAACCTCACACAATTAACTTAAGTCACTTTTGTGAATCATAATGCCAATTAAGTTATATCTACTATCCGAACCTCATCCATGTTTAATAACCCGTGCATATACGGGTCAAAAACTAGAATAAAGATAACACTAAATTAATTTTAATTGTAATATAAAAAGTTTGTAGATACGAGATTATAAGTATCAAATGAAAGCACGGCTTATAAGTACGCACCAAACAAATTTAGTTAAAATATAATTATTAGTTGTATTTATAGTCTGAACCTTGTGCGTGTTATATTACATTTATAAAACATTAAACATCGTCAAATTCTTATATGTTTTTATATTAAACTAAAATTTTAAAATAAATCAGATTTATGTGTATATCGTACATGCACGGGACTTATAGCTACTTTTCATATAACAAACACATTATCTTGAAAAACATTCAAACATTATCGTGTAAAATAAACCTTTGGGCCGATGGTTGATTTTAGACGTATTTTAGCACCAAAAATGGATATTAATTGTAGGGTAAATGATAAAAAAATGCATCGAAATTGACACTTTTGTGATTGTGTGTAGTCAATTATTTTTTTTTCTTATTGTATGTACTGAAATTTTAAATTTTGATTATTGTGTGTATTTTGTGACTATTCTGCCATGTAAAATGACCATTTTACCATTCGAAATTTGAAAAAAGTAAGGGTAAAATGGTCACAAAATACACAAAATGATCGAAGTTTGAAAGTTCAGTACATACAATAAGAAAAAAAATAGTTTGCTACACACAATCACAAAAGTGGTCATGTTCGATGCATTTTTTTGTCATTTGCCCTTAATTGTATTATTATAAATTTATAATTGAACAGCTATTGCCCTATTGGGCCCAAAGTTATTCCAATACATAAACTAGCCTAATATGTATTTAAGGCCCATTGTTTCTCTGGTGATAAGCCCAATACATAAACTAGCTTATATGAGTAGACAAATCTTTTCATCAGCAAACTAAGCTCAGGGTGGGGCTGTTCAAATTTAATAAACCGGCTAGCCATAGTCGAACATAGGCCACAAGCCGAACTTCCAGCCAATGAAGCTCGTGAATTCGCTGGCTCAAATTAAATACATTTCTAAATAAGCAACTTCCGAGTTTCAAAGAGTATTGCACCACTAACTCTCACATTCTTATTGGCCACTACAGAAAAGAAAAACATCAACTTCATTTACAATAATTAACATGAATGCGTTATCTTATAGATATATACAATAACAGGGCGTCACCCATCTCACAAAAGTTATTTAATGAGAATTCAAAAGTTTGAGTATAAAATTATAAACAGGATAATTTTTTTCATTTCAGATAAAAGGATGTGATAAGGGATGAAGAAGAAATCAAGCGACACATTTATTAACCTGGAAACACACGTTGGAATTTCACCATCACATTGTATTTCAGTTGGATTTCGGTAAGTAGATTGTCGTGTAGGTGTTCTTATTATACCTAAAATTTTACTTTTAGATATTCGAGTCCTAGGCTTAGTCTATACTATGGATATTTTCTCCTGAACTATATATTAGGAGTAAATTACAAAGATGGTCTCTGTGGTATGCGTTGACTTTCACTCTTGGTCCTTTGACTTTTTTTTTTGCACTTACAGCAATCAACTCTGAAACCCTTAACACTAATAGTCCCTTGATCAAACGTCCGTTAGGTCAAGGCGTTAAGTTATGACGTGTGCGCAATATTGGAGGGTAAAAATGTCATTTTGGTCCCTCTTTATTTCTTATAATCTTCTTCCAAACCCTAGCCTACCACTCATACTTCCTCTCTCTCTCCCACTTCCAGCCGCCATCTCCACCCTCGCCAGCCACCACCTGCGCCACCGCCGCCGCTGCTACCAAGACATAAGAAATAAAGAGTTTGAAGGTTCGTGGGTTTTGATCGGGGTTTAGATCGTGTATTTGGGTCGTACGTTGCTGCATCCGTCTCACCTCGCCTCTCTTTTTCTTCTCGATGGTACGTACGACACACTCACAAATCATCTACTCGTTACCTTCTGTTATAATCGATTTAAATAAACCATAAATGATTACAAACGAGTTTCGTGGAAAATAAAATAAATCAAAACCATTTTAGATTAAAAGTATAACTTTTAGGTAGTAAGCTTAATAAAAATGGTGGTTGTTGTTAATTGGTTCTCGGTCAAGTGTGGTAACCTGATAGGGTGTGTTGGGTCGGGTTTGTTTAAACTCAGATTCATCTTGGATTGTTTAATATAACTTATTGTGTTTATGGTTTGGTTTCGGATTTGCTTATTTGAAATACAAATGTCGAACTTATTTGGTAAGTTGTGGCTTATGTGGTTTGTCTTTTGTGTCGCGGCTGAAAAAGCACCACCAAGAAGTGGTGTTCGTCTTGCTTGGGTTCTCATCACCGCAGCTGTAAGATCCTGCGAAAAACCCTTGTAATCAATCTTAATGATTAATGATGATCTCGTATTACCGTTTGCTAAAGCCCATTTTTGCTAGAAATTTAAACTTTTCTGTTATTAGTTATTAATATCCCGATGCATTATATATATGTATATATTGTATACGCCGTACTTGAGATAATAATTCTCGCACAACAATATATTTTCACCATGACAAGTGATCATACTCATCTATTCATTACACTACGCTTAGTAAAAATTAATATCACCCAACCTACTTAACCAAAATTTAATTACAACACTAATCCTAATTCTACCTTACTAAAACCAACCTATTGGACCTTAACATTTTCGGCCCAACAACTCCACACAACCCCACAGAATCCCACAGCCCAACGATACACCCACTTTAATTGTTTTATTTCCTTTGTTTTCTTTCTTTCATCCGATCGCCAATACCTTCAAAAACCCGATCGTATATTTTTGATATCGAAACTTAACCTTCACATACTTTTACACATTCAAATGCACCACCTACTTAACTACTATGATACAAAAACCCATCCAAGAATAGCAAGTAGTAACACGATAACGAAACCCATGTTGTTGTCCCATACTCGACCCAAGAATATAACAAAAGTTGTCGACACATAACTAAATCACACACCACTGATTCCTATAAAATACTAGCTATATTATTGACTTAAATTGCTACTTCAAATGAGAGAGGAATCACAGTAACAATTTGTAACTCGTTAGATTAAAACTTGTGCTATTAACAAAGTGAAAACCGAACAAAACACAAAGCCAAATCAACCCATTATGAAACCCGATTGTTACTGCAATCTCAAAACTCATTTCTTAATAATGTTATACGTATAATAATAAAGCAAGGTGATAGAAATGAAAGTCGTGGCTCACTAGTCCAAGCGATGGACTCATGCTAACCTCAAACCGAATATAAGAAAACTTACAAGAACTAAAGTCCAAAACTACAACTACCAATACTCATTCACACACAAACTTGGACAGCAAAGACACACAAGTGTCCCATAGTCACAGTGCTTCAATCATTTGGTCAATAAGTCAATGCAAATAGGAGATATTTTGCCTATATAAACTACTCCATTCGATCTCTTTCTATTCTTTTAACCAATCATTTTCTATCAAAATCACAACATTCCTTAAATATCCTAAGCAACTTTCTGTCGAGAACTTTGGAAGCAAACTCAGTAAAGTCAAGTATAGAAAGCTCTTCGAAGCTCACTGCTTTTCTTGTGTCTTCTTCGAACAACCACAGTCCCTCACCACCTTTGCTAAAGGTGTGGTATGAACTCCTCTTTTCATTCTTTGCACTTTACACATCACTTGCATACATATCTCATGCTACATTCGAACGTATCTATTTTATTTTATACGTACCATACAGTTACAAACTCATAATTGCATGTCACCACTAAGAAAGGTTTAAGAACCACAACACATCTTACTAATACACGTTACTATATCAAGGCATGCACTTAAACGTATAGCAATTATTGTTAAGAACACAACAACCCATTTTGAATCATATATATAATCGAACTTACATTGGAAAGACTTGACAGTCACCTCACAAACTCACTTTCACAACCAAGATATCACACCATGCATTATTATGTTTCTCATTAAATCGTATATATTGACACTTCACTAAGTTACATGCATCATTGTACTCGAACATGTAAACATACATTCCATGCAACCCTCATACGTCACGCTATAAATAAAAAGGGGAGAAGCTAAAATATGCTAAGTGATTCTATACGAATGAAAACAGTCCCAAGAGGTCTCCAAAATAACTCCATATCTCACTAAATAATTTAACGACCATGTTCTCTCGTTACACGACCTAATATACCACGTAACTACCTACACTTTTCATTTAAATAACTCTTAATCACACTCAAGTTTCGACCTTTAAAATGAGCCATCTTAAGTACTACTCGATCGGACCTTGAAGAAACAAATAAAAATCTAATTAAGTATTTCAACCAAGAAGAACCCCTCGACATAGCCAACTCGTGACATGTTTACTTCGAATCCATGAAAATAACACATATATATTTTTACTTCGCTCGATAGTACACTTGGGAAACAACATTTTTCATATTCTAAGATCCCACTCATAATTTCATTTCGACACTTAAAATAAACCCTTTTGAGTGCTACTCGACTAGTGTAAAAGACTTAGAAAATAATAGACCTTTTTGGACACCAAAACTATGCGACATGACTATAAACCTTAAATATATTTTCGAATCTAAAAACACAACACCTAGATATTTTGGTACCGCTCGATAGCACACCTAGCAAACTATATTTGTCATGTTTTAAGTTCGACCTCATAAGCTCACGAACACGCTCAAAATAAACCCTTTTGATCGACCCTCGAATACCTATGTCATATTTTCAGAAAATGTATTTATAATATTTCCGAAATGGGTTAAACCAAGGCCCAATAAGAGATAGTGATAAACCAGCCCATCCAGCCCAAATGAAATATTTTTAGAATCCTAAAAATAGCCCAAGTTCAAGCCCAAAACAGTTTACACGCCCTCGCCTCTAAAACTCTTAACGGGCCTTGTTCTAAATCGTTAAATGGCCCAATAATGCAAAAATAATCTATTTTCTGAAATAATAAATTGAAATAAGTTAAAATAAGCTTAATAAAGTTATAGAAATTTTCAGAATATTTTTCCCGTCATTTTTATGCAAAAAGGACTAAAAATGTAACGCGACTTAACCGAAAAGGACCAAAACTGCCAAACTGTGAAACCTAGGGACTGAAGCTGTGAAAACAGTTGGTAGAGGACTTAAATTGACATACCATTGAACTCCAAGCTTTGTATGGACATATGGACAATTACTGGACTATTTTGGACTATGGACTAGACAAGGACTAACGACGTAACGCAAACCACGGTTAGGGTAGAAAATGTAAAATATGGAAAGAACAAGGACCAACTGTTATAACTTGTCATTCTTATCTTATTTTTCATTTTTGCACCATATCTTTACTTCATATGCATATTCGCATCATAATTGCATATTAGTTAATAGCGTTAGAAATACTTCATGTTAATATTTCATATAAATTCATTTACTCTTTGAAGATATGATCTTACGAGAGCACGAGCACCATAATCATATAACACCTTCACTCTCAACGATTAGATCGTTGTATATCATTTGTTAATCATCATCCACCATTCATACACACACACCACTAGAAATTAGTCAGATTCTCAGTTATTTATATATTTACCAGGTTCTATATCGAAGTTGTTATAATCACCTCTGAGTTTATTTTCACCATCACCAGTAACGCTTAAGGTGAGTCATGGCCTCACTTTTAAACTCTTTATATTTTTAAACTCCGTGAGGGGGATACATGCTATAAACAAATCACAAGTATTTTTCTGTATGCTACCTGACTTGATATATGCCTAAGTTACCATATTGCCACAAGACCCTTTATCATGAGCCATTAATCACTGCGGTGAACGCGAATATAATGAATAGATCTATTAGAGGTTGACGACCTATCCCACTAATACTGTGACGGAATGCTTTTTGCTAGTCGTATTAGTCGCGATGCATTATATTTGAGAGAAATAGGAATTGGCAAAATCACCTATTACACGAGGGCAAAACTTTCATCATTAATTTGGTGGACACCTACGTTTATGCGGTACTTTGTTAACGTTTGCGTGTCATGAGACTTAGGGCAATATATGAACTGCGATATCAATTTCTAAACTGATTGTATCTTCAATACAATCTTACTTGTGAATCGAACTGATATTTAAATTACAAACTCCATGATTTCACTCAACATTATGTTGACTTTTAAGCATGTATCTCAGGGAACTAGAGGAGCAAGGCAAGGCATGGAGCAGGCGCACCCTATCTTAAATAAATGGTGTAAAATAAAGTTGTAATTCAGTTAAATTGATGTTTCTTTGGAGAAACCTTAGCACTCTGATGTAACGCTTTATAACTGAATTTGTATTATGGACCTATGTAAATTAAAAATGCCGTCTCAGGCTGTTTTTCTATGATTTTGTTTTCGATCCTCACAGTAACACCCAAATAAATCTTCCGCTGCTATGTTTAAAATTTTGGGGGTGTTACAGCAGCACCACAAAGTGGTGTCGGGTTTGGTGTCGTCTCGGACCAGTCACAAAAGCCACAAGGGTGGCGTTATTTGATGAAGGTAGCCGGAAATAATGGTGGTGGGAGGTGGGTATTTGTGGGTGAAGCTGAAAAAGAAAGAAGAAGGGTAGTGGTGGGACCTACATTGGTGGAAGAAGATTATACTCCCTCCGTCCCACTATAAGTGTCCACAATGGTATCTTTGCTTGTCCCATATTAAGTGTCCAGGGAATATTTTCAACCAATGAGAAGAGACTTTAGTGGGTAATAGTGATATTTGATTGGTGGAGAGTGTAGTTGGCCCCACTTTCCTAAAACTTTGTGCAAATGGAAAGTGGACACTTATAGTGGGACGGAGGGAGTAAGAAATAAAGAGGGACCAAAATGACATTTCTACCCTCCAATATTGCGCACATGTAATAACTTAACGCCTTGACCTAACGGACGTTTGGTCAAGGGACTATTAGTGTTAAGGGTTTCAGAGTTGGTGGCTGTAAGTGTAAAATAAAGGTCAAAGGACTAAGAGTGAAAGTCAACGCATACCACAGGGACCATCTTTGTAATTTACTCATATATTAGGGAGTAAATGCTTTACATGTCCTTATGGCTACAGTCGTTTGTCTAATCTGCACAATATTTGAGAGTAAGAAAACATGGCTCCAATTATATCAAACTGTTAGTCCAGCTTATAGGAAAGTAATAGAAACATAGTTTCTATATGTGTAGATATATTCCTGATGTATATGTAGTTTGACAAGCCTTTAAAAATGATAGAGATTTACACTAGTGAATACATACCAAAGACTTTATACTACCGCTCTTCTCCAATGAAGCTCACATGTACTACTGTAATAAACATGTTTTTCTAATTTTGAAAGCTTATACAATATGGCCATCTTAAATTGTACATAATATATAGCATTACATGAACATCTTTGGTAATCTGCACAAATTGACTCGACTTACAATTTGAAATGACCCCTATAATCTGAAACCAAAAGTAGGCATATCAAATGATCTCGGATTCTAGAGTAACCACATATTAAAAGCATACCACCAATAACCAATGCACGAAAGGACTGCTCAAATTTGTTCAAATAACTCTAACCAATCACGTTAGCTTGGTAAAGTCCTAGTTTAATTATGTTAACTGGAAGAATAACATTTTGTAGACATTATTGTAAAGACTGGATCTTAGATATTTTAGGATCAACCAAAACAATATTTCTATAGTAGTTGTCGACTTGTCGGCCTAAAATTTCGAAAAAAATACTATGTAATGATTAAGCAAGCATTCAGTACTAAAAAGAATAGTGAATAGCAAAAAAGATCAATAGAAAAGAAATTGGAGTAAAAAAGCATAATGCAAAAGGTTTGGTGGGAGAGTAAAAAGGATCAAAAGTGCATTCAAGTTTTATGAGTACAATTTCTTAAAAGGTAATCATTTTGTTTGTAAATTTGGGTCATTTCCATTTCTTAACCCCTAACTCACTCACAAACTTCTATTGTAATGCAAGAAAAGCTAAAGGTTTAAAAGTCAAGGTCTAAGGACCCTCGGTGTGGACCCGTCTTGCATAACAATTTGCACTTCATGCTAAAGTATTGATACATTTTGCGAAGAACCAATTAAAAGAGTACCTTTTAGTTAGGGCAGTTTAGCATGACCCCTCGCATAAGAATGATTTGTATATGATAATATTTTTTTCCGAGAATAATAACAGTTGATATTCTCATATTACATTACCAGTTAGGAAGGCTTCCCTAGTCCTAAACCTCTCTAATGACGCTATACCACGTGTCTGAGATTAAATTAAAACAGTTAAACAGACGCGCTACTAATCGTGATCACACTACGTTTTCTATTCAGAGCTAATCATTTTCCTAAGGCAAAAAAACTCATATGGATCCTTTACTTTATAGACCATTACACTGGAAGCAAAGCAAGCAAAGCAATATTCACATTATCACAGACCATTTTCTAGTTATGGAAGGTATAGTAATTCTGTAGGCCCCATTTGGTTGATATATTCCAAAACAACTTCAAGAAAGTCCTTCCTTTGGCTGCCTACCACACACATACACGCAACCACCATATAAAGACACACAGAATGTACACTAAAACATGGAATCATGGTGCATTTTAATAAAGCAAATCCACATTATTCATAGCACTTCCCACTTAAACAGATGCCACCAAATTCCAATAGCAACAAATAAACCATAGCAACAGTGAACAGTAAACATCAGATAACTTTTTACATTTCCTTATTCAGGATTATAATGAATTGGGCAAAAAGTAAAACATATCAACAGTGAAGCAAAAGCATCATAAAAGTGGAAAGTTTACTCTGAACTTTCTTGAAAATTAGGCATAAAATCAAGAAATGGATGACTTGATCATAAGAAGCATCACAAGATCTCGAAACAACTGAAACAAAACTGGCAATATAACTTTAATCTTTATGAAAATTTGGGCATAAATTCTAGAATGGATGAATTGGAAAAATTGTTCGAAAGTGAAAAACATCTAAACAGGAAGATAATGGCCTCTGATAAACAAGCAAAAACGAACCCAAATTGTGCGGTTTCTGAGCCTAGTCCTCTTCTGGAGCAGGGAGATTAAGATCTATCATATCAGTATAAGTTGGACCCTCGTCTTCCATTGCTGCCATATAACGGTACCTATCTCCAGAACTATTGAGGAAATGAGATCGTTTGTGACCCCCCAAAGCTTGCCCTGACTTGAACATCCTAAAACAAATCGGGCATTCATGTCCCTTGTTCTTTTTCAACTTCGTTTTCTTCTCAAATTTAGCCTTTTGATTACGAGCAAATTCGCCCTCAATGTTCTTTCTGTGACATGGTCTGTGTCCACCAAGCCCTTGAAAAGAACTAAACACCTTGTTACAGTTCATACATTCATATTTGTTTCTTTTCTTATACGAATAATCATCTTCATCTCGAATTCTTTTCTTTAAGGATTCATCGTACCCGAATTCCCTAAACAAATTCCTTCGAATTTCTTGCTTTTCCTCATAACTTAAGTCTCTGTAGTTGAAACCAACAACCTCTTTTGACTTATTCTTGTGTTGATCACCATTCTTAAGAAGCTCATCAACCGAAATATCAGATTCCACTTTCTTGATTCCATTCGAATTTTCACACAGGACACTTTCAGTCTCATTTTTTACCATATTCCATTCCTTACGAGACAATTTAGTCTCTAAATCAACCGAATCACTCTCGGATGATTCGGCTACTGAACTAACACCACCCCAATTGCTGGAATCCTTAGATAACTTAATCAACCACATTGCTACATCTTCTTGGTCAAACTCATCAATTTCAGAAACAGAGGATGATCCATAATTGTAATTGCTATTATTATTACTAGTACTGGCATTGGTTAAACAGTAAGAAGGTGGTTTAATTATGATTTTCTTGTACCTCTTTGTTTTGGATCTCGTCACACATATCTTATCCTGCATCTCGTTTTCTTCGGTATCCGAATGAGTATCCTCAACATACTTATCTTCATAATCAAGTTTCTCACTAGTCCATGAATTATCATAGTTCTTCAAACCCCTATCTTTATCAGAGTGAAAAGCCATATGACCACATAATGCTTTTAAAGACTGAAAACCTTTTCCACATTGTTTGCAAACTTGCTCATTTTGAAATGCTAAAGTCGAATTCGACGAACCTAAACCAACTGACTTCCAACTCTTTTTAGGATTCTCCCTTAGCCCATAAGTCGAATTTTCGTTTCCATTAATGATCAAAGTTGAAACCTTTTTCATTGGCTCATACTTATCATCTGATTCAACTAAATTAGCATTAGTATTACCATTAGCATTAGCTGCAGCAAACACATGAGACCTCATATGCCCACCTAATGATTTCCCACTTGGGCATCTTTTATCACACAGCTTACACACAAATCTCATTTCATCATGATCAACAACATCCATCTTTTATAACTTTTTAATATCAAAATCAAAATTTTGATAAATACCCAATTGAACTAATCCAAAAATAAATATACCCACAAAAGTAAATTCCAAAAGTAACAAGTTTAACTTACTGCATTTGCTGATTGACTGATTTCTGAACCAATATCTTTAAGGCTCAAATCCCAAGAAGAATAACCCAATAAAAAAGATTACTCCAAAAAGGTTACTATAAAATTATGGGATTTTGATCTTTTCAAAGCAAATCATGTCAAGATCAAACCTTATTTTATAATAAAAATTGGGGGAAGTTCAAGATCAACTAAAAAAAGATCAAATCTTTAACAAATCTAACACATAAAAACAAAAAGCACAAATCTTCGCTGCTATTAGTACAAAATAATGAATACCCATAACTTAAAACTAAAAATTATATTAAAAAAGATTAAGCTTTGAAGCAATGAGATATATATAAAACAGACTTCATGACTGTTTCATTTTCATATGTATGTGTTGTGTTTGGTGTTTTTTTCTCTCTCATTAAAAAACATGAGTTGTAGTCGAAGGGAGTTTCATGCATGGAAGCAAAGTACTAAATAAGAGGGTTGAGAGTGACACGTGTAATCATGTGAGAAAACCTCGTTGATTTGATCTAACGGTTCATATCAAAAGATGGTTCGAATTTGGAGGATCTTGTTTGTTGAGTAGAGAGAGTTACATGAGAATTTATTTTGTTGAGTGACTAATTAATTACAAATTGTGTACCTTGTTGGGTGTAAAAAAGCAAGTAAAATAATGTGGGACGAGTTGTTATAGTTATTTTGATAAAATTTTGGGCATACTTGTTAAACTAAAATACGCTTGGTGAGAACAAATGGTTTGTGTTTCAATGGTATTTTATTTTGTGTGAGAAGTTTTTCAAACAAATGATTGTGGTTTTAAATCATGCTTAGGACGTGCGAGATAAATTGTGTTTTATATTGTATGAGATAAATAGTTGCAGTTCTAAAGAAAAAAATTATACTTTTGGGGGTTTATACTTCGGAGATGTACGAGCTGTGTGACGTGCGCGTATCACACTTATGGAAGCTTGAGTTCTGATATCATTTGTAACGTCTAAGAAGTCGAACGAGTACATCAACTATGTTAGATGGTTTTTGAAAAAGATAGTAATTTAGATTGCAAATAAAGTTTAAGCTTCAACCATAAGAAAACACAAACAATTGCTTGATGAATTTTAGTTCTTTGTTGCTACTCCTTTCGTTACATAATAATGTTCACGATACTATTTTGAGATGTGTCAAAATAAGTGTTTATTTTTGGTTTCAACTAATAAAAATATATATTAATGAGTAAAGATGATATTCGATGGAGAGTCTAGTAAATGAAATTGGCTAAAATCATGTGTATTTTAAATGTGGATATTTGTCATGGAACGAAGGGACGAAGGAGTATAAGATGATAAAATTTTTGATACTAAAGTGGCTATAAATTGTTACTACGGTTAGACTTGTTTTTATTGATAAGGATATTTTAGCAAAAACTTATTGACTATAATAAATAGTACATCCGATTCTTCAAATCATGATAATATGATACACAGCGACGGAACTGGGGTGTCCCAGGGGGACACTCATGAATTTTTTTGGTGTAGTGTTAATTTTGTTAAAAAACTTCGTTTTTTCTTAAATGCTCCCGGTAGTTAAAAATTGTGTTTGTAGTTTCGCTTAGTTTATTGTAAGTGCACCCGGTCGTTTTGTGTCCTGGTTCCGTCCCTGATGATACACCATATTACCACTATTAATAGTACACTTTAATTTTCCTTTTATGAGGGCAGAAATTGAATTTTCCATTTTCCATATATGAGAAGATTGAGACTAATTCAGAGGATACGTATGAATTTATGTGAGAGATATTAAGATATTGACATGAATTCTATTAATAGGATACCATGTATAGTCATTACTACAGATGAAGGATACTCTAAGATGTCGACATGTATATACTTGTTTGATGTGTGTAGATAGAATGATTTTATTTACTAGTATAAATAGGGGAAAATTCAAATGCATACTCTTATTTTGATGCATATCAATGGATAAATCCTCACCATCCATCTAGTTTGATCTAATGGTGGGTAATAACCTAAGATTAAATGGGAAACATAAGTCCATGTTTCCCCCACCCACCCCCCCCCCCCCCTTTTTTTTTTTTCTTTTTCTTTTCCCCTTTTTTTTTTTATTTTCTTTTTTTTTCTGTTTTTTTTTTTTTTTTTTTTTTTTTTTTTTTTTTTTTGTTCTTTTCACGTAGGTGCAAACAATCTTATAAATTTTGGTGTGCTTTTTTGTTCGTTAATCAATGTTCTTTTCACAATCACGTATTTCCTGTTGGTGTGTTTTTTTTACTTTCTTATTTTTTTTCCTTTCTTTTTTGTTTTTTTCACGTAGGTGCTTTTTTTTTTTCTTTTTTTTTTCCTTTCAATTCACGCTTTTTTTTTTTTTTTTTTTTTTTTTTTTTTTAATTCACTTTTCTATTAGTTCACTTTTTTTATTTCATGTTTTTTTTTTTCGCTTTTATATGTTTTTTATTGTTTTTATACGTTTTTGTCCGTTTTCGTCAGTTTTCATACGTTTTCGTCCGTTTTCTTATATTTTCGCACGTTTTTGTCTGTTTTCTTACGTTTTCCTTTGTTTTTTGTCCGTTTTCATACGTTTTCGTTCGTTTTAATACATTTTCATCCTTTTTCTTTCGTTTTCGTCCATTTTTCATACGTTTTCAGACGTTTTTTTACGCTTTCATACGTTTTTGTCCGTTTCATACATATTCATCCGTTTTCTTGCGTTTTCATCCGTTTTCTTGCGTTTTCGTTCGTTTTCGCCCATTTTCATTCGTTTTCTTTCGATTTCGTCCTATTTTTCATACATTTTCTTCCTTTTTCGTACGTGTTTTTACGCTTTCATACGTTTTCGTCTGTTTTCATACATATTCTTCCGTTTTCTTACATTTTCATCGTTTTCATTCGTTTTCGTCCGTTTTTCAATCTTTTTGGCCATTCTCAGACATTTTCATACGTTTCAGAATATCACAATTGATATTCTGTGATATTCAGAATATCACCCAAGTTTTCATACATACTCGCCCGTTTTCTTACGTTTTCGTCCGTTTTCTTATGTTTCTAAATATGACAAGTGATATTCAGAAAATCACAAGTGATTTTCTGAATATCACTTGTGATTTTCTTATGTTTTCGTCCGTTTTCATACGTAATCATCCATTTTCTTACGTTTTCGTCCGTTTTCATACGTTTTCATCTGTTTTCTTTCGTTTTCGTCCTTTTTAAATATACATGCAATTATTTTTTTGTTTTTACATGTTCTTTGCTTTTAGAATACCAGGAGATACTATCACCAGTGATACCAGTGAGGTATCACCAGTGATACCTCATATGAATGTGATATCACCAGTGATACCTCATATGAATGTTTTCTATTTATGTCATATCTGATAAATGGTTGATGAAACAGCTTGCATATTTACAATATGGTAATGTGAAAAGTGAAAAGTGTCATACCTGTAGTATCACCAGTGATATTTGAAGTTGAACTGTATATGTGTATTATCACTAGTGATATTTGTATTATCACTTGTGAAATTTTGTATATTTTATAGGTTTTTTTGTTTACTTGTTAAGCTTTATTTTACTAGAACCCTGGTTTTAAAACGTATGAGGCTCTGCAAAAACCTACACTCTGTCTATGGATATATTCTTGTACGCACCAAGAATATCACGGAATATCACTTGTGATACTGCACATTTATCATCATGTTTATAAAAAGCTAAACATATCACTGGTGATACTGCCCATTTATCATCATGTTTATGAAAAGCTAAACATATCACTAGTGATACTGCACAATTATCATCATGTTTATGAAAAGCTAAACATATTTATCATCATGTTTATGAAAAGCTAAAAATATCACTGGTGATACTGCACAATTATCATCATGTTTATAAAAAAGCTAAACATATCACTGGTGATACTCCACAATTATCATCATGTTTATAAAAAAGCTAAACATATCACTGGTGATACTGCAAATTATCATCATGCTTAAGCTGTTAAAACTAAAAGCGAAACTAATAAGCGAAAACATGTATGAAAAGGACAAAAACGTTTGAAAAATGGACGAAAACGAAAGAAAACGGATGAAAACGGACGAAAACGTATGAAAACGTAAGAAAACGGACGAATATGTATGAAAACGGACGAAAACGTATGAAAGCGTAAAAACACAGACGAAAACGTAAGAAAACGGACGAAAACGTATGAAAATGGAAGAAAACGTATGAAAGTGTAAAAACATGTATGAATAGGACAAAAACGTTTGAAAAATGGATGAAAACAAAAGAAAACGGACGAAAACGTATGAAAACGAACGAAAATGTAAGAATACAGATGAAAACGTATGAAAACAGACGTTAACGAGCGAAAACGTAAGAAAGCAGACGAAAACGTATGAAACCGGACAAAAAAGTATGAAAACGGACGAAAACGGGCGAAAATATATGAAAACGGGCCAAAACGTATGAAAACAGACAAAAACGTATGAAAACGGACGAAAACGTATGAAAATATATGAAAGCGAAAAAAAAACGTGTATTAGAAAAAAAAAACGTTCATTAGATAAAAAGACAAAAAAAAAAAAAAAAAAAAAAAAAAAAAAAAAAAAAAAAAAAAAAAACGTGAATTAGAAAAAAAAAAAAAAACAAAAAAAAAAAAGAAGCGTGAATTTGAAAAAAAAAAGACACCAAAAAAAGAAAAAAAAAAAAAGAAAGAAAAAAAGTGAATAATAAAAAAGACAAAGAAAAAGGGAAAAAAAAACATGGACTTAGGTTTCCATATTTAATTTTAGGTTAATCCTCACCATTAGATCAAACTAAATAGATGGTGGGGATTTGTCCTTTGGTATGCACCAAAATAGGAGTATGCAAAATAAAGTGACTCAGTATAAATATATGAAAGTTATGAAATAGAGTTGCTCTCAACAACAACTTCGTCCCCGTGTTCACATTAGCCGATTTATAAACTCGATTTGGAGTTTAAAATAAGATAAACAAGATCAATATCCAATGACTTCAATTTTTTCAAACAAATTTTAGTTGACTAGAAAAATATATGGCTAGTTTAGTTGTCTCAACTTAACTTGTGATGTAAGTTCAAAAAAAAAAAAAAAAAAAAAAAAAAAAAAAAAAGAAAAAAACTTAACTTGTGATGTGTAAACTAATTAAAACCAAAAGATGTCGAATGTTTTGGCCAGGTTTAGCTCATACTCAACCTAGTCAAAGCAGAGTAAAGAGAAAGTACGACGTTGACAATCACACTCCTATTCGAGAATAATAATACTATTTTAGAAAAACATCCGATAAGAATGCGTGCTTGTAACAGAGAGTTTTGACATGAAATACACAGGATTGTTTAAGGCTGAGGTTATAACCACCCTCTCTATGTAGAGAGGGTGTGTTGACTTGTTGCTGTAGCCGCTTGTACTGTCTGCTTTGTAGACTTGTACATTCCGTGAAAATAGGTAGGGGCCCACGGGGTAGACCCGGTTTTGTTAGTACATCCCAGGATTGTTTAATAAGATTTTTCTATAAAGTTATGTAAAAATTTTTATAATTATATTGTTATAATACCCATGAACACATGATTTTTTACATAAATATTTTTTATTGTGTATTAACATCGATTAATATTTTTGTAGAACCGTAGAGAGGGGTAAATACGTTCTTTTCGACTTATTTTAAATTTAAGTAAGTTAAGTCTCAAGTTCGCATATGAGGGTGTGAGCAACTAAACAATAAAAACCATATGTAAAGAAATTAAGGGAAGAGAGACAAACACAATGATTTATATTGGTTTGGGATGAGGGATTTAGATCATCCGTACGTCCAGTTGAGAATCCGCGACACCAATATTATGCACTAGTACCAAATCCTTGCGGTGGATAAGTTGTACAACCTTAGCTCCACCGATATGGACTTAGATCGGTGCTCACTTAGAAAGAGCTAGCACTCAACGGAGTTCCGCACCTGGAACCACCCACAAAGATCTTGCGATTCTTCCTACCACTAAGACCACAAAGACTTCCACCAAGGAAGTAAGCTTCTACCAAAGAAGCACCAAACCCCAACTTGACATTCACCCGATCAAGGCTTGACCACCAAGGTACAAGACTTTTACACCCTTGCTTATCCATACATGGATAAGACTTTATAAATGAATGAGAGTTATAGTATTTGTTACAACACAACCTAATGACTCAACCTAAAGAAGAGAGTAGATGAAGACTCTCGACAAAACACACAAGAGTGGATTAAGTTCTTGTGGTTCTTCTCTTGCGAAGAAACTTGCTTTCAATATGATGATAGAAACATGTTAAGACTAGGGGTGGAAACGAGCCGAGCCCGAGCCTGCCAGAGCTCGAGCTCGGCTCGTTTATATTCTAGAAAGCTCGAGCTCGTTTCGAGCCTAATATTTGAGCTCGAGCTCGGCTCGTGAAAATTTTCACAAGCTCGAGCTCGAGCTCGGGCTCGACTAATTTGTATGATTTTTAAAGAAAACAAAGTTAAAATGGAGCTCGACTCGTTAATTACATAAGTCTCGATCTCGTTTACTACTTTTAAGCTCGTTTATACGTATAGACAATATATATACGTATATATTTCTAGGGCTCGTTTAGGCTCGCGAGCCTATTCGAGCTTTTTTTATAGAGCTCGAGCTCGAGCTCGATTATTAAATGAGCCCAAACTTAGGCTCGAGCTCGTTTAGGCTCGGCTCGTTCGAGCTTTTTACCGATCCGATCCCGAGCTTTTCACGAGCAGCTCGGCTCGTTTCCACCCCTAGTTAAGACACTAAAAGATTGAAAACCTTAGAGGGACTAGAGAGAAGAAAATAGAAGGGGGAAATGTTTGGCAAAAGGTGAGGAAAACACAAGACAATAGGTGTTAATTTATAGACAGCCCAAGACAAACAGTCTCTGATGCGCTGATGTGTGAGCCTGGCGCGCCAGGGACTGTCTTGTCCCTTGTCTATAACTAGCCGTTGGCTCTTGTTAAACCTTCATGTGCACTTCACGTTTGACATTCCTAAGCTTATTTCAAAGCCCCAAGTAGGGTTAGGTCAAACTAACTCATTAGTCATGGTTAGGTTAGGGTTTATTAGGGTTTAAAAAGTGTTGTAGAACGGTTTAGTGCTTTTGTCCATTTGAGAAAAGAGAAGAGAAAGATGGACAAATGGTTTATCTATGAGTGTTGACGAAGCAATGGACAATGCTTTGACTCCCAATTTGAAATTCAAATTTTAAATTCAAATGTTAGTTGTTGTAGAATGATTGTGGCTTTATTCAAAAGAAGATGAGTGTATAAAAGGGAAACTATTTGGAGTAGGGAGCAAGATGAGTAAAATAAGAAAGTGTTCATAAAGTGGGGAGCAAGTCATGGGTAAGGGGGTGTGCGTTCATAGATTGCAAAGCAAGCCACGGAAGAGGAGCCTATGTTTATTGAGTGGTGGACAAGGAATGAATGGAGGAGTGTGTGTTTTTGAATAGGGAACAAGGTTAAATAAAGAAAGTGTATAAATAACTTTAAGTGTTGAATCTTGTTACGAGTTTATATAACATCTTAAATATCATGTACGAACTTGTACTGAAAGACCAAACTTTTTCGGGTAAGAGGAAAGCCGACTTTGAATAACCAAACGCGCAACTCAACCTCTAGCGCGCTGGCTGTGGCGCGTCAGCGTGCCAAATCTAGTTTTTTTGCGTTTTTGGTTTTAAGCTATCGCTAACGATTTTATGTGTCTTCTAATACATATTTATCATCATTAAAACATAAATGAGATCGTAGCCATCATTTGCACAAACAATTTTTTATATATTTTTTGTTTCAGGAAATATTTTACTTTGCTTAACTGACATGTTGTTGAAGTTGATGTTATTTAAATTTAGTTATTGATATTTGTTCTAGACATTATGTGTGTTTAATAGCACGTAATGATAATTGAATTAAAATGTTTTTTCCAAATATCTTTATAAAAACTTTAAAGGTGAATTGAAGGGTTTGTGTGCAAACAACACAACGTCTTTCACACTTGCCTTCTATGAATGCCGAAGGGTCACACTGGTGCACACTAAACGGGATAGTACAAGCGGAAATAAGAAACGAGTTACGAAATGAAATGAAAGAGATGAGGAAATGCAAATACGGTAAATTGGATTCTGATTTACATAGAAAACCCGTCGACCCGAAGAAATATTAGAGCATGATAGGTTCTCTAATGTATCTAACAGCCAGTAGACCTGATATTGTATTTGCTGTTGTTTATTATCCCGGTTTCAGGCAAAGCCTACCGAAGCTCACCTCAAAGAGGTCAAACAGATCTTTCGATACCTTAGGAGGACCATTCACATGGGACTTTGGTATCCGAAGGATTGCAGAATCTAACTAATTACATTTTCAGATGCATACCATGCTGGGTGTCAAGACACAGCAAAAAGCACATCAGGTGGTGCATAATTTTTGGGTGAAAAGTTAGTCAGTTTGTCATTAACGAAGCATGACTGTACTGCTATGTCAACAACAGAAGCCGAATATGTGTCTTTATCTGCGTGTATTCTGACTTGAAGAGTGCCATAGCCATCTTGTGCAACCCAATACAACATTTCCGCACAAAACACATTGTTTTCCGCTACCATTTTATCAAACAGCATGTAGAAAAAGGTACCGTTGAACTATATTTCGTGAAGACAGATTACCAATTGGCTGACCTATTTACAAAAGCCATTCTCAAAGAAAGGTTTAAGTATCTAGTTCACCGAATTGGAATGTGAAACCTAACTCCCGAGCAATTAGAACGACTTCTCGATTCTTTTTTATTCTATCTCAAAAGTTTCTCTGTAAATATTTTTGAAAAACAAAATATAAAATTTGAAAAACCAACAAAAAGGAAATACAAAATTAGAAAATTCAAAAATACAAAAACATTATCAAAAATCCAAAAGAATCAGAAAATCTAAAATCCAAAAATATTCTTCTCACGACATATCTCTTGTATAATTGATATTGTTTACGTTTCTAGAAATGTCATTCAACAATGATACGAAAATGTTAATATGCTTGAGCGAGAGTTCTTTATTTATCCGAATAATGTTTTCTAAAGCATGTTGTCCCTAAAATTTCTTAATGACTTCTAAACAATTCGGCTTAGAACTCGAACTTCAAATTGACTTGTGTACACCTCAGTGCACAACTCAAATTTTAGAAAGAGGACCCTAGTGTACGTTTCAGTGCACTACTCCTATAAATGGTGAAAAATCATCATAATCTTGAGCACATTTTCAAGATTTTTCAAAAGATATTTCAAAATCTTTCAAACTTTTTGTGCTCAAGATAACTCTCTCAAAACCTTTCACAAATTTTAAACAAAATGTTTGAAAATATGCTTTCATTGAGGGGGAGTATAAACTCAAAAAATGTACCAAAAGATCATGCTAAGAAGAACGGATTTGCATGAAAAGAAAAATTCTCTAAAAATTCTCCGTGTTCGCGTTCTTCTCTCCATACGCTTTCTAAAAACATACATTTGAATCAGTTGATATTAAAAATATCAAAAATATGCTATTTTGAAGGGGGATAAAACGTGATTAAAAATGTGATCAAACTTGTTTTATCTCAAAAAGGCTCGACTCAAAGTGCATACTCACTACTCCATGTGTAACATATTCATAACACATAACACACTAAATGATTGATGTTTGGCCGTGGGTTTTAGTGAGAGAAAGAGAGGAGAGGAAACTTCTAATGAGAGAAAGAGATATGTATTAGCTTGAAAATAATGAGAAGTTCCAACCCCTCCTTTGAATGGGAAGCGGTATTTATAGTACATACACAAACGCCCCACATGGGCTATGAAGTGAGCATAGTGGGTAAAGACCCGACCCGACTCCATGGTGTTACGAAGTCTAACCTAATATGATTAATCCTACGAGCTACTTACTGCTAATCCATAATCGGGGTGACCGAGTCTTTCATGTGAATATTCATATTCCTAACAGTCTCCCCCTAAGGGAGGTCACCCCGGAAATTACACTTTGAATTCTAGCATTCTATTACATAGATTAGTGTTCCTAGCTCGTAGTCTCTGATTCTTCTGAGTCTTTAATCTTTGTACTTTCAGCAGTGAACTTTTGATGACTGTTCTTTTATCTTGGATGATCTTTGAGGATTCTTTGAGGTCATCATCCAACGTACATCTCCAAGTCATCTTTATGCAGTATCGTCTCCATGTGATGTTGTGATCTTTGGACCGACATGCTCACACTTTTCTGGATCATGATTTTCAGCTTCAGAGTTGCGGAAGCAGTGTTGAAAGTCTTTCAATTATCATGATTTCTTTGATTAAGATTGTGAAGTGTGAGCATGGGGTGATGAATTGACATCTTTTCAACAATCAGCTGCAACCGCCAGGGATTCCTGCAAGCAAACAGTTAGCAATAAAACATCTGGTACTTACAGGTTCGGACTTCGAGATTGTTAACAGCATAGTGTGAAAACTTTCTCTAATCCTTGCCAAGGCCATTCCTAAATCGGATACCCCCGAGAGGGCTTACAAGATCTACCGAAGTACATCAACGATTAGGTGAGTCGCTGGAGTTCACTCCACGACTGTAGACCGTTTGAAACCGCCGCGACCACTAAGCGTAATTCACAAGGAATTATTGAAGTGACCTGCTTTCAGGGCTGTTTGATGTTGACCCTGGCAGGAATTTCCATTCAATCACTGAGAATTACATTCGTAAATTCCCTCATAAATGTTCTGGCAGATTGCTAGGATCTGCGTAGGACTCTTAAGTTTACAACTGGTGTCCTTAACATTGAACAACCAGTGTAGAAGTAACATGTGTTCCTATAAGATCTTAAGATGCATCTCGTGGCTCTAGACTCGATAAGTGCATTTTTGGTAGTCGGAGACTGGAGCGGTGTCTCATGTTTCGATATCAACATGACTCGTAATGAGCGGTCGATAGATTATGCAGGGTTCCCCATGAGAATGAAACAAGTTCTTTCAAGAGAACTTGAGTGGCTAGAAGGTTTAGTGAAGTGCGTCACTGGGTCCCTGAGGTTTAGTGAAGTGCGTCACTGGGTCCATGACGTATTGTCTTCAATACTGGTGCTACCTTAGTAACCACCAGTAGCATATGAATTGAACCCGGTTTCTGCCCTAAGGTTGAATAATTTGAGGGCTATTTCTTTTCACCCTTTCTCATTACATTTCTTTTTAATTCTTCAACCCCTTCTTTCTCCTTTCTCATATTACTCTTTTTTTTTCATAATCATACCTAAGGACTTTCTAATACTAACTATTCGGTATTGTCCTTGGGTAGATCCCTCCGGCTCTGGCGGATCATAGGACGGTTTTCCTAACCTTAGCCACCTTATAACACCATGACTATCCTATGCTGCCGTAAACCATTTATTTGAAAAATCTCTCAAAGTGTTTATAATTAAGAAACACATTTTGCTAACACTTTGAGAGTTTTGAACTTTTCAAATGCTCACCCTTAACATGTGCTCAGATGTTTTTATTATAAATTTGCACATGTTGGGTAGAGCTTGCACTTTTTGAATTGATCCACTTTCAGTGAACATGACCGATTCGAGACACGCTTACATCACTAGTTAGACTAGCTTGAAATTATTACCCGGCCTGGTCAAGTCCACATAAAGTTTCTCGAAATGGTACACTCTACTCAGACAAGTCCTCTTCGAGACGCGCTTACATCACTGGCTAGACCAGCTTGAAATTATTACCCGACTAGGACAGGTCCTTTCGATCAATGACAGTTTTTGTTTCGTCAATTCATTGGGAAAGTCTGAGTCGCGCTCACATGAGATACCACCAGAGATGTCACATTCTTTTTTTGTCACCACAAACCATTTGCTCCCCCTCAATATGTGCATGGATACAAAAGAGTTTAGTACATATGGGAGAGCTTACATTTAAGTCCAAAACATCACATTCTTTTTTGTCACCACAAACGATTTGCTCCCTCTCAATATGTGCATGGATACAAAAGAGTTTAGTACATATGTGAGAGCTTACATTTAAGTCCAAAAGAGTTTAGTACATATGGGAGAGCTTACATTTAAGTCCAAAACATCACATTTTTTATCAGATTGCATATTTAAATCACATTCTTTCACCCGATTAGAAATTTCAAACCTCTCGAGATTTTTTGATCCCAATTAATTTAAATAAGTTTAGAAAATATGGGAGAAAATGTGGTCAGGTTTAATATGTGCTGATAATGAAACATATTGATGCTCCCCCTCAATCAATGAGGGAGAATGTTAGTGTTATGTATGATGAGTTTGAAATATATTTGAATTAAAAAATCTTACACTGACACATAACAACAAGTTTCATTAAATTCACTGCTTATTATGTACAAAGTGACTTGTTTTTGATGATATAAAATTTTAAAATCATCACTCTCCCCTTCAATCGATGACCCGTCTTCTATTTAAATAGCTGTAGTCATTGATTGAGTGATAGATTTTTTATGAAAAGTTCAATTCTGATTGATATTCAAAAATCATGGTACCACCAAGTTTAGCACAAATACTTTCCTGAAGAATCATAGATGGAAACGTATCTGTGATGTAAATAAGACTTCTCTTCTTATACGAGAAATGATGCACTGAAACGTACATCAAATCGAAGAAACATGGATATAAAGTAATCCATGCCCGAGTGAACTTCACCCAGTGGGAGGAACAGCCGTCTTTTTGGCAACGTGCTTTCCCCATAATGAAGAACGGGTTACAGTCTGAAGTAACTGCAAGCCGACATGACATGTTTTAACCATTCATTTTAACTTCTGCTCGAGCTTCATTTAAAGTCCCGTGTCATTATTGAATGACATTTCTAGGACCGTAAATGTTATCGATAAACAGAAGACATGCCTAGAGGAACTATTTTTGGTATTTTTTGTGTTTTTCAGATTTTTATGGTTTTTATAGGTTTTATATTTTTCTATTTTCTTTTTGGTTTAAAATATATACAAGGATATGTTAAGCAAATCCATTATTCCTCATTCTCTTCCTGAAGACGCGTGAGTGTTTCTGGCGTCAAACTCTTCATGCCAAGTCGCGGGAGAATAAATTGGAATCGTTCTCTCAGGAGTGCCTTAGTGAAGATATCAGCCAACTGATACTCAGTCCTCACGAAGTAAAGTTCAACAACCCCTTTTTCAACCTGTTCCCTTATAATGTGATGCCGGATATCGATGTGCTTTTATCGGGAGTGTTGGACATTGTTGTAGCAAAGAGCTATAACACTTTTGTTATCACAATAGAGAGGGATCTTGTTGTACGCAAAGCCATAGTCTGATAGTTGAGATCTCATCCATAGGATTTGAGCACAGCACGCAGACATGGCAATGTATTCAGCCTCTGTGGAAGATATAGATGAACTCATTTGCCTCTTAGATGACCAGCTTACTAACTTTTCTCCCAGAAACTGAGCACTTCCCGACGTACTTCAGCGAGTATCTTGACACCCCGCATGGTCTGCATCTGCATAGGCCATGAGTGACATGGCGGTGTCCTTAGGATACCAGAGACCCATGTAAATAGTCCCTTGAAGGTATCGAAAGACCCGCTTTACCGCTTCCAGATGCCTTTTGGTGGTCTTAGACTGGTACCGAGCACACATGCATACTGCGAACAAGAGATCTTACCTACTAGCGGTGAGATACATTAGGGATCCAATCATGCTTCGAAACTTGGTTTGATCAACAGGGATCCCAGAGAGGTCTTCATCCAACTTCGATCTCTCAACCATAGGATTGATTAATGAATATGCCTCCGGGACTTTGAGAAATTTGTAGACCCAAGAAAAACGACATTTGTTCCATCATTGATATTTGGAACTTAGAATTCATCTCATTAAAAAACCGATCACATTCCATAGGATTAGAGGAGGCATACGTAGATCTGAACGTGAAGTAGATGTTTGCCCGTTTTCCTAGTGAATAGTGTAGGATCAACAACACCTTTGGAGAATCTGTTTGCCAGAAGAAACTTAGACAAAGTGTCATACCACGCCCTAGGTGCCTGCTTTAAGCCATAGAGGGCCTTCTTCAAGTGATAGACGTGAGTAGGATGATCAGGGTCCACAAATCCTTCAGGTTGACTTACATAGACTTCCTCTTTCAAATCACCATTTAAGAATGTTGTCTTTACATCCATTTGGTAGACTGTCATATTCTGACTGGCAGCATTAGCGAGAAAGATTATGATGGCTTCAATTCGAGCAACCGGTGCAAATGATTCTTCAAAGTCTATGCCCTCTTCTTGACGATACCCTTTTGCAACAAGCCGTGCCTTATATTTCATAACATCACCATGCTCATCAAGTTTCACTTTGAAGATCCACTTTAGAGCGATAATCATTGCACAATCTGGAGGAGGCACTAATTCCCATACTTCAAGTCGATCAAACTCATGGATTTCTTTTGCATTGCAGTAAACCAGCAGTCTTTAGACAAAGCATCTTTGAAATCTTTGGGTTCGACTTTGGATAGTACGGAATTAAAGAAGCACCACAATGCATCGGTGACAAGTTGCTTGTGTGTGGATACCGGACGAGAAGGATTTCCAATGATGTTGTCAATCGAATGATCATTGGTCCATTTTCTAAGATGATCATGTGGTTGAGGGTAGGGAACTGATGTTGCCGTGTTAGGATCCCCTGAAGAAGATGTATCAGTAGAAGATTCAAGAGCAAATATATTCTCGAATGGAGCATCATCAGTAGGAGCAAAAGGATTCACTTCAAAAGAATTATCAACTGTAGAACCTAGCTGTACCGAAGGAGATTGAACATTTGATGATGATGGTGAGTGAGTGGCAAATGGTGCATCTTGACTAATTGAGACGGATACAAATGGACCATCTGAGTTGTGTGGAATTGAAGCATCAACAACTGGAGGTAAAGACGGAGCTTCAGTTGTAGTATCAACAGTTGGTGGCTCAAAGTATTCATCAAACATCGGATCAAACAAATTCTTCAACTCCTCACTAGTGGGGGGTAAAAAAGGAACTGCAGGAGTGGGATGCTGTACAAGACCTGAACTAATTGGTCCAGGAGACAAGAGATTAGGAGCGGGTCCAGAACTTGTGTGTCCAGGAGCCGTTTGCTCAGTCAGCTCATCGAATGTCACGTGAATGGTTTCCATGATTTGTCGGGTTCGTTTGTTGTAGATTCGGTATCCCTTGCGATCTGGTGCATATCCAACGAAGAATCCTATGTCTGCTTTAGCCTTTAGTTTTCTCAGATCCTGACTGTCGTTTGTTGGGTAGCATAGAGCACCGAACATTCGTAGAAAGGAAAGATCTGGTTTCTTACCGTGTATCAGCTCATAAGGAGTTTTGTTGTGAAGAGTATGTATCAAGGATCGGTTTTGGGTGTAACACGCTGTGGCAATTGCTTCTGCCCAAAGAAACATCGGTGCCTTGGAAAATATCAGCATGGTTCGTGCAGCTTCCACAAGAGTACGATTTCATCTTTCAACAACGCCGTTCTGCTGAGGAGTACGTGGAACACTTTTCTGGTGAGTTATGCCAATACTTTCATAAAATTGAATGAGTTGTTTGTTAACAAACTCAGTTCCATTGTCCGTACGAATGATTCTGACAGTTTTGTTGAGTCTCACTTGTAGTTGTTTGATAAGTTTGATGATAACCTCTGGAGTCTCGTCCTTGGTTCTCAAAAACTTCACCCATGTAAACCGAGAGTAGTCGTCGACCACCACAAGAACATATTTCTTCCCATTTATACTCTGCATTGGTCCGCATAGATCCATGTGAAGGGTGTGAAGAACTTCCATGATGGTGTTGACAGTTTTGGGTTTGTGAGTATGCTTCTTGCTTTTACCCAGTTGACAAGCAGAACAAAGATGATCCTTTTCAAACTTCAATCTGGGCATACCTCGAACAAGATCCTTGCGAGTAAGTTCATTTATGGTGCCGAAGTTTAAGTGATTTAAACGATGGTGCCAAAGCCATGATTTGTTCTTTGAGGCCTTTTACAGCAAGCAAATAGGAGAGGACCGCATCATGTCTTCAATAGAGATGGTGTATAGATTAGTTCCACGACTGCCTTTAAGGAGATCAATACCATCCAATTCTCTGATGAAACATGTGTGTTTTCTGAAAGCAACTTCAAGATCGAAATCACAAAATTGACCAACAGAGAACAATTGTGCCCAAGTCCTTCCACGTAGTATACCCTGGAAATTACACTGTCACCAAACACATAATCTTCATAACCCATAATCGCCCCAAAATGGTCGTTCTCGAATCTAACTGTCCCGATAAACTTTTTCACGAAATTCTTGAGCCGTGAGCGATCCCCGGTCATATGTTTTGCGCAGCCTGAGTCCAAATACCAAAGGACGATTTGTACGACCTGCATTTGAAAACAGACAACGATGGATAACTGAAAAAGGTGGATCCCCACGTGCAACTGGGGTCCGTTTGGTTAGCACAAACAAATTCTGGAACTACAGGAATCATAGATGCCATGGTATTCACAATGGAAACTTCACTAGTAGATGCAATGGACCTAGTTACAGGGCATTGTTTCTCTAACAGGAAAATTCTACCACTTGGCTTCCATTCCTTAATAATCACTACTTTATGATTAGTCATTCTAGTTAAGGGGCACTTATTTCCTAAAGTGAATTTTCTTCCAATGGGCTTCCATTGATAACCAACATTATCAAACAGATTTCCTGTTGCTTTCCAAATCTACTTACTCAGTTCAGGTTTCCTAACATTCTTAACTGGGGATCGTTTAGGAGACATCAAGAATGACACAACACAATCATCATGATTACCAGAAATTAAACATTCATTACATGTTTTACAGACAGCATTAGAATTCGAATTAATTGCAGTACGCTTAAAGCTAATACTAGAATCAACACGATTCTTTTCGCTCAAACCAAACTTATTGTTCCTAAGGTGGACTTCTACTCTCTTCTCATGAGCACTCTTAGCTGGCACAGTCCTATCTTTCTTTGTATTGCGACTAGGCTTTGACCCGCTAGCTTTAGTGTCACTGTTTACTCTTGTAGAAGCAATGATGGGAACATTAGTTTGTTTCACTACCATTCATTTTTCTGGTTTTGATGTGCTGGGTTCAGATGTCGTTAATGGTGCATCAAAGGTAACATGCTTTTTTTAGTCATTGAGGATGATGCAATAAACCTATCTCGCTTGTTATCAATCTTAGGATATGTGCCAATGACGTATTCTAAGAGTTCCTGAGATCGTTTAGTGAGGAAGCAGACATCTACAATTGCACTATCAAGTGGTTTACCGATCCTATCCTCTTCTATGATCTCACAAAAGGTATCAAGGCTATCCTTAAGGTGAGTGAGATATACTTGATGAGCAGACCTATTGTTCCTAAGGGGAAGCGGAATAGGCACAACATCAATTGCATATTTTCTACAAGCAGAAACCTTTGGAACAACATTTTCACTAGTGATGATTGGCATTTTTCCTTTCACCTGAGTCTTTAGATTCTCAATCTCATTTAGCAAAGAAGTTATCTTTTCATTGTGATTGTTACGTGTGACTTTAATCGAGTCATATAACTCTTTGTAATGCTGTTTGATTTTTGAATTTTCAGCTTGAAAACACTCATTTTCATATTGTAATTTATTGATGGTGTCTTGATAGTGAAAATTCTGAGAATCTGAAGACGATGGTTTATGGGTGCCAATCACATCACTCTTATTCGATTTTAATTGGGCAATTTGGGCCCTCAATTTTCGAATCGTGTTAGTGTGAGCTTGAATTTTTTTTATCTCGTTTGCTTTATTCAAAATATGCATCAAATTCAGGAGCATCCAAAGATGTCTTGGCATTTGAGATTTTAACTCTTTCTTCTAAATGTTGATATTTTAATTGCAAATTAAGATTATCAACCTCTAGTTTTGAAAAATGGCTGACCATGTTATCATGGTCATCGTTTTGGATTTTCTCATGCAATTTTAAATTCTCCCCCTTAAGCTCAACAACACGATTCTGGGAAACATTCAATGCAATAGACAACTCATGAAATTGACAAGCAGTTAATGCAGAATCAGTAGCAGTATAAAACACATCCTGTGCAATACATCTAGCAATCAAATTCTCAATGGTGATGAGAATGTTCTTTCTCTCAATCTCACGACTCTTAAGTTCTATCGCATTTTGGGACAGCTCGTTTTTCATATCTTTAAATACCTATTTCATCTCTTTTACTTCAGTTTTAAGGGTGTTTTGCATGCCCTCAAAATGTTCCTTGAGGAGTTTAAAGAATGGAATAACCTCAGTTAAGTAGCACTCTTTTGTTAGTTCAAAACCCCTTTCCCCTTCAGTAATTCTCGTTCGCGTAATTCTCTTCTTACATGTTTTATCAAAATTAGCAAATAGTTGACAAAGAACATATATGTTAATTAGAGTTTTACATTCTGTGGGAAGAGTTAAAGGAACTAAGTGCTTGGGTGTATTGGGTGGGTACACCGTTGCAGCCGCTATTTTTCTAAGGGGTGGAGTTTTGGCTTTAAGTTCATCGGCCTTTCTCTTTTCTACGTCCAAAGACCAAAATATTTGTTCTGGCGTTAACTTAGTTTGAGGTGTAAAAATAGTCAATCGGTTCTCCTCATAGTAATCATGGGGTTTGATTATGACTCGATTTGCTATTCATTTGGGATCCTTCATTTTTTCAGCCATTCTTTCTCTACTTATTACTTCTATCTCATTACTCTCTTCAAATGATGACACATCGGGAAGGGCATGACCAGGCTTAAGCATTACATTTGCATCATATAAGGCAGGTTGGGCAACATTAACACTGTTAAGTAAAACTGATTTAGGTTCACCTACATCCTTTTCACTATTTTCATCACACAACCTTTTATGCTTTTGAATCATTTGAGCAGTTTGTTTGGTCTGGTCTTGTGTGTACAACTTGTTTTCAATCTTGTTCATTAGCGTTTTAAGTCTGGAAAAATCATTTAAGAGTTTTGTTTCTTTTTCTTTGAAATCATGTTTTAGTGTAATTACACTTTCTTGGATCTCCTGTTTTTGTTTAACAGTTTGATCAAGTTGTTTTCGTAAAGAATATAACTCCTTTTTCAATGTTTTTTCCCTTAAATTACGTTCTGTTATGAATGTACGCATTTGACTATCCATTTTCTGCTCACGTTCAGTTAGCTCAAATTTTGCACATTGTTCATATATGGCCACCTGATCTTTATAGATGTTAAGTTTAGTGGTCAGGGTGTCATCAGGGATAAACACAGTGTTCTCATGCAACTCACAAGTATTATCAACAACAGAAGATGCACTACTTGGTACAACAGACACGTCGTTGTGATTCACATATTGTTCATATGGGATAACATTACTATTTCCCATATCGACAGTATCTGATTCAACACCATCTGTCTGTTGTACTTTGTTGGGAATCTTCTGTTCATCTACCATGTTATATGTGTCATAAAGCTTTAGTACCTCAGATATGATAGTTGCATTGGAAGGACCAGCTTGTTGAGGTGATGAGACTGCAGAAGACAGATTAGCCATGAAAATGGTTTGAGCAGTGGGTTCATCATCAACGTCTGAGTCAAAAGCATCGCAGTCATCAGCTTAGAAGATATTGGGATCATTCAGTGCCAAGTCCTGAACTGGTTGATCATCCACATCAGCATCAAACGTGTTCCCCTCATCACCAGCAAGGAACAATAACTCCTCTTCGTCCAGAACTGCTCCATTCTCTTGAGCTTGCATCAATAGCATCTTATCTTTAAAGTAGTCAGAGTTCTGTGGACGCTTTGGTTGAGTGCAGTTCCTTGCTATGTGTCCTAGTCCACCACAGTTGTAACACTTGGTTTGCCTTCCCTGTCCCTTATTAGCATTCCCAACCCTTCTGTATATTACCCCGAGCAACGTTCCTTTGATTCACATTCTGCCTTCCCTGAACCTTCTGAACCACAACCCTTTCATCTTCCACTGTTTCTTGATTACGTGGATTTGATGAAGTTCGAAGTTGGTTGTTGGTTTGAGGGAGTGTTGCTCTGAACTGTTGGACAAGTAAAGAAACTTGGTTGGAGAGATTATCAATCATCTTGTCAGTATGAGAGTATCCTGAGTCCAGTTGGTTGTTCACAGCAGATGGTGGGTGCAAAGATGATTGGACAAATGATGTCTGATTCTATGATGAAGAAGGATGGTGATACACTTGATCAAGTGAGGATTGATTGAACGGCTGAACATTTGAGACAAATGCAAGTGAATCATTAGATGTTGTTGGATTGAGTTTTTCCCTCAGTTGACGATCATAGACAGCATGCTTTTCATGGTGTTGTAAGTAAGCATACAGCTGTTCATAATTGGTCTGTCTCAATCCTTTGTTGAGCTTCACGGCTGTAACAAATCTATCCCACTCGGGTGACATGTTGTTCACAAACTTAGAATTGAGCTGGATATTTGGCATTGTCATCATGATGATCCTCATGTCATTCACAAGCTTGTGAAATCTCACATAATAGTCAGTGATGTTTTCACCCGGATTCATCTTGAAGTGCTCAAACTCATCATACAACTGAGATTTACGATCTTCTTTGGTCAGTTCAGATCCAGCCAGAAGCATTTTGACATTGTCCCAAACAGCTTTGGCTTCAGTGTTGAAGTTGATAAGCTTGTAAACGTCTTTAGGAAGTCCTTGAATCACAATGTTGGAAGCTCTAATGTCTGCATCATAACGCTTCTTTTCCTCCTCATTAAGATCGTTGTAAGTACGTGGCCTGTCGATTCCAAAAGTGACAGTTCCATCCTCAGCGGTAGTGACAACATCTCTAGTGGTGCCCATTTGAAAAGGTCCTTCATCAATGGATTTAAGAATGTTAAATCCATTTTCTTTTCCCAAGCAATAAAGTCGTATTCTTTGTGCCCATGATTCATAATCCTTCCTATCAAGCATAGGAGGGCGGGTATCGGACCCGGCAGCTTGAATGTCATCAGAAGCAGTGCTTGCCATGATGTAAACTTGCACGGGATTTTACAATTCTATGATTTAAACCGAGAAATAGATTCTTTCGCGGGATTTTACAAAAATCAAGAATAAACCGTGATTTGATTACTGGTTTGATTTTTTTGAGTTAATGTTAAGAAGTGGGTTAGTCACAGTCAATAGTTCAAGACCAAAACTCAATGGAACAAAGTTTGGTCAAAACGCAACCAAATCTTGATGAAGCGAAAAGTGTACCGCTTTTAGGGGTCATTTAAGCCCTAAATCGTATTTATTTGATCAAATATTGCCCTAAATCGTTCCTTTTGTCATTTTAGGTACTTTTGAGGAGAAATCTGGAAAAGGAGGCATTTTGGACGTTTTTGGAGCATAAAAGTGAAGAAAACGACAAAGTCTCAAAAATCGGCTAAAAGTTACTCTTGACGGCGTCACACTTTACTCTGGACGGCGTCATGCTTTGGCAAGAAAAGTTGGACGTGAAATTTACTCATGATAAGCCAGTGAAAATAGCATGTGAATTCTGACGGCGTCACGCTTTAACTTGATCAAGGGCGTCACGGCTTAAATCATAAGGGGACGGCGTCACGTTCACGAGCTGACGGCGTCAAGCCTTGATAAGCCAGAATGGATTTTGGAAGAGCTAAAGAGGGACGGCGTCAAGAAGGTCATCCGGGAACCCTAAAAGCGGCGAGGTGACGGCGTCACACTCCATAAGGTGACGCCGTCAGATCCAAAAATCTATATATAGTTTTCTAATCTTTTGTCATTAGGGAGAGCTTAGTGTGTGGAATTTTGGGATAAAACCCTAGGACGATTTTAGCTACTTTTTCAGGGCTTTTTGCCTTGAGATCTTCCATGTTTCATTGAAAGATAAGTTATCAATTAATCATTCAATATGTCTATGTGTTGTTTGATTCTATCTTATTCTTGTATTTTGTTTAACATGTTAGGCTAAATTTATCTTGTGTTTGCTTAGATCTAATGAAACTTAGCTATTGATTATTGGTTGTTAGTGTGTTGTTAGTTGTATTGGATGATTGTTTATCTATGTTAGGCTTAAGAAAACTGGCTAACTTCCTATTCGGTAACTTGCTTGAACGTCTTAAGAAACATGAACCAAATGCGTACTAAAGGTTTTTATGGTTGTATTTAATGCACAAGCGAATTCTAGTGATCCCATGTTAGGAGCTTCCTAGCCGGCTCGACATAGGAGTGAAGTAGGAGCTTGTAGAGTTGGGGAAGTAAGTACGCCACCCCACGAATGGTATTAAGGAATACACCCGTCATCCACGCGACTAATACACACTAATTAACCGGTAAAAGATAGTTAGGGAGTAAGGAAATCTAAGTAAACACATTTCTCTACACATAGGTTTCTCACCACATTTCATTTTTGTTATTTTATTTTATTTGCATCCGTAGTAATTTTGGGTTAGTTGACTAGCAACTAATTCCGCCCACTCCTTCAAACCCGAGATTTTACTTGCTTTCATAAAAACTATAAAAACATAAAAAAGAATCTTCCTCAACCCTTAGACCTAATTTGAGTAGCCTTTCATACCTAACGAACACTATTCCCTGTGGAGAACGATCAATCCCCCGTACTTACCACTACACTATACTACATCGGTCAGGTACACTGCCTGGTGGGGTTGTAAGCCTCTTGAGATCCCTCGAGAGGTAAAAACCTGTTGTAAGGTTACAAAACCACGCAATCAAGTTTTTGGCGCCGCTGCCGGGGAATAGTTATTGTTTAGGTTGAATTTTTATTTCTATTAGGTCTACTCACTAGATTCCTTTCTAGTGAGATTTTTATTTTATTTTTCTAGATTTTCTTTAGTCTATCTATTTTCTTCGTGTCTTTGTTCGTAACCATACCATCCGACATCATGGAAGATGGTAATATCCTTAACCCACACAACCCACCACCACAACAACCACAACCACCTCCTAGAGCCCGTACTTTAGGAGAGTATTCCCGTCCTAGCCACCATGTCTATCGAAACACCATTGAGCTCACTCAAGGAGCCAATATCACACCCTTGCGATCCGACACCATCCGGTTGGTGCAAAGTGGATGCGCATTCCATGGACTTCGTTCTGAAGATCCTAATCAACATCTCAAGGACTTTCTTAAAATCGTTGATTCTATAGACCTTGATGTTGCCACTCGAGAGACGACCCGATTGCGTCTCTTCCAATTCTCTTTGCGGGACCAAGCTAGTCAGTGGCTAGAACGTCAACCCGCAGGATCCATCACCTCTTGGGATGATCTCACTACTCGTTTCCTTGCTCAGTTTTTCCCACCGGGGAGAACTACCAAGCTAAGGAAGGATATCTTGATGTTTGAACAACGTCGAGGCGAAACCCTCTACGGGGCATGGATTCGATTCAAGGACTTACTTCAAAAAGTCCCTCACCATGGCATAAATCTATGGCTTCAAATCCAAATCTTCTATGACCATGTTGATTACCACACCAAGCGTGCCATCGATCGAGCCGCCGGGGGCAGATTGCGCGACAAAAGCGCCGAGGAATCATGGGAGATCATTGATGAGCTTGCATCCGACGATGATGAATTGTGGCAAGTCTCCCACGACGTGCGCTCGGCAGTCAAGACATATTCATCGCCCGATACCGCCAATCAAATCACTGAGGAAAGCGTTAGTGAACTTGAGAAAAGGGTTGCATATCTTATGGAAAAGCAAAAGAGACCCTTAAGTCCACAAAAAGCAACAATTAACTCAGTCTCAAGCGTTAAGCAAATACCATTGTCCGAATCACCCCGTAGGGAAAATACTAAACCCTTCCATAAGCACGCCCCACCCAACTCACCACCTCAGGAACTTAGTCCAACATTCGAAGCTCGAATGAGAGAGTACATGTCAAAACACTCCGAACGGTTGGCAAAATTTGAGGAAGCCGTCTACAAGCAGAAGGAGGAAATGGAGGAGAAGATGGCGGAGATGATGAATCTTTTGAATGAATACACAAATACAAAAGCCCCTGCAAAAGTGTTGGTGAGGAATGACGTTGATGTTCCTAACACTAAATTTGTCAAGGCCACCTCCGTCGTCCAAGAGGGCGGAAATGATGGAAGAGGGAAATCCATAACTATGGAAGTTAACAAAATTGACCTCATCCCACTTAATAATGGAAACACCAATGCGTACAAATGCGATTCCGACAAAGGAGAGGAGGCGCCCTCTGAGGAGCGCCAATTGGTTGAACCGCCAGTGTCACAACAAGTGAAGCATTACTTGAAGCACGAAATAAACAAGGAGACCATAAACGATTGGGTGAGAAACTATCGACGTATTCATCTACCCAACAAGAAGTCCGAGAAGGTGGAACCGGATGATAAATCTGACACATTACCCGGTGGGCAATTGTATGAATGCCTCATAGGACAAAAGTTAGTGGAAAAGCAGAAATTCTACGGGGTCTTTGAAATACCATGCAGCATTGGAAAACACAAGTATCTGGATGCGATAGCTGACCAAGGTTCCGACGTAAATTTGATGCCCTTATCCGTTTATGTTCAGTTAACCGATGAGTTGCCATCCATCACCCATACTAAACTCTCCTTTGCAAAGCATTCTTATGAGTATCCGCTAGGAATTGCAGAAGATGTGTTGGTCAACGTTGCCGGATTCCTGTATCCGGTCGACTTCATGATCATTGAGAGAAATGATATGAATATGCCAATAATCCTTGGGGCACCCTTTCTCGCTACCACTAGAGCACAAATCAATTACGAAAATAGCACCATCCAAATGAAGAAGGGGAAGAAAACAATAAACTTCCCAACGATCCCACGACATATACGAGATATTGCTCTGCAGAAGAAGATGGAGGCTAACACTAATGTAGTCCGTGGTAATGTTCGAGAGAAAATTCTTGCATGGGAGGCAAGGATTAAGAGTTATATGGAAAATGAGATTAGAGAATGTAAGGGTAGAAATAACAATTATATTGAGGCTGATGAGCAAATCAATGACCCCGTTGAATTTACAAAAGGAGACTCAGTGCTCCTAAGGCATTCAGAAACAGAAGCACCTACTAATGAACTAAGTCCCTGGTGGTACGGACCATTCACAATTAAAGGTTTACAACAAGATGGGATAGTAAGCTTGACCAGCAAAGGAGGAGGTGAAGTGACCGCAAATGTCGAGCGATTGAGACACCACCACCATGATAACAAGGATCATATCTATCAGGGATACGTCATTATGAATGATGGAATCACGTAATGTACGTGACTTTGAGTCTAGCTACAAGACTCGTTAATAAAGAAAAGCGCTTCTTGGGAGGCAACCCAAGCTTTATTTGCTTTGTGTGTTTATTTATTTGTTTGTTTGTTTTTATTTGTTTCCGTATGTGTGTTTAATTTTTATTATTATTGATTCATGTTCAAAACTAATTTGTGAAAATGCTTTATGTTGTTTTTAACTTCGTCTTAACTACATATAAAGGTATTTTGCAAAAGATAAGTGTAAGGGAAATCTAAATCGGTTTATTAGAACACAAATTAACATGAATCGTAATAATAATAAATTAGCATACATATTAGTGTTTGTTTGAGTCAAATGCTTGTATCGAGTCATAATGATGTTTTGCAGGATTTCCAGGAAGTAAGGTAAAGGTTTTTCTAGGAATTTTCCGGAAACTTAAAATGAGAATTTTTGTCAGGTCATTTCTGACGGCGTCAGGGTTTATAACCTGACGGCGTCAGATTTAATTTTCAGAAATTTTTGAAAGTTTTGTTTTCATAAAAAGTTTTTATTAAAATCTCCAACTTATAATCTCCAGGAATCTGCAAAGTTATCATTCCACAAGCATTATATCCTTATATATAGATTTATCCCGCCGTTGTTATGCAGGTTTTCGTGTTTGTTTTCTCAGGTTTAACAGGTTATTTTGGACAAGGAGATGTTTATGGAATCAAGCTTATGGCGATGCATTAGTCATGGAGCTTCAACATTACCTTGGAGGAAGATCTAACCGTGTAACTTCATTATCCACCGAACGAATCAGGGGAGTATTTGATTTCATTCTTTTACTTTTTGCTTTTACATCTTATTATTTGAACATTGGGGACAATGTTCATCTTAAGTGTAAGGGGAGGGTAAAAGTACGATTTTAGAGAATACAATTGCGCTTGATTTTTGTTTGTTTAATAGTAGATGTGTAATAAAACTGAGAGAAATACTTGTTAGGGCAATTTTAGTGCCAAATTTAAAATTTTTTACAACATATAGGAGTGAAACTTTGATCTTAATGAGCGTCTCACGGATAGGAGTTATATGACTAGCACAAAAACCGTACCACTAAAAAATTTTCCACCCCAAATATGTGAGGTTCGCCCCTAGAATTGGTAGGAAAAGCATTTATGCTATGATGTGTGTACCGGTAGCACTTAGATTCTAGAACTTGCGTTAGGACCATTCCAAGGCCACAAGTGAGACTACATTTGTGTAGTTAGATTTACTACATGATAAGAGGCATTAGGATTAACCCATTGTTTTACACCTGTGATTTTGTTATAATTACGTTGGCTACATTGGTCAAGTAATTCTCCCACACCCTTTGCGTTGTACTCATTTTTAGTACACGATACCCCTAGTACACCCCTCAGAGCCTATCTTTTCGTTTCGACCTTTAAGCATTTTACTTAAAGGAAGAATTTGTTACACCCCACTTAAATGTACACCCAAATCGCCTTAGCCTACCTTGTATGCACTCATTTTTAGTGCATTATTGTGACAACATTTGTTTAAACCCTTAGTTAATTATCTAGTTGATTACATGGTTGCTAAGTCGAGTCATATCCTTGTACATATTGTTTTGGGACGATTGGGACTCATGGGTAAAGTACTAGTGTATTGGAGTAATGGGGAAGAACATCATTTATTACCCCCATATGTGCTAAATATTTTAAAAGTACTCCAAGTTTTTCAATTATCTTAATTCGAGTCATAGATTAGTATTTGTAAAGTTATGTAAAAATTCAAGTGTAAGGGGGATGCAATGCCCCTATGATGTATTATTTTGGATGGTAGGGTAAAAGTGTATGCAAAAAAAAAAAAAAAAAAAAAAAAAAAAAAAAATCAAGAAAAACACAAAAAAAAATGAGAAAATGAAAAATAGAAAAAACATACGGACTACCATCCCATTTTATTTTATGTTTATTTTATGTTTTTGTTATTTTATCATTAGCTTAAGATCGAGTCTAGTCTTGGCTTAGCAACATTGTATAGTACATGTAATTAATCAAGATCTTTAACTCGCCACCAGTAAAATATCCTTTATCCAACAAAACCGTGTTTTCCTTTTCCCTACACCTAACGTTATAACCCATTTAAAAGCCCTCTTTGAGAGTTTATCTTTGGTGCTTACGCCTAGTGGAGGAGGTTTTCGATCCTTTCCCAAGCCTATGGTAATCTATTTGCTATGACAGGTAGTGAGAGATATTATCCGTTTTCATTTATGAGATTTATTTTGATGACACTTGAGAGATGTGAGTATCTAAACACTACTTGTGAGGTGCTAGTTTATAATCTCCGTGCTTATTATGATTGAAGTGGAACGATTATTTGTTGTAATTACTTTTATGTTTGCATTAAATGACCCTAACTTGTATTTTGATTAGAATAAAAGCGCATTTGCTTGAGGACAAGCAAATCTCAAGTGTAAGGGTATTTGATGAAGCGAAAAGTGTACCGCTTTTAAGGGGTCATTTAAGCCCTAAATCGTATTTATTTGATCAAATATTGCCCTAAATCGTTCCTTTTGTCATTTTAGGTACTTTTGAGGAGAAATCTGGAAAAGGAGGCATTTTGGACGTTTTTGGAGCATAAAAGTGAAGAAAACGACAAAGTCTCAAAAATCGGCTAAAAGTTACTCTTGACGGCGTCACAATTTACTCTGGACGGCGTCATGCTTTGGCAAGAAAAGTTGGACGTGAAATTTACTCATGATAAGCCAGTGAAAATAGCATGTGAATTCTGACGGCGTCACGCTTTAACTTGATCAAGGGCGTCACGGCTTAAATCATAAGGGGACGGCGTCACGTTCACGAGCTGACGGCGTCAAGCCTTGATAAGCCAGAATGGATTTTGGAAGAGCTAAAGAGGGACGGCGTCAAGAAGGTCATCCGGGAACCCTAAAAGCGGCGAGGTGACGGCGTCACACTCCATAAGGTGACGCCGTCAGATCCAAAAATCTATATATAGTTTTCTAATCTTTTGTCATTAGGGAGAGCTTAGTGTGTGGAATTTTGGGATAAAACCCTAGGACGATTTTAGCTACTTTTTCAGGGCTTTTTGCCTTGAGATCTTCCATGTTTCATTGAAAGATAAGTTATCAATTAATCATTCAATATGTCTATGTGTTGTTTGATTCTATCTTATTCTTGTCTTTTGTTTAACATGTTAGGCTAAATTTATCTTGTGTTTGCTTAGATCTAATGAAACTTAGCTATTGATTATTGGTTGTTAGTGTGTTGTTAGTTGTATTGGATGATTGTTTATCTATGTTAGGCTTAAGAAAACTAGCTAACTTCCTATTCGGTAACTTGCTTGAACGTCTTAAGAAACATGAACCAAATGCGTACTAAAGGTTTTTATGGTTGTATTTAATGCACAAGCGAATTCTAGTGATCCCATGTTAGGAGCTTCCTAGCCGGCTCGACATAGGAGTGAAGTAGGAGCTTGTAGAGTTGGGGAAGTAAGTACGCCACCCCACGAATGGTATTAAGGAATACACCCGTCATCCACGCGACTAATACACACTAATTAACCGGTAAAAGATAGTTAGGGAGTAAGGAAATCTAAGTAAACACATTTCTCTACACATAAGTTTCTCACCACATTTCATTTTTGTTATTTTATTTTATTTGCATCCGTAGTAATTTTGGGTTAGTTGACTAGCAACTAATTCCGCCCACTCCTTCAAACCCGAGATTTTACTTGCTTTCATAAAAACTATAAAAACATAAAAAAGAATCTTCCTCAACCCTTAGACCTAATTTGAGTAGCCTTTCATACCTAACGAACACTATTCCCTGTGGAGAACGATCAATCCCCCGTACTTACCACTACACTATACTACATCGGTCAGGTACACTGCCTGGTGGGGTTGTAAGCCTCTTGAGATCCCTCGAGAGGTAAAACCTGTTGTAAGGTTACAAAACCACGCAATCAGCAACCAAATCTTGAATCAAACCACAATCATGAAATGACAAAACTCAGTAACCCAAAACGCAGAATAACAAAACGCAGTAGCTCAAAACTCAGATAACCAAAACGTAGAAGTCCCAAAACGCAGAACACCAGTACCAAAACACAAGAACAAAAACGCAGTCACACGAGGTAAACCGCAACGGGCCAAAACTGTTGGGAATTAAATATTCAAGAAGTTTAATATCGGGTTCTATTAAAAGAAATACTCTAAGTATGATTCTGTTGCTAGAGCAGTTGGTTCCTGCTGGTAATTTTTGTTCCTGCTGCTAGAACATTTGATTCTGCTGCTAGCGATAAATGATTCTGCTGCTAGGCTTAACATTCTACTGCTAAAGGATTCTGCTGCTAGCGTTAACATTGCTGCTGCTAAAGTACATTCTGCTGCTAAGTGGATAAGTATGAAAAGATATTATGTGTATTTAAGTTAGCAATATACGGTAGATAATATCTTACCCCATGTGCTCAGTTAACAAGTTGTGTACACAGATACATGTTGTATCTTATGTAGTGACACACTCAAGATATCATAGCAAGTAGTTTATCAAGACTTTAAGCAATATTGTAAAGATCTTCTTGGACTATAAAAGAAGATCTTAGACTAGATATTATGTGTTGTTGTTGAATACTTAGAATTTTCATAACTGTTAGAACTAGAAAAAACACAAAAATATCACAAGTAAGAAAAACTTAAGATTCAAGGTTGTAACCCTAGTGATAACTCAAGATCACTCGTATTATTATCTTAATAATATTGAATCGTTTGGTGATAATCTTTCATTGTTCATTGTCATATAACAAACACGACTGTTCTATTTCCATAACATAAATAACCTTCTAAGTGTGATTAAGTAGATTACGCATTCTTAATCATATCAACTCAATATATCATACACACAAAGTACAAAAGGTTTAACCACCTTAACCGTGTGTCGAATCCTAACAAGTGGTATCAGAGCACAGGCTGATATTTGATTTAGAAGAAGAAGAAGAAGAAATGGACGTTGAATCTATTCAGACAAATGTTGCTGCGAAGATTCCCATGCTCAAACAGAATGAGTTTGAGATGTGGAGGCTGAGGATAGAGCAATATTTCCAAGTGCAAGATTATGCACTTTGGGAAATCATTGAAGATGGAGACTCTTACTAGCCTACCACCACTACATCAACAGTGGACGGAAAAGTGGTGTCAACTCTGCAGACAAAGCCAACATCTGCAGAAGAAAGAATAAAGAAGAAAAATGACTTGAAGGCAAGAAGCATGCTGATGATGACCATTCCAAATGATCAACTTCTAAACTTCAGCAAGTTCAAAGATGCCAAGTCATTATTTGAAGCTATTATTGCCAGATATGGTGGAAATGAAGCCACCTAGAAAACCCACAAGACACTGCTCAAGCAGCAGTTTGAAAACTTCTCCTCTACATACAATGAATCTCTTGACCATATGTTTAATAGGCTTCAGAATATTGTGAGCCAACTTGCTATTCTTGGGATTGAAATGCCTCAAGAAGATTTGAACTCAAAATTTCTGAGAAGCTTACCAGAAGAGTGGGCTATGCATGTTGTTGTCTGGAAGAACAAGCCAGACCTAGACACCATGGAGCTGATGGACTTGTATAGCAACTTCAAGATTGTGGAAGAAGATTTGAAGAAGAATGGAGGTACTAGTTCTAATACTGGGAACAAGGCATTTATGTCAACTCCTAGTACCTCAAAATCAAGTGAAGAGGTGAAAGTTGTTGATGATGTTGGTGCTGCTAGTTCATCAAGTAGTACCATGGGTATTTTGGATGAAAAGACTTGTTGTACATTTCTTACAAGTCAAAATAATGGGTCCATGCTCACCTATGAAGACCTCCAAGAGATCAATGATGACGATCTGGAGGAAATGGATCTAAAATGGCAAATTTCTCTTCTTAGCATGAGAGCCAAGAAGTTCTATCAAAGGACGGGGAAGAAGCTCATAATCAGCAACACTGATTCTGCTGGTTTTGATAAGTCAAAGATAGAGTGCTATAACTGCCACATGATGGGGCACTTCTCAAGAGAATGTAGAAGGCCAAGGCAGCAAGATAGCAAGAATAAAGGTTTTGGAAGCAAATCCAAAACATAGGAGGTTATTGAGCCAAAAGCTATGTTAGCTATTGATGGCTTAGGTTTTGATTGGAGCTTCATGGCAGACGAAGAAGAAACTTCTACTCAGATGGCACTTATGGCTTTTTCTGCTACTGAGGTACAAAATCATAAAGCTTGTTCAAATACTTGCACTGCTCTTAATGCTCTACAAGTTTTAATCAAACAATATGATGATCAAAAGAGAGAGCTAAGCAGCACTTTTCAAAACTTTATAAACTATAAGTGTGGATTAGAGACTCTAGAGAAACAAATCACACACTATAAGGAAAATGAATTATATTTTTCTGATGATAAAGCTCTCCTAAGACAGGACATATTCTTTAGAGATGCTGAAATTAAGCTTTTGAGAGAAGCTTTTGATAGGGCCAAAAAGGAAAATGGAAACATTCACTTGACTACACAGACACTAGAACATGCTTCTAGAGGTGTGCACAACATAATAGAATGTCAAGTGATTAATAGAGCTACGTCAGGATTAGGATATAAGAGTGTTCCACCTCCTTATAGAGGCATCCCAAAACCCCCAGGGATTGACTTAAAAAATTCAGGTTTACCTGAGTTTCAAGAACCAATAATAGAATATGGTTCTAAGACTACTGAGAGTCTTAAGATAGAAAAAGTAAGTGAAAGTTTGAACAAACCTTTACTTTATCAGGACAAGGTATCCTTTGTTAAGAAATTAGATGCTATAGTTGTTGAAGACTGTACAACTGATAGTGATGAAGAAGAACAGGTTATTTCTAAACCTGAAGTGGTTAAGAAAGTAGGAACAAGTGTTCCTAAGATAGTCAAATACAATACTGCTAAGCCTAAATCAAACATTAAGCATGTTAGGCAACCAGTTAGATATTGTGAGCAATATAGAACCACCAACAAGCCCAGAGGTAACCAAAGGAATTGGAATAACCTCAAGTCTCATCAACTAGGTGATGACTTTGCTTTTTATAACAAAGCTTGTTACACATGTGGTAGTTTTGACCATCTTGTAGCTTTCTGCAACCATTGGGTAACTGGGTATGAAAACAATAGGGTGAATTTCAAAAGGCAAACTCCTCAAACTCACTTTCACTCTAGTTCTAGTGTTAATAGAACAAAACCCAAAACAGTCTCAAATAAGTCTATCTCAATCACAGATCCTGCTGGTAGACAAATGGTTCCTGCTGCTAGACTAATTGTTCCTGCTGCTCGATCATCTATGACTGTTAACCCAAAATCAACAGCTAAGAGTGCAAAAACATTTTTCAAACATGCACCAAAGACTGTTCTAAGGCCCATTCAAACAAAAGCAGTGGTCCAAAAACAAATTTGGAAACCAAAGGGTAAAACTGGTAAGCTAGCAGTTCCTGCTGGTAAGCAATCAGTTCATTCTGCTGCTAAGGGAAACAGGGCAAATGCTGTTAAGGCCTCAGCATGTTGGATTCTTAAATCCAATGTTGCATCAACTGTCCTTAAGAGATTAAATTACATTGATGCAAGAGGCAGATCCAAGTCAGTAATGGCTTGGGTCCCCAAAAGAAACTTATACTTCTCATTTATGTGCAGGAACATTCAATTGATCAACAAGAGGATCAAGGATACTCAGATAGTGGATGTTCAAGGCACATGACAGGCAACAAGTCTTGTCTCTCAGATTTTCAATCAATAGATGGAGGCTATGTTACTTTGGAGGAGGTGTTGGTGGCAAAATTTTCGGTAAAGATACCATTGAAACTGGAAATTTAGATTTTGAAGATGTGTTCTATGTAAAAGAGCTAAATTATAATCTTTTTAGTGTCTCACAAATGTGTGACAAAAAGAACAATGTACTTTTCTGTGAGACTGAATGTCTTGTACTTTCTCCTGATTTTAAGATGCCTGATGAAAGTCAAGTACTTCTTAAAATTCCTAGAAAGGGCAATATGTACAGTGTTGACATGAAGAACATTGTTCCTAAAAAGGATTTAACTTGTCTTGTTGCAAAGGCCACATTGGATGAATCAATGAAATGGCATAGAAGGCTTGGTCATATTAACTTCAAAACCATAAATAAAATAGTTAAGAATGGTTTGGTAAGAGGTTTACCTCACAAAAGATTTGAAAATGATCAAACATGCATTGCTTGTCTAAAAGGCAAACAACACAAAGCTACTTCTAAGCCCAAGATTTTTAACTCTATCAATCAATCATTGTTTATGCTGCATATGGACTTTTTTGGACCTGTTTCAGTAAGTAGTATAATGCATAAGAGATATTGTCTTGTTATAATTGATGACTATACTAGATTTACATGGGTTTTCTTTCTATCTACTAAGGATGAGACTACAAGCATCCTTAAGACATTCATTACACAGATAGAAAACCAAGTAGACAAGAAAGTGAAAGTCATTAGATGTGATAATGGGACAGAGTTTAAGAATAGAGTTATGGATGATTTCTGCAAGCAAAAAGGTATTAGGAGAGAATTTAGTGTTGCTAGAACACCACAACAGAATGGTGTTGTTGAGAGGAAGAATAGAACACTAATTGAAGCTGCTAGAACTATGTTAGCCGATTCTAAGCTACCTATAACTTTTTAGGCTGAAGCAGTCAACACTGCTTGCTATGTTCAAAATAGAGTTTTAGTTATACAGCCTCACAATAAGACATCATATGAACTTTTTAGAGGTAGAACTCTTGCAATAGGATTTCTTAGACCTTTTGGATGTCATGTGACAATTCTCAATACCTTAGACCATTTAAGAAAATTCGATGGTAAAGCAGATGAAGGATTCTTTATTGGATATTCTCTTAATAGCAAAGCATTTAGAGTATACATCACAAGAACTGGGATTGTAGAGGAAAATCTACATGTGGAGTTTTTGGAAGATAAATCCAATTTAGAAGGTCAAGGACCAAAATGGCTATTTAATCTTGAAGCACTAACCCATTCTATAAATTATGTGCCTGTTGTTGTTGAATCTAATGAATTTTCAGGTTTAAAGTTTGTTGAAACAACAAATGAGCCAGGGTTAAACAAGGAGACAAACCAAGATCATGTTTGGATGCCAATATGGTCAAGTACAAGTGTGGAATCAACTTCAACATCTGAAGAATCTTCTTCTGGCAAAGCTAAAGAAGGTGTTGAAGATGAAAGGAAAGAAGATGGAACTCAGGAACAACAAATTGTTTCTGCTGGTGATTCTGCTGCTAGGCCAAATGATTCTGCTGCTGGCCCTTCAGAAACAAAAGAAGCAGAATTCTCAGACAGTGAGGGGGATTTCAACAATCTTCCATCAAATTATCAAGTTCCTTCTACTCCACAAACAAGAATTCACAAAGTCCACTCCCTGGATAATGTGATTGGAGATGTACAATCAGGTGTGAAGACAAGACAACAACTGATATCTTCAGACCAACAAGGGCTTCTTGATGCCCTTTATGCTTCAAAACAGCATGAGTTTTCAAACTCTTGCTTGTTTGTATGTTTTCTCTCACAAGATGAACCAAAGAACATTCTAAAAGCCTTAGATGATTCAAGTTGGGTAGAAGCTATGCAAGAAGAGCTTCTTCAGTTCAAGATTCAGAAGGTATGGGTGCTAGTTGATTTACCAAAGGATGCAAAGGTAATTGGCACAAGATGGGTTTTCAAGAATAAAAGGGATGAAAGGGGCATAGTGATTAGGAATAAGGCTAGATTAGTAGCCCAAGGGTACACACAACAAGAAGGAATAGACTATGATGAGGTTTATGCTCCAGTTGCAAGGATTGAGGCAATTAGGCTATTGATATAAATAATGCCTAAACACGTTATTAATATTTTTGGATATCTCTACGTTTTGATAATCACAAAATGTAAAATCATTAAACGAAAAGTTATGACGTAAACAAGTATTTAGTTGTAAATATCTATTTTAACAACTCTATCACTTAAGGTATAAATAAACAAATGCTTAATGCATTATATGATCAAAGGAACCTTTTCTTAATCTCTAAACTTTTTATAAAATGTCAAAAACATTTTACATATTTTTGAAAAACATTTTTGGTATTAAATAAATATGTTTAATCTATTATAAATATATGAATTCAAATTTTCAACCAAAAATGGCAAAAATGTCCCGGAAAAACCTTCCCCACAAAAGGACAAAACTGGGCAACTTTCAGCAGGGGCGGCCCCCTTAATTCTTAAAGGCATCCCCCTTTAAATTAAGGGGACCGGCCCCCTATTTAAGGGGACCGCCCCGCTCCAGTAGCTTCCCAGTTTTTGCCTATAAATACTGGTTTATCTCTGGACATTTTCCTCACCTTTTGCACCTCAAACTTTCTGTTCTAAATCTCTTCTTCTATCTCTCTAAATCCTTTGATCATATTGTCTTAAGCTTTTGTTTCAAGTGATCCAAAGCTTCAACTTCTCAAGTGCAAAAGAAGAATACTTCTATCCTTCAAGACAAGAAGTATTACAACTTGGTGTATTTCTTCCATCCAAGTTGGTGGTGTATCATTACTGTAAATCATTTATTTATTTGTATAAGTTGTGAATACTTGTTAGATTAGTGTGAGTAGAGTTGGTTAGGCTAGATTAGTGTGTAAGTTGTGAAGGTGTGAAGAAGTTAAGGTGTGTAAGTAGTGAAGGTGTGAAGAAGCAGAAGAGTACATAAGTAGTGTAGAAGTTGTGAAGCCGTCGTGAAGAAGTTGTGAAGCCGGTGTGAAGAAGTTTTGAATTAGTTGTGTGAAGTTGTGAGATTGGTTCTAGCTACGATTAGAACTCGACATTTAGCTTTGTGTCATTAAACCGGTGTAAGCGAAAGTTGTGTAAGGTTTTCTCCGCCATAAGGGAGCTTGTTGATATAGTGAAGAAAACTCTTGAGTTAGGTGCTCGGGGAGTGGATTAGGGCAAGGAAGGTGTCCTTGTAGCCGAACCACTATAAATCCTTTGTTTCGCGGTAAGATCTTTCCATCTCTCTCTTTCATTTCATTTCATTACTTTACTTGCATTGTTAATTTAGATCTACTTATATTTGTTCATATTGTTCAAGAGTTAAGTTCACATAAAGTCGAATCTAAGTCTTCAAAAATAAACTAAGCTTTCATAATAAATTAAAAAGACGTAAAACTATTCAACCCCCCTTCTAGTTTTCCACAATTGGTATCAAGATCCACGTCAAACAAGATTTTTAAAATAAACTGTATTTTAAAACTTGAAACGATCTATGGAATCTGAAAAATATTTAGAAGGGCAATCCATGCAAAGACTACCAGTATTTGAGAGTGATGGTTTTCTTTATTGGAAAAATATATTCGAAACTTATGTGAAATCAAAAGATCTTGATCTTTTGCATGTTATTACCTATGGTGATTTTCCACCTATTCAAAATAATCCTTTAACTAAAATAGATAAAATTGTACCTTTTGAAAAACAAAATGATGATTTGAAAAAGAAACTAGCAAAAAATAATGAGGCTAAAATGGTAATTTATAATGCGTTACCACGTAAAGAATATGAACGAATTTTTATGTGTCAAACCGCAAAAGAAACTTGGGATTCTTTACTAATCACTCACCAAGGTAATAGTCAAGTCAAAGATAACAAAATAGATCTTCTTGTTCAACAATATGAACAATTTACAATTCCTGAAGAGGAATCTATTGATAATGCATTTGCTAAATTTAACACTGTTATCACAAGTTTAAAAGCACTTGATGAGACTTTTTCTAGCAAAAATTGTGTAAGGAAATTTCTTAGGGCATTACATCCAAAATGGCGCGCGAAGGTCACGGCTATTGAAGAATCGAAGAACTTGATGACGCTATCGCTTGATGAACTTATCGGCAACTTGAAGGTCCATGAAGAAATTATAAATAGAGACTCGGAAACGGTTAAGAGTAAGAAAGATCAAATAAAATCTCTTGCGCTAAAAGCCAAAAAGGAAATTAGTGATGATGACGACTCAAGTGACGATAGTGAAGACGAAGAATATGCAATGGCCGTAAGAGAGTTCAAGAAAATTTTCAAGAGACGAGGAAGATTCACAAGACAACCACGAGATGAAAGAAGATCGCTTCAAAGAAATAGGAATGATAACTACGGGAAAAGAAAGTGCTTTAGATGTGGAAGCCAAAACCATCTCGTTGGCGAATGTCCGAAGCCACCGGGTTATGATTACCAAAACGCCTTTGTTAGCGGAGCATGGAGTGATAGCGACAAAGATGAAGCGAAAAAAGTAAACGACGAAAAATGTCTTGTAGCTCAAGCCACCGATGAAATATGTCTAGGAATAAATTTGGAGCCCGACGAATGGATTAAGGATAGTGGATGCTCGAAGCACATGGCGGGGAATCGCAAGCTATTTTCCTCCTACAAGGCATACAACGGAGGTAATGTTATTGTCGGTAGTGACTTTCGTGGTAAAATCATTGGCAAAGGTATGATATCTCAAGACTCCCTAACTATTGAAAATGTTGAGCATGTAGATAATTTAACATACAACTTGCTTAGTATAGGACAAATATGTGATAATAAGTGTAGAGTTACCTTTACCGATAGAGATAGCGAAATAGTTAAAGACGGAAAGGTTATAAGTAGAGGAATTAGGAAATGTGGTGTATATGTCATGAAACTAGGAAATAAACCGGAAGATAAAATATGTCTAGCAACCTTAGATGAAAACTCTACATTGTGGCATAGGAGATTAGGTCACGCTAATATGCAACAAATACAATCCCTAGCCTCTAAGGAATTAGTTAGAAATTTGCCAAACCTAAGATATGACCAACACTTTTGTAATGCTTGTAAAATGGGAAAATAAGCACACACTAGTCACAAAGCTAAGAATATAGTCTCCACTACTAGATGCCTAGAATTATTACACATGGACCTTTTTGGTCCATCCGCAGTGCGGAGTTACGGAGGTAACCGATATACCTTGGTAATTGTAGACGACTATTCACGATACACGTGGACTAGATTTTTAAGTGATAAAACCGAAGCCTTTAATAAGTTTGAAATATTTAGTAAAATGATTCAAAACAAACTAGGATGTTCCATAGTATCTATTAGGACGGACCATGGTCGGGAATTTGATAACGAAGTGCAGTTAGGAAAATATTGTGATTTAAATGGAATATCTCACAATTTCTCCGCTCCTCGCACTCCACAATCAAATGGGGTAGTAGAAAGAAAGAATCGTTCCCTACAAGAAATGAGTAGAACAATGCTAAATGAACAATCTATCCCACAAAAATTTTGGTGTCACGCCGTAGATACATCAACATATATAATAAATAGAGTCTCAATTAGGAGAATTTTAGGAAAAACCCATATGAATTATTAAGAGGTAGAAAACCTAATCTAAATTACTTTAGGGTATTCGGGAGCAAATGTTTTGTTCTCAATACAAAAGACTACCTTACTAAGTTTGATCCTAAGTCGTACGAAGGAACATTTCTAGGGTATTCGCAAAATAGTAAAGCCTATATAAAACTTAATAAACACACTATGAAAGTAAAAGAATCCTTGAATGTAACATTTGATGAAACTCCACCACCACCTAAAACATTGCCTCTAGAAGATGATGACCTAGTTGAAGAAGAAGCTATTGAGGTTAGTAAAATTAAACCCTTAGGTGATGATAATGAAAACATAACACTAGGAGAAAACGAAATAGTAAATATTAAGGAATCTAAATCACATCCAATAGATAATATAATAGGAAGCCTAAATCAAAGAACCCTTAGATCACAAGCTCAAGATAAAAATAACTTCTTTTGTTTTCTCTCAACAATAGAACCTAAGAATATAAATGAAGCCTTAAAAGATGAAAGTTGGGTTATGGCCATGCAAGAGGAACTAAACCAATTTAAGACAAATGATGTTTGGGAACTAGTCCCAAATCCCATGAATATGACCATCATAGGAACTAAATGGGTATATAGAAATAAGTTAGATGAAAATGGAATTGTTACTAGAAACAAAGCTAGGTTAGTCGCCCAAGGATATAATCAACAGGAAGGAATTGATTATGACGAAACTTATGCCCCCGTAGCTAGGTTAGAATCTATAAGAATACTCCTTGCCTATGCATGTGCCCTAGACTTTAAGTTATTTCAAATGGACGTGCAAAGTGCATTCCTTAACGGTTTTATCAATGAGGAGGTATACGTGGCACAACCTCCAGGATTCATTGACTTCGCAAAACCTGATTATGTTTATAGACTCAAGAAAGCTTTATATGGACTCAAATAAGCTCCCAAGGCTTGGTATGATCGATTAAAAGCTTTTCTTATTAAATATGATTATTTCATGGGAATGGTAGATAACACTCTTTTCACGAAAAAGAAAAGCCCAAATCTCATCATTGTCCAAATTTATGTTGACGACATTATATTTGGATCGACTTGTCAGGATATGTGTGATGAATTCGCCAAAATCATGCATGATGAGTTTGAGATGAGTATGATGGGCGAACTAAATTTCTTCCTAGGATTACAGATAAAACAATTAGAAGATGGAATGTTCTTTAATCAATCTAAGTACATTAAGGAAATGCTTAAGAAATTTGGACTAGAAGACTCTAAGCCTATGAAAACACCGATGTCCATAGAAGTAAAACTCACAAGAGATGAAGAAGGTGAGTCCGTAGAAAACACTAAGTATAGAGGAATGATAGGTAGTTTATTATATCTAACGGAAAGTAGACCGGATATCATGTTTAGTGTCTGCCTTTGTGCTCGATTTCAAGAGGATCCCAAAACCTCTCACCTAGAAGCGGTTAAGCGTATCTTCCGATACATTAAAGGCACTATACACTTAGGATTATGGTATCCTAAGGGATCCGGCATAGAAACCATTGTCTATGCGGATTCGGATCATGCGGGAGACTACGTGGATAGAAAGAGCACTAGTGGCATTTGCATGTTCATGGGATGTTGTCTAACATCCTGGTTTTCGAAGAAGCAAACCGCTCTTGCTATTTCTACTACAGAAGCCGAATACGTAAGCGCTGGAAAGGCGTACGTAAGCGCTGGAAAGGCATGTCAACAAGCACTATGGATGAAACAAGCTCTCGTAGATTATGGCATTAGGTTAGATAATATCCCAATTATGTGTGATAACAAAGGTGCTATAGACTTAAGTAAGAATCCCGTTCAACACTCTAGGATTAAACATATAGAAATACGTCACCACTTCCTTCGCGATAACGTTCAAAAAGGAAACATATTTATAGAAAAGGTTGTATTGGAAGATAACTTAGCAGACATATTCACTAAACCCCTTGAGCGCGAACTCTTTAACCACTTATGTTTAGGCCTAGGAATGATGGAACAAATTGACTGAATGTTTTGCACTTTTGGTAATTTTTCTTATCGTCAGATGGGCGGCCCCCTTAATTAATAAAGGCGGCCCCCTTAATTTTAAGGGGACCGCCCATGTATTTAAGGGGACCGGCCATCTGTCAGAAAATAAAATTTTTTCTTTTCTTCTTCTCATCTGTGTCTAGGAATCTATTTTGCACAAAATAAAGATTGGGAAACACTTCTATTTTTGCATAAACATATTTATATACAAAACTCAATCTATTTTATTTAAATCATTCTCACATCTAGGAAAACACATGAAAATCATTTCCCATTGTTGAATAATGCTAAAAATATTTTTCTTTCATGAATAAAATCTCACATGAATTGTCAAAATATATAACCTAATATATATCTTTGATATTCATAAATTGAGCAAAATCAAATAAAGGAGACTTTGGATTGTTTCTTAGGAAATTTTTGCATTTAGGAGTCGAAACAATTACATCTCCACATTTGTTGCATATAGGCACACACTAGAACACATTTGCTCCATCACCAATTCTGTGTTAGCTTCTAAGTGCCCTTAGTCTAGTAACCTTACCTTATATGATTACTTGCCTTAATATTGATTAATCGCTAGATAGAAGTTCTTGCTTGCTTATGTGTTTAATTAATATGTATTGCATGCATAATTATTAGTATATTATATGCTTTATCGCCTCAAAGAGTGGGACTTGCCTAAAACCAAAAGCTCCAAACATAGTCCTCCTTACCTATTTCTACAGAAAAACTCATTTTTGGAACTCAGAATGACACCAGATGGGCGGCCCCCTTAATTCATAAGGCGGCCCCCTTAATTATTAAGGGGACCGGCCCTAATTAAGGAGACCGGCCATCTGTAGGACGAGTTCACAGAATCTTTTTCTGCTTTTTAGCCAATTTCATCCTACACTTCCCTAAATTCACAAACATATTCTGTCATGATCACCCAAACAAGTTTATCCATCCTTAATCACATCAATCCTCCACTATAAATAACCCCATTACTCACCATATTCACTCATCCCATCATGTCTTCTCCCATCAACCCAAAACCAAAAACCTCAAAGCTAGCAAGGATGACCATGAAACCCGAGTGGAAAAGAAAACCTCACCCTCACAACAAGTCCATCACTAATGGTGTGACTAGACAACCAACACCTCCATCCACTTTCATTCCCAACTACTCTCCAAGATCTCAACATCATTCCATTGAACCATTTCACAATCCCTATCATGTTGGCCAAACATCCACATTCACTCCAAACTACACTTCTAAACCTAAAACCAACTTCCATGAAACCTTCGAAAATCCTCATCATTTTGGTCAACCATCAACCAAATTTCATCCATTCCCACCAAATGATCACATCCACATTCCCTCGTAAAGGCAAAAGTTTTATGAAGAGCTCAACCAAATCCACGATCTTAGTGATCTCCTTGCTATGCATCTTGCACAACGCAACAAGGGACAACCTCCATCCTCACCCTACTCAAATTGCTTACCCCACTCTATCAACTTAGATCAAGTCACAAACCACACCCACTATTGCCCTTGTTGCATCTTCCTTCAAAAACAAATTCTCCACTTAAGTGAAGATATTTCTTGGATCGAATATCTACTCACTCGGCCTCATCCTATTCCTCCCCTAAACCGATACAACATTGTTAGATCCACTTCATCCGCTCCATTTCCCTCACCATCAAATAACTAAGCCCTATTCCCATGCTTTCCGCCCCAAAATAAAAACCCTCACCCTTTTGTGTCGCAAGCAAGTCCAATCGCTCTCTTTGGCAATATTAGGACCATTAGTATTTTTGTTTGTAACCTTTATGTTTTAAGCATATTGTGTGATGTAATGATGATTCATGAGATCATCTTGAATGAATGAATAAGATTAGTTGTTTGTTCTAATTTTTTTTTTCTTTTTTTTTTTTTTTTTTGCTATGCATATATATGTCTTGTGTTCTTAACTTGTTTTTGCAGCCAAGATTTCCATAGCTCGTCTCTTTGGTGCCCTCAAATGAGGGGGAGCACACATCAAGGGGGAGTTCTCGTCCCGACAAATTTCATATCTAAAACTTGTCGGCATAACCTTTTTGATTCTACAAAAAGGGGGAGAAATAGATGTGACTCACTAAATACTTGTCTAAAAACTAATTTTTCAATTTAATGAGTCTAGATTTTGTAATCATCAAAAAGGGGGAGATTGTTGATATAAATAATGCCTAAACACGTTATTAATATTTTTCGATATCTCTACGTTTTGATAATCACAAAATGTAAAATCATTAAACGAAAAGTTATGACGTAAACAAGTATTTAGTTGTAAATATCTATTTTAACAACTCAATCACTTAAGGTATGAATAAACAAATGCTTAATGCATTATATGATCAAAGGAACCTTTTCTTAATCTCTAAACTTTTTATAAAATGTCAAAAACATTTTATATATTTTTGAAAAACATTTTTGGTATTAAATAAATATGTTTAATCTATTATAAATATATGAATTCAAATTTTTAACCAAAAATGGCAAAAATATCCCAGAAAAACCTTCCCCACAAAAGGACAAAACTGGGAAACGTTCAGCAGGGGTGGCCCCCTTAATTCATAAAGGCGGCCCCCTTAAAATTAAGGGGACCGGCCCCCTATTTAAGGGGACCGCCCTGCTCCAGTAGCTTCCCAATTTTTGCCTATAAATACTGGTTTATCTCTGGACATTTTCCTCACCTTTTGCACCTCAAATTTTCTGTTCTAAATCTCTTCTTCTATCTCTCTAAATCCTTTGATCATATTGTCTTAAGCATTTGTTTCAAGTGAACCAAAGCTTCAACTTCTCAAGTGCAAAAGAAGAATACTTCTATCCTTCAAGACAAGTATTACAACTTGGTGTATTTCTTCCATCCAAGTTGTTGGTGTATCATTATTGTAAATCATTCATTTATTTGTATAAGTTGTGAATACTTGTTAGATTAGTGTGAGTATAGTTGGTTAGGCTAGATTAGTGTGTAAGTTGTGAAGGTATGAAGAAGTTAAGGTGTGTAAGTAGTGAAGGTGTGAAGAAGTTAAGGTGTGTAAGTAGTGAAGGTGTGAAGAAGTAGAAGAGTACATAAGTAGTGTAGAAGTTGTGAAGCCGTCGTGAAGAAGTTGTGAAGCTGGTGTGAAGAAGTTGTGTAAAGTGGTGAGATTGGTTCTAGCTACGATTAGAACTCGACATTTAGCTTTGTGTCGTTAAACCGGTGTAAGCGAAAGTTGTGTAAGGTTTTCTCCGCCATAAGGGAGCCTGTTGATATAGTGAAGAAAACTCTCGAGTTAGGTGCTCGGGGAGTGGAGTAGGGCAAGGAAGGTGTCCTTGTAGCCGAACCAATATAAATCCTTTGTCTCGCGGTTAGATCTTTCCATCTCTCTCTTTCATTTCATTTCATTACTTTACTTGCATTGTTAATTTAGATCTACTTATATTTGTTCATATTGTTCAAGAGTTAAGTTCACATAAAGTCGAATCTAAGTCTTCAAAAATAAACTAAGCTTTCATAATAAATTAAAAAGACGTAAAACTATTCAACCCCCCCTTCTAGTTTTCCACATAGGCTTTTCTTAGCTTATGCTTCATTTTTAGGCTTTACAGTTTACCAAATGGATGTCAAGAGTGCATTTCTATATGGCACAATTGAAGAAGAGGTGTATGTCTCACAACCTCCATGGTTCATTGATCCTGACCATCCAGACAAAGTGTACAGAGTTGTAAAGGCTCTTTATGGCCTTTATCAGGCACCTAGAGCTTGGTATGCAACACTAGCTTCCTACTTATTAGAAAATGGATTTCAAAGAGGAAAGATTGATCAGACACTTTTCATCAAACAGCACAAGAAGGATCTTCTGTTAGTGCAGGTGTATGTGGATGACATTATCTTTGGATCTACTAGGAAGGAGATGTGTTTAGAGTTTGAGAAGCTTATGCATGATAAGTTTCAAATGAGTTCTATGGGAGAACTCGCATTCTTTTTGGGTCTGCAAGTTAAGCAATCAAATGAAGGAATCTTTATCTCTCAGGACAAGTAAGTTGCAGAGATACTTAGAAAATTTCAATTTTCTAATTCAAAAGTAGCAAGCACACCAATGGATTCTGAGAAACATCTTCTTAAAGACTTAGATGGAGAAAATGTAGATGTACACACATACAGATCTATGATAGGCTCCTTGATGTATCTTACATCATCTAGACCTAACATCATGTTCTCTGTTTGTGCTTGTGCAAGATTTCAAGTAACTCCAAAGGTTTCTCATTTAACTACAGTCAAGAGAATTTTTAGATATCTCAAGGGTCAACCTAGGTTGGGTCTATGGTATTCAAGGGAATCACCTTTTGACTTGGTAGCATTTTCGGATAGTGATTATGCTGGTGCTAGCTTGGACAGGAAGTCAACAACTGGAGGATGTCAATTCCTTGGGTGTAGACTTGTCTCATGGCAGTGTAAGAAGCAAACAATTGTGGCTAATTCAACAACTGAAGCTGAATATGTAGCTGTTGCAAGTTGCTGTGGTCAGGTTCTATGGCTTTAAAACCAACTCCTTGACTATGGGTACAATTTCTTAAACACTGTTATTCATATTGATAATAGTAGTACAATTTGTATTATTAAGAATCCAGTACAACATTCTAAAACAGAACACATTGAAATAAGACATCACTTTATAAGAGATTGCAATGAGAAAAGATTAATTCAAGTTCTTAAAATTGCTTCAGAATTCAACTTTGCAGATCTGCTCACAAAAGCTTTTGATATTGGAAGGTTTCAGTACTTGGTAGCAAGTATTGGAATGCTCAATCCTCAATGATTTTAAACTTTGTGTTTTTGTAAATAAATCTTGGTTTGTGCTGCTGACTTTAAAAGATACTACTGCTATTACAAAAGTTTGTGCTACTAGTACAAATTTAAATTGTGTTATTCATACAGTTAGTCCTATGATTATTCTAATATAAGGCAAGTACTTTCTACTTTGTTCTTTTGGTTTTAGACTAAAAATTTCAGGTATGATCATGAGAACACAAAGGATGTTTCAAGTGAAATGGAAGCAGCAGAATCAGAATATCCAGTTGCTACATATTAGGTTTATGATGGACTGAGTTTGGGAATTTAAAACTCCTTAAAACTTCATTCTTGAAACTTAAGTATGAAATTTCACATTGAATTGATGACTTAGTTGGTCAGATAGTAACTGACTCAACTCACTTTCTATCATTTTATACTTTCAAGTATAATGTGTAAATCTCAGGATATCTGATAGAAAGAACAGCTAGTAAAAGTGAATCTAACACTTGTGTTAGAGGTAACAATTACTATGAGCTGGAAACCCTGTCAAGAAAGCCTTTTGAATAGGTTTATCTTTACACAGGCAGTTATTTATAACTGAAAACATTGGTTCTCACACAACCAGAGGTTGATTTAAACCGAAATTTTGATTAAGTGTCTATTATACACTTAATCCCTTCAAAATGGTTTAAAGCAGTATGGTTTTTCATAATAAAATCAATTACATACTGCTAAGGCAAAAGTTTCTTAAAAGGATTTTCAAAGAGACTCACAAAAACCATCCATTGATGGACCATGAGTCAAATGGCCCATGAATTACCTCTCATAGGAGTTAACACACCTAGAAGTGATGAGGGCAGTAAATTAAACTCTTAAGGAATTAATGGCTACATGTACAACATTGTCTAAAAACAAGTTCTCATTGGTAGATCAGATAATGGAGAGAAATATTTTGGTACATAGTGAGAGATCTTCCAAACAGGGGAGGATAAAATGTTATTTGCTTTAGGGGAGGAAATAAAAGCCCAAGAAAGGAAGAAAAACCCAATGTAAGGGAAGAAAAGACAAGAGCATACAAGATGAAGACATGGAGGTTGAAAATGACAAGATCAGAACTAAAGGAGAAAGTACTATCTAGGTCAAACGGAGAAAAGTTTCAATTTCAGTTCACTACGTTTGTTCATCACTTGCAAAGGCATGCTGATAGATGATTTCACTTGTTGAAACAAGCATCCAAGATACACAGCACCATTGCCTCTTATAATTCCTCCATCCAAGGAAGTTGCACCATCTTTAGGTAAGTGTTTAAGACGTGTGTTGATATTGTTAAAGTCAAAGAACAAAGCAGATGAGTTACTGAGAAAGATATTCAATCTTGAAGAACAGAAGTGTTTGAAAGATCTTCACAATCCATAATTTAATTCAGAAACATGTTGAAATGGATTCACATGTTTAGGGGAGGATTGTTGGGAATTAAATATTCAAGAAGTTTAATATCGGGTTCTATTCAAAGAAATACTCTAAGTATGATTCTGCTGCTAGAGCATTTGGTTCCTGCTGGTAATGTTTGTTCCTGCTGCTAGAACATTTGATTATGCTACTAGCGATAAATGATTCTGCTGCTAGGCTTAACATTCTACTGCTGAAGGATTTTGCTGCTAGCGTTAACATTGCTGCTGCTAAAGTACATTCTACTGCTAAGTGGATAAGTATGAAAAGATATTATGTGTATTTAAGTTAACAATATACGGTAGATAATATCTTACCCCATGTGCTCAGTTAACAAGTTGTGTACACAGATACATGTTGTATCTTATGTACTGACACACTCAAGATATCATAGCAAGTAGTTTATCAAGACTTTAAGCAATATTGTAAAGATCTTCTTGGACTATAAAAGAAGATCTTAGATTAGATATTATGTGTTGTTGTTGAATACTTAGAATTTTCATAACTGTTAGAACTAGAAAAAACACAAAAATATCACAAGTAAGAAAAACTTAAGATTCAAGGTTGTAACCCTAGTGATAACTCAAGATCACTCGTATTATTATCTTAATAATATTGAATCGTTTGGTGATAATCTTTCATTGTTCATTGTCATATAACAAACACAACTGTTCTATTTCCATAACATAAATAACCTTCTAAGTGTGATTAAGTAGATTCCGCATTCTTAATCATATCAACTCAATATATCATACACACAAAGTACAAAAGGTTTAACCACCTTAACCGTGTGTCGAATCCTAACAAGTGTCTAAACCTGTAGTGGTTAAAAAAGTAGGAACAAGTGTTCCTAAGATAGTCAAATACAATACTGCTAAGCCTAAATCAAACATTAAGCATGTTAGGCAACCAGTTAGATATTGTGAGCAATATAGAACCACCAACAAGCCCAGAGGTAACCAAAGGAATTGGAATAACCTCAAGTCTCATTAACTAGGTGATGACTTTGCTTTTTATAACAAAGCTTGTTACACATGTGGTAGTTTTGACCATCTTGTAGCTTTCTGCAACCATTGGGTAACTAGGTATGAAAACAATAGGGTGAATTTCAAAAGGCAAACTCCTCAAACTCACTTTCACTCTAGTTCTAGTGTTAATAGAACAAAACCCAAAACAGTCTCAAATAAGTCTATCTCAATCACAGATCCTGCTGGTAGACAAATGGTTCCTGCTGCTAGACTAATTGTTCCTGCTGCTCGATCATCTATGACTGTTAACCCAAAATCAACAGCTAAGAGTGCAAAAACATTTTTCAAACATGCACCAAAGACTGTTCTAAGGCCCATTCAAACAAAAGCAGTGGTCCAAAAACAAATTTGGAAACCAAAGGGTAAAACTGGTAAGCTAGCAGTTCCTGCTGGTAAGCAATCAGTTCATTCTGCTGCTAAGGGAAACAGGGCAAATGCTGTTAAGGCCTCAGCATGTTGGATTCTTAAATCCAATGTTGCATCAACTGTCCTTAAGAGATTAAATTACATTGATGCAAGAGGCAGATCCAAGTCAGTAATGGCTTGGGTCCCCAAAAGAAACTAATACTTCTCATTTATGTGCAGGAACATTCAATTGATCAACAAGAGGATCAAGGATACTCAGATAGTGGATGTTCAAGGCACATGACAGGCAACAAGTCTTATCTCTCAGATAAGATCCGTGTTCTGGAGGTCGAGGTTGGTGGAAATAAGCCATGGTTTTAGAGAGAGAAAGTAGAGAGAAGGTGGAGAGAAAAACTAGATATTATTGATATGGAAATGAAGTTACACTCTCACACCCCTCAAGTGGAGACTTGAGGGGTATTTATAGGCTTTACTTATGACAACTATCCTAATATTACATTAGTAGTCCCTGCGTTATACGCATACTAGTTGTCTACTCCAATTCACGTAAATATCGCTCAGCTTCATTTCTAACAATCTCCCTCCAGCTGGAGATATACGTGAATTGGTTACAATGATTCCTAACAAGTACATAACAATGATGAATACAATGCTGAAGTAGAGCAGTTTCCTTTGAGGATGACTTCACAGCTCTTGATCTTCTTGTATCTTTCTCAGCTTGCTTGAATTACTTGCAGGATCACTATAATGATCTAATTGGGTTATTACTCCCTCCCAATTAGTAAGCCCATTACTTTTACATGCTCCCTCCCAAGTTGACAACCCATTAGATATAGCCCTGATGCTTGTAGAAGAAGTTTCTCTGAAATCTTGCCCAAATTGTCTTCAGTCTCTTGCACAGCGGAAAATGGATCATAGACTGATAATCTGTAACTTCTTCACAGGTTTGTTTGGGGAGCATCATATCGACATCTTCAACTCACTTAGAATGCTTCCAGTTCTTCAATAAAAGCCCCGATGTACACATTTCTCCCTCCAGGATGATGACGATCTTTCAGACTCATCCTACATTTGTGTACATAAGCATATCAACTGGAAGCCACACACAAATCAATACCCCATGAGTGGATGTCGATAACTATTCTCTCTACAATTCTCTTCATATCAACCTCTTATAAAAAAAACAACGGCTTTTTGTAGTGACTACTGATGGAGAAAACCCACTATGACAAACTTGAGACTGAAGTAGAATTACCCGAACTTGTGACTTAAACTTGCACTGTTGTATGACTAAGAACCTATACTGAGCACTACAACGTAACTCCTTTAAGCATAGGCCGTTTCATATACCCATCCAACCTTCCTTAACTGTATATGAACCTCTCTTGAATTATCCACATCTTTGTGTGACACTGAGTACTACAATGTATCTCCTTTAAGTGATAGTTAACTAGGTCTTCGTCCATCCACCCCTTGACCTATGAAAACTAGATAACCCAAGACTTAATCACTATACCCATGAGTGCCCAAACAAGGATCTCGAAGAATCATGCATCCAACCAACCCCGATATCTTCAAGATGCTAAGTACACGCACCCGTGAAATTCCACTTCAACTTCAAATAAGTAATAATGAATCATCATCCTTGTAGTCACAGTTCATTGCAAACTTTAGCCATTGTCATTTGATAGTGAATTTTGATCAGGATCGTTTTAGCGATACATGGTGTTTTGAGGATGTATGCCAATCATATATTGAAGCAACCACGTCAAAAGCAAAAGCAAACCCTTTATAATATTGAACCCTTTGTCCTTGTTGATAACGCATCAAAATCAAACACCAATTTGTCACTAAACTCACATGCAAACACGTCAAAAGTTATTAAACACTTGTAAAACACAGCACATGCAAGACCACATGTTAATCGTTAAAATCAAAACACTTCATGCAAACACACGTTACATGCAAACACAAACTCACTTCACACGTCAGTATCAACTTCAATGTTATTATACTCACTTCACATTCAAACTTGTCAACTTATATATGAACTTCAGTATTAGCAAAGAAACACAATACTTCAACAAACTCAATCAGCTTTTAATGAAGAAACTCTACGTCGAAATCTTCCACAAAGTCAAGTTCTTCGATCAAGTTAAGGTGGTTCGATCAACTTGTTGCTCGACTAGTCTAGCTCGACTATCCATTGTTCGATCAAGTGAAGAGATGCTTCGACTAAAAACTAGTTCGACTAACCTTGGTTCGATAAAAAAGACTTGCTTCGACTAGAGTACTCGTTCGATCAAGGTAAGGTTTGAGCAAAGTGTGGTTCAACTAAAGTGTGGTTCGATCAAAATCTGGTTCGATGAAGGTGGTTCTACTATATTGAAGCTTCGATGAAAGTTGGTTCGACTAGGTGTTTGGTTCGACTAGGTTGCTGGTCCAACTAAAAAGTGGTTCGATGAAGATCTCGTTCGACTAACTTGATTCTTCGATGAACTAGTTGCTTCGATGAACTAGTTGGTTCGACTAGTTGCTCCTGTGAACTTGTTGGTTCGATGAACTGGATGGTTCGATGAGAAACTTGCTTCACTAGAAAGTGGTTCGACTAGAACTTGCTTCGATGAAACTTGTGGTTCGACTAGCTTGCTTCGATCAAGTTTCGTTCGACTAGATCACCTGGTTCGACTAAATACTCGTTCGATCAGCCCAACTTGGTTCGAATATGTCGTTCGACTATGTCGTTCGACTAAGTCGTTCGATCAACTTAATCTAGCTCGATTAAGTCATACCGTTCGATCAATGAAGTTCGTTCGATCAAAATAGTTCGTTCGATCAATGTGGTCGTTCGATCACATTTTCTCGTTGGATCAAATTTTCTTGTTCGATCAAAATGACCATCTGATGAACAGTACCGAGCAGAAACACCTCAAATCAAAAATATTTCACCTCAAAACCACACGATTCGCCCCTGGTTAGCTCTGATGCCAATTGAAACGATCAAGAATCGTGTTCTGGAGGTCGAGGTTGGTGGAAATAAGCCATGGTTTTAGAGAGAGAAAGTAGAGAGAAGGTGGAGAGAAAAACTAGATATTATTGATATGGAAATGAAGTTACACTCTCACACCCCTCAAGTGGAGACTTGAGGGGTATTTATAGGCTTTACTTATGACCACTTGAGGGGTATTTATAGGCTTTACTTATGACAACTATCCTAATATTACATTAGCAGTCCCTGCGTTATACGCATACTAGTTGTCTACTCCAATTCACGTAAATATCGCTCAGCTTCATTTCTAACATTTTCAATCAATAGATGGAGGCAATGTTACCTTTGGAGGAGGTGTTGGTGGCAAAATTTCCGGTAAAGGTACCATTAAAATTGGAAATTTAGATTTTGAAGATGTGTTCTATGTAAAAGAGCTAAATTATAATCTTTTTAGTGTCTCACAAATGTGTGACAAAAAGAACAATGTTCTTTTCTGTGAGACTGAATGTCTTGTACTTTCTCCTGATTTTAAGATGCCTGATGAAAGTCAAGTACTTCTTAAAATTCCTAGAAAGGGAAATATGTACAGTGTTGACATGAAGAACATTGTTCCTAAAAAGGATTTAACTTGTCTTGTTGCAAAGGCCACATTGGATGAATCAATGAAATGGCATAGAAGGCTTGGTCATATTAACTTCAAAACCATAAATAAAATTGTTAAGAATGGTTTGGTAAGAGGTTTACCTCACAAAAGATTTGAAAATGATCAAACATGAATTGCTTGTCTAAAAGGCAAACAACACAAAGCCACTTGTAAGCCCAAGATTTTTAACTCTATCAATCAATCATTGTTTATGCTGCATATGGACTTATTTGGACCAGTTTCAGTAAGTAATATAATGCATAAGAGATATTGTCTTGTTATAATTGATGACTATACTAGATTTACATGGGTTTTCTTTCTATCTACTAAGGATGAGAGTCTGAGACTACAAGCATCCTTAAGACATTCATTACACAGATAGAAAACCAAGTAGACAAGAAAGTGAAAGTCATTAGATGTGATAATGGGATAGAGTTTAAGAATAGAGTTATGGATGATTTCTGCAAGCAAAAATGTATTAGGAGATAATTTAGTGTTGCTAGAACACCACAACAGAATGGTGTTGTTGAGAGGAAGAATAGAACACTAATTGAAGCTGCTAGAACTATGTTAGCCGATTCTAAGCTACCTATAACTTTTTGGGCTGAAGCAGTCAACACTGCTTGCTATGTTCAAAATAGAGTTTTAGTTATACAGCCTCACAATAAGACATCATATGAACTTTTTATAGGTAGAACTCCTGCAATAGGATTTCTTAGACCTTTTGGATGTCATGTGACAATTCTCAATACCTTAGACCATTTAGGAAAATTCGATGGTAAAGCAGATGAAGGATTCTTTGTCGGATATTCTCTTAATAGCAAAGCATTTAGAGTATACAACACAAGAACTGGGATTGTAGAGGAAAATCTACATGTGGAGTTTTTGGAAGATAAATCCAATGTAGAAGGTCAAGGACCAAAATGGCTATTTGATCTTGAAGCACTAACCCATTCTATGAATTATGTGCCTGTTGTTGTTGAATCTAATGAATTTTCAGGTCCAAAGTTTGTTGAAACAACAAATGAGGCAGGGTTAAACAAGGAGTCAAACCAAGGTCATGTTTGGATGCCAATATGGTCAAGTACAAGTGTGGAATCAACTTCAACATCTGAAGAATCTTCTTCTGGCAAACCTAAAGAAGGTGTTGAAGATGAAAGGAAAGAAGATGGAACTCAGGAACAACAAATTGTTTCTGCTGGTGATTCTGCTGCTAGGCCAAATGATTCTGCTGCTGGCCCTTCAGAAACAAAAGAAGCAGAATTCTCAGACAGTGAGGGGGATTTCAACAATCTTCCATCAAATTATCAAGTTCCTTCTACTCCACAAACAAGAATTCACAAAGTCCACTCCCTGGATAATGTGATTGGAGATGTACAATCAGGTGTGAAGACAAGACAACAACTGATGTCTTCAGACCAACAAGGGCTTCTTGATGCCCTTTATGCTTCAAAACAGCATGAGTTTTCAAACTCTTGCTTGTTTGTATGTTTTCTCTCACAAGATGAACCAAAGAACATTCTGAAAGCCTTAGATGATTCAAGCTGGGTAGAAGCTATGCAAGAGGAGCTTCTTCAGTTCAAGATTCAGAAGGTATGGGTGCTAGTTGATTTACCTAAGGGTGCAAAGGTAATTGGCACTAGATGGGTTTTCAAGAATAAAAGGGATGAAAGGGGCATAGTGATTAGGAATAAGGCTAGATTAGTAGCCCAAGGGTACACATAACAAGAAGGAATAGACTGTGATGAGGTTTATGCTCCAGTAGCAAGGATTGAGGCAATTAAGCTTTTCTTAGCTTATGCTTCATTTTTAGGCTTTACAGTTTACCAAATGGATGTCAAGAGTGCATTTCTATATGGCACAATTGAAGAAGAGGTGTATGTCTCACAACCTCCAGGGTTCATTGATCCTGACCATCCAGACGAAGTGTACATAGTTGTAAAGGCTCTTTATGGCCTTCATCAGGCACCTAGAGGTTGGTATGCAACACTAGCTTCCTACTTATTAGAAAATGGATTTCAAAGAGGAAAGATTGATCAGATACTTTTCATCAAACAGCACAAGAAGGATCTTCTGTTAGTGCAGGTGTATGTGGATGACATTATCTTTGGATCTACTAGGAAGGATATGTGTTTAGAGTTTGAGAAGCTTATGCATGATAAGTTTCAGATGAGTTCTATGGGAGAACTCACATTCTTTTTGGGTCTGCAAGTTAAGCAATCAAATGAAGGAATCTTTATCTCTCAGGACAAGTAAGTTGCAGAGATACTTAGAAAATTTCAATTTGCTGATTCAAAAGTAGCAAGCACACCAATGGATTCTGAGAAGCATCTTCTTAAAGACTTAGATGGAGAAAATGTAGATGTACACACATACAGATCTATGATAGGCTCCTTGATGTATCTTACATCATCTAGACCTGACATCATGTTCTCTGTTTGTGCTTGTGCAAGATTTCAAGTAACTCCAAAGGTTTCTCATTTAACTGCAGTCAAGAGAATTTTTAGATATCTCAAGGGTCAACCTAGGTTAGGTCTATGGTATTCAAGGTTGTAACCCTAGTGATAACTCAAGATCACTCGTATTATTATCTTAATAATATTGAATCGTTTGGTGATAATATTTCATTGTTCATTGTCATATAACAAACACAACTGTTCCATTTCCATAACACAAATAACCTTCTAAGTGTGATTAAGTAGATTCCGCATTCTTAATCATATCAACTCAATATATCATACACACAAAGTACAAAAGGTTTAACCACCTTAACCGTGTGTCGAATCCTAACAAGTGGTACCTAAAACGCAACGGGCCAAAATGCAATACCTAAAACCTAAAGGTCAAACCGCATGTCACTTTCAGTCAAACCACAAAAGACAGAAATGTCGCTTTCCTTGCGTTTTGTCTTCTTTCCCTTTTTAGTTACAAACCAAACCGCGGCTCCTTAATTACCCAAACCGCAACAAATGCTTACCAAAACAACACAAACTGCAACTAGGAAACTATTACCGAGAGTCAAAACGCAACGAGGAAAATCACTTCAATCTTCCAAGAAAATCTCCAACAAGGCCGTAGAAAAGTAAGAAACGTTCCTAGTACTATTTGTGAACATGAAAGTACCAAGTTTTAACAAGTTAAACCACAAACAAAGTTCAAACCAAGGTTTTTCCCACTTTTCTATTCGAACCACAAAAACAATACAAAAACACCAAGACCAAACCTCAAATCCGTGAACATGCAATCACTCGAACCTAACTATGGCTCTTGATACCAATTGTAACATATTCATAACACATAACACACTAAATGATTGATGTTTGGCCGTGGGTTTTAGTGAGAGAAAGAGATATGTATTAGCTTGAAAATAATGAGAAGTTCCAACCCTTCCCTTGTGTGGGAAGGGGTATTTATAGTACATACACAAACGCCCCACATGGGCTATGGAGTGAGCATAGTGGGTAAAGACCCGACCCGACTCCATGGTGTTACGAAGTCTAAACTAATATGATTAATCCTACGAGCTACTTAATGCTAATCCATACTCAGGGTGACCGAGTCTTTCATGTGAATATTCATATTCCTAACACCATGTGGAAAATCTTTTGAAAATTTGAAACTTCATAAGCACATGTGTAGGGGGAGTAGTTCTTCAAAACTAAAACTTTAAAAGTGTTATCAAAACAAGATTTTTCTTAACACACTTTGATTGATTTTTATAAAATGGTTTTATGGCTACGATACAACACCAAATCAAACTGACGTTCGTGGAGAAATAAGGTAGTTTAGGTTTAAGGTTTTTATCCCATAGTCCAGCCAAAGGGACCTACCCAGGGAAATTCCACTAGTTAAAGTAGAAGTCCGTAGGTCAAGCAGATGAATGACTAAAGGGAATAATGCTATCAATGTAAGAGCTATTACTAAAACAATGATAACAAGGTGATAGTAATGATGACATGATACGCATTAGGTATAGGATTACTAAGGAACAAAGTGATTCATCTGAAGTTCAGCAACTTTCTCTACATTCATCAAGTTTATTCTGAATTTCTCTTTATGAATGTGTAACTACATCTCAGTCGTAACTTTCAAAGAACTGTAACCTTCATAAGTAGCCTCACGACATGCCCAATCACAATACACATGAGTCACCATGGCCACATAAGTCAACAACAATACATAGTAAATCTAATCCAACCACATGCATTAAGAACTTGATCTGTTGTTTTACAAAACGCAATGATACAAGGTCCTTTATGAATGCTCATGCGGTAAGGTAAGATGCCTCAAAACTACAACTGATGTAATGTATGTCTAGCTATTGGGTGTCTCATCCATGTGTCTCTTCAGCTTTGTGACTTGGTTCAGACGTCTCTGCTGTCTGACTTGCATGTCCTTGATGAGATTCTCTAACGTAGCGGCTCTGCGACACGCTTTTTAAAACTTCTTCAACTCGTCCCCATCCCTTCTATTGTAAGAACGTCCTTTGGGATCGTGCCTCAAACATCTCCGTCTGAATTCATGTCAGACCACCTTGTAGATCCATCCTTTCGGGTACAAGTCCATGTATAGTGTCGTTGACTGTCTCAGGGCGGTCGAGTGATGCTCTAGTCGAGTCATGATGATAGAGGAAGTAGGTGTGCGGGTCTAGCTTTGGGGGATAAATCCGTTTTAGGATTCGGCTCCCATTGGTGTTGTGCGAACGGGTAGGAATGGGTAAGTAGGTTAAATAAGTAGTCGGGTTTGACCGACGGTAGAGGTGGTGATAGTAATATAATCGGAATTATGGGTGAGGTGATAGTTGCTAAAGTACCCTCGGACTCCATGTCTGATGGTGGGGTACTAAGGTGGGACACGGAAGACATGGTACTGTAGTAATCCGTAAATAGTACTTATAAGTAATTCATACGTTAAAGGTGTAACAGTGTGCGTGAAATAATAAAGTGGGTAACGTGTGAAGAGTAAATATCAAGCATGTAAGGATTAGTGTAAAATAATCTTAATAGGTAATGTATTGAGCACGACAATCTGCAGACACGGAGGGCGTAAAATGGTATGGTGTAAAATCATTCATTTTGAAAGTGTAGTTATAGTCCAATGTTTGAAAACGTTTGGTTCTCTATAACCATAGGCTCTGATACCAATCTGTAACACCCCCTAATTTATTATGTGGCAGCGAAAAAGTAATTAGGGTGTTACGGTGAGGATCGAAGTTAAAATTTTAGAAAACGGCTCGGAAGAGACGGTTGAAAGTTATATGTCATTCAAAATAATAATTTTTGGCACAAAGGTGAAATATTTGATTTGAAAATCCCTTAAAAAGGTGTGATAATTTGGAAATAATGACATATTTGATTTTACACCATTTAATTTATCAGAGTATATAATGTCCGCTCCGTGTATTGTCCTGCTCCGTTAATTACCTGAGATAAACATGCTTAAAAGTGTCAACACAAAGGTTGGTGAGTTCGTAGAGTTTATTAGAAATCAATTTATTTCAATAAATTCAAGTGATGTACGGTGGTAGTTGAAATAAATACTAGTACTTCCTGAAGCAAATAGCAAGTTGTGTTGGGTAACAGCCATAAGTAAATCATATATGAACTCAGTTGATCATAAGTTTCAAGTTTTAAATGAAAATGTGCTACGTTGTTATACGCTCGAAATGAAATAATGGGTCATATAATATTCCCTTATCTTATAATAGCGGGTCAAGTAATCTCCCATATACTAATAACAGTGGGTCAAGAAATCTTCCTTATAACAGTGGGTCAAGTAATCTTCCTTCTAACAATGGATCAAGTAATCTTCCCTAAACTTATAACAGCGAGTCAAGTAATCTCCCCTGTACTAATAACAGTGGGTCAAGAAATCTCTCCTAAAAGTAATTCAAAACATATGATAGTAGAGGTTTAAGCTAAGCAAGCAATTAGCAAGCAAAACGTGCATATATCTCATCCAAAGAGAAAATCAAAGCATGTAAGTAGGAGTTGTAATTCTGAGTAAATCAAGTGAGTTTTCAAAGTATGAAAGTAAACGAAAATCATTTGAGCATGTATCTCCCCCAAGAGTATAAAACTTGTAAACAATTGAAAGTGGGGCTACGACTTACCTTGGGTGTATCTGACCAGGTGGAATTACAAAGTCAAGTAAGGTTATGGAGACGATCACTGAAACGTCTTTAATACGAAACCTGAATATGAGGGAAGTCTAAGTATTTGACTTACAACTAATAATGAGTGAGAAATCGTATAACGATTTGATTGGTTATGTGAGTCTGATATGCTTAAAATGCCTAAAGTTTAAAAATAATATTATTCATAATATTATCTTGTTTTTATGTCTTTGAAACCAATAATATCGTTTCCTCGAAAGTGGTGAAACGAAATGGAAAGTTAAATCGTTTAAATCGTTTGAAATATACAAAAATGCATGTGATGTGATGAGGAAATCGGAAAATGAAATATGGAAACGAAAATATTAATTAGGTTCTGTTGGTCCTTGCAATTTTACTGTTTTTACAATATACACCCTAACTGTGTTTGCGTCACGCCGTTAGTCCTTCCTTAAGTCTAAGTTCCATTTATAGTCCTTTACTTGTCCAAAAATACAAACTGAGCTTGGAAATATTAAATAATATCAATTTCTACCTTCAAGGTTCTGTTTTTACAGTTTTAGTCCATGCTTTAAAGGTTTGACAGTTTTAGTCCCTCAATGTGAAAACGCGTTAACAAGTTCAGTCCTTTTTACACAAAAACGTATGGAAAAATTATTCTAAAAATTTCTATAACTTAATTAAGCTTATTACAACTTATTTCAATTGCTTTTTCCAGAAAAGAGCTTATTTTTGTGTTAATGGGCCAATCAACGAATCAACTTAAGGCCCGTTAAGAAATCTAGAGGCGAGGGCGTGTAAACTATTTTGGGCCTGGACTTGGGTTGTTTTTATGATTCTGAAAATATATTTCATGGGCCTAGTGGGCTGTTCTAACGCCAAAGTTTAATGGGCTTTTGTTTAGACCAATACCGAAAATTATAAATTTTCTGAAATTTAAATTCTATTTATATGTAGCGAGAGACAAACAATATGGTTTTATTTGAGCATGTTTAAGAGATTATGAGGTCGATGTTAAAACACGAAAAATGTAGTTTTCCAGGTGTACTATCAAGATGAGTAGAAATATTGGGTTATTAAATGTCCCAATCAAAATATATTTGAGCGTGAGTTGGCTGGGTCGCATGTTTGAAACTGAAGAACACAAAATATATTCTAAGCCCTATTTCCCCTGTCGAGTAGCTTATTAAGTGAGCCTTTTAAAGCGTCCAGTTGTGCTTAAAATGTCGAAGTCAAAATACGAAAGTTATAGCTAGCCATTTGATCTTTTGATTTATGCAAAAATATTGGTATGTTGTTTGTACGGATTTGAAATGACAAGGCCATTTTCCAGGCGGGTTGGGACATTTTTAAAGAGTCAAAGACTTAGAAATTTTCTTACTGTTTTTTTTTTTTTTTTTTTTTTTTTTTTTTTTTTTTTTAATACTTTTTGTACGTGTGATGCAAGGTCAAAAAGGGGTCTCGTTTGTGCTTGAAATGGATGCATGGGTGTGTCATGGGTGTTCATATGTGATATTTGGTATCTAGACAATGGGGTGGAAAAAAGTTTGAGCCAAGAAAACAAAACGTGCACGTATAAATAACGTCTAGAACATATATGTTCGAGTGAGATAAACGCGGTATGCAAAATATGAAATATGTTTCAAATGAATTGGAAAACGAAATGAGAGGACTTACAACACCTCTAGAGGTGGGGAGAGACTTCGTATGGAAGAGCTAAGGCAACCAGACGATCTCCAAGTCGCCAAACTTAATATATATGTTTATATAAATAAACGTATATCTTTCGAGCAAGCTTCCGTATGAAAGTGGCGAGAGTTTCTGGCTTCCTTGGTGGTTCTAAGTGCTGAAAGGACTGAGTGATATGTAAGAGAGGTGAGGGGAAGAGGTGGTGAAGGTGTAAGCGTGTATATATATATATATATATATATATATATATATATATATATATATATATATATATATATATATATATATATATATATATATATATACCGTGTATATATTTTGTATGGATATCAAAAGAAATCTTTCAAGGATATCTTGGCAGAGATCTTGTGGTCTATAGGTAGATTTTACTGACATAAGTGATTTACTAACATGTGTGAGTGAGGGGTGGTGATAGATATGAAGTTTATACGCGTATGTTGACCATTTGACTTCAAATTCAATCATTGGAAGTTACTGTGGGTTAGCAATGGTTTGAGGTACATCTTTTCATCATTCTACTGCCCTACAAGATCTTAGAAAAGATATGAAACTTGGTAATATCTTATCTTGGCTTGTGACATTTATATATGCACGTTTCTTATTTTTATACGTTCAAAAGAACGAGTTAGCGAGCCACATTGATCTCCTACTCTCCAATCTTGATTCTAAACATTACATTATGTTAAAAATATCATTAGAAGATTGTAGGAACAATCGGGGTTCAAATTGGTTGAGTTTTGGGATCTTTGTCTACACGTTTTGAGTAGAAATGGGACAAACAATTTGGCCTCGGATACTATAGTAACACCCGACATCTAGGTCTGAAACTTGGCACACGTAGAGTCTAGTGGGCAGTGATTTAGGCGAGGCAAAAATATCTCTAGGTCACGTTTGATATTATGGAGTACATGAATTGTTTTGGAGGTAGTGTGAATCGGGCATAGAATGAAAAAGAAAGAAAGATAGAATGGATTGGTGGTGATGGGCTGTTGATGGGCTAAGGGTGGTGGGCTGAGAATGAACGGCCCGGTTGGTTTGTAGTTTAGTGTAACTAGTGAAGTAGATTAGAGTTAATTAAGTGTAATTCAAATATGTTTAGTGTAGGAATTTTATTAATACTTATTATCATGATTGTCGAGGTTCAAGTTTAGTGAAATTGGTGTTTTTGTAAATCATTGCGTCTCGAAGTAGTGTCGTGAACTAGTGTTGTTATTTGGTGAATGTCGTAACAATATTTTTGAGTTAAAATGTATAACAAAGAAAAAGTTTAAATTTTTCGGTAAAAATGGGGATTTAAATTAGTGACGTCGATTAATATATTTTCAAACGTTGTCAATTAAAGTAAATTTTGCGGTTTGCTTCAGTATCCACCCCTTAATTTTGAACTTCGTCCCGAAGTTCAGTCTGTGATAGATGTTGAAAAATGTGGGCTTCAGGGGTGAGGGGTTATGGAAAAATTTTGTCGAGAGATTTCTATTCGAAAATCGAGGAAACGAGATCTAGTTAGGTTTATTCGTACTAGATGAAATAAACTCAAATGTTTGGTCAACTAATGAATCTAAGGGCTATGGATAGTGAAAATAACGGTCAGGAATAGTGAGAAACTAACGGTTAGTGCACAGTGCTCCAACGGTCGGGAATAGTAAATTCCAACGGCCGAGAATAGTGCCCCAACAGCTAGATTTTAGCCTATAAATACTCCACTTAATTTCCAATCTTCCACCAAACACATATCTCTCATTCCACATCTAAAAAATGCCGCACCTCATCACTATGCTAGCGATCGTGTACGTTGTCCTCTCGGTGATTTATTCGGCGTACGTTCCTGCTGAAGATTACGCATTCCTGGTTTGGATTATAGCGGTTCTTATGCCTATCGTGATTCTTGCCATTGGCGTGGACAAACTATGGGGGTAATAGTCTCGTGCTAAGGTTGTCGAAATAAGTTCTCGTTCGTCTTTATGTCTTAGATCTAGTCTTGTTATCGTGTTTTAATGGTTTGTTTTTGTATTTATCGCACATAATAATGAAGGTGATACATCCGGTGGTGGCTCTCGCTATCGCGGTGTTGGTGGGAATTTTTGTCGTTATGGCGAGTCAATCCCTTGAAGATTCTATGCCTTTTATTGTAATCATTGTAACACTAGTACTTCCGATGTTAATTATCTCGCTATGTATTAACTTTCGTGGTTTTTAATAAAATTTAGGGTATTTGTGTTTTCCATATATTTTTGTGAATTTCTTAGAATTTCTATGTTCGTACTTTTCTCGATATCTTATAATAAAAGTGATAGGTAATACTTGTAGGTATTCACCATAGATGGTTCAAAGGGATGCATATGAACAGTTTGTTTTATCTCAAAGATTTTTCTTTTGAATGAAAATTGTTATTAAAGGTCTGAAAAGGTAACTGTTTCATTTATGACATAATTCTTCCTAAATTAGACATAGTTGATCAGGCTATGTATAATTGAGGACCAAATTATGTGACGCATGTTCAGTCACAGTGGTGTTTAAGCTTTTCAAAAAGTTTTAGATGGTTCAGTCACAATGGTTTAGTTACAACGTTGAACACCATCTAATTATTTTCAAAAGAATTTAGTAAATTTTGTTCATACTATGGTGCTGGGTCAGGAGTTTCTAGGGTGAATATAGGGTATTCTTGGTATAAACTTAGGTTCTGGGTGAGAATTCCTTACAGGGTGGTAACAATCTATTGTTTGATCAGAAATGGTGTTTAATTAAATTTTCTAAGGTGATATCAGTGTATGGTTACGTAACGACTATGAATAGGGAAGATGGGATAGAAATTGAAATAGACGTAGGTTATGATTATTACGGAAATATTACAAGATAGGGTTTTCATACGGTAGAAAGATAGTTGTTACACTTAGGTTACATCCATCGTACCAAAGGAAAAGTACAAAAAGGAATTACAACGTAGGGAATCTTAAACTAGGGTTTATTTATCCACAACGGGAATTTATCTTCTGCTTAACATGGGTGTCATCCTTTGACATTGTTAAGGTTCTAAAGAGCTTCCATTCTCTTCCACTGGTCTTGTCGTTCTAATTGGTATTCTGTTTTGGGCATCGATTCTTGTAGTGCCCCTGCTCGCCACAACCGTAGCACACTATTGTTGCTGGCTGTAAATTTGCATCCGTGGTCCTGCAGTCCTTGGTTCTGTGACCCATTCTGTGACACTTTGCACATTTGGCCGGGCAAGGCCCAGTGTGATGTAGGTTACATGTGTTACACTGGGGTTGTGTTCCGGCATACCCTTTTCTTTTTGTAGGCACAGCCACATAAGCCCTGGCGGCTTCCTGTTGGTGATTCTGTTGGTGTTGATGGTTGTTGCTGTCGTGAATGGAGGTTCTACGATCATATATCTTTCGCTTATGATCATTGATTCCGGAGGTAGAACTACGTTTGATTTCACGTTCCAGTAATCGTTGCGCAATTGTGATGGCTTCCTCCAGAGTTGTTGGCTTTGACGAGGTGACATCTCCCTCGATGCTTGGAGGCAGCCCCTCAACATATCTTTCCAATGTCCTTTCAATATCCAGCACCATGGCTAGGCATAGTACTGACAGTTCTTGGAATCTCTGGTTGTAGGTTCTCAGATCATTGTCTTTTACTACCAGCTGGTGAAATTCATCCTCTAGTTTCCTTTTCTCCGTCCGGGGATAATATTTCCTTAACATCTTCTTTTTCAACTCTGTCCAGGAAATTTGGTATGCCACTCCTATACCCATGGTTTGGGTGGTAGCATTCCACCAAGACAATGCATCTTCCCGTAGGGTCCCCGTAGAAAAGGTGACCTTGTCGCTCTCTGCACAGTTGCTTCTCATGAATACCGTCTCCGTACTCTCGAACCACTGAGCTAGTTCGGTCACTCCTTCTATACCTTTGAAGAAAGTTGGCTGGCAATTCATGAAATCCTTATATGTGCACTTGCAAGTCGCAGATGCCTCGCCTTCAGTCGTTGCCCCTATGTTGTTACTTGAGCGGTTTGGAGTATCAGCTTCGCGAGCCGCAGCGATGCCATCGGCAATCATTCTCTGAACATCTGCAGGTGTCATTGCTACTGTGGGGTTGGCAGTTTTGTTTCTTGTACGAACCATATTTCTATTAATATCACAAGAAACACTGATTTAGGATTTACATAATGATCCTTGTTAGAACGATTTGAGTAATAAGGGTGTAGAGTATATGAGTTCTAACAATATTGTCAAAATGTAGAGTTATGATTAAATTGAAAGTCACAATAATTACGACGTGTTTGGGTACTATCGTAAGTAAGTGATCAATTTTTGGGAATAGGATTACTAAGGAACAAAGTGATTCATCTGAAGTTCAGCAACTTTCTCTACATTCATCAAGTTTATTCTGAATTTCTCTTTATGAATGTGTAATTACATCCCAGTCGTAACTTCTAAAGAACTGTAACCTTCATAAGTAGCCTCACGACATGCCCAATCACAATACACATGAGTCACCATGGCCACATAAGTCAACAACAATACATAGTAAATCTAATCCAACCACATGCATTAAGAACTTGATCTGTTGTTTTACAAAACGCAACGATACAAGGTCCTTTATGAATGCTCATGCGGTAGGGTAAGATGCCTCAAAACTACAACTGATGTAATGTATGTCTAGCTATTGGGTGTCTCGTCCATGTGTCTCTTCAGCTTTGTGACTTGGTTCAGACGTCTCTGCTGTCTGACTTGCATGTCCTTGATGAGATTCTCTAACGTAGCGGCTCTGCGACGCGCTTTTTAGAACTTCTTCAACTCGTCCCCGTCCCTTCTATTGTAAGAACGTCATTTGGGATCGTGTCTCCGTCTGAATTCTTGTCAGACCACCTTGTAGATCCATCCTTTCGGGTACAAGTAGATGTATAGTGTCATTGACCGTCTCAAGGCGGTCGAGTGATGCTCCAGTAGAGTCATGATGATAGAGGAAGTAGGTGTGCGGGTCTAGCTCTGGGGGATAAATCCGTTTTAGGAGTCGGCTCCCGTTGGTGTTGTGCGAACGGGTAGGAATGGGTAAGTAGGTTAAATAAGTAGTCGGGTTTGACCGACGGTAGAGGTGGTGATAGTAATATAATCGGAATTATGGGTGAGGTGATAGTTGCTAAAGTACCCTCAGACTCCATGTCCGATGGTGGGGTACTAAGGTGGGACACGGAAGACATGGTACTGTAGTAATCCGTAAATAGTACTTATAAGTAATTCATACGTTAAAGGTGTAATTGAGCACGTAAAGAGTAAATATCAAGCATGTAAAGATTAGTGTAAAATAATCTTAATAGGTAATGTATTGAGCACGACAATCTGTAGACACGGAGGGCGTAAAATGGTATGGTGTAAAATCATTCATTTTGAAAGTGTAGTTATAGTCCAATGTTTGAAAACGTTTGGTTCTCTATAACCATAGGCTCTAATACCAATCTGTAACACCCCCTAATTTATTATGTGGCAGCGGAAAAGTAATTAGGGTGTTACGGTGAGGATCGAAGTTAAAATTTTAGAAAACGGCTCGGAAGAGACGGTTGAAAGTTATATGTCATTCAAAATAATAATTTTTGGCACAAAGGTGAAATATTTGATTTGAAAATCCCTTAAAAAGGTGTGATAATTTGGAAAGAATGACATATTTGATTTTACACCATTTAATTTATAAGAGTATATAATGTCCGCTCCGTGTCTTGTCCTGCTCCGTTAATTACCTGAGATAAACATGCTTAAAAGTGTCAACACAAAGGTTGGTGAGTTCGTAGAGTTTATTAGAAATCAATTTATTTCAATAAATTCAAGTGGTGTACAGTGGTAGTTGAAATAAATACTAGTACTTCCTGAAGCAAATAGCAAGTTGTGTTGGGTAACACCATAAGTAAATCATATATGAACTCAGTTGATCATAAGTTTCAATTTTTAAATGAAAATGAGCTACGTTGTTATACGCTCTAAATGAAATAATGGGTCATATAATATTCCCTGATCTTATAATAGCGGGTCAAGTAATCTCCCATAAACTAATAACAGTGGGTCAAGAAATCTTCCTTATAACAGTGGGTTAAGTAATCTTCCTTATAACAGTGGATCAAGTAATCTTCCCTAAACTTTTAACAGCGAGTCAAGTAATCTCCCCTGTACTAATAACAGTGGGTCAAGAAATCTCTCCTAAAAGTAATTCAAAACATATGATAGTAGAGGTTTAAGCTAAGCAAGCAATTAGCAAGTAAAACGTGCATATATCTCATCCAAAGAGCAAATCAAAGCATGTAAGTAGGAGTTGTAATTCTGAGTAAATCAAGTGAGTTTTCAAAGTATGAAAGTAAACGAAAATCATTTGAGCATGTATCTCCCCCAAGAGTATAAAACTTGTAAACAATTGAAAGTGGGGCTACGACTCACCTTGGGTGTATCTGACCAGGTGGAATTACGAAGTCAAGTAAGGTTATGGAGACGATCACTGAAACGTCTTTAATACGAAACCTGAATATGAGGGAAGTCTAAGTATTTGACTTACAACTAATAATGAGTGAGAAATCGTATAACGATTTGATTGGTGATGTGAGTGTGATATGCTTAAAATGCCTAAAGTTTAAAAATAATATTATTCATAATATTATCTTGTTTTTATGTCTTTGAAACCAATAATATCGTTTCCTCGAAAGTGGTGAAACGAAATGGAAAGTTAAATCGTTCAAATCCTTTGAAATATACAAAAATGCATGTGATGTGATGAGGAAATCAGAAAATGAAATATGGAAACGAAAATATTAATTAGGTTCTGTTGGTCCTTGCAATTTTACTGTTTTTACAATTTACACCCTAACTGTGTTTGCGTCACGCCGTTAGTCCTTCGTTAAGTCTAAGTTCCATTTATAGTCCTTTACTTGTCCAAAAATACAAACTAAGCTTGGAAATATTAAATAATATCAATTTCTACCTTCAAGGTACTATTTTTACAGTTTCAGTCCATGGTTTAAAGGTTTGACAGTTTTAGTCCCTCAATGTGAAAACGCGTTACAAGTTCAGTCCTTTTTACACAAAAACGAATGGAAAAAATCTTCTAAAAATTTCTATAACTTAATTAAGCTTATTACAACTTATTTCAATTGATTTTTCCAGAAAAGAGCTTATTTTTGTGTTAATGGGCCAATTAACGAATCAACTTAAGGCCCGTTAAGAAATCTAGAGGCGAGGGCGTGGTAACTGTTTTGGGCCTGGACTTGGGTTGTTTTTATGATTCTGAAAATATATTACATGGGCCTAGTTGGCTGTTCTAACGCCAAAGTTTAATGGGGTTTTGTTTAGTCCAATACCGAAAATTATAAATTTTCTGAAATTTAAATTCTATTTATATGTAGCGAGAGACAAACAAAATGGTTTTATTTGAGCATGTTTAAGAGCTTATGAGGTCGATGTTAAAACACGAAAAATGTAGTTTTCCAGGTGTACTATCGAGATGAGTAGAAATATTGGGTTATTAAATGTCCCAATCGAAATATATTTGAGCGTGAGTTGGCTGGGTCGCATGTTTGAAACTGAAGACCATTTTCCAGGCGGGTTGGGACATTTTTAAAGAGTCAAAGACTTAGAAATTTTCAAACTGTTTTTTTTTTTTTTTTTTTTTTTTTTTTTTTTTTTTTTTTTTTTTTTTTTAATACTTTTTGTACGTGTGATGCAAGGTCAAAAAGGGGTCTCGTTTGTGCTTGAAATGGATGCATGGGTGTGTCATGGGTGTTCATATGTGATATTTGGTATCTAGACAATGGAGTGGAACAAAGTTTGAGCCAAGAAAACAAAACGTTCACGTATAAATAACGTCTAGAACATATATGTTCGAGTGAGATAAACGCGGTATGCAAAATATGAAATATGTTTCAAATGAATTGGAAAACGAAATGAGAGGACTTACAACACCTCTAGAGGTGGGGAGAGACTTCGTATGGAAGAGCTAAGGCAACCAGACGATCTCCAAGTCGCCAAACTTAATATATATACGTTTATATAAATAAACGTATATCTTTCGAGCAAGCTTCCGTATGAAAGTGGCGAGAGTTTCTGGCTTCCTTGGTGGTTCTAAGTGCTGAAAGGACTGAGTGATATGTAAGAGAGGTGAGGGGAAGAGGTGGTGAAGGTGTAAGCGTGTGTATATATATATATATATATATATATATATATAATATATATATATATATATATATATATATATATATATAAAACGTGTATATATTTTGTATGGATATCAAAAGAAATCTTTCAATGATATCTTTGCAGAGATCTTGTGGTCTATAGGTAGATTTTACTGACATAAGTGATTTACTAACATGTGTGAGTGAGGGGAGGTGATAGATATGAAGTTTATACGCGTATGTTGACCATTTGACTTCAAATTCAATCATTGGAAGTTACTGTGGGTTAGCAGTGGTTTGAGGTACATCTTTTCATCATTCTACTGCCCTACAAGATCTTAGAAAAGATATGAAACTTGGTAATATCTTATCTTGGCTTGTGACACTTATATATGCACGTTTCTTATTTTTATACGTTCAAAAGAAGGAGTTAGCGAGCCACATTGGTCCCCTACTGTCCAATCTTGATTCTAAACATTACATTATGTTAAAAATATCATTAGAAGATTGTAGGAACAATCGGGGTTCAAATTGGTTGAGTTTTGGGATCTTTGTCTACACGTTTTGAGTAGAAATGGGACAAACAATTTGGCCTCGGATACTATAGTAACACCCGACATCTAGGTCTGAAACTTGGAACATGTAGAGTCTAGTGGGCAGTGATTTAGGCGAGGCAAAAATATCTCTAGGTCACATTTGATATTATGGAGTACATGAATTGTTTTTGGAGGTAGTGTGAATCGGGCATAGAATGAAAAAGAAAGAAAGATAGAATGGATTGGTGGTGATGGGCTGTTGATGGGCTAAGGGTGGTGGGCTGAGAATGAACGGCCCGGTTGGTTTGTAGTTTAGTGTAACTAGTGAAGTAGATTAGAGTTAATTAAGTGTAATTCAAATATGTTTAGTGTAGGAATTTTATTAATACTTATTATCATGATTGTCGAGGTTCAAGTTTAGTGAAAATGGTGTTTTTGTAAATCATTGTGTCTCGTAGTAGTGTCGTGAACTAGTGTTGTTATTTGGTGAATGTCGTAACAATGTTTTTGAGTTAAAATGTATAACAATGAAAAAGTTTAAATTTTTCCGTAAAAATGGGGATTTAAATTAGTGACGTCGATTAATATATTTTCAAACGTTGTCAATTAAAGTAAATTTTGCGGTTTGCTACATTAAGCATGGATTTTCTTTACGGTGGTTACTTTGTCTCAAACTGTCTACAATCATGAAGTGATACTTGGGTGTACTGCAATGGCTCGCCTGTATTGTTGTTAGCTAACTTGAGGCATCCAATTCAGGTAACGGCAAGTGTGAAGATTCGAAAAGCGTTGATATCGTCTTAGGGTGCATCCGTTCTATATATCCAAACATTTAGACCCAGAAACCCTACCAAGGAGATTCCTTTCACGAATCGAATCATGATGATGTAGCTCCATACTTGGATTTATCCAATGTATTGATAACTTTCCTTAATAGGATTCGCAGGCTGATTCGCACGAAAAATGTGAACGGAACCAAGACATTCATCAGTAAGACAATCGTAGTTGAACAATTCTCTAATGAAATGGTCCACGATGATCGATTGGCCTGACATTATTATTATCTACATTTTATGTGACAGATAATGAAGAATCCTGCCGCTTTTAAAGCACCTCCATCTTCATCAACATCTTCATTTCCACATACTCATACTTATATGTTTTATCCTCAACAAGCTCAAATCAAGAAAGTTCAAGACAAAGAAATCAAGACAAAAACTAAGAGTTACATTAAAGTCAAGAGCTAATAAAAAATGTCAAGAACAATTTCAAATATAAAGTGAGGAAGACATAAGTATGAAGATCAAATACTTTCAAGTCGTATGAGTATGTTGGAGAAGATGTAACAACAAACATATGAAGATGTTGATCGATAGCAAGAAAGGACGAGAGATTTCATTAATGATCACAAAGCATGAAGGAACAAAGAATTAAGACTATCTTATTACATCAAACAAGGCTCAAGCTAAGTATCAAGACCAAGACACCAAGAGGCATCATTTAAGAATGACCACCCCTTAAGGGGAGATTGCTAAGATTATAAAAATGATGGTCATTCTACTTATAGGAACCTTGTATCGTGTTATAGAGATTGTAATAGTTTGCATTGGGCTTAAAGGACTTGAACAAGCTAATAGGTATTTAGTTTAGTCAAACTAGTCTATTACATGTAAAAGCCCAAGTCTATATGAAAAACCCAAACCCATGCCCAAGCCCATAAGTGGCGTCTACTTTGTATAAAACCCTAAAATTCTCTCATTTGAGGGTGTGGAACTAGTGTATGTAGTGTGTGTTTCTCTCATATCAATATACAAGTTCTCACCACTCTTTCTCTAAAAACCTCACGTCTTACTTCTCTTGTGACAAATGGTAAATTTTCCTAATATTTATATTCATGACAATTCATTTTCTGTGACTAGAACACCTGACTAGACCAATATATGTTTAACACGGATAACAGACCTGCACATTATGTCACCCGAAAATCTCACCAAAGAACAGTGAAATTATCCCATCTCATAATTTACTCACTAAATTGTAGTGAAAACGGGAGGTTATCCCATTTTCACTCAGACTGACACCACACGCAAACTAGAAATAAATCTGAGACTCAGGAATTCTAGTGAATACTTAAAAACTCGAAAATACATTCAAGTATTATAAAACGACTTTAAAAATATATTCTCCCATATTTATGACGGTTCCGGGAAGGACCCGAGTTTGACTCAGTTTAACGGGACGCGGGTATAAAAATACCACTCTATAACTAAAATTATCACTACACACTTAAAATAAAACACTCCCACCCACTCACACTTTCCCCAACAATCTGCTTCATCTAAACCTAGGCACCATCTCACTTTTGTCTGCCACCCCTTCATCCCAAGAATATAGTCGACCCATCTCTTTCCCCTCCATCACTATTACCCTTTCTCTTTGACCCTGGAACTTTGTCTTCTTCACAAGCCAAGGAAACCACACAAGTCAAACTAGGATAAACACCCTTGAGATAGAAATAGCACACAATTGGGAGATTTATCTCTTCCAAACCCGAAAGCTCCCATGGAGTTACTCTCCAAAAATCACCATTTAATCCGCTCCTCCAAGGGTTATCGAATCACAACTCACCAAAAACACATCAAGAATCTGAGAAGTTTCTCAAGGAAGGATAAGAGTGGTGGTGCTTGTGATTCAATTTGGAGAGTGGGTTGTTCAGTGTGGAGCAGTGGGATTATCCAAATTAGAATTTCATTTGAGTTCTTCATAAACACTGTAAGAATTAAATCTCATTCGGATTTATTTATATTTTTTTAGATCCATTCGTGATAGATTTACTAGGTCGAATGAAGGGAAAATTTTAAGTGATATTATGTTTAGTTTGGGTCGAATAAGATTTCCAGGAATGATAATTATTGAGGGAGATTGTTAATTGTTGTTGTTGTTAGTGTGGCGTAGGAATTAGATTAGTAGGTTTAAGTTACTATTCATTATGGTTGTAGTGTACTCAAAAGCCCTAGGAACCTTTTGTGGTAATAAATTATGGACTAGCGTAGAGAGGCTATGTAGGATGTTGTGTTCTTGCCAAGTGGGTGACAACAACCCACTGTGACTAACCATGGCCGAAATAAACCCACTAAGGGTGGTTAGTAGTCGAATGGGATGCTAAAACCTTGTGGGAAATAGACCTCAAGAAACTAGAAAAGTGATAACATTTAGAGACCTAAGGGTTAAGTCCATTTGAGGTTGATTACTACCCTTATTGACACCTAAGTTGAGCCAAAGACCAAGAGCCCTTGTTACCACTTAGACTCTCAAGGCTCAAAGTTGAGTAGTACTCGAACCTAGCCAATGAGATGAGCCAAAGAACTATGCTAGTGCCCATTCTCGGCCAAGAAAATGAGTTCCAGGAAACATCACACCAAGTTGTTAACTTGTGTGTTCTATGTTTTCTTTGTTGAGTATACCAGGCCAAGCCTAACAACAAAACCCACTTAGAAAATCAAACACAAGCCCAACATACAACCCTTTTAAATTCAGCCCACGCTATAGGCCTGTGAACAAAACAATTCAGCCCACCAGAACCTTGTAACTATTATTAAGGCCCAACCCAGATAATGACTTTATTTTCCCCCTCCTTAAACCCAGTGGGCCGCAGCCCAATTAATGTTAAGTATATGCAAATTCGGTTAATAACTTAGTAATAGTTGTCGTAAAAGTTAAAATGTACATAAGCCGTTCACTAAAATGTTTCATAGTAACTAACATATTCACGTATGTAAAACTTGTAACCGAACACACAATAAAAATCTCAACTTGTAATAGCATACATGTAAATAAAAATTTGATAGCCGAAATGTGAAACTCGACGAAGATGATTGAAACGTTTAGACTATATTAACACAATATATATTCAGTATCTTACGGTTTCATAAGTAATATAACATATACTCGGGAAAATAGATATATGAAAATTGACACACATTTGTATAATTAAAAATATAGTACTCAAACGAAATAAATGACGAAACATTACACGATAAGTTTAGAATATAACACACGTCGGGATATGTATGTAAGTTGATACTTACAATTGATATTTTAAAACCAAGTCAATTAATATACCAACTAGGAATGACGTAACCGACTTAATGTGAACAAATTGGACGACATATATATAATTCTAAACTAATATTGTGTAAAAATGAATTCTAATAAATGAATAATGAAGACTTAGTTAAATTATCCAAGTTACTAAAATTTATGTTATATTAAGTTTTCTCAACCCATTTAACTAATAAGTAATAAACGTTACGTACATTAGGTCCTACCTCTAAAATCAACACAATCGGACATGACGAACAATTTACACAACTACAATATATATATATATATACATATCACATCCCGATTTAATTCATTCGTACTTTAGATAGTTCAATATTACCAAAATTCCTCAATTATCGTACCTTTAGGTCAATTGTAGAGTTACACCTCACCATTTCTTAGGAAAGACCTTAGTAACCGCACTTGCCGCCACACAAGTGACAACAACATAGATACTCTAAAACATTGAAAATAAAATATGAAATGACTTGAATTTAATACTTGAATTAAATATTTAATCTAGGTTGCGTGTTGGTGTCGTGCACTCCTTAACTTCACAGCATTCACTGTTCAGACCATTAAATGTGAGTTCATGGCCCCTACTTTTACTTGTTTTATAACTATTTTAGAGGAGAATACATGCTTGTTTTAAACTAAATTCAATGACTGTTTATTTAGTATATGAAATCTAGAATTGATTATTTTACTTGAAATGTGAATGGTGTTATATGCTAGACTGTTTACTTGAATGCCCTATTTGGATACATGATATATACATAGACCAGGGGTACTGGTCAGATATGTATAAGAGTGGTTTACTTGAATGCTTTATATGTATACTTGATATGTTCATAGATCAGGCGTACTGAACAGTACCGGGCGTATCGGGTACATGGACCGGGCGAAACGGTTTCATTACCAGGCGTACTGGTCATGGCGAGCGTACCGATTAACCAAACTTTAATACTGGACTTTATGATATTCTGCGTAACATGATCTGTTTTAATCAAACCTATGAACTTACCAACCTAGTGTTGACCCTTTTTAGCATGTATTTTCAGGTTTAAGGCGATAATTTAGTGGTGAAGACTTTTGGCAGGGCATGGCATGGTCATAGAAGACTCTGATATAATTAGGACCACTTAAAATCTTTTATGGGCTTATATTTTCACACTATTTTGAAATGTTTTAAACAAATCATTTTTGAATATGAAATTTAATTTAAACAGTTGAGTTAAAACCGTTCTTTATACTCTGTGTTGTGATACCAATTGAGTAGCACTCCAGTGACATGTATGCTTCCGCTAAACTAGATTTTGGGGGTGTTACATCTCTCTCTATATAAATATAAGCCTTTTGATGTTTGAAATAGAATAAAAATAGGCACCTACAGCTCAAGCCAAAGAGTCCTTCACCGGATTGAAAGAGGAGTTTAGCTCAGAGTTGAGCAACGAAAACGAGAGCATATGATAAAATTAATTTTAGACCATTTAACTAAAGAGTACTAAGCATGACATCAATTATAGATCTGGAATGACCTATGGGGAATTACTTGTATTGCAAGATTCAGTGGGAGGATGACAAGATCGTTAAATGAAATGTATCTTGCTTTATAAGGCAAGCTAGTGTGGCACGAAATGACCTGTTGATCTTGTGGTTGTAGTGCACAAATTAAGAACCTAACTTAAAAGATTTGAAGTCATGGATTTCAAATCAGAAACACGCAACTACATCGCGATTTTAGACAAGCTTGTACTGAAGTTCTCATGGACTTAGAAGAATCAGTGACAAGGAGTTACGATTCTAATTTGTGAAATAATTCCATTCTATCTAAACCCATAGAATGAAGTGCATCGTTGAACGCTAAGCAGAGTGAGTCATGATTCAGCTAAGTCTATTATCCAGTAAGACTGAATCGATGAGACCAATACTCTCTTAGGTTCATCAACAGTAAGACAATGGAAATCAAAGGAGATTGGAAGTAAGGCTCTTGGGTACTCCTAAAGAGAATCGTCAAAAAGTTCAAAAAGTAGTGATAAACTCCCAAACACTTTCTGGTAAGAGCTAAATCAATCGCCCGGGAATCGAGGTAATGTCACTGACTTGTGAAAATCGTATGAGACATTACGAGTAGATTCTATTTAGCGTATTTTGAGTCCATAAATGGAATACATTCCATTCTAAAGGAGTCCTTAGCTGATCATTATGAAGGGATACCAAGATAAGGTTTACAGCTATTATGAAACGAGAAACATTTCAGCAAAGATGATGAGTTTCATATGCATTTGCGGGGCAAATGTTGGACGTGACCGTGATCGAGAAGCGACCACATGGATCAATGTTATTGGCGTTCTCTGATCGTGACGGACTATCCCAATGACCTGAGGATGTAAGACATTCGACTTTGTTTCTCATTAGATTTAGACTTAATTTCTAGTTATAGTGCAAAAGTGTAACATTGTGTGCTAAGGTCAAGTTCAATGGCAAGTGAGGCAATTTGACTTATTGGCCAAAATGGCAATTTGCAGCTCCAAGTTAAAATAGGCTCGAGAAATGATATTTTTCCTAGGCCCATTGTGTGAAAAAGATTTGTGAAAAGCATAGCCATGCGACTAAAGTGCCTGAAGCACTATGGGAGGACAAATCGAGTATCACAAGAACAAGAAAGGAAGAAAGTATTAAAGAATATATATCCATGTCTGATAATTTCAAAAATATCGATAAAGTGCAAAGGGATACAGTCATATACCCTGAACTCAACCAGGAGTTTGAGATGGAATTCAACCTGAAGTTTGAATTGGATTTAGCTAGGCGTAACTAATGATAAGTATGTCACTACTTGGGTATTGAATCGATTTCTGTGAGTGAGGTACTATAATGTCTTGCTCGGGACCTCTTGGTACAGTGAAAGAAGATTCCTTTGTTGTTGTATTTGTATAAGTAGGAGTCTGAAGGGTTTGTGTGCAAACAACATAACGTCTTTCACTCTTGCCTTCTCTGAAATGGCAAAGGGTCACACCGATGCACACTAAACGGGAAAGTACAAGTGGAAATAAGAAACGAGTTATGAAATGAGATGAAAGAGATGGGGAAATGGAAATAAGGTGTTATTTTCATTAAAGGGTTTAATGGTAATTACCCGAAGTCTAATATTTATCCTAGATAGATAAATATTAGATGGTCTTAAAACGACAAAAGACCAAACAAACAACCCTGAGAGTTGTCTGGATCGTCGGTCGAAAATTCCAAAAGGTTTGACTCCTTGTCAAACTCAGTTACTTGATTTCCATGTAATTTTAGAACCTCCTCAAATCCCTATATATACAAGGGGTCTTAAGAGGGTTCACACACATAAAATCATACTCCTCAAACCCTCTCTCCCCCTCTCTCTCTCTCTCTCTCTCTCTCTCTCTCTCTCTCTAATCGGACGAAAGAAACCAAAAGGGTCGAAACCCTAAAAGTTAACCCGAAGTGGACTTGTGTCGACTCCATAGTCGACTAAAACCCTAAAGGTTCCAAACCCTTAGGTCGATCGTGCATAACACACGATTAGGGTTCTAACCGTTTGATCCCGAATATCAAATTTAGGGTTTTATCCAAGTTGGTACTCTCCTAACTTGTGATAGGTTCATAACTCTAGTCCTATCTGTGTAGTATCAGTGGATACATGATGCAACCCTGGTGGTGATACCTTAATCAATGATGCAAAGGATCAAGAAAGGTAAAGAAGGTGTTCCGTGTAGCCAAATCAAGTAAAGAAGTTTACTGCTAGCAAGAATAACAAGTAAGTGTTCTTAACACCCTTATTATGTGTTAAGACGTAGGTTTTATTACTGTTTGGAAGATCTGTGTACACGGGTTTCGGTCATTTCTATGTTTATTTTCCGCTGTGCATGTTTCAGCTGTGCAGATGACCACCAGAACCCTACATGAATTACATGCGTCGTTGATATATATACAATCTCCACAGTAACCCGTGAGGTCGTGCTTTCATTTTGATATTTATATTCCTATTAATAGTAATTTTAGTCTTATTTAGTTTCTAAACTCGTATACGCGCGGGTTAAATTTATAAAGAGGAATAACATGAGTCGTTATTGGCTCGAATAGTAAAAAAATCATTTTTTGGATACACTTTACTTAATCTCATAAAGAGGAATAAGGTGATTCGTTCGTATATGTACAATCTCAGTATTTATTTACATATCACATTAACTTATGTTTTTATTTTGATATCTATAATTCCGTGCATATACATTAATTCAATATATAATGATGATAATATTTACAAATAACAACAACGTATATGTTATTTTTAATAAAACTATATAAAGTTTAGAGGATATTTATTAAATTTATAAAGTTATTAAAAACATGAAAACTGATAAGTGTGCTTAAATTCATATAATTTATTTAAAATTTAACAAATAAATTTTATGAATTACCTCATATTTTTTAGCTTCTTTTACAAAATCGACACATATGTTTTTATACAATTTTATTTTGTTACATAAAATTTAAATGAGTTTGATCATATTGAAGCTAAATTTACTTTTATTAACTAATCAAAAAGCTCGATTTCAAATGAAAAAATCGGGAATAAAAAAAAAAGTTATATAGTTTACAACTCTTCTTTTTAAACCCATACACATTACAAATGTATTCACCAGACATACATAACAATTGATTTCTTTCATCAGTAAATAAAAGAATTAGTTTTTCTTATTTGTATATCTATATTACATATAATAGAGGGATGACTCTCTCTCCAATTTTAAGACTTACAAGAAAAGAAGCATAGTGTACAACACTTTAATGCACATAATTTTCAGACGTACAAGACAAGAAGCATAGTGTACACCGCTTTAATGCACATATTAAAAAACAAAACACCACATTAATGCTATTTAATGTAGTCAATTAATTAACTGGTCAATAAATACAATTAATACAGTTATTAAAACACCTCTTACATAAGAAATACAAATTATCAAGCATATTGTACAACCAAATTAAACACAATTCCTGCATTAAATGTCACTAATACAAATAATAAAGCACATTATACAAGTATTCAAACTCGAACGGGCAACGGGCCAAATGGGCTTGAGCCCGAACGGGCACGGGCTCGAGCTCGAACGGGCACGGACTATACGAAATTCTTGATATCCGTAAATTTATTGTCAAAAAGAACGTAATAAACTAAAATACATGATTCACCGAAAAAAATTATTTCAGTGTACCCGCCGCCGCAACGCGCGGGTACCATGCTAGTTTTTCTTATTTGTATATTATATTATATATACGAGATGATTGTCATACACTCACACATGTGCAAATTTGTTCTAAATTTAAATGGTCCAACATTCCAACAAAAAACTCAAACATGAACGTTTCTATTTTGGTACCGGTCCCAGGTCCACATAATACTTGGCGTCAAGGACAATCAACAATCTATATCCAAAATTTTCATAAATATCTAACTATCTAAGAGCCAAGGGAGTAATAACGCCCCAACGCAAAATCGTCCTAGCTGGCTCGCGTTTCGTCCAAGTTATGATACCGAGTGGTTTGTCGTTGGCCTTGCGTTATAACTTACGTTGTTGTAGTAACTCAAGTTATAACTTGAGTTATGGTCGTGTTATCACTCCCCCACCCGTGTTATTTGGTGTTATGGCCAAGTTATGTGGTTTGCGTTGGCGTTGGTTTTGTAATTTTTTTTTTTTTTTTTTTTTTTTTTTTTTTAAGTAGGTCCCAAAAGGTGGTGTTATTTGGTATTATGATAACGGATGATTTTTTGGTGTTATGTTATTTGGTGTTTAAATGATGTGGCGCTGACGTGGCGGGAAAAATGGTGTTAACTTGAGTTATGGCTCCTTATGCTCTAACTAAGTTTATAATGTTATTATGACATCAATTTATAACCTTTTTGTATATAAAATGAATATTCAGTATGTTTTACTACTCCTTAAACATCTTGATCATTTTATAAACTACTATATTGGATGACTTAACAACATAAAATGTGGACCAATAAATAGACTTAAATTTACATAACTAATATAAGATACGGAGTAATAAAGTTTTGTGACAAATCATAACTAAAAATTACTAGTAGTACGAAAAAGATTGAATTGATTTTCGATGACTATCATAGTTAGAGCATCTTCAACACTTAACGCACCTGGTGCGTTAAAGCTTAACCCAGGTGCGTTAAACGTGCGTTAACCTTTGAATGTGAGCTGCGTTAACGCAGCGTTAAAGGGGTGCGTTAATCCTTTAACGCTGCGTTAAATGTTGTTTGTGTAAAAATAAATAAATAAAAGAAATTACTTTTGCCCCCTTTAATGCCAAAAGTAGCTGTTACATTCAAAAAAAAAATCAATTCACCTCCTGCGATTTATTACCATTAAAAACAAACGGCTCTTTATATATATATATATATATATATATATATATATATATTCAAAACCATTTTCACTCTCCTATAAATACCCAATTAACACCACATTTTTTTTCACACTTCCACAAATCAATCTAATACATCATATACTTCCATCTTCAAACTTTCACAAAAAAAAATGTCCGGATTTAACCTAAACGACGATGATAGTTTCATTAATCTCCTAAACACCGGGTGGAATAACCCAAACGCCGGGTCATCTTCAAACCTGAACGCACCATCACCCAACAACCCAATCGACAACCCACTTGGCTTGTCGAGCCAACAACTTTACGAACAACATCAACAAATGCTATATTACGAACAACAACAACAACAAACGAACCTAAACACCAATTTCTCCAATCTTCAATTCACACAACAATCACAACAATCTCAAACGGCAACCCATGATGTTCCCGATACTCCAACGTCTCCTCCAAAGCCACATAAACGGGGTGGCAAACGAAAGGCAAAAAAAATGAAAGACCTCGAACCTTTGGAGGAGGATGAAGAAAATACCGACTTCATCAAACGTTGGAACCCACACGAGGAAAAATTACTTGCGTCGTGTTATGTTGCCGCGACGGAGGATTCACAAGTGGGTCGAAATCAAAGCAAGGATACATTTTGGCAACGGGTGAAAAATGAGTTTAATTGACTCAATTTTCAAAAGCGAAACAAGGATATGATTCAAGGAAAATGGAAAACGTTGAACCGTAATTGCACAAAATTCAACGCCTATTACAAACGTTCCCAACGCCAACAAAAAGGTGGGAAAAGTGAAATGGATATCCTTAAACGCGCCAAACAAATGTATTGGGACGAGCACAAAACCGCTCCTTTTAACAACTGATCCGTATAAAAATATATATCGGATACGCGTGATACGCGGGGATCAACAAGTCAACCTTTTATGACAAAGGCTAACATGCAAAACCCATGAATACGATACGAGATACCGGGCAAGTGTTACCCGGGTCGTTTCCCGACGATGTGTGAATTGAGGATTTCGTTTTCGGTTTGGAATTAAAGTGCTTGAAGGATGGAATTTGGATTTTTTGGTTTTTAATATTCGAATTGAGTTATGGAAAGCAAATTTACAAAGAAAATAAAGCTAAATTCAAATTATGCTAAAAACGTAAACCGGAAATTCTAAAAACGAGCCTAAAAACTAAAATCTTTAAAAATTAACCCTAAGAGTGCAAATTTATTTTTTCTAAGTCCTAAATGATAAAAGAAAATTTTAGAAAAAAGAATTATATTTTTTTTATTTTTATTTAATTTATTATGAATTAAAAACTAAATTTAAAAAGAAAAATAAATTAAAAATACTAAATGAAAATGGAAAATTCTGAAAAATTATAGGAAAGTGCCTAATTGTAAACTGATCTTAGGAAAAATAAAAGCTTGGTGCCAGCTTATTTGGATAAGCTGTAAATAAGCAAAGATTGGAAAGAAGCAAAAGAAAGGAAAACTGGGTTAAATAAAAAGGAGTGCAAAGATATAACTGAAAAAGACCCTAGGGCAGTTGGTGTTGTTTGTGGTGTGTGAAGGTGAGGTCTCATGTTCGACCCCTGGACCTCACTTTTTTGAAAACTATTTTTTTTTTTTTTTCATTTTTCTTTTTACAAACCTATTAAGCACAAATGAATAAGCATTTTTTATAACTACAATTATTATTGAAAACTAGAAATAAGCTCATAAATAAGCCATAAGGACTGATCAATGAAATAAAAGGGAAATAAGCTAAGGCTTCAAGCAATGGACTTAATAAGCTATTTATAAGCTAAAGCAAATCTAAAATAAGCTAGATAACTAACAATAAGCTAAAATGAAAACTAAAATAAGCCACAAGAGGAACAAATAAGCACTAAAATTAACCAAATAAGCTAAAAAGCCTACTGAGGTCTTATATGGCACAGGGCAAAAAATGGCTTTTTCAAGCTACTAAACAGCTATTATAAGCTAATTCTAAAAATATAAAAAAATTGGGAATAACTAGATAAGCAACCCAACTCTCTCTGTACCAAATATGAGCTTAAATGGGCTTAAAATGAAGAAATTAAAAATGGAAAACATAAGCAGAATTTAACAAAAATCATGAATGTGCAGACTGTTTTTGCAAATTCTAACCCAAAGCATTATGACACTAGATCAACTACTGGCTATTGACTATTTGAACTGAAATGAACCTAGAAACATCAAAAATAAAAGCTGAGAATGCTTAAGCTTATAAGAAGCTTATAAGATCAGCTGTTGACCTTAAACTAGCAATATCCACTCAAAACCTCAAAAGGCTTCAAATTAACTAAAAACAACCTATAAACAGTTTGTATAAGCTAAATTAGGGTAGATTAAAACTTACCAAGTGGCACATGAACAGTGAATGTCGAATTTGACCCATTTGCATCCCTGTGCCAAACACCCCTTATCTAGACTATTTTGGTTTTAAAACTAGAGTAGACAAATTTAAGCTATGTTTCTGAGATGCCACTGATTACCTAAGCTAATTTAACCTTTATGAACAATTTTTCAGATTTAAATAAGCACTAATAAGCTAGGTCCTACATTAAGCTAATTTGGCTATTTAACTAAATTTTTAAGAAAACTAAGGCAAAGGCTATTTAACTATAATAAGCAAATGAGAAGCAATATTAAACTAATCAATAAGCTGAAAAGACATATAATAAGCTGGAAATAAGCAATTACACAGTAAAAAGTAAAATATGCAAAATTTAGACATTAAGCTTACAAATGCCTTGGGCTTTAAAACAGAAGGTATGGATCACCAAACAAGCTTAGCTTGTCAAAAGCAAGCTAGAAACCCCAAGAGCTTATCCAAACCAGCTTATTCTCTACCAAGTGCTTATTTTGACTGTCTGTTGACTTTCGTTGACTTTTTAACCTTTTTGAATTTAAAACAGAATAAGCAGAATGATACTCAAAATAAGCTATCAGAAGCTTATTTGAGCTTGCTTAAACAGAAAAGAAGAGCTTCTGAAATTTAAACAACTATTAATACGAATTACTGAATTAAATTTAAACTAGACTTTTATTAAAAATAAAAGATTACAATGCTTATAAAAATAAACTGGGTTTGAAATGAAAATTACAATAATCTCAACAATTAAAGCTTTCCTACAATTGACTTAATAACTAAATTACACTACTCCTAAATTCGACCTAGAATCTAACCAACTAAATTCTGTGTGCTGAGGAGGTCTTTTATAGTCTTCAATAAGCTACTCTAAGCTTCTCTGATCATTCCCCTCCCTTGGATTGCTTCCATTCAATCTTGTCCGTCCAATTGGTTTTTGGCGGGAAACTTAGCTAGGTGGATTTCCAGCGTGGAAATGTGGTATCACGTGAAGAAGCCTTGGACTGGAGCTATTGGAGGGGGGTTGTTGCGTGTAGCAGAGAAAAGTGGTGTGGTAGAGTGTAGCAGGGAGAAGGTAATGATGGGATGTGGGTGGTTGTTTTGGCGGGGAAAAGGGTTGGGTTTAGTTTAGGATTAGATTTGGAATTAGTTTTAATTATGAGGGACCAAAACTGCCAAATCTGAAAATTATTTCCAAGGACCATTTTTGACATTTTGATATTCTTGAGGGTTGACTTTTGACAACTTGAGCATAAATGTGATCCAAACTTGAAATTCCTTTCCCGGCTTCGGCTTTTGACGACTTTCCAATCTCGTGCTCGGTTTTGTCCATTTTGTCATCGTTTGTGTCCGTTTCTCACATATCCGTACCTGCACATGCATAAACACAAAAACACAACATATTTGGCATATTTGGTTAGTTTTTTGTCTATTTGGTTCGTTTTCTTAGGTAGAAAGTATGTGTATTTTAACACGTACCAACAACGAGGAGGCTTGGGAGGTTTTGCGGGCTCATATGAAATGGGACGCGCCGGAAGGGGTTGATTTAACCGGCGATGTCTCAAGCCAAACAAACGAGGCATTGTTTGGTCGTGATGAACAACCACGGCCAATGGGAACAAAGCGTGCTTCAAAGAAAGCTAGATCCGAGAGCACGGGAGCGAGTACGGGAGGAATGAGCTCGTCTAGCCAATTCGGGGAGGCTTTGACATCCGAGTATCGTTTGAAACGGGAAACCGCCCAAGCCGCGTATCGGGCGGCCCAAATAAAAGACGAGACGATAACAAGGTTGGAGGAAATGAAATTTTTGATGATGAACACCTCCGGTTTGGATCCAAACGTTGTTGGTTGGATCAATGACGAAAAAGATCGAATCATCAAAAAATATAACATCCAACCTCGAGTTTAGATTTAGTGTTGTGTTTTTTTTTATGTTGTAGTTTTCTTTTTTTTTTCTTTTCTTTTTTTTTTTATGTCGTTATTTTATTTTTATTTTAATTTCCTTGTAACTTTTTTTTATTAAGTATGTAATGTAATATGTTTTTAATGAATGTTATGTTTTTAATAAATGAAGTATTATTATAAGTTTAGGGGTTGAGTTTGAAAATATTTGATTTAAATGTGAGTTATGATTGGGAGTGTTTTTTTTTAGTTAAAGGTGAAAAGGTTAAAGCTGATGTGACAGTGTGTTAAAGTTTAACCCAGTGTTACGATTGGGAGTGCTCTTAGAGAAATGATTATCGTAGGAGGCATTTTGAACCCGGCTTCGACATATTACGTACCCAACTTGTTCCATTAGTCCATAGTGCCAATGGTCATTGTAGTACACAATTTCACTAAAATACCCATAATATTTCTTGATGATTGCTTAGCAAGAACATTGTGATTAAAATGTTTGTGAAGATATGATAGATCATTCTTGGATGTCTTTTCATAAGGAATAAGAGTTGTTTATTTCTTGTAAAACAAAATTTGTGTAAACATTTGGGATGAGCACCTTACGACTTGGTCGCCCTTTGATTACTCCCAATGCCCATGTAACCTCAGTCACCCATTATTCAAGAATAACTAAAATTTGTTAAAAGTTAGTAGTAAATTACATTACACTTATCCGTATATATATAGCATGTATTTTAACGAAAGTTAGTTAATCATAACCATTTGAACATCATCGCTTAATTCTGATTTAGTTGCTTGGTATATCATCAATAATGATGGTTTGATTAATGAAATATATATCGACGTGTGTTATAGAATATATTAATTATGTTTGCAATAATCAAACTTTACGGTTAGATAAAGATGCTTTTGAGTTAAATAATCAATTTCATGCTGTATTAGTTAAAAGGTACAAATTGTAAAATAAAATCCATTAAAGCTAACATGAATTTAGAAAAAGCATATGTTATCCATATCCCTAAGTGGATATTGGCATCCTCCTCATTTTTAATTTTTTTTTTTTTTAATTTCTTTTATTTTTTTTAATTTTTATAATTTTGTTTTTATTATAAAACTACAAAACTGAAAATACGGAATATAAAATATAAAGTTTGATAAGTCAAAACTAATAAAAGACATAAAATACGATACGAAAAAAAAAAAAAAAAAAAAAAAAAAACTGTATTTTTCAGTCATCATATATGAGTGAGAGGATGTCAGAATCCTGTAAAGGTACCCCTAACAACACTTTTTAAAAAGGGGCATACTAACGGTACCGGGGGACAAGGGTGGCAGACCTTGTCCCCCACTTTTTGTCCCCTATTTTTTTTCTGCACAGCACAGTTTTTGTCAGTTTCTGTTCCGTATTTTTGACAGTTTTAAGCGTTTGACATATTAAACTTTATATTTTCTGTTCCGCACTTTCAGGTTTATAGCTTTTTGATATAAACAAAATTATAAAAATAAAAAAAAAATAAAAAAAAAAAAAAAAAGGGCCTACAAATGTAGACCCGGTTTGTTTAAAAAAATAGCCACGGTACTTATAACCCACCCCTTTAAAAAATGTTTCATGTATCGTATGAATACCATATGAGTTAATGATCGATTCCACATTACTTTAGTTTATACTTTATTTACATCTAAATTTGGAACAACTTTTTTTCTGGAACAAAGTGATAACTGATGAATGTCACAGATTGTCACTACAAAAAACAGTTCGAGTAATGGAACTAAAAACTCAGGACTTTTACTCAAATTTGACTTTGACCCTGAACCAGCACTTCAATTTTTCTAATCTTTAAAAGAATAAAGTATTTGTTCAAAAAAAAAGCATAAAAGTATAAAAGAACAATCTTCTGAATCTTCTTTCATAGATGTCAATTCATAAAAGCATCTTTTGTTGGAGGACACACAGACTCAAGTCAACCTTGACTTTATAATATAAACACATTATTGTTTCATTTGAATTCAATCAGTAGACAACGAAAATCGTCTTACCTTCAGGAAACATTTATTAAACGAGAATATTAATACAGAACGGTAATGTTTCACGCTTGAACTATAAACTTTTGGAAATCGACCAAACTTTTACACGACAACTTCCAGTGGTCAAACACAGAAGACAAAAATGCTATACAGTCTCTAGAAGAAGTTGTACATTGACATCATTGAACTAGTTGTCATACAACACATTTTATGAACACAATCTACTATTACCAATCTAATGAGTTGTTATAAAGTTTCTAACTCCAAATCAGTACACAACAACAAAACGCAATACCGCTCACAAAATTAATGTACAAGAAAGTACAGGGATTGGAGTATAAGGGGCTAATGCAGTCTCAATAAGTTACCTCATCAAGTGCTGTTTTACCAGGGCACCAACAAAAATTGCATCAGGTCAAGTGCCTTTGCTGGTTTTTGAAGACCCAAAGATTTCTTCAATCATGCTGCAAGTGGGCAGCAGATCAACGCCTTTTGTTGGACCCATCGTCGAGTATGGCGGGTCCCAATGCAAATACGATTCTGATCTCACCCCACTGTTGTTTGCTTCTTGTTTATTTAAATTCAAGGGCTTTTCTTGCTCGTTTTCACTTGTGATAACTTTTTCATCGTGTATAATGGTGGATGAACCTTCATTAATTTGCCTTTGATCATCACCTTCTGCACCACCAATTTCATCACCAGCTTCAGATGAAAAATCGTGACCTTGATGGTCGGCAAAAGGTTCAACTACATGAAAATCTTCATCTTCTATCATGGCCCCAGAAGTCTCTCGTTTGGGTCCCCACCATTCATCATCATCACTATCTATTGCCAGCAAATGTGATCTGTTCTGAACAGCGCGTCTTCTGAGTATAAAAACATTGAAATAATAACTGACGATTTCCTTTTTTGTTCTGGATGGGAACGCGATCGAAAGTTGTTCCCAGAACCGTTTACCGTGAGATACGGGATTAGAGTAAACAACGTCTTGAAAAAGTTGCTCTTCTTCTTCACTCCAATTACTCGATACTTCTTCACCCATGTTACCAAATCCCAGCTCAACAAATATCTCGTGTCCTAAACATTCTTTTAAGTTCAACCGTGCTTCACTAACATGCTGTTGCACACATCGAATGGAACCGCTATCCAAACAGCTGCACTCCGCTTGGGCAGTTATGACCTCGCCCTCTTGGTCTGAAATGACACAAATGCCCATAAAACCGCGGTCTCCTCCATTGTCGGAAATGTAACTTTTAGCTGACTCTGAATCAAATTCAGGAACATCAGCTTGATATTCTGGTCCAACAGGAACCTCTTTTCTCGGGGAAATATTTAACAAAGATGAATATGTATCATCATAATGGACTAGCTGTCGCCTCGGCATGTTGACTTCAAAAAATTCAGGGAAAATATTTGGAAAAAACGCGGGCCCAAGTCCACAGGCCTCTTCACTACCACTGATGCCGGTCACTAATGGTAATGGATCACTGGCTTCGAATGCCTTGTCAACCATATCTGGCTCAGCAGCGACTTTATCACGGATTTCGCCTGTGTGGAAGAAGTTGGTCTCACCTTCACCTATAATATTGAATATTAAGTTAGATAAAGTGCTCTGTTATCTATGCTGAGAATTTTGCACTCACTTTTAACTTTCATTTATTTTTTTGGAGGTTTGCATTTTCAAAATCATAAGCAGGCTCCTTTTCTGGGACATGTAGGGGTTATATAACAATAACTAACAGAAAAATATATCAGGGAACAGTCTTTTGAAGCATACATATATGAAATCCTTAATTGATTCGCTGTAAATATTAGAGAGTTGCATAGAAAAGATAGAATCCCACATAAAAATGATGTGACATGTATGTTCATTTAAAGTGATGGAAACTAATGCTACTGAACTAAACATATATTACTAATCTTTCCATTTTAATTCCGATAGCGACTGTGTGAAATAGATAGACAACACTCAATTTATTTTCCTTTATGTATATCCATGTCTAAAACTATGAACTTGTATGCAACCCAATAGAAAATAGGATTCATTGACTTTTGGAGTCGTGAACTTTAAAATTTATTGCAAACAGATTTGAACACTTTCTAAAAAATGTCAAAAAAACAAAATTGACGCTATACTTGGCTTATTCTTTGCCAAAAATTAATTGCACGAATTGCTCGAGGACATGTTTAACTTCTGTACTTTTACACGTACAAGTTGCAAAGAAAAAATTAAGTGATCTGATGACAAACTCATACACTTAGGCATCGACATTGAGAAAACTGAAAAGATATTTTATACCTAATATAGTCATTGCTAAAGAAAATCATTTAAGAAATCTCATAAACAACCATCCAGAAAAGATAAGAGACAGAAGCACTTGATGGCCCAATTTGTCATTTTCAAGTTATGTGATGAATTACTTTCCATTTTCTAGAGCATTCCACTGTTTTCAATAAAAAGGTAGCCATTTTATGAACTTTATCCTCCTTTTAAATCACATCAACTCGTCAACAGACACAACCTACAAATATAAAGGAACAAAAAGACATCGACTTTAAAACACATTAAACTTTAACAAGTTAGCTCCCAAACACACCCTGAAAGTTTACTTATTGCTTCCAAATGATTAAATAATGCAACTATATAATTTACCACAACTATTGCTGACAAATGATCACAGTTCAATAAAAAATTTACTCCACAACCAAATGGTTTTTAATTTTGCAACTGCATCGACTGTGGTATCTGAATGTTCGAAAACTTTTCGATTAGGCAAAATGATAGCAACAAAAGCAGTTGACTCAGTGTAACAATTCAGAATTCTCTTCACCTGCAATCTCGCCATTCTGAGATGTTTCGTACAAATGTTTATCTTCTCCGAAATAATCAGGCTTGTTACCATTATCAATATGCCTTGGGTGCTTAATAAACTCCTGAAGATCCTCATCGAAAGGACGTTTGGTTCCCATCAAGCCTGCAACATGCATACAAAGTATTAAAAAATCGATAGAATGCACAATAAAGTAGATAGATATCTGAATAATTGTTATTCACATGATAAGAGCAACAAAGCTTAATCTGCCATGCACAAATGACATCTACAATGCCATGGCGGTAAGAGTTCTATTTCTACTCCAAAAGGTGTATCATGCAAAAAGAACTCCTATAATCGACAAGTGTGACATTCACACTTATTATAACCTCAGCATATGATTTCCGATATTATTATTAATTGCTTCACAGCTGTGACGGCCAGAGGAATTAATGACATCCCAAACAGATGATCACTATGAGTCCACAAGTCAACATTGCTATGAATTACTTACTATAAATATACATGTCTGTGTTGATTAACAATTTTTATCAATCAATAAAGGCGCAAACTTTCTGAGAGCGCGTAGTTCATTTCACCGTAACGTCACTTAAAAAGTATCTTCAACAAGCAAACCATGTCATTTAACAACATTGGTGCTACATTCCGATTCCAAAATAGCTCATAAACAAGCAATGAATAAGTTCTACCAAATTACTATCACGCTTAAACATTTACGTAAACCAACTTACACATGTTTGCATGTAATTCAACTTAAAATTTACATACGCAAACTACACCGAGAAGAGAGGAGAAAGAAAAGAAAAAAAAAAAAACACTAAACTTTTAACCAATTTAACCTAAACCCACAAGTAAAAAGCTACTAATTGTAAAAATATCTAAAAAGCCCTAATTTTTCACTTCAAACCAAACCCTAATTATCAAACTACACCTGGATCAACAAATAAGCAATCAAAATCACAACTTTATCACAATTAACCAACTAACTTACCTAACCCCTCAAAGATAACCACTTCACCCACTTCAAAAACCCTAAATCACAAAACTAGACTAAAGAACCGAAATTTAACAAGGGTTAAACTAACAGGGATTGAAATAAGGTACGGATCAGGTGAAAACAGGATTCAATTTCAAAATTGATGATCAAACCCTAACCCTAGAAATTGAATTGATGGTCAAATTGAGTGGAATTTGGTATCAATCGATAGTGAATGAAGTGAATTGAACGAATATAGTGTTAATTTGATGGGCTTAAAGGTGGAATTGATGGAATTTGGAGGTGATCTGACATGAGTTTGAGGTGAAATGAAATTGGGGGAAAGTATTATTTTTGTTGGTGATGGAAAGCGGTTTGGTTATAAACCGGGTTTGGTGATTACCACGGGCGAAGCCGTCTTTTTCCTGATCAAATATACTACTGTTTACGTTGTTATTTTGCAATCTCAACCACATATAAAGGGAAAAAACATACAATTTTCAAAACTTAAAAAAAAAATGAATTTTCAAAAATTGTAATGTTGTTACATAAAAATATCGCTATTTATAAAAAGCATTGCAATTATTTAAATATTTAAATTCTTAGTTACAATTTAAACTACTAAGTACTAACACTCGGTTACTCAACACCCACATATCTATAAAAAGAAATTGTACTCACAAGTTATAAAAAGAAATTGTACACACAAATTAATGCTATTATATATTGTTGTTGCTATGCAGGGGTAATCTAGTATCTCAAAATAAGCGTCAACTTAAGTTTGATTCATTAGAGATATCCCCTGCATTCCTTTTCATCTAACGGGCAGAGATTAAAGAAAGACATTTTACTAAAATATACGCAAAGAGGTTAAATGTGATTGTTATGGCCATTCGATTTCGAGTTGTGATGGTTATGGCACATAGTGGCGTTGACCGTTAAAAGAAACGTCCTTTTGATCAAAGGTCAACATGTGTTAAAGGTTTTCAAGTTAGGGACTATCTAAGTCAAAAAAAAGTCAAAGGACCATCCGTGTAATTTACTCCAAAATTTATCATACATCACACTCACGTGTAATTTACTCCAAAATTTATCATACATCACACTCACGTGAGGGTCATCGTTACAATCTTTACATATCAGATCAAGAGGATCAGGTTGCACATGTGTATTTTTCTATTGAATGCAAAAACAACAATGTTTGCTACATGTTGCTTCATTACACAACTAACCTCTTATAAAACCCACTCAACACAAATTAGATGACAGGATCATATCATGCTTCATGTGTAATACTGGACAATAAGCACCTTTGTAAGTCCGTTCAGGAACCTAAAAAACACCAAACTACTTTAGGCAAGCAGAAACCAATCACAACATCATAAACAAAAGCACCAGGCAGTAAACGTTTGGTTGCATAAATTGAAGTTATACAGAGGCAATACAAAAAAAGCCTTGGCTTTATTCTGGCTTGAAAAGAAATCATAATACTTGCGTCTTTACCCATACAAATGGACAACATTAGGAAAGCAGCACATGCCTCATGCTCCGATGGTAAAAATGGATGGCAACATATAAATAAAACCAAACAAAACAAAGAGCCTAGTATCGAAGCTGGAAAGTACGGCGTCGGAACCAATTGTAGTCTGGCAATAGCTTCACTGGCCCGGATGCTGCAATTGCTATGTCCTGCAATCCCCAAAATACACAATTTCATATTGCCATTGACAATACAACCCTAAAAATAATTTTTGTAAATCCCAAATCATAACTAAGACATATTCTTTGACCTGTTCGTAGTATTTCTAGTTCTTGCTTTTTAATATTGGATTATTGGAAGATATATTGGTAAAATACATGTAATACTTGTACAGAAAAAAGAGATTACCTGATCAAATATGAATCTGTTAGCTACACGTTTGATGGTAGCAGCATCAACTGCTTCGATTCGGGCAAATAATTCAGCAAATGGGATTCTACGCCCATATGTAATCAACTGCAAAAACAAATTATTCAGCGGTTGTGAAAATATTACAGAATAATAATATAAATATAACACTGACACACAGCTGGCTATCGGGAGTAAAGGTAACATGGTGAAATACTAAACAGAGTACAACTGTATAATTAGACCTTAACTATGACTGAGCTATATATAACTACAAAGGTTTTATAGAATACAGTTATTCTGTACCTGTCGTCCAATGTCTTCAGCGGTAGGGCTGCTTCCATAGATGTGAAGAAGCAACGAAGATTTAAGCTGCATACAGTTGCAGATAATTATTCAGAAAAACTCGAAAGATATTATTTCAAGACGTTCACTGACATTATTACAGTGAGTGAACCATCTGTAAGAGTAACTAAATATAGTATTCCAGCAGATCATAATCTGTAAAACTTGATCAATTTACATATTATCAGAATCATATTTAGCTAGTTATTGGTTGCAATTGAACATGTCAACCGACACTCTCGAATTGATAGTTGAGGTTCCACTAACTTAGTGACGTGGCAGTTTGGAGAAATTTAGGATTTTCGAGCAATTTAGGTCTTTCGAGAAAAATTGGTTTCGAGACGAAAACTTGATGAAATCTTTATATAATTTAGGCATAGCATATTAAGGCCAAAAAATGAAAAACTGCTGACAAAAAAACATCAGTACGGCCAAAATTACCTAGTTTTGAGCACGAATAACATCATCCTCTCCAACTTTGTAACAGAGTTTGCTCATCTCTTGCATTATCGCAAAAGGCAAATCGTCCAAGCAATCGGGCTACATATTAAAACAAAAAGTAATAAGTGGCAATCCGTAATCACGAATTAAACCTATTTGAGTAGCAAGAAAATACTATTTAGCACCTCACTAAATCAAATATAACTGATCTATTTGAAATATATGTTAACTAGGAAATTGAGTTCGATCCAGATCGCTCAAAAATTACAGAATACAGCTTGTACTACAAAAACTAAAAAAACTAGAGAAGATGCTTGACAAATCAGATGTCGGTAAACCTTATGACTCAAAACTGGAGCATGTTATAAGGTGCAAGTCTACAGTGACTTCGAAATTTAAAATCCCAAAATCAATCTAAACACCAGAATGCAAACAAGTTCAGTTTGATATATACCTTTAAGTTGCCATATTAAAGCACTTATAAGGGTATTCAATATTTGAATATCTTAACAGAAAAATTATCAAACTGATAAAGCACACAACCTGACATTATATTTATCTTAAAAGGTCCTTTTTTCTAAACTGTTACAAGTACCGCACACTATGAGAATCACTATCTTAGAGAAGGTTTTCATTTAAAGATTAATTATATTGATAAACTTAATATCCTTATTACGCTCTTCATAGCTTATGCAATATTAGAAAGAACACGAGTATGGGTTCATGTTCTCCACAGTTTTGTTACTTCTGATTGAATGCATATGTTCTGCTGTCACGCTCCCCAGGTTTTTCATATCTTTAGAGGCATCTAATCTATATAAACAGTTTATGGCATTCCAGTGATGAAAAATCATCATTTCATAAACTACGCAGCAAATAAAAATAAGAGCACCAAACCAAAAAAGATAAGCAAGTTCTTCCTCTAGTCACTTAACAAAGTTTTATGCCTATACAAAGTTAATGTTGGACTGGCATACACATTCACATATTCAAACAATATTATTTCCAGAAAAAGTAAGCGCGTATGTACATATTTAGATGTTACCACAGATAATGCTGCATAAAAGAGAGTCCTAAATAAGAGTGCCTCGTAAGCTATAAATTTAAATCACCTTAGCAACAGCATAGACACCAAATAGCCCAGTGTCTTTATAGTTAGTGTTGAAAGCCATCATGCTCTCAGCAAGTTCACTAATCCCCACCGTCTGAGCAAGATGTGAGCTGTTCATAATTTCCAAAGAATGAAACATTTTAGTATGTGGCACTACACATCCACGAATTAAAACAGTACTCAAATATCAAGACAATTATAAGAATCTAACTATCTTATAATGCACAAAGGCCTATTATTAATAGAAATACTTAAAATTAAGCAATACAAGTTCTAAAGCTATAAGTACAAGTAATTAAACACATTTTATAACATTTACAAGTTCTTAAGCTCAAAGTACAATTAATTAAAATAGAAATACTAACACTAAATACATACAATTAATATATACAATTAATACACCCCATCACCAATATTTACAACTACCTAAGCTCAATGTACAAGTACAAGTAATTAAAACACATTTTCTAACATTTACAAGTTCTTAAGCTCAAAGTACAACTAATTAAAATAAAAATACTAACATTAAATACAATAAATAAATCATTATGTACATTAAATACAATTAATTAACGGGTCAATAAATACAATTAATGCAGTTATTAAAACACCCCTTACATAAGAAATACAACTTATCAAGCATATTGTACAACCAACTTAAACACAATTCCTGCATTAAATGTCACTAATACAAATAATAAAGCACATTATACAAATACTCAAGCCCGAACGGGCAACGGGACAAATGGGCTCGAGCCCGAACGGGCACGGGCCAAACAGGCTCGAGCCCGAACGGGCACGAGCTAAACGAAATTCTTGATATCCGTAAATTTATTGTCAAAAAGAACATAATAAACTAAAATACATGATTCACCGGAAAATTTTATTTCAGGGTACCCGCAGCCGCAACGCGCGGGTACCCTGCTAGACAATTATAAGAATTTTTTATTATTTTTTTATGGGCAAATAAGTTCAAAATACACAGTTTGAACAAAACACATGATTGTTTTCAGCTTTTAGGATCAACCTAGGCATGGTAAAAAAAAACGTGATTGATCAGGTGAAACTTCTTAGACCAACAGGCTAATAAAAACCCCTAAAATGGGTGAAATTTCATAATGAAACCATATAGAACAAATAAAGAAGAGAACACTAACCCCATATGTTTGCCAGCTCCTGCGGTTTTGTTCCATGATCCAAGCATGGCTTGTATGACCATTAGAGCAATAGAATCTGGATCTGTCCACGATGCTCCCTTGAAGGAAACGGCAAATTGAGCTAGAGGCATATCATCGTCCCTCATACGAACCTGATTAAATCAAAACTTTTAGCAACTTTGTAATTATAGATCAACTGAAGACATAGCATGTCACATGCCAGAAATTCAAGCCCCCAAAAAAGACAACACACACCTCTGATCCAGTGAATATTGCAGGCTCCTTTTCTACCAACTGTGTTGTAGTTGTGGGGTTGGCAGATAGTTTGGTGAACGTCTTCTTCACCTGCTCTACAAGATCCTCATGCTTGACGGCTCCAGAGGCTGAAATGACCTGTGACAGACAAATAGAAGATACTTACACTTTTAGATTACCTTATACTATAAACTAATAGATAGCAATGAAAAACAAAAATTTTTCAAAGAACTGTGACTAGGAAAGCTGTAAATGAACAATATCGATGTTCAAGATGTGTACCATTCTGTGAGCAGAATAGTGGGTTGAAATGTAATCTTGAATGTCCTTCTTTGATATCTTCTGGATGTTTTCAGCAGGTCCAAGAATAGTCCTACCAAGGGGAGTGTATTGGAAAGCAGTAGCATGCAAATGATCAAAAATTACTTCCTCAGTTTGTGCTCCAACCTGAAACCGACATTGCAAGAATAACATTTTAAATTCAGTAAGACAGATGGTATACAGTTATCTTGTATCAATTCACCAATTGAAGATATATAGAACCTAAAGTGATCACTAATCACCACGATCCCTAATATAGGTTAAGAGGTGATCACTTTTAGGCCAAAAGAAACTGGTGCCTGAAGACAACAAACTTATACTTTAGGGGATGAGTCCATAAGGAAGGATCAAAAGCATACAGTTGATTATCGAACTAAGAAACCTAGAAAAAAAAAAAAAAACTACACATATTAAAAAACTTAGTTAAAACTTGAAACACCATGGCGTACTTGCAACTATCAGGTATAAGTACTATACTTCTAGGTATAGTATAGCTTTGATCCCTATGGATCAGTGGACCCTATCTATCCCATCCTATGGTTCATACAATTGCTTTCCCCTTTAGTTCACCTCCTGAGAAAGATTCCAAAATAAACATAAACTACACATATTATTTCAACACTTCATCATGGCATTGCACAAACTTTCATGCCACTTATCATTAAAGATTGATGTCTCTCAGATAACATTTTAATCTAGAAAGCATCACCAAATATGGCACCAACCTTTCTTCAAAAAACTTGCCTGAATAAAGTTAAAAAAAAGTGTGAATGCGTACCACAAAGCGTCATTTCATGCTAATCATTCAACCAAATTAAAAATCACCCACCTCTCATACCTATCTTATGTACAACGATAAACCATCCATTGCCTATCTCCATTCTGAAAGCCATTTGTATATTCAATACTAAGGGTGTTTGTTTAGATTCTATAGCAAGCTGATGAGCTTATGCAGATTTGGAAAAGTTTGCAAGCCCACTTTTTTCAGCCTATGAACTTATAGCTAACTTAAGGCCATCACTGAACTTGATAAGCTCGTAAGCTGAACTATTCAAATTTTACATAAGCTCATAAGCCAGGTATATAAGCTAACATAAACACCCCCTAATACAATATTACTAAACAAGTCCTGATTTATATCACTGATTAACCGATACTAAACACCAAATATACATTATCCACAGCATCAACGAAAATAGCATTCAAATAAATCTACTCTACGAATTATGCAAAACATCAAACAACCTCAGTCTTCCATTTCGCCTAAAATCACACCCCGCTCTCTACTAGATATTGTTTTCAAAATTTGTGATTGTGTACTAAAACAATTTTTTTGCTAACCATTGTACCAAACTACAAATCACTACACGTTTCAAACCTATATTATGTACAACGACAAGCCAATTGTTAGCACTAATTGACCGATTCTAAATAATAAACTCTAACAAAACATTAAAAACAACAAACAACCTCTTCCATTTCGCGCAAAATAACACCCCGTTCCCTATTAATCAACCGCTCATCAAACGTACTATTCTGCAAAATATCCCCCAATATCTCAACCGCATTGCCCACATCCACACCAAGCACTTTGGCATAGTAAGTCGTCTGCTCCCTACTCGTATACGCATTCAAATGCCCACCCATATTCTCAATCTCCTCTTCCAAATCCCTAACACTCCTTTTCCCAGTCCCTTTAAATATCATATGTTCCAAGAAATGCGCCACACCGTTATTCTCCTCCGTCTCGAACCGCGACCCCGCGTCAATCCAAACCCCAACAGTAGCTGTTTGTGAGGATAAGTTTGACTCAGTGGCGACACGTAGGCCGTTTGGGAGAGTCGTGACACGTGTCTCTGGGTAGGTTAAGATAGGTGTATGTGTGGTTAATGAAGGGTAAGGTGAGTTGTGTTGTAGAAAAGTAGGGTTAGGGTTTGAGAGTGTTTTGAGACGTGTGTTGACTTGTTGTGAGATTCTGTCGTAGATCATTTGGGATGGTGGTGGTGGTGATGGTGGTTGGGTGACGGTTGTGGTGGTGGCGACGGCGGCCGCGGTGGAGTTGGATCTGGTGAAAATGGTGGGGAGGGAACGGTAGGGGCGGCGGCGAGTGAGTTTCAGGAGTTGGCGCGTCGCCATGGTTGGTTACTGTGTGTGTGTTTTGTGTGTGTGTGTGTGTGATCTGAGATGGGATTTGGGGGGTTAAATTAGGTTAAATGATGGAGAAGATGATGATGTAATAAATAAATAGAAATAAAAGAGGGGCTTAAAATGAAAGATGTTGTTTTTGTTGACTTTCAGATCCGGATTATGTACTTCACTTTATACTTCGTGTCTTTGTGTTCCCAAATTTTCATTTTTACGAGTCGGGAAAAACTCGTGCGTTTCACCGATTGTATATTGATATTGGATTAGGAAATGTTATAATAATTTGTGTATTTTGATAAAATATCATGATTTAATAGAGTACATATGAAGAGACATTTTTTTTAAATGTGTCTCTTCACATGTAATATTTTAATATGCATAAGTTACAATATATGTTTTTTTGCTATTTATTCGGTTTTTTTTTTGTCATAGAGAGTTACAAAACATATCTATTTTGATTTTTTTTTTCCAATGGCAGAGTTTCAGATGCTAGAAAACTTAATGAAGGTTGCAGGGTCTTCTAATTTGCATGATTGCATGCGTATTTGGTTTGTGGAACAGGCAGGTGAAGATGATGGTCTTACCAGATTGATTTTTGCTAGCTGTGAGCACTTGAGGCGGGTAATGTTGAGAAACCAAACCATGATCGCAAACATGGAAGCATTAGGTCATAATCGTGGGCTCAAAAGAGGCATCAAGCAATGATTGAAAAGTTAGCACTTTTGTTTTTCCAAGCTAAAGCTGGTGTCTGCGAAGAAGAAAATAATGCTATTAAGATGAATGCGTATAATTAGTTGTTCGGTGTTCTCTAAATTTAGATTTAGCGTTTTTACAAATACATTTGGTCGCCATCGTGTCTAGAGCCAGCCTTATATGGAAAAATGTTAAATTTAGTTGGTTGGTTGGATCAAGTGCAAAATAATAAACGTTATATTTTATCGAGAGTTTGGACGAAATGAAATATTTTTGTGACACATTTTATCATAATTTACTAAATTTGATGATTAGTTATATTACATTGCAAAATTTATGGGTAATTTGAATGCATCTTTTATCATAAGTATAACGGTTTTATCTGTTCAGTTCCAAGCAATATTAATTATTCATTCAATTGTATTGTAATTTTCATACTTATTCCTATGTACTTTTAATATTCCTTTGCATAGGTTATATATTCTTAGTTATGTCAAAGATATGATGCTTGTACATTATGGTCGAGAAGTTAAAGCTTCATTTGCCGATGAAGAAGATGTAAGAGAAAAAATTTTAGAAATTATTGATCGTGTGCGTCATAGAGAGTTGATTATAAAGGAATTGAAGGTTGTTGGAATTGATAGTCCTTCGGTTCAAAGTGTTGTGGATTTGAGGAGAATGCAACATGAGGATATGGATGTAGTAGATAAGTTGATGGTTGCTTTAACACAAATACATATTCGTCTTCGTCAACTGTTATCTTTTATCGAGAAGTTGGAGGCAATGAAATTTTGATATCTATTTTACCTTCTTTTTTTTGTATGTAATGTATGGATTTAATAATTAAGATGTTTATTTGTGTTGAGATAAATAATGCCTAAACACGTTATTAATATTTTTCGATATCTCTACGTTTTGATAATCACAAAATGTAAAATCATTAAACGAAAAATTATGACGTAAACAAGTATTTAGTTGTAAATATCTATTTTAGCAACTCAATCACTTAAGGTATGAATAAACAAATGCTTAATGCATTATATGATCAAATGAACATTTTCTTAATCACTAGATTTTTTATAAAATGTCACAAACATTTTATATCTTTTAAAAAAAAATATTTTTGGTAATAAATAAAAAGGTTTAATCCATTATAAATTTATGAATTCAAATTTTCAACCAAAAATGGCAAAAATGTTCCAGAAAAACCTTCCCCACAAAAAGACAAAACTGGGCAACGGTACAGTAGGGCGGCCCCCTTAAATATACTAGGCGGCCCCCTTAATTTTAAGGGGACCGCCCCCCCCCCCTATTTAAGGGGACCTCCCCGCTCCTCCAGCTGTCCAGTTTTGCCTATAAATACTGGACTTTCTCTGGACTTTTTACTCACCTTTTGCACCTCAAACCTTCTGTTCTAAATCTTCTCTAATCCTTGTAAATCCTCTCTAAAATCCTTTGATCATATTCTCTTAAGCATTGGTTTCCAAGTGATCCAAGCTTTCATCATCCAGGTGCAAAAGAAGAATACTTCTTCAACATCTAGAGAAGAAGTATTGTAGCTCAATTCATATATTTGTATAATTGTGTAAAGTATTTGATAAGGTGTTTGTGTAGTTGTACTTAGTAGATCAAAGTGTAAGTAAGTAGTTGTGTTGTAAAGAAGTAGTGTAGAAGTTGTGAAGCCGTCGTGTAGAAGGTGTGAAGCCGTAGTGAAGAAGTCGTGAAGCTGTAACACCCCCAAAATCATAATATTCGCGGAAGCATACAGTTTGGGTGCTACTGGATTGAAATCACAACACAAGATATAGGGAACGGATTAAAAATCCGTTTTAAAATATATTACATAAGTTAAGTCATGTAACATTACATAAAATCCATTTTGATGAAAATGAAGCCCATTTAAATTAAAAAGGTCCAATTGTCAGAGTAAACGCATTAAAAACATTTTCATCATTTATTGTGACCGGCGCCATGCACTGCACCCGGCTAAACGCACCTCAGTTTTCTGAGAAAAATATGTTAAAAGTCAGCTAACGCTGGTGAGTTCATAGGTTTAAATAAATAGCACATATGGACCAATAGCAACATCATAAAAGCAATTCAGCAGATACACACTATCCGTTATGCAAACACTAAGCCTCATCCTACCGATGCTAAGACAATGCAGCACGACTAGCGTTAGCAAAATAAATAAGGGTGCCCGCGAGTGTTAATCCCCAGACACTCGGCCAAAAACCCGACTTGGTATACGTTCGCCTTGGCTATGCCGAGCCAATCGAACGGGGAAGTCACTCCCAATAGATCTATTTATAACAAACGGCTTCCTACACAGGAATTAACGGCAGATGATAGTGGGCACAAAATGGGATTCAGCAAACTTAGGTTTCTGCATACTAGTGTGATCTTAAAAGCAAATTCATTTCTGGTCCATGAAAACAGTTTTGCATGTTTCTCACCCCAAGCTTATAAAACAAAAATCGTATAAAATATGGGGCTATAAACTCACCTTTCAATAACAGCAAATCAGCAAATAAATCAAAATAATGCAACCACGCCGATCAGCACCCTAAATCAGTACGGTAAGTCTTAGCAAAATATTCGTGTCTCAAGTGTCTTTATTTTATTTGAAAAGTTTTACGTTTGACCAGTGCTCGTGTATTTCTTGCTTGCTGTGTGGTAAATATATTTCGAAACGATTTATCGTTGTAACTCGTGGTGGTGGCTCATGGTGAAAGTGCATGGTGGGAATACGTAACGGAACATCCGTGCTAGTATTCGCGGCTTAAATGTGCAAGTGTTATATATATGTATTTAATTAATTTAAAATAAAAATTAATTAAATAAGCTTTTGAAAAATGATCAAGATAATAATGTTGGTGAAGAATTATTATAGTAGAAACATCGTTTATCATTTCTGATGTAACCTTTATTATAAGAAAACAAATTTTGTTAAGTAATTCCATAAAGTTTACTTAGGTTAAGTCTTTTCACAAAATACTCTAAGTGTTGGATTTTTAGAAAATTTGGGCATGACCCATTCGTTTATACAACGTTTCCATTTTATCTCAAATGTTGCAAACTTTACTCAAATATCCCACTAACTAGTTTCGAGTGCAAAAATACTTTCGCGATATATATATCAAGTGTGTGAATATTTTCGTAGTTATATTATTCGTTATCTTCATTTTTAAGTATTAACACTAGATTTCGACACAAAGTCAATATTTTGTCAAAAAGTCAACGAAAGTCAATCTCAATATCAATTTAGTAAAAATGTCAATTTTTACCCTTTCGGAGACTAAACGTCTCAAAACAAGTCCAAAAATAGTTATCGTTATATTTATCGTCTCGTTAAACATTAATAACTACGGCGAGTCGGAAAATATTCCAAAAATCAAATTTATCATTTTTATGGCTCATTGGGCCGAAAACTATTGAAAAAGCCTAATAACCAATTTTAGCCCAAAACACGTTTTTAGTTATAACGTATATATCGTCGCGTTACTAAAAATCATTTTACTCGTTCATTACGTCCGTTTGGTCAAAAAGTCAAAACATCAAAAATACTTATGGGCTTCGGCCCAACAGTAACTTAGTGGGCTTTTTGGCCCAAAAATCCATTTGGTCCAATTTGTTATTATTAGTTACTTATTAGTGATTATTAGTTATCAAATACACTTTTTACTTGTCAATAAGCTCTAATAAATAAGCTACTTAGTCAAAAAGTCAAACTTGACTATTTTAAGGTCCATTCGACCCATATGATATATCTCAACTTATTTTCACCTTTTTACTAGTTATTTTTAGTAACTTATAGCTTATTAAATAAGCTAATCCAAATAAGCACTTCACTTTATTTTTCCACCTTTTTACCATTTGAGCCAAAATTTTATGTTTTTCAAAACCCCAATAATCTCATATTTTTAAATCTAGCCGATCTATGTATATACTCTAAAATTCAATATAGTGCTTAAATTAGTGTAAAAACCATAACTAATGTTTGTATTATCAAATAAGCACTATATGTAACAATATTTACCACACAAGCAAGAAATCTACAAACTAACTCATAAACATCTAAAAATGTCGAGCACTATGCATAGAAGATCAAACTCTAGCTTTAATCATATTATCAAAACATACACATTTAACACTTTTAAACATCATTATACACCAAATGAACAAGAGATTAACAAGTTAAGAAAAGTTTTATGAATCCTTACAATGGTTTGGTGTTTAACGTGGCTAGGAGGAACAAGAACACCCAAGGCTTCACTAATTTTACCCAAAACAAGCTCCAAATTACCCAAAAACCTTATTTAAACACTTGATGATCTTGATCTTTTAGAGAGATTTTTTGTAAGATGATGTTTGTGTGTGTATATGGGGCGTACAAATGAAGCAAATAAGGAGAATGATGGCTTCTAATCTTGGTAATATTTAAGATAAGGAATGTGAAAATCTAAAAAGCATAACACCATTTTTAGTATGTTTTAGATTACATTTAAGATAATGTTGGTAAATTTGTCCCATGTGGTGATATATGTATGTATATGGCCGGTTATGGGTTTAATTGGGGAGGGTAAAAATAGTTTTTATCCCGCTTTGGTGTATAGTGTGTAGGTTTAAGTTTAAAAGTTACCATAAAGTCCCGGTTTGACTTTTTGGACCCGATAACGTAAAATAAAGTTTTTAATCACGTTTTCATCAGAAATATAATAAAATGTCATTACAGGCTCAAAAATATATTTATTTGACTTTTACCATATGTATTGTGCTGTCGGTACGCGCGTGCGGTTGTTTTTCAAAAAAATGCAAGAAAGATCTCAGTTAATTACGAGACTTGTCAGTAACTATCAGAAATGTGATAATTTAACTTTACTGACAAAAATATACTTTTTCTGCTGTGACTGAGAGCTACAGTATGCTGGGACAGCTCCCGAAAATGCTCAAAAATACTCAGAAACATGCAAATGCGCATAGAAATGCTTAGCTTAAAAATAATTAATACTCATATAATATTAATTAACAACGTAAAAATTACCATTTGTCACAGAATCCGTCGTGAAGAAGTTGTAAATAAGTCGTGAAGAAATCGTGTAGAAGTTGTGAGATTGGTTCTTGCTACGATTAGAACCCGACATTTAGCTTTGTGTCGTTAAGCCGGTGTAAGCTAAAGTTGTGTAAGGTTTTCTCCGCCATAAGTGAGTTTGTTGACATAGTGAAGAGAACTCTCGAGTAGGTGACTCGGGGAGTGGAGTAGGGCAATGAAGGTGTCCTTGTAGCCGAACCACTATAAATCCTTGTGTTGTGGTTTGATCTTTCCATCCCTATCTTTCATTTCATTTCATTTACTTTACTTGCATTACTTATTTACATTTGTCTATATTTGTTCATATTGTTTAAGAGTTGAAGTCACGTAAGATCGAATCGAAGTTTTTAAAAGTAAACAAAAGTTTTCACAATAAAATTTAAAAGACGTAAAACTATTCAACCCCCCTTCTAGTTTTCCACAATTGGTATCAGAGCCAGGTTAAACAAGATTTTTAAAATAAACTGTATTTTAAAACTTGAAACGATCTATGGAATCTGAAAAATATTTAGAAGGGCAATCTATGCAAAGATGACCACTATTTGAAAGTGATGGATTTCTTTATTGGAAAAATCGATTCGAAACTTATGTGAAATCAAAAGATCTAGATCTTTGGCATGTTATTACTAACAGTGATTTTTTACCTATTCAAAATAATCCAGAAACTAAAAAGGATGAAATTGTACCTTTTGAAAAACAAAATGATGATTTAAAAAGAAAACTTGCTAAAAATAATGAAGCTAAAATGGTTATTTACAATGCGTTACCACGTAAAGAATACGAAAGAATCTTTATGTGTGAAACCGCAAAAGAAATTTGAAAGTCTCTACTAATAACTCACCAAGGTAATAGTCAAGTCAAAGATAACAAAATAGATCTTCTTGTTTAACAATATGAACAATTTATGATTCCGGAAGAGGAATCAATTGATAATGCTTCTGCTAGGTTTAACACAATCATCACAAGTTTAAAAGCACTTGATGAGAGTTTTCTAGTAAGAATTTTGTTAGGAAATTTCTTAGGGCGCTTCATCCAAAATGGCGGGCTAAAGTTACGGCGATTGAAGAATCGAAGAACTTGTCAACTCTTCAACTTGACGAGTTGATCGGCAACTTGAAAGTCTGCGAGGCAATAATAAAGAAAGATTCCGAGATGGTCAAAGGAAAAAGAGAACAAAGCAAGTCAATTGCTTTGAAAGCTAGGAAGGAATCTAGTGACGAGGATAGCTCAACCTCCGAAAGTGATGACGAAGAATATGCCATGGCCGTAAGAGACTTCAAGAAATTCTTCAAAAGACGAGGAAGATTCGTTAGACAACCACATGAAGAAAGAAAGGCATCCCAAAGAAATAAAGATGACAAAATTAGAAAGAGTGAGAGAAAGTGTTTTAAATGCGGTGATCCAAATTATCTCATCGAAAGATGTCCAATGATGTCAAGGGAGCAAAATCAAAAGGCGTTCGTTGGAGGAGCATGAAGTGATAGTGATGAAGATGAGAAAGAAACCACAAAGGAGGAGAAGTGTCTTTTGGCTAAGACATCAAGCGAGGTACATTCCGAAATCGAATACTTTAGTGATGAGCATTTATCATCAGATGAAAAAGACCTAGATAGTGAATATAGTAAATTATGCAAACTAGGTCAAAAAGTAATAACTAAAATAAATCACTAAAACATATAAATAACAAATTAGAAAATGAAATACTTGAATTAAAAAATAAACTACATAACTTAGAAAAAGGCAAAGACATTTTTGCAGAATGTAAAACATGTCAAGAAACTAAAAATGAAAACGAAAAACTTAAGGAAGAAATTTGCAAACTTGACAAATTCGAAAATAGTAGTAATTCACTTAGGAAAATAATAAGTGTTCAAAGAATATCAGGAGATAAAACCGGCTTAGGATTTAATTTAGCTGAGGCCTCAACTAGTGAAACTAAAAATGTAAAGTTTGAAAGTGAATCTAGTAAGCAAAAATCCTTAGAGTCAACACCTAAATACATACTTATAAAAGATAGAAAAATACCCGTTGCTAGTAATGATGAAATAAAAACTTTTTACAAACCATCTTTAAAAACCAAAGAAGAATCACCTAAACCGAAATTAAGATAAAAAAACACCTCCCCTAAGAAGACCAAATAATCCTCACCCTCTGCCTAAAACTCCTCAATCTGGAAGAAATCAAAATCGACAAAACCTCCATAATAATAGTTATCCAACGTGGAATTATTCAAATCCACCAAACTTCAATCCTTGGGGAATACTTCCACCTTATATGCATCATAGTCAATTGCAAACCATATTTGGTTCAAACAACTTTGGACAAATTAGACAATGGGGACCAAGTGGCTAAATTGTCAACTCATCGGGAAATCGGTATCTATTCTATGATTGACTTCTATAAGTCAATATAAACACTTTGAAGTACTTGAAGACCATTTATTGAAGACTAAAAGGTACACCTCTCCTTCATGCTCACTACATGTTATATGCCTAGTTTGATGAATTAACTAATTGCATGCCCCCGTTAGTTTAAAATGCCTAGTTTAGATAATACCTATGTGTAGGTTAGTATGTAATCCCTTTATACATATATCTAATATAAATATATATACCTATATTATTATACATAATAAGTAGTCTATATACTGTAACACCCCGACCCGAGAAGGGCAAAGATGTCACAATGCTATGGTTTCACATCAGAACAAGTAATAATAAAACAGCGGAAGTCTTAACATTAAACCAAAAGATAATAAGCCAACAAGACTTATATCAAGTTCAACAAGACAATGAAAAAAATAAATGAAGTACTAAACAAATCAATTCTCAAATGGTAGAACTAAGGTACTAAGGTCCATGCTTCACTCAAAGTTGCTCTCATCCCAAAGCAAAACCCAGCTTCCTAGCTTAAATACCTGCCGCAGGAAAAGAAATGCGGCTGAGCTACGAGAGCTCAGTGAACAGATATAACGATAACAAACAGCAATAAAGGTTTAAGAAATGTAAATGTAAAACGGTTATCAAGAGTAAAGTCATAGGAAACAATTAAGGAATAATGTACAATTGGAAAAAGATAAGGTAAACGAAAAGATAAACAGATACAGCAATCCTCTACGAGCCCAGAACATATCATATCAATCAAGTAACAAGTATACATGTATACGGAGGGGTGACCTCGGTATGACAAGTATAATATGAGGGGATACCTCCAAGGGTTGGAGTCGCGTGCTCCCAAGAGTGAATGACGTGTATCGCACACACCCATCATATCACTAAGCAATACAAGTAAATCAAGTCATGTACAATACTAATCTATGATGCATCCATGCGCCCTTGTAGGCTGCCACAATGTCTTCGTCTACGCGCAAGTCAAGTATCAAGTCATGGCAGGGACGGGATAGGTAATCACTTTCCTACCCAAAAGTCAAGCCATTGGTGCAACAATGACAAGGACATGAAACCCTCATGCCTAGTATGGCTCGTAGTCTCAAACTGTGGTCAAGGTCAAGGTCAAGTATCAAGTGTACAAGTCAAGTTCAAGTTTCGAGTTCGTGTTTACATATCAATGGGTTCAATTCACTTTAGTTCAAGTAGGTCATATCCATAAGTAGGTCAAAGTTCAATCTAAACGATCATATGAAAGCAATCTTTTTAAAATAGTTCCCATAAAATAATCTTTTAAACTGGTTCTCATAAAAATAGTCTTTAAAATAGTTTTCAATAAGCTAGTTTTAAAATGGTCTTCTTAAAACATTTTCATAATTAAATACAAGGTTTTCTCATTCAATTTCAATATCAAGCATATTAGGGTTCAAGTCAAGGTTTTATGGCAAGGTTCAAATCAAGGTTCATAGTGGTTCAAGGCAAAGATCAAGGCAAAGGTTCGAAACAAAGATTCAAGTCTAAGGTTCACAAACAAGGGTACATAGCAATGGTTTGGGGAATCCTAAACGAATCGAAACAAGAGATCAAGAGAAACGAAGGCTCCTTACAAGAAGGGCAGAATATTTGTACCTTATTAGCAAGCAAGAACAAAGACAAAAGGCTGAAAAAGATCGAGTTACTCCTTCTTCACACCTAGAGGAGTAGATGACAAAATTACAAGGGTTTCAGTTATCTTTCCATCTCAAGTAAGTTTCCATTTTTATAAAGTTTCCTCAATTAGAAAGATTTAAGTATCAATTCTTGTTAAGTCATTAATTAATACTATTATGAAAATAGGGTACATTTTAGCAAGTTAAGATAGTTCAAGGTTCATTTTGTCAAGTTTCCATAACTTAGGGTTTTAAAAGTAAACATATCAAAATTAAGGGTTTTAAATGAAATATCACAAGTTACTAATTTAAATACCTCTTTTAAATCAGAATTACATCTTTAGTCCTTTAAGTTTCATTATTTACACTTTACACCCTTATAGTTATTAAAGTTTACAAAGTAGACCTTATAGTTACTTAATTTACAATCTAACCCTCACCAATATTCATAATTACATCACAAGCCCTTAAAATTACTAAATTACAGAATATACCCTCACACTATCATATGGTACGAATTACACCTCCATGTTTCTCATATTTACATAATTAATCCCTTTAATTTACAAATATTATAATTTACATCCTTACTTTATTTTAATTACACCTTGACCCCATAAATACCCAAAATTACATATTACCTCCCTACTGATATTATTTACACCAAACAATCATAAGTTTCCTGAATTTACACTTTTAGTCCTTCTAATTTATAAATTTCTAATTCGAACCATTAATTTACCAATAAATCATTATCTTGCATATTTTACACATAAGGACCCCCTCTTATAATTTTTATACATTTATACTGATCTAATTAACATTATAAAAATAACCTTTAAGTTCCAAAGTTGGCAAAACAAGTCCTTGTTATTTATTTTACAAATCGTATATACTTTTGTAATAGCAATTTCAAACCCTAGCTCATATAATCATCAAATAATCATTACCAATCATTAATATGCCTTAAATGACCAGATCTATACATACAAACCCTAACCCTAAATCGCTACTAGGGTTTTCTATATTTTCTTTCTTTTTCATTAAAATCCGATTACACAAACAATTCAAGAACACATGAATTAAGCTTCCACAAATCAAATAACTATTTTTCGAGACTTATATGATCATCATAGAACATGTAAAAATTATGAAAACAACCCAGAAAAATCGTATACTAATATTTGGGAATTAAGTGTGTTTTAGCTATTTAAAATTCGCATGACCATTCAAGTTTGCATGATCCATGTTATATATTTTATTTAGGACTTATATGATCTTAATAACATAATAAAAATACTTCATGAAGAATCGAACGTGTGAAAGGGATATATAGAATTATACCTTCTCGAATGCAAAGTTCGACAAATCAAAAATCCTAGCGATTGAATGAATGAACCCACGACCTTCTAACCAATTTTTCTAGCTTCCTTAGATGTCAAGCAATGCCAGAAAATAACCCACGAATTTTTCCAAGTCGAATTGTAGCAGATCGAATTTTGTTTAGAGTTTCTAAGGTTTTAGGGTTTTCGGAAATTATATATATATAGGGAATAATTTATAAACCGACTCAAATACTGATTTTTGGCAAGGATTTTGGTCCAAGACTTATCAAATACTGAATATAATAATTTCCTAATTTTATTGCTCATTATCTTGTATTTTATTTAATTTAAATTGAATTAATAATAATAATAATAATAATAATAATAATAATAATAATAATAATAATAATAATAATAATAATACACGAAATAATATTAACCGGCCATAATAATTATTTGCATATTTTTGTACTTTTTAAAATGTTGAAATGTAGTCACAAAAATTATTTGGATTCATATCTAGTTCATTCCCGATGGTTTGGGATTTATTTGGTGATTTATAAGCTTTTAAATAAATTTTTAAATTTGTAAGGGCATTTTGGTCATTTTGCATGTTTTCAAATTTCAGGTATTACAACTTCTTCCCCTCTAACAAAAAATTTCGTCCTCGAAATTTGCAAGAAAACGGAAAGGAAAAAATATAGAACGGAAACGAAACAATCACATACCAGACGCCTTGCCTGCCTGGTCACGAGAAAGCATGAAAACACGACCGGAACTAGAAGTAGGAGGAGGAGGGTCAAGATATTTTCCAAGTGCCGATGGATTCTTAGGGCAATCCTTCACCATATGTCCAGTGGATCCACATCCATAGCAAGCACCCGAAGCCTTACGACAAACTCCCGAATGATACTTTCCACAATAAGCACAACTAACTGGAGTAGGTAGGTTCTCAGCTGATCCCTTCTGAGTATTTGATCCAGACACCCGATTCTGCTGGTAGTCCTTGGAAGACTGATCCTTCCACTTCCTCTGACTGTCGCTGCGCCCGTGACGATCACCACCCTGATTAGAATTTAACTTCGAATCCCGACCTTTCTGATCATAACTACGATCCATCTGATCTCGTGACTCCAAACTCTTATTAGACCGCCTTTGCTGCTCATATCCTTGGTCCAGGCGACTTTGCTCCTTAGATTTCACCCGATTTCCATCTCTATCCCGTTTATTAGAACCCTCGTCCGCATGTAACAACTCAATGTTGCGGGCAGCATCCGCAACAGCAGCCACATCCTCGTGTTCAAAGTTCACGATACGGTCTAATACCCACCTCTTCAATGCCCACTTGAAATGACGAGCCTGACGATGAGCATCCCCAGTAACCTCCGGCCCAACAAAGCTGGCCAAGCGCAAGAATCGCTGCATAAACTCACCAGAAGACTCACGATCCCCTTGACGAATCGTCGCATAATCTCTCTCGTATCTCTGCTGCTCCGATAATGGAATATACTGCCTATAGAACACCTCAATGAAGTCCGCCCAAGAACAGGTCTTTGCATAATTATCTCCTTTTGCTTGAACAAGAGTAGTCCACCAATTAAGAGCGTCACCTTCCAGCTTGAATGTGGCCAAACGAGTTTTAAACTCGTCAGCACATCCGAGAACCCTAAACAACTTCTCGACGTGGGTAATCCAGTCCTCTGCCTCATGGGGAGTAGCAGCGGACTTGAAAGAGAGAGGCTTAAGCTTGTTGAACCTCTCAATCCATACATGAATACCGACGGGTGGAGCGGCGGGAGGAGCAGTGGGTGGAGCATCACCACCACCACCAGAAGAACTTGCCCCATTTCTGATGTTATTGGTGACTTGGGTCACCAACTCAGGAATAGCAGCAGCCATAGCAGCAGCTATCATGGCCTGGAAATCAGGGCCATCATTCCCATCAGTGTACTGGGTAAATCGCGTGTTCACCATCTGAATGATTGTCAAAACGATTAGTAAGAGCAAAGGGAAAATGACAGAGCAGGACAGGAAAAGAGAGTGCGCGAAAGAAAACCTAATGTCTACCCAATCCTCACAGGTCAATGGCCTAAGCCTAAGGGTTTTCGGGAAACCTAAGGGTCCAAACCTGTCTCTGATACCATAAATTGTAACACCCCGACCCGAGAAGGGCAAAGATGTCACAATGCTATGGTTTCACATCAGAACAAGTAATAATAAAACAGCGGAAGTCTTAACATTAAACCAAAAGATAATAAGCCAACAAGACTTATATCAAGTTCAACAAGACAATGAAAAAAATAAATGAAGTACTAAACAAATCAATTCTCAAATGGTAGAACTAAGGTACTAAGGTCCATGCTTCACTCAAAGTTGCTCTCATCCCAAAGCAAAACCCAGCTTCCTAGCTTAAATACCTGCCGCAGGAAAAGAAATGCGGCTGAGCTACGAGAGCTCAGTGAACAGATATAACGATAACAAGCAGCAATAAAGGTTTACGAAATGTAAATGTAAAACGGTTATCAAGAGTAAAGTCATAGGAAACAATTAAGGAATAATGTACAATTGGAAAAAGATAAGGTAAACGAAAAGATAAACAGATACAGCAATCCTCTACGAGCCCAGAACATATCATATCAATCAAGTAACAAGTATACATGTATACGGAGGGGTGACCTCGGTATGACAAGTATAATATGAGGGGATACCTCCAAGGGTTGGAGTCGCGTGCTCCCAAGAGTGAATGACGTGTATCGCACACACCCATCATATCACTAAGCAATACAAGTAAATCAAGTCATGTACAATACTAATCTAGGATGCATCCATGCGCCCCTGTAGGCTGCCACAATGTCTTCGTCTACGCGCAAGTCAAGTATCAAGTCATGGCAGGGACGGGATAGGTAATCACTTTCCTACCCAAAAGTCAAGCCATTGGTGCAACAATGACAAGGACATGAAACCCTCATGCCTAGTATGGCTCGTAGTCTCAAACTGTGGTCAAGGTCAAGGTCAAGTATCAAGTGTACAAGTCAAGTTCAAGTTTCGAGTTCGTGTTTACATATCAATGGGTTCAATTCACTTTAGTTCAAGTAGGTCATTTCCATAAGTAGGTCAAAGTTCAATCTAAACGATCATCTGAAAGCAATCTTTTTAAAATAGTTCCCATAAAATAATCTTTTAAACTGGTTCTCATAAAAATAGTATTTAAAATAGTTTTCAATAAGCTAGTTTTAAAATGGTCTTCTTAAGACATTTTCATAATTAAATACAAGGTTTTCTCATTCAATTTCAATATCAAGCATATTAGGGTTCAAGTCAAGGTTTTATGGCAAGGTTCAAATCAAGGTTCATAGTGGTTCAAGGCAAAGATCAAGGCAAAGGTTCGAAACAAAGATTCAAGTCTAAGGTTCACAAACAAGGGTACATAGCAATGGTTTGGGGAATCCTAAACGAATCGAAACAAGAGATCAAGAGAAACGAAGGCTCCTTACAAGAAAGGCAGAATATCTGTACCTTATTAGCAAGCAAGAACAAAGACAAAAGGCTGAAAAAGATCGAGTTACTCCTTCTTCACACCTAGAGGAGTAGAGGACAAAATTACAAGGGTTTCAGTTATCTTTCCATCTCAAGTAAGTTTCCATTTTTATAAAGTTTCCTCAATTAGAAAGATTTAAGTATCAATTCTTGTTAAGTCGTTAATTAATACTATTATGAAAATAGGGTACATTTTAGCAAGTTAAGATAGTTCAAGGTTCATTTTGTCAAGTTTCCATAACTTAGGGTTTTAAAAGTAAACATATCAAAATTAAGGGTTTTAAATGAAATATCACAAGTTACTAATTTAAATACCTCTTTTAAATCAGAATTACATCTTTAGTCCTTTAAGTTTCATTATTTACACTTTACACCCTTATAGTTATTAAAGTTTACAAAGTAGACCTTATAGTTACTTAATTTACAATCTAACCCTCACCAATATTCATAATTACATCACAAGCCCTTAAAATTACTAAATTACAGAATATACCCTCACACTATCATATGGTACGAATTACACCTCCATGTTTCTCATATTTACATAATTAATCCCTTTAATTTACAAATATTATAATTTACATCCTTACTTTATTTTAATTACACCTTGACCCCATAAATACCCAAAATTACATATTACCTCCCTACTGATATTATTTACACCAAACAATCATAAGTTTCCTGAATTTACACTTTTAGTCCTTCTAATTTATAAATTTCTAATTCGAACCATTAATTTACCAATAAATCATTATCTTGCATATTTTACACATAAGGACCTCCTCTTATAATTTTTATACATTTATACTGATCTAATTAACATTATAAAAATAACCTTTAAGTTCCAAAGTTGGCAAAACAAGTCCTTGTTATTTATTTTACAAATCGTATATACTTTTGTAATAGCAATTTCAAACCCTAGCTCATATAATCATCAAATAATCATTACCAATCATTAATATGCCTTAAATGACCAGATCTATACATATAAACCCTAACCCTAAATCGCTACTAGGGTTTTCTATATTTTCTTTCTTTTTCATTAAAATCCGATTACACAAACAATTCAAGAACACATGAATTAAGCTTCCACAAATCAAATAACTATTTTTCGAGACTTATATGATCATCATAGAACATCTAAAAATTATGAAAACAACCCAGAAAAATCGTATACTAATATTTGGGAATTAAGTGTGTTTTGGCTATTTAAAATTCGTATGACCATTCAAGTTTGCATGATCCATGTTATATATTTTATTTAGGACTTATATGATCTTAATAACATAATAAAAATACTTCATGAAGAATCGAACGTGTGAAAGGGATATATAGAATTATACCTTCTCGAATGCAAATTTCGACAAATCAAAAATCCTAGCGATTGAATGAATGAACCCACGACCTTCTAACCAATTTTTCTAGCTTCCTTAGATGTCAAGCAATGCCAGAAAATAATCCACGAATTTTTCCAAGTCGAATTGTAGCAGATCGAATTTTGTTTAGAGTTTCTAAGGTTTTAGGGTTTTCGGAAATTATATATATATAGGGAATAATTTATAAACCGACTCAAATACTGATTTTTGGCAAGGATTTCGGTCCAATACTTATCAAATACTGAATATAATAATTTCCTAATTTTATTGGTGATTATCTTGTATTTCATTTAATTTAAATTGAATTAATAATAATAATAATAATACACGAAATAATATTAACCGTCCATAATAATTATTTGCATATTTTTGTACTTTTTAAAATGTTGAAATGTAGTCACAAAAATTATTTGGATTCATATCTAGTTCATTCCCGATGGTTTGGGATTTATTTGGTGATTTATAAGCTTTTAAATAAATTTTTAAATTTGTAAGGGCATTTTAGTCATTTTGCATGTTTTCAAATTTCAGGTATTACATATACATATAAATATATATCCTCACATAACCTGGATACGTCATTTGTTGACTATCTAGAATTAAAAGAAATTGTTTGTCCTCGAACCTTTTCTTCCCCCTTTGCTCTTTTGGACTTTAACGTTCAACACGAAAATCTTCTATGTCCACTATCATAAAACTCATGGTGATGAAGAGAAGTGAGTTAAGTGGATAAACATAGAAGTAGAATTTAAACCTTCGCGCAAAGAAAACAATGGATGAAACAAACTCCCGACGCCGTCAGCACTCATCTCCGTCTCTACCTCATCATCTCTCGACACCATTCAACATCCAAATTTCCCATGTAATATACATATATATAAATATACACATTCCCTCTCATTCCTCAAAATCATTGTCGACTTGACGTCTTGATTATTTTATCCAAAATTCTCAAGATATTTTTTAACGAAATGTTAATAAAATGTGTCAAGTATTCCTTCCTCGTGCATATACAAACCAACGTATTTTTGATATATTATAAATCTATCTATATACATATAAATATTTTGCCGTCAGAAACAAAATTCGAAAAACTCCATTTTTGGTAGGCGGCCCCTTTAAAATTAAGGGGACCGGCTAGTTAACGAGGGCGGCCCCCTTAATGTTTAAGGGGACCGGCCATCTGCTGCTACCAAAAACGATTTTCCTCTTAAAACTTTTGCCAAACACTCCGTTTCTCACACACCCTTCCTTTGCTACCTGCTGTGAACGAACTAAACCACCCAAAAACCATCAAAACCACTCACCAAATCACCAATTCGGGCTAAATTCGCAAGGGGCAAACACTTATATCTCGATTAGCAACATATATTGTGAAAATGCCTAAAGCCACGGTCGGTGATGTCTCCAAAACAAAACAATACATTCCAAAAGTCTCCGCCACTCCCGGCATATCTCCCACTATTGCATGTTTCTATCGTTTCATCGAAAATAGAAACATTCATGAGGGGAGAATTGTCGATCCATATTTCTATCAATCCGACTATATCGAACGAATGTTCTCCAATGTTCGTCTCGATTGTCTTTACAAAATCAATGAGCGTATCGTTCCTCTCTTTGTTCTTGACTTCTATAGCCAAGTTACGGTGCAAACCGATGACTATGGTTATATCCTCATTTCCTTCATGATCCAAAACGAATTCATCACTCTTACTCTCGCTCAATTCGGTCAAATTCTCAAAATTCCCCACAACGGTCAAGCCGTTTTCTCAAATGAGTGGGATCTTTCTTCTCTTGAACAACATCGACCTCAAGAGGGTCCATACTATTCTGAGATCCCAACTCCCGACGACATTCGTCGACTTCTTGAGCCAGAACGTGGTACGACTAGCAGAAAGATTAAGTTGAAAAATGTCGACATCCATGCAAACCAAATCCTCCTCAAGGAGTTAAGCCCCGACATGAAGTGTTGGGAAAAACTCATTCGCGAGAATGCGTTTGGTACCGGTGGTCACCGTGATCATCTCACGGCGAGCATTGCTCACATGTTGTATTGTGTTGTTGCGGAAGAACAATACAATTTGGCTTATCTCCTTGTTCATCGAATCATATCCGCTAAAAACACTCCCAATGCCAATCTTCCTTATGGTATGTTCCTTACTCGACTTTATTATCATGTCATGGAACATTACCCTCATCTTGAGAGTGATATTTATGAGTTCGTTCAACCGGTCTTGCGTCCTCTTGTTCGTGTCCAACCTCGTCAATCCCGAAGTGACAAGGGCAAATCTCGTAGCTCTTTCTCACTCCCACCTCGTGGTTCTACATCTCATCGAGGAGATGATGATGATGAGGAGGAGGACACATCACGTGTTAGTACCCCATCACCCACGACATTCGTTAATAATCTTCCGGAACTTGATTACACCGACTATCAAGTTCTTTCTCCTTCCCGACAAAACGATCAACTCCTCTTCGAAAGACAAACCTCATTGCTAAACACCACTCAACAAATGCATCAAGAGGTTCGAGGTGGATTCAAGTCAATAGAAAAGGTCTTCAGGAAGATTCTTGGAAAGAAGAAATAGATTTATTTGGTGTGGATTTAATTGAACATTGATGATATGTTATTAGACAATTATGTGTAGTGTTATTATTTTGACATTCATTTTGTTATATCTTACATTGTGCTAGATGTTTAACTACTATCATGTTAGAACTTTGTTACTAGTTTCTTTAATATAATATGCCTATGATATGCTTATAACATGATTTTGCTAGTTTATATATGTACATTATTACCTAATATATTATTGTTACTATTGGATCATTCCTAGTGTACATGGTTCAAATAGAGCTTGCTGCAAACACACCCCAAAAATTGATCCTTTTCTGGAAATTTTTCAATTTTGATCACCTGGGAAAACACCAGATGGGCAGCCCCCTTAATTTTGCTAGGCGGTCCCCTTAAATATAAACAGTCTCAGAACGAATACTCGTGTGTAGTGTGAAACCAGGCAAGTGATCACCTGGGTCGTTTCCCAACGAGGTGTGAATGGGCCAACTGTGAAAAGCTAGGATTAGAGTGACTGATGTGATTGGATATTTTTGATTTTGCTTCTTTACAATTCTAAATAACAAAAAAAAAAAAAAAATAGATATACACAAGAAAATTGAACGCGAATAAAAATAAACTAAAACGCGTAACGGGAAAGCTAAAATGGGACTAAAAATAAAATTTATGAAATTTAAAACCTAAAAATGTAAATTTACTTAAAACTTATTTAAAAACTTAAATTATATTTTTTTATACTTTTTATTTCCATTTATTATTAATTATTTATTATTTAATAACTAATTAAACTAATTTAAATTATAAAAAATACTAAATGAGCAAAGAAAAATCTAAAACTTTTTCTAAAAATATTATTAAGTAAAAGGAAGCTAAGAAAATTATAAAATTGAAATTTACCTAATTATTATTTAAAAAGATAAATTCTATTAAATAGAAGCTATCACTATTTTTCTATTTTTGGTTTTTCTTAAGGTCTAAAAATATGATTATATTTTTCCTAGATTAAAAATAACAAAAAAAATTATGAAAATTAGATTTATATTTTTCTGATTATTTTTTTATTTATTATGATTTAATTACTAATAGAAACTAATAAAAAAGATTAAAAATATTAAATGACTTAGGAAAATTATGAAAAATTCTGAGTAAATCTAAAATATTATTAGAAAGCTAAGAAAAATAAAAGTGGAGCTTATCTAAGCCTGATAAGCAGTTTTGGGCAGATAAGCAGTTTGCCAATAAGCTAAAAAGCTAGGAAAATTACCAAAGGCTCAGAATAAGTTAAACCAACTTAAATAAGCACAAAACAACTCAAAACTACAAATAAGCACAAGGAATTAACAAGATAAGCAGTTGGCTGTTCACAAACTAGGGCATGAAACTCAGGCAAAACAGCAAACTTGCAGACCAATTATAAGTACTCAAATAAGCTGAAAAATAGAATATTATGGGGGCAAAAGTTACTTGATACTACTGGCTACATGAAAACACTAAAAGCCCCATCTCAAAACACCCAATTGAAGTCCAATTTTGCCTTAGATCAGCAGCCAAAAGCACTCAGTATTCACTGAGTGCAGATGTGCAGATGAGTGTGCAGAAGAGTGCACAGACCAAGGGACCAAATAGGCATTTGAGAATACTCTAATATGACCTATTAGAACTCAGAAATGAAAAGAACAAGGCCAAAATAAGCTTGTGGCTTAATCTAGCTTATTTGGCCATTTTGAGTGCTAAAATTCCCACAGCCAAAGCAAAACTTGATTTTCTATCTAAATGGCTGATCAGGACTTGGAAACAGCTTATTATGGCAAAGTTAAGCTAATCCAAAGTTGGGAAAAAGGTAAATGCACAGTAACAATGGGTTTGACCCTTTGACTGCACAAAACCAAACAACCCTTAATATGGTGACTGTCTAGATTTTTCAAATGAAATACAAAATTTTAAACTATAAGGTCTGATTTTAAAGACTAACTAACTTATATAAACACTAATTAACAACTTTTATAACAGAAATAAGCACTATGATCAGCTATGCTACTTAAGGGTATTTTTGGTCTTTTATAAGTTTTTTAAGCAAAATGAAACTAGGACTACTAAATACTGATTCTACTGATTAAATACACTTATAAACTAATATTAAGCAAGAAATATCAGTGATAAGCTACTAATAAGCTGAGTAACAGTAAAATGAAAAAGTAGTACAAAATCAATGAAAAAGCTTACAACTTAAAATAGGCAATGAAGCAAAGAAATCTGATCAGAACTAGACTTGGCTTGTCACCACCAAGCTTAAACACCTCTCAGCTTATCCTTTCCAGCTTAACTCCACCAAATTGCTTATTTGACTGAAAATGTTGACTTTTTGACTTTTTCTTGAATTTCTTGGAATAGGACTGTGTAATCTATATGAGCTTACCACAAGCTAAGATAAGCTTGTATAAGCTTATAATAAGGGTGTGGAGTGATTTGTGATTGATTCTAACTACTATGGAACTTAATTCGAATCAACAGAGAAATTGAAAACTTGAAATCTTATTAAAACTTGGAATGATTACAATACATAAGTAACATATGACTTGAAACAAACTGAATTACAACTGAAAACCTTAAATGAAACTGAAATAACATTAAACTATTTTCTACACTAATTTTGGTCTTAAACTACTGACAGTCTTTATTCTTGGCCTTCTTCTCTTTATATAGCAATCCCAAATGATTCTCTGATGAATTCCGAGCTAATCCCACCCATTTAATTGCTTTGAAGTGATCTCAGCCATCCATGGCATTTTTGGCGGGAAAACAGGACATGTGGAATTTGGCTTTTTACTGAGTCATGTGGGCAAGTGGGAGTAGCTAAGAGATAAGGAGGGGGGTTGAGGTGGATTTTCAGGGGTGAGGTGGTTGATTGGTGGTATTGCAGAGGTGAGGTGGGGGGTGGTATGGTATTAGGCGGGACATGGTTTTGGGAAGAAGACGGGTCAAACATAAGTTTGACCCTGATATTTAAATAAGGGTGTGGGCCGGGTTTATATATAAAGGGATTGGGCCTGGTTTATGGTTTTGGGTTGTAACTGGGTAAATGGGTTTAGTTATTTAGGATTGGATTTGGATTTTAGGGGTTAGTGTTGGATCCGGATTTTGGTTAGTTAAACAAGGACCATTTTTGTAATTTTGGATTTTTGAGGGGATGATAGTGTAATATTTCCAAAGTTATCACAAGGGTATTTCTTGCCAAATGAGAATAGTACAAGGGCATAAAACATAATTTTCCATTTTAAAACACCCGGGGACTAATATTGACATTTTTCAAACTTGGGGGACCAAAGTTGTAATTTTGCAAACTTGAACCTTACTGGACTAATCTTGACAACTTATGAATCCCCAAGGACCTTTGATGATATTTAACATGTTTTGAATAACCAGGGACTAGTTCTGCCAATTTGTGAAACTTCAGGGACTGAAAATGACAATTATGCAAACTTTGTTCGTTTTTCACTTGTTTTCAATCTTTTTGTTCCTGAATCATATAAAAACACTTTTTATGATATTTTCTGTATTATTTGACTTTTCAAAGCATTTTTGGCTGTTTATGTGGGTTTGAACAAGGTAAATATATGTGTATTTAGACACATATCAAATCCCCCACACTAAACAATTGCTAGTCCCTAGCAATCTTTTATGAAAATTTAATGGATTTTATCTCTTTACCAAAAGCCATTACTTCTGGAGTAGCCAATGTTTCAGTATGTGATACTTTCGTACAATGATAACCAAATGATTTTGAGCAAATCATCAGCTGTCAACGGTTTTGATTTGTCTTTACCAAAAGCCGTTTGCTTCTGGACTAGCCAACTCTTAGATAAATTACAGTTATTATCTTTGGTGAGCTGATTACCAATCATGGTTTTCGACTGCCTTTACCACAAGCCATAACCTTGCGGGCTAGCCAACTCTTCACTTATAAAGATATGGTGAGTCAAAAAACATACAATTTTGGGCAAATTGCAAGCCATAAACGGATTTGATTTATCTTTACCAAGAGCCGTTTGCTCCTGGATTGGCCAATCCTTATGTGGGTTAGACATGGCGGACTGATAACCATTTATTGCGTTCTAAGTGAGAAAAAATTTTAAAATTTTGGCCAAAAATGGGGGTACTGGGGCACAAAAAGGTACATATGTGAACAAATTCGCCAGAATTCCCCCCCACACTTAGAACTGAATATTGCCCTCAATATTCAAAGTACCGGTTGTTAAACCAACACTTAGAACGTGAAAGGGAAATACTAATAGCGATTATTTTATATACACTTTTTTTTTTTTTTTTTTTTTTTTTTTTTTTTTTTTTTTTTTTTTTTAACTGAATTTTCATACATACAACATGTGGGGCATCTCCCCCACACTAGGGTGAAACATAGGTGAAAACCCATATTTTGCTACTGTTTTTATTAACCGAGTCGCTAGCTTGACTCGACCCCGAATTCATTGGTTCATGGGGAAGTAAGTGGAAGAAACCATCTCCATCGGACTTTCATTCAATATGTTTAGATAAACACTGAAGTATTTGAAAGTTCCACTCCGATGAGATATACACAGACCCGGCTTACAAATGATAAATGAAAATGCCGGGATCAAAGATAGTGTCTTCATTCCCTAAGGAGTGAAGAACAGGAGAAGTCACCGTGTAGGTGAAGAAAAGAAAGAAAGTCATGATAAAAATCATGACTAACTCATCATCAGTAGAAGGAGAATTCATGATTTCCATATCATGAATCTCATCATTTAAGCTCATTTGATCAAGACAGATTCTGGGTGGGAGGGATGGGATTTTGATATCTAGCAAATTCTCAGTGTTGAGAATATTTTCCTCCGGGACATAAAGATAATCTTTGTCAAGATCAAAGAAGAAGTTATCATACTCCGGTGGAGATATGATATGAGTGAGTTCATCGGAGAACTCCTCGAAGGCAAATGATTCATATTCCGGAATAGAGTCATCGGAAAACAGGTCACTATCCTTTATGGGGATAGGAGATGAAATGGATTTTTCTTTGAAAGCCTCAATTTTAGAAATGAGAAGATTGACAGTCAATAATGTTGCTCGAAGAGCTTCATCTTTGATTTCAGTGTCAATTTCATCATTCTCTTCTTCTAAGCTGACTGGCTCAGAAGGAAATTCCTCCACATAATCGATGTCCTCACAAAATAAAGAATCATCATTACTTGAAGTATAATCATCGTCAGAATTGGAAAACATCTCAACATGATCATGTGAAATGTCAAGAGGAGGCAAATCACACATATTATCAGAGATACCCTCGGACTTACTTGGGATTGGGACAAGGTTTTCAGCACTAGACTTTATGAATTCGTCCGATTCCTTTTCAGGAATAGTGCTAATATGCTCATCCCCCATAATAAGAGAGTCCTCGTCGTCCTCCTCATCAATACAAATGGCTTTTATACGTTCCATTTGCTCGTCTGCTAGCAATTCTGCAATAGTCTTGTCTTCCTGCCTTTTCTGGACAGGTGTAATTGCAGCTGATGAATTCTCGCAACCTCCGCACATAGAATCATCATCATCGTCATCGTAAATGAAAGTTTGACGATATTTGGAACTCATTCTAGCTGTTTGTTCTTCTTCAGCTAGAAGCTCTCCAATGGTTTTCTGATGATGATCTTCTTGGGTATTTTTAACAGCCAAATCATTAAGTGTATCCATCATATTTTGGAGTTTTTGGGATACACTTTCAAAAGATTTTTCAAAAGGAGATGGCTGAGGTTGAATCATTTGATACTGTGGAGGCTGGTCATGACAAGAATAGTCGTAATTGTTACAAGGGACCTGCTCATAGACAAGCGGGGACCTTGTTTGACAATCGGATTCATAATGTGGACCACCACAGTACTCACAACAATACATTTGCTGTAACTGATTCGGTGAATCATATGGATATTGGTCATACCCGAAGTTTTGATTACATGGATCTTGTTCATAGACAGATGTATTTCCTGCTTGACAATCAAAACTTGGGTGAGGACCTCCACAATATTCACAAGGATCATTTGGCATATTTTGAAATGATATATCATTGAAGTTTTGATTAGACGGCTCTTGCCAAAATGAATCCTGAGAAGGGGTACTGAAATCGTTGTGAAAATCTGGATAATCAAGTGTGGCTGGCTGATAAGTGCAAAAACATTGCTTACACTGTGAATCATCCCCCAACGGATTTTCACACATACAACAATTAAGCTGAGTGAGTGAAGATGGTTGGGGTTGTGGAGAGTGTTTGGAAAAAGAATCCAGAGGTGGGACAAGTAGTGTGCTCTGAGAGCTAGGAATTTCCACCACTTCCGTTATGGTCTCTGGTTCTTGTTCTTGATAAACGTGAAGAGTAGGCAAGTCGTTCTTTTTAGTCACCGTTCTAAGCTCTGCACGTTCTCTTGACAAACTTTTAACCGTAAATTGTGACAGGTCTGGATTAATTCTTGACTGTTTGCCATTAATAGCATGTATCTTGGGCTGTGAAGGGCAGTCGGAAGAACTTTGAGAATCATTGATGGAATTAAGCACTCTTTTGAGGGCTTCTTTACACCAATAACAAGATCCACAATCCTTTGGTATGTGCTCTCCACACAGCTCACACGCACACTTTGAACAACGAAGGCTGTCAATCAACGGGCTTTCACAATTCAAACATTTGTACCCGAGAGACGCCATAGAAGAGAGGGTATACGAAGTTTAGAATCAAATGGATAGAGGGTAAAGGGATAAAGAATCAAAAAGGGTGAGAGGGAAAAGATGAATATTTTTGGGTTTTTTTGGTTTTTCCAATCAAAACAAGATCAAAGCACAACACAAGGAACTTAAACCTTAAATCAACCAGCGTACGGTAGCTCTCTGACTGAAAAACGCACAGAGTGGCGGAGAAGCAAAGGTGGGCAATTAATGCTCCTTAAAAACCCGCTTCTTTCAGTTCGACAATTTAATGTCAAACTATCCTTAAACCTCCGTTATAGTTTGTTTATCAATCAAAGGTGAGCCGAATTCGCAAGCGACACAAAGGCAAGTTTTTATCTTTGGTTTGGGAACTTATTATGGTCGTACCCCCAGTTAGGTAGTACTCTGTCTTTATTTTCGATGGTAATTTTTTATTGTTGTTTATTTATTAAAGAAAATGGAAAATGTTTTTGGGTTTTTAATTAATTTTTTTATATGATAATATATATAGAAAAGAAAAGAAAAATATTTTTGTATTTTATATTGTTTATGGGAAATAGGAACTTCTAGAAGAAGGATCTCGAATCACTAATCGCTAAAACTCTACACAATAGTCGCAGCACACCTCCCCAGCAGCGGCGCCAAAATTTGATCCGTCTGAAAACGTATATATAAATATAAACAGTCTCAGAACGAATACTCGTGTGTAGTGTGAAACCAGGCAAGTGATCACCTAGGTCGTTTCTCAACGAGGTGTGAATGAGCCAACTGTGAAAAGCTAGGATTAGAGTGACTGATGTGATTGGATATTTTTGATTTTGCTTCTTTACAATTCTAAATAACAAAAAAAAACAGATATACACAAGAAAATTGAACGCGAATAAAAATAAACTAAAACGCGTAACGGGAAAGCTAAAATGGGACTAAAAATAAAATTTATGAAATTTAAAACCTAAAAATGTAAATTTACTTAAAACTTATTTAAAAACTTAAATTATATTTTTTTATACTTTTTATTTCTATTTATTATTAATTATTTATTATTTAATAAATAATTAAACTAATTTAAATTATAAAAAATACTAAATGAGCAAAGAAAAATCTAAAAATTTTTCTAAAAATATTATTAAGTAAAAGGAAGCTAAGAAAATTATAAAATTGAAATTTACTTAATTAAAATTTAAAAAGATAAATTCTATTAAATAGAAGCTATCACTATTTTTCTATTTTTGGTTTTTCTTAAGGTCTAAAAATATGATTATATTTTTCCTAGATTAAAAATAACAAAAGAAAATTATGAAAATTAGATTTATATTTTTCTGATTATTTTTTTATTTATTATGATTTAATTACTAATAGAAACTAATAAAAAAGATTAAAAATATTAAATGACTTAGGAAAATTATGAAAAATTCTGAGTAAATCTAAAATATTATTAGAAAGCTAAGAAAAATAAAAGTGGAGCTTATCTAAGCCTGATAAGCAGTTTTGGGCAGATAAGCAGTTTGCCAATAAGCTAAAAAGCTAGGAAAATTACCAAAGGCTCAGAATAAGTTAAACCAACTTAAATAAGCACAAAACAACTCAAAACTACAAATAAGCACAAGGAATTAACAAGATAAGCAGTTGGCTGTTCACAAACTAGGGCATGAAACTCAGGCAAAACAGCAAACTTGCAGACCAATTATAAGTACTCAAATAAGCTGAAAAATAGAATATTATGGGGGCAAAAGTTACTTGATACTACTGGCTACATGAAAACACTAAAAGCCCCATCTCAAAACACCCAATTGAAGTCCAATTTTGCCTTAGATCAGCAGCCAAAAGCACTCAGTATTCACTGAGTGCAGATGTGCAGATGAGTGTGCAGAAGAGTGCACAGACCAAGGGACCAAATAGGCATTTGAGAATACTCTAATATGACCTATTAGAACTCAGAAATGAAAAGAACATGGCCAAAATAAGCTTGTGGCTTAATCTAGCTTATTTGGCCATTTTGAGTGCTAAAATTCCACAGCCAAAGCAAAACTTGATTTTCTATCTAAATGGCTGATCAGGACTTGGAAACAGCTTATTATGGCAAAGTTAAGCTAATCCAAAGTTGGGAAAAAGGTAAATGCACAGTAACAATGGGTTTGACCCTTTGACTGCACAAAACCAAACAACCCTTAATATGGTGACTGTCTAGATTTTTCAAATGAAATACAAAATTTTAAACTATAAGGTCTGATTTTAAAGACTAACTAACTTATATAAACACTAATTAACAACTTTTATATAACAGAAATAAGCACTATGATCAGCTATGCTACTTAAGGGTATTTTTGGTCTTTTATAAGTTTTTTAAGCAAAATGAAACTAGGACTACTAAATACTGATTCTACTGATTAAATACACTTATAAACTAATATTAAGCAAGAAATATCAGTGATAAGCTACTAATAAGCTGAGTAACAGTAAAATGCAAAAGTAGTACAAAATCAATGAAAAAGCTTACAACTTAAAATAGGCAATGAAGCAAAGAAATCTGATCAGAACTAGACTTGGCTTGTCACCACCAAGCTTAAACACCTCTCAGCTTATCCTTTCCAGCTTAACTCCACCAAATTGCTTATTTGACTGAAAATGTTGACTTTTTGACTTTTTCTTGAATTTCTTGGAATAGGACTGTGTAATCTATATGAGCTTACCACAAGCTAAGATAAGCTTGTATAAGCTTATAATAAGGGTGTGGAGTGATTTGTGATTGATTCTAACTACTATGGAACTTAATTCGAATCAACAGAGAAATTGAAAACTTGAAATCTTATTAAAACTTGGAATGATTACAATACATAAGTAACATATGACTTGAAACAAACTGAATTACAACTGAAAACCTTAAATGAAACTGAAATAACATTAAACTATTTTCTACACTAATTTTGGTCTTAAACTACTGACAGTCTTTATTCTTGGCCTTCTTCTCTTTATATAGCAATCCCAAATGATTCTCTGATGAATTCCGAGCTAATCCCACCCATTTAATTGCTTTGAAGTGATCTCAGCCATCCATGGCATTTTTGGCGGGAAAACAGGACATGTGGAATTTGGCTTTTTACTGAGTCATGTGGGCAAGTGGGAGTAGCTAAGAGATAAGGAGGGGGTTGAGGTGGATTGTCAGGGGTGAGGTGGTTGATTGGTGGTATTGCAGAGGTGAGGTGGGGGGTGGTATGGTATTAGGCGGGACATGGTTTTGGGAAGAAGACGGGTCAAACATAAGTTTGACCCTGATATTTAAATAAGGGTGTGGGCCGGGTTTATATATAAAGGGATTGGGCCTGGTTTATGGTTTTGGGTTGTAACTGGGTAAATGGGTTTAGTTATTTAGGATTGGATTTGGATTTTAGGGGTTAGTGTTGGATCCGGATTTTGGTTAGTTAAACAAGGACCATTTTTGTAATTTTGGATTTTTGAGGGGATGATAGTGTAATATTTCCAAAGTTATCACAAGGGTATTTCTTGCCAAATGAGAATAGTACAAGGGCATAAAACATAATTTTCCATTTAAAAACACCCGGGGACTAATATTGACATTTTTCAAACTTGGGGGACCAAAGTTGTAATTTTGCAAACTTGAACCTTAAAGGACTAATCTTGACAACTTATGAATCCCCAAGGACCTTTGATGATATTTAACATGTTTTGAATAACCAGGGACTAGTTCTGCCAATTTGTGAAACTTCAGGGACTGAAAATGACAATTATGCAAACTTTGTTCGTTTTTCACTTGTTTTCAATCTTTTTGTTCCTGAATCATACAAAAACACTTTTTATGATATTTTCTGTATTATTTGACTTTTCAAAGCATTTTTGGCTGTTTATGTGGGTTTGAACAAGGTAAATATATGTGTATTTAGACACATATCACTCTCCTAGACTATGGCATGAAGTTAGATAAGTGTACGACAACAAAGGAGCTATAGATGTTAGGTTATACCCCATTCAACACTCTCACATCAAACATATAGAATTTCGTCATCCCTTCCTTATGACCATAGGATATGTAGAAAAGGGTAGCATGTGACAATAGCCTTAACCAATTCCCTTGAGCATGAGATCTTTAACAACTATTTTTTTTAAAATCTAGGATTAATGGTATTTGTTGTCAAAAATCTAGTATCTTTAAAAATATATAAAAACTTCACATTTTGGAAAAATGATTTTTTTTTTACTATTTCACTTTTCTATTAACACGTTTTACTATCTCATTTTTCTTCTTAATCTATGTCCATAATTCTGTTTCGATCAAAGTCAAAGATTGGGAATTCTTTTTCTTACCCATTCTTCATAAAACACATTTTGAAATAAAACCAAATCTATTTTATTCAAATAACTTTAACATCTACATAAAAACCCACTTTAAAACATGGTTGAATAATGCTAAAAATATTTTTTTTTAAATCATGCATGGTGATCTCATATTTGTCATCTATATTTATGTACATGACATTTATAAGTGAACTAAGTCAAATCAAGCGGACCATGGTTTGTCTATTAAGATTTTGTTTGTAACAAGTCTAGAAGTACATGCTATCTTAAGTTCCCATTTATTGCACATAGGCACACATTAGGATCCCTCAAATAGTTCATTAATCTTCCCACTTACATATAATTAAGAAAATACTTGGTGTAGTTTATTGTTTCCTAGTCCATATATATTACTTGCTTGATGAGTATGTTTACATGCTAGATGAAATTACTTGTTTGCTTAATCTCTTTAATTAACATGTTTTGCATAAATATCTATTACATGCTTAATTGCCTCAAAGAGTTGGACTTGCTTGAAACTAAACCCAAAAACACAACCCTTTCTACAATTTTCTGCCAAAAACCCATTTTCAGTAATCTGGGAACCTACAGATGGGCGGCCCCCTTAATGTTTAAGGGGACCGACCATCTGATGGTTGAAAGTGCTGTCTCCTTTTCTGCTTTTTAGCCCATTTCATCCTACACTTCACAAAATTTACAAACATATCTTATTCCAATCCATCCAACAAATTTTATCCATTCCTTAATCCCATCAATCCTACACTATAAAAACTCCCATTCCTCATAATCTTCCATCATCTCATCATGCCATCTCCCATCAAACCAAAGCCAAAATCCTCAAGGTTAGCAAGGATGACCGAAAAACCCGTTTGGAGAAGAAAACCAAACCCCCGAAACAAGTCAATCACAACAAATGATGTGGCTAAACAACCAACACCTCCACCCACATTTGTTCCCAATTATACTCCCAAGCCTCATGCTCACCCTAATGAACCCTTTCACAAATATAACCAATCATCCCAATCTCATCATCTCATCATGCCATCTCCCATCAAACCAAAGCCAAAATCCTCAAGGTTAGCAAGGATGACCGAAAAACCTGTTTGGAGAAGAAAACCAAACCCCCGAAACAAGTCAAACACAACAAATGATGTGGCTAAACAACCAACACCTCCACCCACATTTGTTCCCAATTATACTCCCAAGCCTCATGCTCACCCTAATGAACCCTTTCACAAATATAACCAATCATCCCAATCTCATTCACAACACCTCACATCTTATTTAACCTACCAATGCACCATCCAAAACACTCACCACTCTTGAAATATCCTCTTCTTCCATATCTCCATCCTCATCCAATCATGATTACCCAATCTCACAAATGTCTCCACCACCATGAGTATTACCACCATCTCCTACCAACTCACATGTTACTCCTATGTTACATGTCCAAACATCCATCCCAAATAACAACCACACTCCACCATCATCACCTTCCTCCAAACACTTGAAGTTCATTGAAGAACTCAAGGAAGCCCATGAGCTTAGTGCTCTTCTTGCCTTACACCTTGCTCAACGCAAGATTGGATCAACTCCCTTCTAGCCCTCCTTCATCACAAAATAACCTCAACCTCCACCTTCGTTCCAAACTACACATCTCATCCTCAAACTAATCTCAATGAAACCTTTCAAAACCCTCATTATATTGGTCAAACATCCAACTTTACCTCAAACCACACACTTCAATTTCATCCACTTCCACCAAATGATCAAATCCACATTCTCACGGAAAAGGAAAGGTTCCGTGAAGATATAAACTAAATCCATGACCTTTGTGATCTCCTTGCTATACACCTCGCACAACACAACAAGGGCCAACCTAGATCCTCCATCCTCACTCCACTCAAATTGCTTACCTCACCCCCACAACTTGAATCAAGTTGATAATCATGTCAACTATTGTCCTTGTCGTACTTCCACTCCAAACTCTAGCACAACACCTCCACTAGCACAACACTCTAACCCTCAATCAACCCACTCCGCTCCAAACTCTCTACCTCCAAACTCTCCACCTCCAAACTCTCCACCTCCAAAAATATACCTCTATTAACCCAACATTCTTACCCTCACTCAACCAATTCCATCCCAAACACTCTACCATAAACCATCTAAGCATACTATATGCTTATGTTTCTCATTTTCCAAGCTTTCGTGTCACAAGCAAGTCCGAAAACTCTCTTTGGCAATTTAGGACCTTTAAATTAATGAATGTCTTGCTATGTGTTCTTAATATTTGTTTGCCATAATTGTTGTTTGCCATGATTGTTGTTCTTATATTCCATATTTTGCTATATATGCTTGTGCTTCTAATATTTTTATTGCAAGTATTCCATATATCGATTCTTTGATGCCCTCAAACGAGGGAGAGCACATATCAAGGGGGAGTTCTCGTCCCGACAAATTTTGTTTCTAAAACTTGTCGGCTTAACCTTTTTGATTCTACAAAAAGGGGGAGAAGTGAATATAAACTCACTAAATAGTTGTCCAAAAATAATGTTTCGGATTTAATGAGTTTAAGTTTTGTAATCATCAAAAAGGGGGAGATTGTTGATATAAATAATGCTTAAAAACATTATTAATACTTCTTGATATCTCTATGTTTTGATAATCACAAAATGTAAACTCATTAAACATAAACTTATTAAATAAACAAGTATTTAGTTGTAAATATTCATTTCTACAACTCAATCACTTAAGGTATGAACAAACAAATGCCTAATGCATTATATGATCAAAGGAACATTTTCTTAATCACTAGAATTTTTATAAAATGTCACAAACATTTTATATCTTTTAGAAAATCAATTTTGGTATTTAATAAAAATGTTTAATCCATTATAAATTTATAAATTCAATTTTTCAATCAAAAATGGCAAAAATGTTCCAGAAAAACCTTCCCCACAAAAAGACAAATCTGAGCAACATTCGGGTAGGGCGGCCCCCTTAATTTTACTAGGCGGCCCCCTTAATTTTAAGGGGACCGCCCCGCTCCTCTAGGTCCTCAGATTTGCCTATAAATACTGGTTCATCTCTGGACTTTTTCCTCACCTTTTGCACCCCCAAACCTTCTGTTCTAAATCTCTTCTTATCCTTCCAAATCCTTTCTAAATCCTTTGATCATATATTCTTAAGCATTGGTTTCCAGGTGATCCAAGCTTCTACCATTCAAGTGCAAAAGAAGAATACTCCTTCAACAACTAGAGAAGAAGTATTGCAACTTAGTATCATCTTGCTACCTAAGTTGTTTGTATCATCATTCATTCATTTTTGTATAAGTTGTGTATATTTGTTAGATAGGTGTGAGCATAATTGCTTAGGCTAGATTAGTGTGTAAGTAGTGAAGTTGTGAAGAAGTTAAGGTGTGTAAGTAGTGAAGGTGTAAAGAAGTAGAAAAGTACATAAGTAGTGCTAGGTTGTGAAGTAGTTGTGAAGCCGGTGTGAAGAAGTTGTGAAGAAGTCGTGAAGAAGTTGTGAAGTAGTTGTGAAGCCGGAGTGAAGAAGTTATGAAGACGTAGTGAAGAAGTTGTGAAGAAGTCGTGAAGAAGTTGTGAAGAAGTCATGAAGCCGTTGTGAATAAGTTGTGAAGAAGTTGTGTAGAAGTTGTGAGATTGGTTCTAGCTACGATTAGAACCCGACATCTAGCTTTGTGTCGTTAAACCGGTGTAAGCAAAAGTTGTGTAAGGTTTTCTCCGCCATAAGGGAGCTTGTTGACATAGTGAAGAAAACTCTCGAGTTAGGTGCTCGGGGAGTGGAGTAGGGCAAGGAAGGTGTCCTTGTATCCGAACCACTATAAATCTTTTGTCTCGCGGTTAGATCTTTCCATCTCTATCTTTCTTTTCATTTCATTACTTTACTTGCATTGTTTATTTAGATTTACTTATATTTGTTCATATTGTTCAAGAGTTGAGTTCACATAAATTCGAATCTAAGTTTTTAAAAGTAAACAAAGTTTTCATAATAAAATTAAAAAGGCGTAAAACTATTCAACCCCCCCCCTTCTAGTTTTTCCACAAGCATTTTTATTAAAACCCTAACATGTGAATATATGTATCTTCACCTACTTATGCGCATCGTTCCGACTACGATAACCATCATTCATGTCATCATAATTGGAGCTGCTGGCAGAAGACGAACACTGCAATGGTATTACATCCTTTGCTATTGTTGGATTTGATAATGACAATACCAAACTCATGGATTTCATTCTTTCGTGCTTATTTTTGAAATATTTCTGTCTCAATTTTTTGGTGCTGTTAGCAAATTGTAAATTTGGGTTATCTTCTAATTGCCTTTGTTCTTCTTTCAGCATTGGTAGTATATCTCGCATGGTTCCATAGTGTTGTGCGCCGCCATTCCCAGCCTGCAACGTAAAATGAAATTATTTAGTAACACGATATACAGATTTGGAAGAAGGTTAGTTTTTATTCATTTTGAACCTGTAAAACATTAATCAAATCTTTCATACTCTTCAGTTTACGATAGGGCCAACGCTTAATACCCACGTCTCTACAGCGGGTTTTGAATACACTTAAACAAACATTAAATTCTTTTGCAGCTTGCGCGATAGGCATGTGAAAGTACTTGGCGATAACCTCAAAGCCGAATTCCATCTATTTCTAATAGGGGTATCTGATATATGTGTGTGATAAAAGAACTGGTGAGTGTTGGTGGAGGCCAGAGTCCAGGTTTTTAAAGCCTGTCCAAGTGATTGACATTCCCAGCAGTTACAAAAAGGGTTTGTGATTCATAATGACTTATAAAGTAATTTAATTTCATAATTTATGCTTTGTTATTGTTAATTATTGACATTCTTTGACTGGAAGTGATTATTCGAGGAAGTATAAGATGGTTTGTTTCATATGAAAACTATAAAAAACATATATCATGTTAATAGACATTCTATATGAATGTTAAAAGAAGTAATGATAAGAAACGTTAACACATAACGACTCGTTACACCATATTCTGACACGTACAGTTGAACATTACTGAATATGGGATTAGGCGGATATAGGACAACATAGGTAAGTGATTACCCTTGACACTTGTTATTTGGCATTGCGTAATAGAATTTTAGAGGGAATTGTCATAATTTTAGTATGAAGGGCACACCAGATTCTGTATATCAGTGGATATGTAGTAGTAAACATGTATTTCAATTAATCCCTTCCGCTTACATCATTTCTTCGTGACTAAAGTTAGGCGACACAGTTCTTATTACTATGAATTTCAAAAAGAGTTAACATATCTCGGTGATGGGTTCTGTTGATTGGGAATCGTGGGCTGAGTAGATGTAACAGATGATGAATATTTTTTTTTCTAACTCTGTCACTCTATCTTTGTTAGCGCCTTATATTAATAATGATTAATAAAAAACAAACTGAAAATTGGTATTTTTTTAGTATCCTTGTATCTGGAAAATTAGGTTAGTTTTTTAAAAGAGCTATAGTTATTATAACTATATAAAAACGTATATCATTTAGATCCTTCATGCCTATTAGAATATAACTACTTATTTCGGTTTTGGTGGCTGTTTCTTTATTTGGAATCGTGTAAGGTCTAATTCATACGTGAATAACAAAGTGTCCTATATCATTGTTTAGTAACCTTCTCTCATTGCATAATCCGTAAATTGCATTATTTTAGATATTCAATTAGCATTGTTATAAATAGTAGAATATTTTGGTATTTGGTTCACAAATATAAGCCACACACCGTTAGGATTCATGGTAGAGTTGAATGATATCAAAACTCATATAGAAATAAAATAACATAAATAAGAACACGATTTATATTGAGGTAAATCAATATAGTTTCTCGCGACATCCAAATGATATCAGGAAACTATTATAAACAAAACTATTTTATTATGCCCATATGTCTATGTATGAAGACATTATTTGTTGATGCTTATTTCTTGATGATGTGTGCTTCTAGCCTGACGTAAACAACACCCCCATACTTACTCAGAATCCTCCACAATAAACCTAAACACATAAGATAAACAAATACTTATTAATAAGCATGTCAGAGTAACCCGGATAACGATTGCAGGTTCTCATCACCATGTTCTCACTTTCTCTTTTTCTTCCGTTCAGTTGATCCACTCCCAGCATCATTCAGCCACTCATCTGCATTAACCAATTCCACCTCTACATCGGAATCTTCTAGCTCCCCCCTGAAGACAATGAAATCATATATTACATGTGCAGGATATTGTTTAAATCAATATTCATATGTTTAATGTTTATTGCTTGTAACGGTTAATGGCAACTAACATATTCTTTTCCTTAATCTCTGCAGACTTAGAAGGTGTGGCGATTGATGGGTCCTGATGTGATTCCTTTACTGAATGGTTCAATGCGAGGCTGACAAATGCGCTGGAACAATCACCATCCACAGCCAACTCAGTTGGGTTCACAATCCAACATATGAATCTTTCGAAACTGTTACACTCGTAGTATGTGTGAGACTTTATCTCAAATACATGTGTTGTGCCAATGATCTTGGCTAAGGTCGGTGGCAAGGTACCGTGTTCATCTGAATACTATAAAGGAAGGTTAGTAAAAAGAGTGTTATGCAAAATATCATATATGTTACATATTCACCTCGTGTTCCAATTGCAGAAGCGAGGACGCCGAGCACTTTACCAACTGAGTCGATGGTTCATCGAAGAGCACAACCCCAGTTTTATCAGTGTGGTCGGACACACACAGCTCAAGCCTATACCTGTAAATCAGTTGTTTTACGGGTAAGTTATCAATTGTATTTGTTGCATTCCAAATAACGTTACATAATTTTAAACTATAACATTACCTAATATCAGGGTATGCAACTGGATTCTCACATCCATCGCACCAAAAGCTACCTTCAATTTGGGTGGAACCTTTTTTGCATTTGTCCCCATCACATGATCGGATGATCCACCCATTCTTAGTCCTGATATTGTCGATTGTCACCTTTAAATGGAAGGTTGCAGACTGTACACGGGAGGATCATTTAACCAACATGCAATGGGATGATAATATAGGCATGCAAGGATCGGAAAATTACTTACATCATTTGTCCGATTGCGTGACCACAGCAGAAGGGTTTCGACTGTCCCAGTTTTAGGTATAGAGTCCATAACAGAGGGGGCAACCTGTCTTTCGCCAACACAACTAACAGCCAGAGAATTGGTAAGTTGTTAAAAAAATAATGGTATTAACTTTGCAAACCATGGCAGATCAGGAGGGGGTTTTAATATTCAAACAATGTATTCGAAACGGCTATGAATGCTTACCCAGAGTCTGACATCAATTCCTTAATTGCAGGTATGTCAACATCGTCCAGAAGCATTGTCGATGAACTGCTGGATAAACACAGCTTATCTGGGATGGGATGTACAAATTCAGAGTCACATGTTCACAAGATTTATACAGATAAGTTTCAAAGTAAAAAAATACATACTGTTGTAATGTCTTGCAGTTGTAGATGTCATCACAATAGGACACATGACCACGTGTTTCATCTTTTTGTCAATAAGCACATCACATAACCCTCCCCATAACGTTACCCTTATTGATTGTCCCCTGTTGCATATACCGGGGGAAAAATGCGATAAATGTTAATATAGTTTCTAAAATTGTAACACCAATAATGTAGATTAAAGTTGCTATATAAACTAAGCTGTAAACTTCATAACAATAAAAACGAATATTTTTGTTCAAATAAAAGTCATATAAACTAACTTTAACATCTTTTGATCAATATGATATATATGGTTTTGATATATATATTTGGAAGAATAGATCGAACAAAGTGTTGTATTCTTTCATTAAAAGATTAATAAACATATATAACAGTGCTAACCTATGATTTGCCAGGTAGAATTCAAGATTTTTGGAACCGGTCTTAGTGTGGTTCATCCTGCCAATGTTTGTCACATATCCGGCTACATCTGCCAGGTAACAATTCGAATATTAATCCATCATACCATTTATAGTGGGGCATCACTAATTTTATAAAACAAATACAAACTTACCAATAAGATACTTGTTCCTTGTAGGTTTTATATTTTCAATATCCACCAACTGCAAAGGATACCTAATGAACCCTTCAGAAATCACCAAAGACTTCCGTATGCGTGTTTTGCCATCAAATTCAAGCATAAAGGTATCATCTTTTCTAACGCGATATTCTTCCTTGTTAGCCAGCACTACAAAATCTTTTATCGAGTATACACCACCTTCCTTTAACATGAGGAATTTGTGTGCCACAGTTTCCCTGGCAGTGCAGTGGATAACATTACCCTGCAATAATATGGTGTAAAAAAGCATATATATTAGCAGCAAACATAACATGTAAACATTACCTTTGCATCAGATACAACAAAATCGGTACTCAATAGACGCCCGGTTGTAGCCTTCACATCCCACATCATGCACAGCATAACAACAATGTTTCCAGTTGAAGAGAATTTTAACTCGTCAATGAACATATGGGAAGCTGCATTCACATCCTTGTCAGCCATTGAATGGGCTCACCTGTATGCACGAATGAAGCAGCACTTGTATGTATGGGCAGCAGAAGTGTTGTAGCCTCAAGGTCATATGATGGTCTTTAATTGTAGTATTCATGGCTCTTTTGGTTCATATTTTGTAACCCCTATTAACTAATTGTGTATTTATATGATAGCCTATTTAGTGATTGTAAATTTATATGATAAAATTGTATTTCCGAATGCATTTTTTTGTATTATTTCCAAGCTTTACCATGTTGCACAATACAACCTTTTATGCACATTTACTTTTCCATATTAAATGTAGGAGGAGTGAATCTTTATATATATAAGATTTTACTCCCAATTCAAAATACCCATCAATTATAACACAAAACAACCTCTGCAATTGTAAGATTTTAAAAAGTTTTTGTCTTTTACTTCGTTAGTTTCTCGATGAGGTGCAAAACGGCGAAGCCCACCGGTTTCGTGGTGAGCGAACGGCGAGGGGTGAAGAGGTGTCACGTCGGAAACAGCGAGCCCCTCTTCACCATACCACTTGCTCTTACGTGTTTTTAACACAATTGAATTTTTAGATGGTTGTTACATTTGTTTAGTGGCTGTTAGGCCGGTCACAATAGAGTCGATCGAGCCCTCCACGATCGATTGGGAAGATCGATTTCCTTATTGTGGATACTCGATCTGTGGGAATCGATCCCCCAAACTTGTTCAGGTTTGCGATCGAGTTTGTGCAAAGGAACAAAAGTATATTTGACCATTTGAGGTTCAAAAAAAAAAAAAAAAAAAAATTCTTTCAAACCACTATAAATACCTAACATATTCAACACACTTCAAACACCAAAATCTCTCACAATTCTCTAATCAAAATCTCACACTTCATTATTTTTCACACATTCTCTATATTTTTCCACACTATGGATTCTTACGAGATATTCTTTGCCGATTCGTCCTCGGATGATGAAAATGAAGTTAGTAGCAATTTTATGATGTTTGCAGAAGAGTGTTGGGAGGCTTTTCAAGCATCACAAAAAGTCTCATGAAACCAAATCAGTAGGGATCGTTTGGGTGCTCATAACCGTTTAGTTGTTGCTTACTTCTGCGAGACCCCAATCTACGGCAATCAAGCATTCCATGATCGTTTCCGAATGACCCGAAGACTATTCACACGAATTGTTCAAGAGGTAACCGATCATTCACCTTATTTCCAACAAACTCCTAGTTGTATGGGCGAACTTGGTATTTGTCCATTGATGAAGTGTATTTCGTTAATTCGTCAATTAGCATACGGAGTCAATCCTGATGCTCTTGACGAATTTGTGCAAATGGGTGCGTCAACAATTCGTGAGTGTCTCCAAAAATTTTGTGAGGTCATCATGGAGTTATATGGTCCAGAGTGTTTGAGAAAGCCGACGGTTACTGACATTGACAAACTGTATGCTCATCACTACGAAAGGCATAGGTTTCCTGGGATGATAGGAATCATTGATTGTACAGATTGGCCGTGGGAGAATTGCCCACATGCTTTAAAAGCTCAATTTTGTAGGGGTGATCACGGGTCTACTCCATTCATTTTATTAGAAGCGATCGCCTCCCAAGATTTATGGATTTGGAATGCGTTCTTTGGTGTCGCAGGGATGAATAATGACATCAATGTTTTACATAAATCTCCCATTTTCAATGATCTCAAAACGGGGAGAGCACCAGATGTGGAATTCTATGCTAACGGCGTGCCTTATAAACGGGGATACTATCTTGCTGATGGGATATATCCGAAATACTCTGTTATTGTGAAGTCCATTAAAAATCCAGGGATGGGTGATGAGAAATGAATAATGTATAAGACGATGCACGAAGCAGCAAGAAAAGATGTTGAACGTGCTTTTGGTATACTAAAGAGGAAGTGGCTTATGATCAAACATCCGACTAGAGGGTTTGACAAAGAGCGTCTATCACATGTTATGTATACATGCATCATATTACATAATATGATAATTCAGGACGAAGGGCGGGCGATATCTCCCACTTTCTTTCCAGCGGAGCAGCACAGTTCTTATGATCTCATAAGAACACATGTGGAATCGTTGGAAATTACCAGGGAGATATGCAACAAAACAACTCATCTTAGCCTCAAAGCAGATTTGGTAGAAGACATTTGGAATCGTCATAATCAAGATTAGTTTAGTCGTTTTATTATCGTAATGTTTTAGTGTGATTTGAATTTTATTGTAATGTTTTGTTTTAATTGAATTATTATGTAACGTTTTAATTATTAAATAAAATTTGAGTTTGTGTTTAAAAATGTATAAAAAAAAAAAAAAAAAAAATTGAACTTGGTCGCCCTTACTGGGGCACCTAATCGCCTGTAGGTCACTGGAGAGAGAAAGCTGACGTGACGGGGGGGGGGGGGGGGATTGGTTGCCTTACTACGGGCAGCCTTATAATTGTATGCTACAGTACCAGTTAATGATTGTCTAACAAAACTAACACAATTCCATTATTAGCAAGTGTTTTGTCTGAATTTTTTAAACCTTCCTTTTTGGGAAAGTTCCAAATACATTTATAAAGTAGTAAAGATTATCATTTTGTGCAATGCATTATTATACAATGTATATTGCATAAAATGATGTATGTATACAAAAAATGGTATAGATATCACCCGATTTTTGAAAACCCTTTCTCCAAGACCAAATAAGAATACCATTAGGTTGTTAAATTTTGGTAATTTGGTATGTGTAATTCAAATAAAACTAGACGAGTACTCGTGCATAGCAACGGGATTTATAGTGGCAAATAGTTTTCGTAATAAAAAAAAGCTTATGTGGGTTATAAACGAAAAATAATAAAAGTTTGAGGATTTGGGGATTAAACATAATGTTTTGAAACCTGGTTCGACCCGGTTGAACCGTTCCGGTCGAAAAATGGGTCAATTTAAACCGGGTCAACCCGATGTGTTAGGTTGAAAAAACGGGTCAAATTAAACCGGGTCAACCCGTCGGGTTTGAAGCGTCCCGGGTCAACCTGGTTTTTTATGTGTATTAATAGTTTCCTTTTGAAACATATGTGTATTAATAGTTGAAATTGCTCATAATTAATTATTTCAACATTTCATTTTTAAATTTTTCAACAGTTCACTTTGTCCATTTTTGTTTTATGGATAGTATAGATATAGATGATAAGGTTTTAATCACAATACTTTTCATTCGATGTATGGTGGCTTAGTTTATAAACAACTTCATAACATATAGGGGCATGTGGTTCGTGAATTTTAAATCATGGTGTTTAAAATATGACGAGTTTTGATTCTTTGAAGAGTTTAAGATTATGAGTTTTGAAATCATTTCGTGCGTTTGGTTGACAGATATCTCTACAAAGATATAAAATATAAATACTAATAACCGACTAAAGCGTACTTTTATACTAATAACCGACTAAAAAAACGTCCATTTAAATATCATGTGATATCTTAAACTTTTTTTACAACAAAACATAATCCTTCCCTAAATTTAAAATACAAAACCATAAAATACAAAACCAACCAAAACAATCAAAATTTGATGAATCAAACAGCCCAAAATCATAAACCAGCCATTGTAGTTTCTTTAGATATTACTTTTGTTTTTGACATGTCTCACATGCAGGGTTCTAAAAGGCGTGCCATGGTGGCGCCAAAGCGCGAGGCGTGGCCTCAAAATTACGAAATACACTAAGGCGTTGGCTTTATGCATGACGTGAGTTGAAGGGTAAAAAGGCGTGTAAAGGCGCAAGGCGTGGCGAATATTTTTGAGTCGTTTAGAGGATTTACTAGTATTTTGGATTTGAGCTTGCATTTACTAATATTTGAGATTTGGGGTTGTATTTACTAATGTTTACCACTCAAATAATTATGAAATATGATATAAATCAATACATTTATAAATATTTTTTGTTGTTTTAATTCACGCCTTAAAAACGCCATGCCGCCACGCCTCACGCTAAGGCTTGAGCCTTGATCATGTCGTCATGTCATGCCTCACGCTATTTATAACATTGCTCGTATGTAATCAGGCAATGCCAACATTTTTCCTAAAAAGAGTCTTTGATAATAACAGCTTCAAATACATAAACCACATCCAAACACTACCTAAACACAAGTAAAAACAAGAAAAAATAAATTCAAACAACAAAATTAGAAATATGAAAGAGTGATTCAATTTCAAAGAATATTCACATTGAGTTCAAGGTACTTCAACCCACAATCCAGTATGATCTATGAACATTTCCGAACTATGACTTCCGTACCGGTCACCTCAATTAACTTGTGCTGATAAGCCACTTTTAATTTCTTCAACAATTTTTTTGACGATATCTGCACTACACCTGCAGAATAACTCAACATAATGTTAGGAAAATCAGCATTCTCCAATTTCTAAAACAAGAAGTATAATTTACCTAATTTTATTATGAGTTGCTATATTTTGAGGAATATGATAAGTGTTGGAGTAAAGATTTGAAATTCACCAAAAATTTGAGTATTCCAGCCCAGGTGCATTAGTTGCTTCAACAAGAGCATTTCTCCATACTTCCATCCTTGGGTGTGTATAAAATTCAGACATTACTTCCCCAAAATACCCTTTTTGTGTCCGCACATCATAATGGCTCACGTTGTAGAATACCGGCAAGACAAACTGTCCTTTTTCTTTCATGCACTCGATAATCTTGGCAACTTCATCTAAGTAACAAGGATTAACAGCAAACTTCTTGGTGAATATAATAACAAAAAGGCCAGGCGTGATCGTTCAATTGCCTTTAGGAGTGTTGGCTCCTTACGGGCTTGTGTCTCATCATAATTGTTTGTGGAAATTCCTTCTTGCTTAAGAGCAGCACGGATATCATCAACAATGTGACACTCGCTGTCTCGGGCTCTAAAACTAACGTATACATCATACAAAAATCCACTTGTCCCCTATTGAAAAAACAAACAAACAAAAGGATTAGGAAGCAAGCATAGCATTTAAGAAATTTAATGCATATTTATTATAAGCCATGTAAAAGCCGTGCTACTCTACTCAAGCCTTATTCATAAACTGAAGCCAAACATATACAAAATTTACATCAAGTATAGGTCGAGGTTCATTTGAGTCCACCAAATAAACTTGGGACCATATACGTCACATGTGCTTAGGCTTTAAATCAAAAGTAATTAAATTTAGTGAAATTTCAACACATGTGATTTAAAAAAACTTTCAAATCAAATTTAAGTAAATCAATCTTGACCATCGATTTTTTGATCTAAGGGCCTTGGTCGCAAGTCTTTTGGTAGTCTCAAATGAACTCACTCCATCAAGTGTAAGCAATGACTAACTGAAATAAAAAGCTAGTGGTAAAGCTTTGATGCAATATATAAATGTTAGGCAGGTGCAGTTAGAATTTAAATAGCATGATACACATATAAATAAATAAACACATCAAGAGTATGTAGCGGAAGCAAGATCTTAATTTAACACATATAATGAATTACCGAATAATAAATAGAGTTACCTCAAGATCCTAGCAAGAACAAGGATCGGTCTTCTCTTCACTTCACAAGATCAATAAACAGGATTCACATGAAACCCCGTACCATTTTGTTTCACAATCCAAGATTAACAACTAAAGTAAGTTGTTACCGAACTCTTGTACACACGTACTATAACCGATCAAGTAATGATGCTAGTGATTGAACACGTAAAACCAAAACTATTTTGCTACACAAAAAGTATGGATCGACACAATGGGATTGTGTTCAACCGGTTTTAGAAGTAGGAAGAGAAAAACACAAACTTTAGGGTTATAATATTGCACAAGGTAACAAAACAATGACCCATAGGTTTGTATTTATAGTAAATGGGAAACTTGGGGCCAAAGACAACCGATTAGGGTTATTAACCCTTTGCACCGATCGGCTCAACCCAATGGGTGGGTTCTAGATCTTTCTTTGATTCCCAATTTTCACTAACAGTCCTTCCTTTATTCACTAACGGTCGTTAGTATATTCCGTTAATTACTTAACGTCCGTTAGTTATCATTTCGTGTCCAAATAATTAATATATACAATAATTATACATATTAATTATGTACTTAATCATTCATACGTAAAGTGTGCAATCCTTCGGTCCCGTGTTCGAATCTAGACATACACGTTTAATATTTTTCCATTAACTCTAACAGCTCCCACTTGGAAATCTATTAAAAGTGTAATGACATTGGTTAGCGTCTAGCAACACGCCAATGCCCATAGTACAACTCGGGTGGTGGTCTCTTGGAAAAACCATTTGATGATAACTCATCATACTTATCCTTTTGTTTCTAATACCATATTAATAAAGATATGGATCTAAGTCATTCTTTATTAATAATTCTGTTTCTCGTTATTCATGATTAAATAAGATTACCAAATCTTCTGAATCATCAGGGGAGATCTTGGGTGTGGCCACACAAACATCTTATTAATCCCACGAGGGGCCTAGCAGTATTAAACTTCAAATAAATTTGAAGGAAAAAATCCTATTTTAACTACGAGCATAACTCATACACTTCGCAACACTTCCGAAAACAATCCGTAAAGCTACCAGTTACGTATAGCATTAAATTGAATTACAGAAATGCACTACATGCATGACGGTTATCTGGTATCTCAAGTCTGAGGATAACTATATTGACATGATTTACTTAATGACAAGATCCATAAAGTAAACTCATGAAGTCGGGATAAGTCCTATATTCAAATCATTGAATATCATGTGAAATTGGTATCTCAACACATCAATATACCTTCAAGTATATTCTACCAATACTCACATTTGTCTTCATTTAATGATATTCCCATATCATTAATCGACAACGGACAGTTTAGAATATATAAATATATTCATGGATATAAACATGCAAATATAGGATATATTATTAAGATAATGATAAATAAACATAACACCGTATTTTATTTCATTAAAATAATAACTGTTTTACAACATACTAATCACAGATATGCATGAAACTATCAGCTAAACGAAGTCCTATGCCTTCAGAAAGTTGCTTAAGCTTTCCACCAGGTAGAGCCTTCGTTAATGGATCTGCTAAGTTGTCATCTGTGTGAACTTTGAGTAATTCGATCTCGCCTATCTCCACTTGTTCTCTAACATAGTGGTACCGGATTGGGAAATGTCTGGTGCCCTTCATGATTCCAGGCTCATTAGCAAATGTAATTGCGGCTGAGTTGTCACAATACATTTTTATAGGTCTATCGATTGAGGGCATAACTCCAAGCCCTGAAACGAACTTCCTAATCCAGACTGCTTCCATTGCGGCTTCTGAGGCAGCAATATACTCACTTTCTGTTGCAGACATCGCTATAGTACTCTGCTTCTTGCTCTTCCAATCCACTGCACCTCCATTGACAACAAAGACAAAACCCGTCTGCGACTTCGTATCATCTTTATCACACTTCCAGGATGCATCGCAGTAACCTGTAACACACAGTTCTGCTTCTGGATTTCCCCCGTACACCAAAAACATTTCTCTTGTAGATCTTAAATACTTGAGAATATGTTTCACAGCAGTCCAGTGGAGTTCACCTAGATTCTGCTGATAACGACTGGTAATGTTTTGAGCAAATGCCACATCGGGCATTGTACATCGCACAACATACATAATTGATCCCACAGCCGAAGCATAAGGGATTCTCTTCATGCGTTCCACCTCTTCAGGTGTCGAAGCACAAGCTTTGCTACTCAAGCCATGTTCTACTTGCATTGGCAAAAATCCCTTCTTGGAATTTTGCATATTGAATCTCTTCAATATCTTGTCAATGTAAGCACTTTGGCTTAAACCAATCAACCGCCTAGATCTATCTCTGTAGATCTTGATTCCTAGAATGTATGCTGCTTCTCCTAGATCTTTCATGGAAAAATATTTCCCAAGATAGGCTTTCACCTCATGTAAACTTGGAATGTTTTTACCCATAATCAATATGTCATCCACATATAGAACTAGGAAAATAACATCACTCCCACTAGCTTTGTGGTATACACACGGCTCATCAAGATTTTGAGTAAATCCAAATCTTTTGATTTCCTCATCAAATCTTTTATTCCATTGACGTGATGCCTGCTTCAATCCATAAATGGATCTTTGAAGCTTGCATACACGATCAGGAAATTCTGGATTCACAAACCCCTCAGGCTGTGCCATATAGATGTCTTCATCTAGGCGACCATTCAAGAAAGCGGTTTTGACATCCATCTGCCAAATCTCATAATCATAGTGTGCAGCTATGGCTATGAGAATCCTAATAACTCTAATGTCAGCTACATGAGAAAAGGTCTCCTCATATGTTTGGGTAAAGCCTTTAGCCACCAAACGAGCTTTATAGGTGTGTACATTGCCATCCATGTCCGTTTTCTTTTTGAAGAGCCACTTACTCCCAACAACCTTAGCATTGGGAGGAAGGTCTACTTCAATCCAGACTTCATTGTCTCTCATGGATTGCATTTCCCCATTCATAGCAACCTGCCATTTATCCTTCTCAGGACTATTAATGGCAGCCCTATAACTAGTAGGTTCATCAAGATCCCCTAGTATAGTTTCCTCGCACTCTACGTTTAAACATAGACGTTCAGGAGCTTTTACAGATCTTGTAGATCTGCGAATGGGAACCACTTCAACTTCAGGTGGAGGACCTAAAATTTCAGGTTCCACAGGAAGTGTGCTAGTGTTTTCAGAAGGTGACGTATCTTCTTGATCACTTTCAAGATCATAAACTCTCCCACTGAATTCTTGAGATATAAGATTCTCCTCAAGGAAATCTCCATACCTAGCCACAATGACTTTATTCTCAGGTGGGAAGTAAAAGTAGTAACCCTTTGTTTTCTTAGGGTATCCTACGAAGATACACTTAACAGATCTTTGTTGGAGTTTATCTGGTGAGCCACGTTTAACAAAAGCCTCACAACCCCAGACCTTTAAGTAAGACAAGTTGGGAGCTTTTCCAGTCCATAATTCATATGGAGTCTTATCAACCTTCTTAGTTGGAATCCTATTCAACACGTGAACAGCAGTTTCAAGGGCATAGTCCCAAAAGGATAAGGAAATAGTTGTCAGATTAAACATAGATCGTACCATATCTAGCAATGTATGATTTCTCCTTTCAGATACACCATTTTGCTGTGGAGTATAAGGAGATGTGATTTGCTGGACAATTCCACACTCAGCTAGATAATCTTTAAACTCTTGGCTTAAATACTCACCACCTCTATCGGATCGAAGAGCCTTAATCTTCTTACCGAGTTGTAATTCTACTTCACTTTTAAAAACCTTGAATGTCTCAAAGACTTCATGTTTATGTTTAAGTAAATAAACATAACCATAACGACTATAGTCATCCGTAAAGGTCAAGAAGTAGCTAGCACCGCGTTTTGACACATGTCTAAGTGGACCACACACATCAGTATGTATTAATCCAAGTAGATATGTAGCCCTTTCCACTTGATGTGAAAAAGGTTTCCTTGTCATCTTCCCAGATATGCAAGATTCATATTTATCAAATAAGTCATCATTGATATTTTGCAAAAGCCCATCATGTTGCAGCTTTTCCATGCGTTTCTTGCCTATATGAGCAAGACGACAGTGCCAAAGATAAGACGAATCCAAGTTAGACTTGATTCTCTTATTGCCAATGCTATACACAGAATTATTTCCATTGGACACACGATTATGCATGTCAATTTCAAACACACCATTTATTGGAATTGCATTAAAGTAAAAAACATTGTTTAAAGAAACCGAAATTCCATTATCATTAAATGTGTGAACGAAACCATTATCCTTTAACAAAGAAACTGAAACAACACCCCTAATAATAGACGGTGCATAATGACAATTATTCAAAACTAGAATTAACCCCGAAGGTAAAACTAAATCAAATGTCCCTATGGCTTCAATTGTTGCACGTATTCCATTGCCCACGTACAAGTAGCATTCTCCATAGTTCAGCTTCTTTGCTCCCCTAAGCCCCTGCGATGTATTACAAATGTGAGTACCACATCCTGTATCATAAATCCAGGCATTTTGCTTACGAGGAAAAGAAAATAATTCAATCATAAAAATAACTGAAGTGCTCGCGCCATTTGCAGCCTTGGCATTTTTATTCTTGCGACACTCCTCAAGTAGCAATGGACAGTCCCTCTTCCAATGTCCAGGAGTGTTGCAGTGGTGACAAGCAGCCATATCCTTCTTGGAATAATCCTTCTTCACAGGAGGATTCTGCTTCTTAGGCTTCTGCTGATGGATCACAACCTGTTTTCCTTTGTCAGCTTTACCTTTGCCCTTCTTGTTCGCGTGTTGCAGTTTATTGGGCTTAGTAACCCTACCACCTTTTATTGCCATTACAGCAGGTGTAGGTGCCTTCTTCAAGAGTCCCTTCTCAAAGTCAATAAGCATTGCATGTAAATCACTTATTGTCTTCCCCGTGCAATGCATATTGAAGTTGCGCACAAACTCACCATACAATTCCTCGTTAATGGATCGATTGATGAGGCCAACTTGCACATCTTGCACGTAACCACATCCGAGTGCATCCAATTGGTCCAGATAACCTTTCATTTCCAATACGTGGGCACTCACGGGTTTACCAGCTTCCTGCTTACACTTGGCCAGAGAGTCTAAGACATCATACAACTCTGCCATAGGTGGCTTCTCAAACATGCGTTTGAGTTCGTTGATCATGTCCATGGGACCATAGTTCTCAAATTGCTTTTGTAATTGAGTGTCCATCCCAGATAACATTAGACAAGCCACATCATTGTGCTTCTCATAATCATTGTTATACTCTTCAAGCACTTCATTAGATGAAGAAGCAGCAGGAGCTGTAGGAAGAGGCTTACTAAGATATTCAAATCTTTTGGCCATTCTAAGAACAATCCTCAAAGAACGGTACCAATCATTGAAATTTTTAGTCCCAGTCAACTTTTCTCTTTCAATCATAGTTTTGAAAGCAGAACTCATGTTACTCATGTTGTTGTCGGGTTGGGCCATTTCTACAGAAAAAGTTCAAAAGTTAGTACTTACGATAATAAACTTTTCAGAAAAATTAAACACCCATGGTAAATAACATTTAACCATTTAATTTTCACTGAAAAATAGGATCCAAATTGACGTCGTTTCATTACATCAGCTTTGGCTGCTAGCAATGAAAGTACTCAATACGGTACGGGTTGAACCCAATTGCCAATATCCAATTGCAATTCCTAGAATCATGGGACTTACATATTTTGCCAACCTCAGTTGCAAATGTAAGCATGTTTCATCCCCAAATCTTTATGTCTTGACGCCGTTTCATTACATCAGCTTTGGCTGCTAGTAATGAAAGTGCTCAATTAAGTTAACCAACTTAAGAAACTGCAAATTAACGTCGTTTCATCACATCAGCTTTGGCTGCTAGTAATGAAAGTACTCAATTTACCCTTTGATTACCATCCCTTGATCATTACATCAGCTTTGGCTGCTAGTAATGAGGGCATCTAATCTCAGGTGTTTTCGTTTCATTGGATGGCATATAACTTAAATTTTAAGGGTATTAATTTTGATGTGTAATCAAAAAATATGTACAAAGATGTCAAGCATTCATCTTGTATCATATGTTTTCTACAAAAACCATTTACTCATTAGCAGCTTAAAATCAACAAAATTTTAATTGATGGCGTTGAGAAGCTTACAACTTTGCCTTAAGATGCTTCGTACATGTATAATGGTTTACTTGGTAAGTCTAATGTGACGCACAGGCGAGCGGAGAGACAGAATGGAGTCTCTTTAAGGCCACAATTTAATGCGAAACCAACCTTATACCCACTTTATAGTTTGTCAACATTAGATCCGCCGCTTCAACCATTATGTATAGTTGCATCAATCAATTAAAAACTTTAAGATTTTAAAGCTTAAAACATTTATGTAGTAAATTATTAAATTGCTAGTCTCGCCTGGGAGTAAATTACCGTGCGAAGCGAACCACTATAGGCACATAAGACTTGACAATAAATAATTTACCACAAAGGTTTCATAGTTATTAGGTTCATTTATTTTTTATTCAAAAATTACCCTCTTTGTTGCTTACAATCCATCATAATTTAAACAAAAAGATCAAGTAATTTAACAAAAAAATAAATAAACACATAATAACACATATATGATAAAATCATATAGCCACATGCAAACCTTTTGATAAACCCTATTAATAATCTCTATGTGAATTTTTTAATGTATATAATTACTAAAACTCCCATTGGTTTTCGAGCTCATTGTACCCAATGAACCACAGACGCCAATAAATTGATCGCGTAAGTTTTAATAATTACATACCATATTGCACATAACTGATTCATTAATATATATAATTATGTCTTCCCTAATTTTAGATTTATCTAAAAAACATGTAGCACATAAAAAAACCTAATCCATAATTCCTTGCATGAAGAATCATGGATCAATCAGAACGTAACCCTAATTACTCAAATAAACACATAAACACAACATGTTCTTAATTTAGGGTTACAAACTAATAATTAGTTAAAATAGGGTTGAAACCCCAACCCTAAATTCTATTTGATTTTTAATTGAATGTTTATTTAAAAAGAAAAAAAACCCTAAATTGACTTAACATGTGTATACAAATCAAGTATTGATTTTTATTATGCGTTTAGGTAATTACATTAACATGTTAAATTGGCTCATGATGCCACTGTTAGAATTTAAATAGCATGATACACATCTAAATAAATAAACACATCAAGAGTATGTAGCGGAAGCAAGATCTTAATTTAACACATATAATGAATTACCGAATAATAAATAGAGTTACCTCAAGATCCTAGCAAGAACAAGGATCGGTCTTCTCTTCACTTTATAAGATCAATAAACAGGATTCACGTGAAACCCCTTACCATTTTGTTTCACAATCCAAGATTAACAACTAAAGTAAGTTGTTACCGAACTCTTGTACACACGTACTATAACTGATCAAGTAATGATGCTAGTGATTGAACACGTAAAACCAAAACTATTTTGCTACACAAAAAGTATGGATCGACACAATGGGAATGTGTTCGACCGGTTTTAGAAGTAGGAAGAGAAAAACACAAACTTTAGGGTTATAGTATTGCACAAGGTAACAAAACAATGACCCATAGGTTTGTATTTATAGCGAATGGGAAACTTGGGGCCAAAGACAACCGATTAGGGTTATTAACCCTTTGCATCGATCGGCTCAACCCAATGGGTGGGTTCTAGATCTTTCTTTGATTCTCAATTTTCACTAACGGTCCTTCCTTTATCCACTGATGTGATTTAACCACTTTCACCAACTCACCAATAATTCTTGTACAAGAATTATATGCAAGAAATTCCAATGAAGATCCAAGAAAGTAAATCTTGCACAATCGAATAGAATTATGCATGATCTAATCACGTGGAATACCACAAAATACAATCTTTAAACGCAAGATTCGACTAGAAAACAATAAAATCTTCACAGAACCACGCGTGAAATCAGTAACAAACACAACCTTAACCTTAATCTTTGTCTACGATTCCAAGAGAAGCACAAAATGTCACGTTTTTAGAGATCAAAAAAACGAAACAGTAGGTATTTTTGAACAAAAACCGAACACAAAAACCCCTACCTCGATGTATGGCGTATTGATACCACTTGTTGTAGCTCGAACTTTATCTTTATCACACAAATATAACTCGTTTAAGCACAATAGATGGGACAAGGGATATGTATGTGGATCTTATCTTAGAGAGAAAGAGAGATGAGACAACTTTTCATCTATTAAATTGCACACACTTGCACCACCTCACAAATGAGGTATTGTGTGGTTTATATATTACAAGGTATGATGCCCTAAAGGCTTTTGATGGGCTTGTGGGCTTTTGACCAAAGGATTGGACTTTTACATTACATGCTAAATCTTGCACAAGCCCACTTACCTTGACTAGTTAAACATATTATACAAAGTTCTAAACAATGTGAATGACCATCACTTTAATATATAAATTTAAAGCTAACAAATACAATAACATGAGTCCGTGACTCTTGTAGATCCCTCACAACTGACTGATCCATCGGATAGCCATGGGGAAGTGTTTCTTTGTCCTTGTAAGTCAGGATACTTTCTTGGTGAAGAGCTGTGCAGAGAAGATCTACAAAGTTCTTGCGGGTGTCTCGTCCTTGAAAACTTCGAAAAACATCATGATTCCACCTTATATCAGGAGGAGGATTCAAACTAGCAGAAGATAACACCAATGATTCCATTTAAGTATTGAGAAATTCAGTTAAACCAAGTTCATCGACAAGATGTACAAGATTCTCGGCTTTTTAGTAAATATAAACAGCAAGTCGCCTAAATAAAAAAAAAAAAATAATAAAAATAGAAAGAGCTATCAGTTGAGCTGTAGTTCACCATTTAGTTTTGTTTTCGTGTTAGATTCCTAATGTTTTTTTTTTTTTATGGTGTTTTTTTTTTTTTTTTTTTTTTTTTTTTAATTTTTTTTATTATTTGTTGCTGACTTATAAAGAAGATAAGTTCTACACAGCTCATTTTTTAAACATTGTTTAACATTATGCATGTGTCATTGATTGATCAAAGGAATCGATAATTTAATAAAGATTTTTATCTTCCTTGATTATAAGGCCCAGATAACTTTGTAAGATATTCATTTTATGACGAACTGATGATGGTTGAGGAACTAATGTTTAACTGGATTAGAAATTTTGGAAGAGAAGCCACAACAAGATTGAATGTGAAGCAAGGGAGTAGTAAGCAACTGATTGCTAATATTAAACTAATGTGAAATGAATATAATCACAAAATCTAGGATTTACTGATTCTAAGTTCACTTACTAATCAAGATAAATTATTACACGTATATTGAATATGATTTTAGATATTATCCGGAGCTAAAAATGGAATGCTGCTTATCTGCTCATACCATCGGATAGCACTCTATTCTTCACTAATTGTGCCAGCAGTTAGCACAACTGTTGATTTTGGTTTATGATTATGATTCTGTATTATGTCTGCTGATAATGATTATGAGTCTATATATTTTTGATAGCTATGTGTTGACTCTGTTTTGTTGCTTGTTGAGAGTTTTGTTATTGACCCAACAACTGACTGAAACCTATGTTAGAGTTTTGGAAAAATATTAAATCGTGTATGACTAGAATCGAATACGGGACTAAGGGATTGTACACTTTACGTATGAATGATCTAAGGAATAATTAATATATATAACTATTATATATTTTAATTATTTGGACACAAAATATAACTAACGGATGTTAAAGTAATTAACGGAATTGACCAATGACCGTTAGTAAATAAAGGAGGGGGTTAAGTGTCGAGTTTTGGAACTTGAGGATGTATTAGACTCAAACTTGGAGAACAAGTTTGGAGGCTATATATACAAACTCAATAATACTCAAAAGACGATACATTATAACCCTAAAAAGTCAATCGACTTTAATGATTCTGATGCATAGTACAGTATTATATTATATTTGACATATGTAATATCATGTCCCATGTAAGATATGCATTGTAAGATATCATGTACGATATGCATTTTAAGATATGCATATCATGTCCCACGATGACTTTAATGAATTTTGATGCATAGTACGATCACCATGCATGATAATATAAACATGTGTATCGTACAGTATGTTTATATCCTTTACTTCCTTCTTGAAAAATAGATTCAAGGTTTATTAAACAAATAGTTTTGGTTTAATAATTGTGTTCATTCACTAGCATCAACCTTTGATCGCTTATAGTACGTGTATACATGAACTCGGATATAACTTACTTTAGTTATTCCATCTTGGATTGTGATACATAACGGTAATCCTATTTATTTGATCAAGTGGAGTGAAGAGAAGATTGATCCTTGTTCTTGCTAGGATCTATAAGGTACGTAACTATTTATTATTCGGTAATACTTTATACATGTTAAATAAGATCCTTGCTTCCGCTATTATGTGCTTTGATGTTTATTTATTTATTTGAATGTCAAGATATTTAAATTCCAACAGTGGCATCACTAGCCAATTTAACATGTAATTGTTATTACTTAAACGCATAATAAAAATCGAATCTTGATTTGGATTTACATGTTAGCGATATGTGTTTAGTTTAGAACATAAAAATATAAATTGTACATAATTTAGGGGGGGGGGGGTTTCGACCCTTTCTTTTATTAAAAAGTTAGTTTTGTAACCCTAAATTAGGACATGTTATGTTTATGTGTTTATTTGAATAAAGGGTTACGTTCTTGGATGATCCATGATTTGTTCATGCAAAGAAATCATGGATTAGGGTTTGTTTAATGTGCTACATGTTTAGATAAATCTAAAATTAGGGAAGACCTAATCTATTAAATTAATGAATCGGTTATGTGCAACGTGGTATATAATTATTAAAGCTTACGCGGTCAATTATTGGCGTCTGTGGTCCATTGGGTACAATGCGCTCGAAAACCAATGGGAGTTTTACTAATTATATACATAATAATTACACATATAGATTATTAATAGGATTTATCAAAATATTTGCATGTGGCTATATGATTTAATTGTTGAGATTATATACGTTATTTGTGTTTATTTAATTTTTGTTAAAATTACTTGTCTTATTTGTTTAAATTGTTCTTGAATTGTAAGCAAAAAGAGGGTGATTTTTTGTATAAAAATTAAATGGACCTAATAACTATGAAACCTTAATGTGGTAAATTATTTATTGCCAAGTCTTATGTGCCGACAGTGGTTCGCTTCGCACGGTAATTAGCTCCCAGGCGAGACTAGCAATTAATAATTTACAACATAATTTTATAAGACTTAGAATCATAAACTTTTAATCGATTGATGCAACTGTACAAATGGTCGAAGCGGCGGACCTAATGTTGACAAACTATAAAGTGGGTATAAGGTTGGTTTCGCATTAAATTGTGGCCTTAAAGAAACTCCATTCTGTCTCTCCGCTCGCCTATGCGTCAAATTAGACTTACCAAGTACACCATTATATGTACGAAGCATCTTAAGGCAAAGTTGTAAGTTACTCAACGCCTCAATTAAAACTTTGTTGATTTAACTCTTTAGCAAATTGGTAATTAAAATAGTTTTGAAAACCTATGATACAAAGATGAGTGCATGCATCTTTGTACATATTTTGATTATAACATCAAAATAAATACCCTATAAAATTTAAGTCCATGCTATCTAATTATAAGAGACACTTGAAGTTAATATCTAGCGTAAGTGAGACCTTGACATAGATATTAATGACAAGGTAAATTGCATTTTTTCATTACTAGCAGATCAACTGAATGTAATGGATCTATGTGAATTTACAAGTCTCTAAATTAGACGACTTAATTAAGTTATAAGTGAGACCTTGAGACTTAAAGCATGAGATGGGAAGAAACATGCTTACATTGCAAATTGTTTGGCAAATGTAATTCCCATAAACTTAGGAGTCAGAAAATTGTTTCGCGATTATTGTACGACAAGTTACTATCTTTTGTACTTTCACTGCTAGCAGATCAACTGATGTGGTGGAACTATGGAAAGTTGGATCCTAGTTTTCAAGAAAATTAAATGGATATATTGTATTTCCTGGGTAATTTTCTTTTCTTGAAAAATTATTATCGAAAATACTAAAATTGAATTTTGTAAATTCATTTAATGTATTAATGCAACGTTAAAACCGTAAACGAGTTGCATTCTTTTAGTGGGAATTGATCTACACCCGTAGGGGTTCAGGCTAGAGTCAACTTTACTAAAAGAATAAACCAATTCTACTTTTTTGAGAAAAGTGAGACTTAAACCATATACCTTTTCATGAATGAGAAAGGTATAATGGAAAAATTAGAATTGTCAAAATTCTAAGAAATAACTCATAACAAAATTTTAATAGTTAAGAAAATTGCACATTTTATGAGTTATTAAATTAGAAGCTAGACTAGTTACCGCAAAATTGGTAAAAGGCAAACTAGCACACTTTGTCTAGTTGTTGTGCTTTGACCACTTTTAGATGCTACATACCATTGTGGGAATGGTAGTCATATTAAGGAAGAAATTGCATGCCCAATTATTTCCAAGTTAATTGAATTGATGGATAGTCCATCATTTACAAAGTAGAATACATTCTTTAGTACCTAAGTAATTGTTACATATGGGATTACTCAAAGGTGTAGGAAAGTAAATAGCACACTATTTGCTTTTACTGGTTATGAAACACTTATAATGTTGTCAAATTCAGTGGGAGCATTGTGATGTAATTACTGAATAACATATATTAATGTAATGATCTGTAATTCAGTGGGAGCTACGAGCTTGTTATCTTGGTAGTAACCCAAATTATCTCTAGAATGTCTTGAGATAATTACTTTCCAATTGTAGACACTTTTGGGTTTAAAGATAGTCATGTGCATTTTCTTAATAGACAAGGTAGTTATATATCTACGAATATCTATGACACAATCATATTAATCACATAAACAAACGATTGAAGAGTTGTTTATCTGATACATGATGTTGTTCCATGCACAAGTGGGAGAAATCTTAATTGTGTGCAAGCAACAACACAAAGGAATATGATTTAAAGGATTCTCTTGACTGCAAGGTAAGAGAATTAATGTTCTAATGTGATTTATTCACATCTAATAAATAGAATACTTGGAATTAATATCTAGCGTAAGTGAGACCTTGACATAGATATTAATGACAAAGTAAATTACATACTTTCATTACTAGCAGATCAACTGGTGTAATGAAACTATGTTAATTTGCATGTTCTAAATTAGATTCTTATTAGAACAAGTGTCAATATGATAATGAGATTACTTCAAACTAAATATTTATGTATTATTGAAATGACATAAATAAATGAAGTAATATAATACTACTTCAAATTTGAATGTTTATGTATTCTTGGAATGTCATAAATATATGAAGTAAATAAATTAACTTGAAATACTATTGAAACCAAATTGTGGTGTTCATGATTACTTTAGTTATGCATATTTATATTTTATTGTAAAGATATAAATATGAAGTCTTTTAATTATTACAAGACTTATAATAAAGTAAGATGTTAACTTGTTATGTTTTAATTAAGACATATACAAGAAGTCATTAAGTTGATCAATGATTTATAACGTAGATTGGGATTATAACAGTTTATGTCTTCTTGTTAAGACATGGACATGAAGTGACTTGGTTAAAAAAGTACTTATGTTATATAACATGCATTGGTTTGGAAAATCTATTTCACCATTAACTTGATTTAGTTGGTAAATAGGTAAGCCAGAACAAAATATATTTATCTTACATATTGTAAGATTGTCTTACAATATTAATCCTAAATGAAATACATAATGGTTATGGTACGTTCAGTTAGGAAAATCAAACTTTTATTATATTGTTTGATTAAAGATAACTATATCTTCTTTTCTTCCAAATTGTTATCAAGGTTAGAAAATTGAGTATGCATTGTATATACTCAATTAGACTTCAACCTAGAAGATTAATAAGACAACATTTATTATGGAATGTGATGAATCACATTAAGTCTTAAAATTGAAGTTCTGAATTTGTTAAAACTATTTTGAGTAGGTTATTAACAAACTTCATGTAAGGAACTATCAATGTGTATTTGTAATGTCCCAAAAGAGAACAATTTTGTGTTGCTTTACTTGCTAAGTATTTATGGATAGTCTATAAATTGCTAAAGGCAAGTGGGAGTTTTATCTTGAAAAGATAAAATTACAAGATACATGATCTTCTAAAATACACTAGCAAATGTCATGATGAGGATTAAACATGTTAATGTTAAATCTCAAGATGATAGAATTCTCATTCATAGATCCGCATCGATATCTCAAATATTTGTATAATATGTTGAGGATTATGAGATACAGGATTATGGTAAACCTGTTGATGAATTGCAAATATTGAATTTGGCAAGTTACTCATACTATGAATGATTAGATGCAGTCTATAAAGATAATTAGTTTTGAAAACTTAATTAATCTTGAACTCTATAGTTACACTATAGTATAATGATGAGTTTCTCAAAAGGAATAAAAATCCTAGAGATTTAAATTCCTGTGTAGAAATCATAATGGACAATTCTGTGTACATATTTAATGTATGAAAAGATTATCAAACACACTTAAGCAATTAACTGTAATTGAAATTCTTTCTAAGCACATTAAATGTATAAAGATTATGATTGTCATTCTTAGTTTCATTTATATGAAATTAACAATGGAATATCAAATACTCTTTCTTGAGTAATTACTTGTGCGAGGACGATAAGTAATTGAAAGGAGTATTTGAGTTCAAATAATCTTTGGAAGTATACAAAGTGCAATCATTTATGAATGGATTAATGCATGCATCTAGGAGATATACTTATGTTTGATTATTAAATCCTAGTGTTGATTTATAATAAAATTAAGATATTCTCTTAATATTCCTGAAAGCTAGTGGGAGTGTTATATTTCTTTATTTCATATATGTTGTATAACATATAGGAAGTAACATTCCATAAGCATTAATGTTAAGTCTTAGTTTGGAATGAAACTTCACGTGAAGATTTAGAAAATAAACATACAACCTTAGAATATATGTTTATTGTTATAAACATAAGCGGTAAAATAATTGATTCTAATAAACATGATTATACTGTTAGAAAGTCTAGATAGATACATATCTTTGAAAATATATGACATGAATAAATCTACGTTTGACGCAAGGATTTTTCATGTACATCATGTTGTTTGTTGTATCATGCTTGATGAAAGATGATTTGATAACATTAATATCTAATTGAAAGGTTATTAGATAACTAAGTGTAATGGATATGGTTAGATTTAGAATTAACATCCTCATCCTGGAATAGCTCCTAAATTCTAAATGAGAACCATATGGCAATTGTTGCATAATTGATATAGCCGACAAATCTTGAAAGATTGGAAGGTATCAAACATTACACATTGGATATTAAAGTTTACGGGATTTTAAAGAGCATATTGTTGTTTGCATACAATGATGCTGATAAGATTGAGATGACACTCAATACTAGTCATGGTAGGATTTCATCCTAGTTAATGGCCATGTGTACTAGTTATGCTTAACTGTAAGCATAGTTGCATTTTACATTAAAGAATTAGAATACTTTAAACTATAAAAGGTTTGATAGTTTGCTTGTAATAAATTCGTGGTTGAGGATGTCACGTATTTATGAAATATTATGTGGCATTATCAAGATAATTGATAGCACACATACAATAACTTCATTAATTGAATTCTTGAAATAAGTATTCTCAAAATTCCCATAGATCAAAATTAGTTGATTTATGCCTTGTCAACAAGTATGTTTGACATGACTTGAGGCATAATTCATTAATAAGAATTATCATGCATTGATCTATTTTAGTGTTTGGATAATGGGATGTTATTGAACAGTTATTATTTTAATGAAATAAAATAATGGTTATGTTTATTTATCATTTTCTTAATAATATATCCTATATTTGCATGTTTATATCCTTGAATATATTTATATATTCTAAACTGTCCGTTGTCAGTTAATGATATGGGAATATCATTAAATTAAGGTAAATCTGAGTATTGGTATAATATACTTTAAAGTATATTGATACGTTGTCATACCAATTTCACATGATATTTAAATTGTTTGAATATAGGATTTTATCCCGCCACATGAGTTTATTTATGGATCTTGTCATCAAGTAAATCATGAGTATATAGTTATCCTCAGACTTGAGATGCCAGATAACTGTCATGCATGTAGTGCATTTCTTTGATTCAATTTAACGCTATACATAACTGGTAGCTATACGGATTGTTTTGGGAAGCATTGCGAAGTGCATGCGTTATGATCGTAGTCAAGATAGAATTTGTTCCTTCAAATTGTTTGGAGTTTAATACTGTTGGGCCCCTCGTAGGGTTGACAAGATGTTTGCATGGCCATGCCCAAGATCTCCCCTGAATATGTTCAGAAGATTTGGTAATCTTGTTCAATCATAAACAACGAGAAACATAATTATTAATAAAGAATGACTTAGACCCATATCTTTATTAATGTAGTATTATAAACAAAAGGATAAGTATGATGAATAATCATCAAGTGGTTTTTCCAGGAGACCAACACCCGAGTTGTGCTAGGGGCATTGGCGTGTTGCTAGACGCTAACCAATGTCATTACCCTTTTAATAGATTTCCAAGTGGGAGCTGTTAGAGTTTTGGAAAAATATTAAATCGTGTATGACTAGAATCGAACACGGGACTGAGGGATTGTACACTTTACGTATGAATGATCAAAGGAATAATTAATATATATATAACTATTATATATTTTAATTATTTGGACACAAAATATAACTAACGGACGTTAAAGTAATTAACGGAATTGACCAATGACCGTTAGTAAATAAAGGGGGGGGGGGGTTAAGTGTCGAGTTTTGAAACTTGAGGATGTATTAGACTCAAACTTGGAGAACAAGTTTGGAGGCTATATATACAAACTCAATAATACTCAAAAGACGATACATTATAACCCTAAAAAGTCAATCGACTTTAATGATTCTGATGCATTGTACAGTATGATATTATATTTGACATATGTAATATCATGTCCCATGTACGATATGCATTGTAAGATATGCATATCATGTCCCACGATGACTTTAATGAATTTTGATGCATAGTACGATCACCATGCATGATAATATAAACATGTGTATCGTACAGTATGTTTATATCCTTTACTTCCTTCTTGAATAATAGATTCAAGGTTTATTAAACAAATAGTTTTGGTTTAATAATTGTGTTCATTCACTAGCATCAACTTTTGATCGCTTATCGTACGTGTATACATGAACTTGGATATAACTTACTTTAGTTATTCCATCTTGGATTGTGATACATAACGGTAATCTTATTTATTTGATCAAGTGGAGTGAAGAGAAGATTGATCCTTGTTCTTGCTAGGATCTATAAGGTACGTAACTATTTATTATTCGATAATACTTTATACATGTTAAATAAGATCCTTGTTTCCGCTATTATGTGCTTTGATGTTTATTTATTTATTTGAATGTCAAAATATTTAAATTCCAACAACCTACCTACAGCTCTCATACCATCAAGTTCCGCAATACTGCGTAAAATAGCTTTTATAATAGAATTAAAAAAAAAAAAAAAAAAAAAAAACCCCTAATGTCAGGACATTAAGGGCATTCCAACAATTTAAAAATGGTTTGAGCAAAGGGATCGACCATGTGGCTTAGGGCTCAGCATGTTGGACGTGGCAACAAACTTACAGAAGATGCAACTTGGGTAGAGAAAAAATTAAGTCCAAGAAGATTAGGTCAATGTACAAAAAGGAAACAGAAATGACGAGTAGCGGCGATCTACATCTGATGTAACCCAAAGCTGTTTATGGGTATGGTATGTTTTTTGGTGTGTTTGTATGTGATTTAGTTTTGAAAAATGACCAAAAAAGATGCCCATTAGGATTGTTATCAATATGCTTGATTCAAGGGATTTGCTCAGCATAAGTCTATGGGATAATGGCATGAAAAGGCACATACTTGCCACCTTTTGTCATTGTATGTAGCGACCATTTTTTTTTTGAATGTGGCACTAACTTTTCTGAAACAGGCCATTGTGTGTACCGGTGACCTGTTTAGGAGGTCAAGCAGGTTAAAGTTAACGATCGTTTGTTTTATTATTGCAGCGTTAGTCCTTTATACTTAACGACCGTTTATTTTATTATTGCAACGTTAGTCCTTTACACGTTTTCGTCCGTTTTCACATGTTTTCGTCCGTTTTCGCACGTTTTTTTTTTTTTTCCGTTTTCGCACGTTTTTGTCCGTTTTCGCCCGTTTTTACACGTTTTCGTCTGTTTTCACACTTTTTTTTCCGTTTTTACACGTTTTCGTTCGTTTTCGCACGTTTTCGCCCGTTTTTACACATTTTCGTTCGTTTTCGCACGTTTTTTTTTTTCCGTTTTTACACGTTTTCGTCTGTTTTCACTCGTTTTTTTTTTTTTTTTTTTTTTTTTTTTTTTTTCTGTTTTTACACGTTTTCGTCTGTTTTCACACGTTTTTTTTTTGTTTTTGTCCGTTTTTACACGTTTTCGTTCGTTTTTGCATGTTTTTGTCCGTTTTCGCCCATTTTTACACGTTTTTGTCCGTTTTTACACGTTTTCGTCTGTTTTCACACGTTTTTTTCCATTTTCGCCCGTTTTCACACGTTTTTTTTTCCGTTTTTACACGTTTTTGTCCGTTTTTACACGTTTTTGTCCGTTTTCGTTCGTTTTCACACGTTTTTTTTCCATTTTTACACGTTTTTGTCCGTTTTTACACGTTTTCGCCCGTTTTTACACGTTTTTCTCCGTTTTCGCCCGTTTTTATACGTTTTTGTTCGTTTTAACACGTTTTTGTCCGTTTTTACACGTTTTTGTTCGTTTTCACACGGTTTTTTTTCCATTTTTACACGTTTTCGTCTGTTTTCACTCGTTTTTTCCGTTCTTACACGTTTTTGTCCGTTTTCGCATGTTTTCGTCTGTTTTCACACGTTTTTGTCCGTTTTCGCCCATTTTTTTACACGTATTCGTTCGTTTGCACACGTTTTTTTTTCTTTTTTACACGTTTTCGTTCGTGCAAAAACGAAAACGTGTAAAAACGGAAAAAAAGTGTGAAGACGAACGAAAACGTGTAAAAACGGACAAAAACGTGTTAAAACGAACGAAAACATGTAAAAATGGGCGAAAACGAAGAAAAACATGTAAAAACAGGCGAAAACGTGTAAAAACGGACAAAAACGTGTAAAAACGTGAAAAAAGTGTGAAAACGAACGAAAACGTGTGAAAACGAACGAAAACGTGTAAAAACGGGCGAAAACGGACAAAAACGTGTAAGAACGGAAAAAACGTGTGAAAACGAACGAAAACGTGTAAAAACGGGCGAAAACGGACAAAAATGTGTGAAAAAAGACGAAAACGTGTAAAAACGGACAAAAACGTGCGAAAACGTAAAAAACAGACGAAAACGTGTAAAAACAGAAAAAAACGAGTGAAAACAGACGAAAACGTGTAAAAACGGACGAAAACGTGTAAAAACGGAAAAAAACGTGTGAAAACAGACGAAAACGTGTAAAAACGGGCGAAAACGGACAAAAACGTGCGAAAACGAACGAAAACGTGTAAAAACGGACAAAAACGTGCGAAAACGGAAAAAAACGTGTGAAAACGGACGAAAACGTGTAAAAACGGGCGAAAACGTGTAAAGGACTAACGTTGCAATAATAAAATAAACGGTCGTTAAGTATAAAGGACTAACGCTGCAATAATAAAACAAACGATCGTTAACTTTAACCTGCTTGACCTCCTAAGCAGGTCACCGGTACACACAATGGCCTGTTTCAGAAAAGTTAGTGTCACATTAAAAAAAAAAAAGGTCGCTACATACAATGACAAAAGGTGGCAAGTATGTGCCTTTTCATGCCATTATCCCTAAGTCTATAACCTTTTTTCATCATTATAACACCTTAGATGGTTGGTTAAAATCGGCCCTGTTTAAATCATATGTGAATTATTGGCCATGTATATCGGTATATATGTTTAATCGATCACACTACTATCGAATTCAATATACGTGTTACATCAATCACAAGGTGTATTAAATGTGTGTATGTTTAATTTTTCCCAATATAGTATACAACAAATCCAAACATTTTCATATTATGAAAACAAGACCTGTGAATGGTCAAATGAATCTTAATATCTTCTAACCAGCAGTCAAGAAATTCTTGAACCAAATTGCAGAGTTCTTAGCGTATCTCTTGAGATGGTCATTGTAATCAACAAAATACAGTCCGAACCTTGAACTGTAACCTGCAGCCCATTCCCAGTTATCCAACAAAGACCACGCGAAATAGCCCTTCACATTGCATCCATCCTCTCTGCTCACAGTTGAACCACTTCAAAAGTTAAACACGCTGCCGTTTGTACTGTACAAACATTTGAATCGTTCTGAGTTTAGGACTTACTTTATAGCTGCTAGCAAGTTTGTGAGATAGTCATTGTAGTATTTCACCCTTTTTTCATCCTTTAGTGCGTCTTTTAGTGATATAAATGGGCTGTTTGGGTCATCCATCCCTGTGGGTGAAAAAGTACATAAGTTGCATTGCTTTATGTGCGTATTCGCTGCAGGAATAGTAATGCATTGTAAAGTATAAGTTACTAAGAAAATTACCATTTTCAGTGACAATAACTAGAGGATTCCCATATCTGTTCTTAACATAATCTAATAAGCCTCTAAACCCTTCTGGAACTATATATAACCATATCGAATTTGCCTGAAAAAGTGGATACATAATAAATAACACATAACAGGATGCCGTCTGTATCTAGTTAGCAGGAGAAGAATCAAATACCCGATCGCCAATGGCTTTCCCGTCTTTCCATGCTGAAAATAAAAGCATCACAAAGTGGAATTAGTCGATTGGTTGCTTACATCGACAGGTTTTAGATAAATGAAAAGGGATGTTTTAAACGACATACGAAGAGTAATGGAACCGGAATCTGCAACAGAGTCATTAAGCAAAACACCAATGATGCTGGTCGAGTTATGCCAGGCGTACCACGTTGTGTAGTGATTTATTCCCACAAAATCTAGCGAACCTTTAAGAAGAGTTGATTGAACTTTCGAAAATCTTGGTAGCCGGTCTCCTACTCTTGTCCTCATTGAGCTTGGGTAATCCCCGAACATTATGGGATCAAGAAACCTGTCATTTTTTATGCAAAAGATGATATAATGGTCGGGTTTATATAAAATGTTTAAGGATACGGGTTACAAAATGAGCAATGCCGGTAACAAAATCATCTCTTAATGACTCGCAAGTAAAAAAATAATGTTATGAGTAACATGAGACAGATGAAGATGTTCATTTTACACCAAACAAACATAAATTAAAATATAGATTCGTTCTTACCATCCCAATTGGAAATCTTGAGCTCGTTGCGTCGCTTCAATGTCTTCGGTTTTGTTTGTACCCGGTACATACCAAATGACATCAAATGCTACCCCTATACGTCCATGCTGCTTTGCCTACATTGAGAACAACAAAAATAAACGTATTTAAAAAAAGGCTAGTTAATCATAAAAAAAGACAAAATGTTAATGTGACTTTACCTTGTATTTTCTTTTATAGATATCAAACGCAGCTGCATGTGCAAGAAGAGCGTTATGGCCCACAATGTAAGGTTCAGTAGCTGAGTTTCCGGCCCTACAAAACAAATGAAGAAGTATCGAGCAACGTCCCGGTGCTTGAAGTCCCACATCATATCCTTGTACTGTAAAAGTATGTGGTTCGTTAAACGTCATCCAGTTCTTTACCCGATCACCAAATTTTTCAAAACATGTCTCGGCATATGCCGCAAAATCATTTCTGTGTCAAATTAAAACCAAAAAGATCACATGATGTGATGAAAAGTAACATAATAAGTTTAACTTGAACTTTTCAAGATGAAATATTAACATGAAACATTAGAGCTTACATGATTCGAGTGTCAAGCCATCCATTATATCTGTCTTCCAAAGCTTGAGGAAGGTCCCAATGATAGAGGGTCACATATGGTTCGATCCCTATGTTTCAAGTTCAAAAATCAAAAAATAAATATAAATTAGTCTGTTCTGATTAAAGGAAATGAAAATTTTGTGTTTTTAGACTTTTAACACACAAAAAAAAAATCATAATAATACAAGTATTATTTATTACTAGAAAAAATACGTACGTACCGTGGGCTAACAAAGAATTAATAACGGCATTGTAATGATCAACTCCAGCCTGGTTGATTTGGCCGGTTCCATCTGTGATACAAGGACCAACATAAACTTTTACTGATAAAAAGTACTCGTACAATTTATTGATTGATTTTTTAAAAGAGAATGAAGGATATAGCTACTAACAGTAACAGTTACGCACATGATGAGTGATTGTATTGTTTACGGTCTTTAATTATATAAAGGTAATCTTTTATATAAAAAGTTATAGATTTCTTACTTGGAAAAATCCTTGGCCATGAGATTGAAAACCTATAAGCATCCATGCCCATATCCTTCATCAATTTTATGTCACCCTGCATTTCAACAACAACAAAAAAAAGGGGTCATAATGCCATAACAATAACTTATACCTTTATAATAAAATTTAATCATTAAAAGGTTAACCATTGTTCTTTAGAAGAAAGTAATCTCGAAAAATCCGGACAAGTCTCAATGCTTGTTTTGTTTGTGTTTGTTTGAACATGGCATTTTAATTGTCACACAAGTGTACAAACACGACACATGACAAATTAGTGAACACCTTAATTGGGTCTTATTGTAAATTGCTTAAATTAGATATACTGTTTTTGTCACATCATGAATGCAAAATATGGAGCTTAATTAAATTGTTGAAATTGATAAAGTTTAAGTTTTGCTTTAGAACAGAAGAAAGAGTACTTGCCTCATACATGTGGTACTGATCATCTGCAACATCAGCATTACTGAAATCAGTTACCTTACCTGTAATATTATTGCTAAGGTCAAAAATGTAATTGCATATTGAGTTTCAAAATATGGACAACACATTAGGCTAATAAGTGATAATCTTCTTAAAGTTTGTTTGTTTCTACAAACAACCCTTTTTTGTTTCCATAGTTCTAGTGGATAATAATGAATTGCAACGTTACCAAATGAATGAGCGAATTTGTCCCAAACAGACGGACCCCTTCCATCTTCCTTCACGGCTCCTTCATACTGTAAGTAAATACGGAAAACAAAAGATATAATAGACGGAGAAGAAAAAATCACTTCATGTATAAAACTTAAATAACATAGAGTATAGTTCAGTAATTGCCAAAAATGCATATATCCTGGCATTTAGATATATTATCGTTTTACATAGTTCTAAAAGTATAGATCGAATAAGCAACCCGAAAAACTATTTAGTCATTGTCTAATTCTGTTTAGAAAAAAAGTTTAAATCGTTGGAATTACCTACACGGTACTTTATGTGATTATTCACAACTGACACTTTTAAAACATTGATGATGCCAAAAAAAAGGAACCTAAATTGATTAACAATCTTATCAATCACGTATATAAGTGAGCGTAGTGAATGTATGTTACCATATATGGAGAGTTTACCTTTTATGTGTACATGAACTCGGGGGAGGATTTATTAGGCAACAAGTATTAAACTTCACAATGTTTTTAGTTTTTTTTAGCTACTTACTAACATACATAATTGATAACATAATTGAAACACGCTTATAATTAACATTATCTTGCGTGACAAACTTTGACCCTTTGCATTTAACGTTTGTTGTATTATTTGAGGTAACACTTTAACTTATATATAAACACAAGAAACAAGATATGGTATGACTAGTCAATGTGCAACGGTTTCAATATGGTAGCTAGTGATCATGTCATTTTCTTGTATTTGTTTCTATAAGATGCTACGTAGCATATGAAGGGGAAGAGTCCGTTTTGTAGTCTACTTACGTGGTAGGTTGTTTGTGCATGTTGTGTAAGTCTAATTTAAGAGCCAATTCTTTTTAAAAATTTAATTTTTTTCAAAAAAAGGTACAAAAATAATGCCCATTTTCAAAAAGGTCATATGCGAATATGCGACTCAACCAATATGTTGACACGTGTCCAGACAACAAGTACAACACCAATCATTTGCAAGTACAATCGGATGTGCGAACGACGGATGTGCGAATGTGCGAATGACGACTACCATTTGACTTTTTAAACAAATGTGCGAACGACGGATGTGCGAATGTGCGAATGACGGCAATTAGCCGCAATTCGCACATTAGCCATTCGCACATTAGCCGCAATTCGCACATTAGCCGCAATTCGCACACCGTTGTTCGCACATTTGTTTAAAAAAGTCAAATGGCACGTGGGGTATAATAGTCGGGTGAAAGTACTTTATGTCTGGACACGTGTCAACATATTTGTGGATTCGCACATTCACACATAACTTTTTTGAGAATGAACATTATTTTTGTAATTTTTTTGAAAAAAGTTAAATTTCTATACCATTTTGAGAATTAACTTTTATTTTAATACTTTAATGTATATTTCTTTGTTGCCTTTAGAAAAAAGTAATTATGTCCTTATGCAAAACTACTTTGACTGTGCAATGTTGCAACTTTTTAGGTGATTGCACAAATATAAGAAAAAGGACAAAAGAAGAAACCAGAAATATATGGGCGCTAGCCAAAAATTGAATATAGATCTCATATTTGTTATAATATTTGTCATAGATTCAATTAACCAATCGTAACTATTCATTTTTTTTATCAAAACAAAAAATATAAACTTTCACAATTTTTAAAAAAATTAAATATCTCGCAAACCGTTAATCGTTACGCGAAAAAAATCATACCATCGCGACGATAATTAAATTATCTTTCTATAGATATGCATTATTATATACTTTCGACGAATTTTTTTTTTCAAAATTTACGCCCAGAAAAAACACACGTGATTTGTAAAAATCACATATGATTTGTAAAAATCACATTTGATTTTTACACATGATTTTTACAAATCATATGTGATTTTTCTGGACGAAATTTAAAAAAAAAAAAAATCGTCGAAAGTATAGATAAATGCATATCTATAAATAGATAATTTAATTCTCGTCGCGATGGTGTATTTTTTGTAGCTTGAAAATTTATCGTTTGCAAGATATATTGTTTTTAAAAAAAAAGTGAAAAATGAGTTTTTATTAATCTAGATGAAAAATTGATGGCTAAGATTGCTTATTTTGATCTATTACAAATATTAGATCTACATTGATCTCAACTCATGGGCGCTATTCGTCAGATTGAATAAATTCATGGGCAATAGGTCATGTACTTTATAATTTCCATATTTTTTCAAAATTTAAAATATTCACGTTCTTATTTTTTCAAAATAAAGATAAAACTCATTTCAGATTCGACAATCATATTTGATTCAAGCACAAAACTAGCCACAACATTTTTTACGAGTACAAGTCAAGATTACGTATCGCTGATCCGGGCTCGACTCGAATTCTTATCAAGGTGTTCAAACATAACAAAACTCAATATCGTAAGTAATTAAAGTTTATTGTATAAAGTACGTATCTAATATCTTGTAAGAAATCATGGCGAAACTTAAAAGTGAGATATAGATGAGTGCAGTATTAATATGTACTACTAATAACATTAATAAACAAAATAATAAGAAATAAGAAAAATAAAAACCTGGTAAGCAGAAGAAGCAGTTCCAAAAACAAAACCATTAGGAAAACTGTTTCTGTTAATCCCATCAGCAGCCAAACATCCTTGTATAAGAACAAGTACAATCCCAAAAGACAATAGTATAACTGGTTTCATTTTCAACAACAGCATTTGAACAGCATATATATTTTTAGTAACAGTAAAGAAGTGGTAGGTTATGATTAAACAGGTGGTGGTTTTAATGGAAATATAACAAAGAATAATGGTGATAAGAGGTTAAGAATACGGGAATGTTCTTGTGTGTGTTTGTGTTTTCCAGCGAGTTTAATGAGGGGTTTTATACCAAACAATGTGGTGGAAATGGTGCTGGAATGTAGGAACACTATTTTCACACTCTTATCAAATATCAATAGCCTCCAACGAATATATATATATATATATATGGGATATATATGAGAAGGGGTCTTAATATATATATATATATATATATATATATATATATATATATATATATATATGGAAAAGTGAATATGGGGCTGTCTCACATCTAAGCTTACATGCGAAACCATCAAAAATCACAAAAAAATACGTCATTTTGGTAATTATTTTTTCAAAATTTGAGTAGCGAAACTAATATATGCATAGTGAAACACATTTTAGTGGTGAATTAAATCAAACCATTGTTGAATCTATAGCTAACTTTTTAGTTAATGAAATCACATAATAATATGATGTAGAAAACGCATGTATCAACGTGAACCCAACTTAAGTGATATTGTGATGAAATCAAGACAAAACACTAATATTGTGAAAGACATGATACAAATGAGGTAGATTTGATGTTTTTCTTGTTAAAACGACGTAATTATTGATGATTTCGCATGTAAGCTTAGATGTGAGACAACCCCATATTCACTATCCTCATATATATATATATATATATATATATATATATATATATATATACTAGTTGTCGAAGCCCGCCCGATGGACGAGCATGACTTGTAATTTTTCGTTGGTTAATATTACTTGACGGTAAATTAATTTAGTTAAGACAAGTGTGAATTGTAATTGTTGTTGGGAGGTATTTGTTATATCGTATCGAGAACACTCTAATCCATTAATGTCATACACTGTGACATAGTAGTCATCTTCTCCTTGCCTTATAAAATGCATGGTTGATGTGTTTTTAGGCACATTTGCATCGACAAACTCAGTGCACTCTTTGTCCCAAAGTGTCCATTTTCTATCTTTTTTTTTGGAGCTCTGTTTTATAACGGTACCTATTGTTACCGTTTAAGTACAGCATGTTACTTTGAGTCTTGAAATATTCGGCAAAGAAGTCTGGTAAATTCTGTTTTGGTAATTGTAAAGTAAGAGAAAGTCAGTTTCTGTTGTACGTATAACCATTAAGCTCTTTGTTGATGCAAGTAATGTTCTAAAAACGTAATTTATATCTTTCGATTACTTCACGTTTTGAGGATGACAAAATGTGAACTCACGTTACGTTAAAATTAACGTTAACAAGTTTTTAATCGGAAGATCTCGTTTCTATGCAAATCACTCTTGAACAAAGTTACAACTTGGACTAGTGATCAAAGAAGTGAATTCATGTTTTGAAAATTCACATTTTAAATGGGACAAAACATTTTTTTCAAAAATACACATGACAAATTATTTTTGAAATATTAAGAAATGTTTTAATGGAAAAATAAGTTTGAAAATCACAACAGCTATTTTTCCCCCAAAATCAGCTCCAACCTTCCCCAAATAAGTTTTCACCAGAAAAGACAAAATTTGGAGCGTCCTAGTCTACCACGGCTCCACGGTACCGTTAAATTTAACGGAGCCGTGGGTCATTTAGTGAAGCCGTCCGTACCATTTTGAATTGTAACGTTCAGATTTTCTTTGCCTATAAATACCCACCTCTTTCACAGTTTTAGGCACCCTTCACACACAGAAAAATTCCTTAACTAAATCCTCTCACACCTTTCACTTCTAAGGGTCAATTAGATTAGTTTTTCTTTGTTTCAAGAGTGATCCAATCATCCTTCAAGTGATCCTCTTCATACCTCTTCACTAGCAAGAGAAGAACACAAGTATCCAAGTTGATACAAGGTGTTGTCATCCCTCTTCATTGGCAAGAGAAGAACTCAAGTAATCAAGAATATACTAGAGTTATAGTTGATAGGTTTTTGTAACTCTTGTTACAACCTTGTTGTATCTTAGCATACATCAAGTTTATTTTCTTTTTGTGAGTGAGAGTGAAGATCAAGTGTGATCTATAGAGATAGTGAACATCTCTTGAAGCCATTGGGCTTGTGTGATTGATCAAGAAGATCAAGGGTCATTAGGTTAGTGTTAGTTGAGTAGAGTGAAGTGAGTGTTGATCATTGTGATCGTGTTGAGATCTTGGTGATCTCTTGAAGCCATTGGGCTTGTGTGTTTGGTCACGTGGACCTTGGTAGATTGGTGCTAGCTAAGATTAGCACTCGACATCTAGCTTAGTGTCAGAAATAGGATAAGCGACGTGTACGGTTTTCTCCGCCTTAAGGGAGGTTGTTGACATAGTGCTTGAAACTCTCGAGTGTGGTACTCGGGGAGTGGAGTAGGGCGAAGAAGAGCTTCGTAGCCGAACCACTATAAAACCTCTGTCTCGGTTCGATCTTTCCAACTCTACTCTTTACTTTTATTTGTTATTATTACGTAGCTTAGTTTGTAGTTCATATTGGTGTTGATTGATTACACATAGAGTTCGAATCAAAGTTTCCAATAGCATACTTTTAAAACAAGATTTTTAAAAGAAGTTTTTAAACCGGTAAACTATTCAACCCCCCTTCTAGTTTTCCACAATCTTAATCATTAATATATAACATAATTTTTTTTAATTAGTATTACCTGATGTTTTTTAAACGTTTCATGTATGTATTCGAAGACAAATTGTTTTGCCATCCTGTTTGAAGAATAACATCTAAATAAGTTAAATAGTATTTCAATCACAATTGAAACAAAAAATAGTTGTGACTGTCATTAGACAGTTGAAGATCAACATAAGTGTAATTTTTAATAGGTTGATCATATGATTGTTATTGCTAGAAAGCGACAATTAACAATTAGCATTTACCCAAGTTTAACATATATCAAAGATTACAAATCTTTACATTGACCTAATCTTAACATGAACCAAAGTTTAATATAAATCTACAAAGACAAAAATCACCAACATGGGACACTTAAAATTAGAGTTAACCTAAGCTTAACATAAATCGAATAATATAAATATATACATTCTTTGTATATCGGGGTACACTTAAAGATTACCATAATCATTGATTGAAAATCAAACTAAGTTTAACATAAATCTAACCAAACTAATAAATACATTCAATATGAGGGTGGAATTGTAAGTTTTACAAATTAATGTTTGATATTACCTTTAGTTGTTGCTTGAATATGAAGTTAATTTGTAATTCTTCGCAGGAGGTGAGTCAAGGAGGTGAGGCGAAAGAGTATAATGATGATGGTTATCGAGAATGGAGATTGTAGTTGTGCTATGTCTCATTGAATTTCGGTGTATATATAGTGTGAATTTAGGTTAAACATAAAGAATAGGGTTAAGATAACAATGAATATATACCAAAGTTATCCCAATGTTACTTGTAGAAAATAATACCTCTAAATCTTGTATAAGATAACAGAAACAATATTTACCAAAGTTATCAATCTATGGAGATCTGAGTTATCTCTTATAAACCATAAATAACGCAAAGGAAAGTTAATCTACATGAACGCATAAAATGGGCATAATGACATTATTGTTTTGACTCGTAAAAAATTATATAACCTACAATTAAAAAAAAAGTTTGTACAATTGGACTAAAAGTTTTTTTTTTTTTTTTTTTTGGGTGTCAATGAGTGGATTTAAAATAGTATTAATATTTCCGTTAGACAACACTGATTTGAAAATTTGTTTTGAGAATGTTAATATTAATGTATCCTAAAAATCAACTTTTGATTGTAGTGCAAGTAGTAATATGTTTTTATTTATTGTAGTAATATTATTTATGTGAGTCTTTATGTTCTTTTGAGTTGATAATTGTTTGGTTAATAACATGACATGGTTTTAATATTGTTTTCATTGCATATTTATAAATTACAACAAATAAAGTTACTAAACTATGGACTCCGAGAAAGGTTATTTTGTTTAGTTAAATTCTAAACAAAGCTTCTTTATACACAACATTTATTGTTGATTTTGCGTAATTCCCTTCTTTATCACAACATAAAATCTTCAATCATTTCCTGCTTTTGACCCTTGAAACGGCTACGTACAGTTAGCCATGAGAGAAAATCGGTCTTTGTAGAAACAAACAAACCTATGTTAAAGTTTGTCCTTGACTTTTGTTAATAGTCATTGCAAAACAGTGCAACAGGGAATTATCTACGATTAAATTTGTTAATACAAATATCGTCCTAAAAACGTTATTTATATTTTACGATCTTTGCTATATTTTGTTAATGACAATTATAAAGTTTATCTTTAGCAAAACATAAATATAAGTTAAAGTCTTATACATTTATAGTTACAAGCTTTTAAAAACTCATTTACATACTACATGATCACTAGAATATACATATGACATACATTTATACATTTACATGTTTTCATTTTTATTCTAAAAATGGAAATATGTACATGACATCATTGCATACATCATTTGGATATCTTTAGGATATCTTGAAGATTTAGAGAATATCATGAAAAGATATTCAAGCAAAGAGTTGGATTTGGTAATATCTTAGTAAGATTTGGAAAGATTTTGAAAGATATTCTTTCAGACTCTAGCGGAACCAAATCCCATAAGGGACGGACCCCTGGATTTGGATCCGCCAAATCCGTGGGTTGTTTGAGCAGTTTGCTTATAAATAGCAAGCTGCTCATTCATGTTCTCTCATAACTCACATAGCATAAACTACATTATACATTCTTTCATACATTACTAACCCATTCATTCATTTATTTCATTTGTAGTGATCTTTCTTTTGTAGCAAAGAGATCAAAGCATCACAAGCTTCAACATACTGTTGCAAGACTTGTTAGTTTAGATACTGTGTGATTTTGTAGTTTATCACACATCATTGTTATACCAAACATTCAGTAGTGACCGGTTAGTATTTTAGTCCTTAAAATACATAGAGTGTTGGGAGTGGTTGTGCCCATGTAAAAGAACTCGGTATCTAGCTTAGTACCAGAAAAAGTGTAAGCGACGTTTGGTTGGTTCTACCTCGAACTAGAACTCTGTATTTAGCTTTGTACCGGAAAAAGTGTAAGCGACATGTATAAATGTTTTCTCCGTCGAGAAGGGAGCTTGTTTCTTAGTGAAGAAAAACTCTCGAGTTAGAGGCTCGAGGAGTGGAGTAGGGCAAGGAAGAGAGTCCTTGTAGAACGAACCACTATAAACAGCTGTGTTGTGGTTTGATTGTTTCTTTCCTTACTTGCTTTATTTATATTGTTTGATTGTTTACATTAAGTTGAAATCACGTCAAGTATTCAAAGCGAATTAATTTTAAAAACGGTAAAAACTATTCAACCCCCCTTCTAGTTTTTCACAATTGGCATCAGAGCTACGTTACTCAAGATCTTTAAAATATATTGTATTTTAAAACTTGAAACAATCCATGGATTTTGAAATTTTCAAAGAAGGGCAATCTATGCAAAGACCACTACTATTTGAACCAAATAGTTTTATATATTGGAAAAACCGCTTTGAAACTTATGTGAAGTCAAATGATATAGATCTGTGGTACATCATTGTAGAAGGTGACCATAAACCCATAATTAAGGATATATCAAGTGGTCGGGATGAGGATATTTCTCTTACTCGTCACAGTGATGAGAAAAAGAAATTAATTGCCAAAAATAATGAAGCTAAAATGATGCTTTATAATGCTTTACCTAGGAAAGAATATGAAAGAGTATTTATGTGTAAAACCGCTAAAGATATTTGGCAATCCTTAATTATCACTCATCAAGGGAACTCACAAGTAAAGGATAACAAAATTATCTTCTTGTTCAACAATATGAACAATTTGTTATCCCTGAAGATGAGACCATTGATAGTGCATTTGCTAGGTTTAATACTATTATTACTTCTTTTAAAGCACTTGACGATTCTTTTTCTAGTAAGAACTTTGTCAGGAAATTTCTTAGAGCACTTCATCCGAAGTGGAGAGCAAAGGTGACAGCCATTGAAGAATCCAAGGATCTTTCAAGCATGCCACTTGATGAGCTCATAGGAAATCTCAAAGTTCATGAGATGGTGATGGAAAAAGATTCAGAGATAGTCAAAGGCAAAAAGGAAAAGATCAAGTCCATTGCCTTAAAAGCTAGGATAGAGTCAAGTGATGATGAAGAGTCTAGTTCAGGTAGCGAAGACGAAGAGTATGCCATGGCCGTAAGAGATTTCAAGAAGTTCTTCAGAAGACGAGGAAAGTTTGTTAGACAACCTCGAGAAGAAAAGAAATCCTTCCGGAAAGACCGTGATGATAAGAAAGGAAAAGTAGATAGGAAGTGCTTTAGGTGCGGGGATACTAGTCATCTAATAGGAGAATGTCCAAAGCCACCCAAGAACAAGACTCAAAGAGCCTTTGTTAGTGGTGCTTGGAGTGACAGTGAAGATGATGACGAAGAGCCCAAGAATGACGAAGTTGCTCTTATGGCTCATGACTCTAATGAGGTACAATCTGACTTATCTTACTCCTCTATTGATGATGACACCTTAGAAATAGAATATAACAAACTGTGTGAAATTACCCTAAAAATCATAAACAAAAATAAGTTTTTAAAAACCAAAAAGGAATTTTTAGAAAACGAAGTTTATTGGTTAAAAGAAAAAGCTTTACGATTAGAAAAAGGGTAAAGCAATTAAAGAAACATGTGTTTCATGTCAAGAACTTAAACTAGAATTAGAAACACTTAAGACCACACAAGAAGAACTTATCAAACAAAACTCTAAGTTTAAAAGGTTTGATAAAAATATCAGTTGTATAGATGAGTTAATGAAAGTTCAAAAGTTACCTCATGATAAAACTGGATTAGGCTTTATGAAACTAGGAGACTTAAGTAGCTTTAAGAAACAAACAGTGAAAGTACAAGAAATTGTTCCAACAAGTTCAGACACCCACGGAACCAAAAATTTGGTTCCGCCAGTAGTGGAAATTGGTTCCGCGGGTACTGTCACAACCCGTAATTTCAGGTCACTTTCCTAACCTCGACAAATCACCATTCATGTCCATCAATCATCATTCATTTCAGCGTAACCGGTTTGGTTTAGCTGCAAAAATTATGCATCATCAGTAGGATCATTGCATACGGACTAGTAATAGTCTGCATATCATCATATTTACATTTTCATACTATTCCACTCGTAGGTTTATCAAATTAATATTTTTGTTACATTTGACGTTTTACGTATAATTACTTTTAATTAAAACGTTAACGCGCGATCAATAAATGTGACTAACACGTCCGACAATCCCCACGATGGTCCCGATATATTTTTATACTCATTTTAATGTCAAGAAAATTATAAAATTCATTTACCCGGTATTTTGCGAATTTATTTAATTTATATCGTACATTTAATATAATTACGACGGTTTTCGTAAAAACTAAACGATAATTACCCGAACACCCAATATTTGTACCCAACATATTTTTGTAATTTTTATGACTTCGTCAAGTCCCGACTAACTCCGTTAAATTTTATTTCTAGCAAACGCGGTACCCGGTTACACCTAAAACTAATTTAATCACACTTAAACATATGTAATCATCACATGGTTTAATCAAAAGAGGCCCCCCCCCCCCCTTGTTCCTTTGTGCGCCGCCCATGAGCACCCCAAAACACATCAAAAGTGGTAAACTTCCTATCTCATTTAATGCACATCATATCTTGTCTAATATATATACTTAACTTCCATAATTCACTTCATTTTACATAATATCTCAAGTAAACTCTCTCATCTCTATATGTGTGTGTGTGTGTTCGGCAAAACAAGAACAAGAGGAAGAAAACATCAAACTTTCAAGATCAATCCATAATCAAGTCCATCTAGTATTCCTTTAAGGGTTTTGAAATACAAACTCAAAGGTTTCTTAGGTTTTCATCATCTTTTTATCACTAATCTTTCAAGTAAGTTGTCAAAACTCATTTTCATAATGTTACCAAGTTAATATAATGTTCATATCATTTTTATGCAAGATCTATATGTATATGTTAGTTATACCACTCCTTTTAAATCTTTTTGCAAGTTATGAGCCCTAGAAGTGTTTTATACTTAGATCCTTGTTAGATCTACATGGATGATGATGTTTAGGACCCTTGACACCTTAAAAAGATATGTGGTAAGTTTTAGAATGATTGGTTGTTGTTTGTGACATTTTTGGACAAGTTACTAACTAGAAAATCAAGTCTTAACAAGTAAATAAAACATTCTGTCCTTAAAAGTGAAACGTGGGAAAATCAGTAGGTGTGAGATAATTTTTGGCCAAATATTTAGAAAATACATTCCGAGACGAAGCCGTGGCCGAAAACGGGGATAAAAACGAGTTAATAACGAAGGAGATATGATTTTTCAAAGTTTAACGACGAAAACTAATTTTCAGAAAATAACATGCTGTTACGCGACTTTCGACGGACAAACTGAGGCGTTTAACGCGACCTAGATGACCCGAGCTACTGAAAATATATTAGTACATGTTTATACGAAACCACGGATATAAAGAACGTCGAAAACGAGCTAATAACGAACAAGATACACGCGTTTAAACATCGATAATATACCTTTCATTTTGACAGCTTTTTAACTAGAAAATGTTTACGTACTAGAAACTATATTTTTCACGTAACGACTATGGAGAACCGTAATTCTTACCCGTTGGAACGCGTACGATCAAAGACTTATTAACACAACTATCATATTGCATTTCATGTTTTCAAAACGCCGATACTAACACGAACGTTTTATACACTTTATTACATGACTAGTTTTGACGAAACAAGTTAACATATTTATATCAAGTTTTGGAAGAACTTTACATATTAATGATAACTATTATTTTCAAAGTACGAGTGGTATAGGTTACATATACATGTACATGCACTACATTGCCTCATAATCTAAGTAGATTATGCTCATTCATGATAGGTAGCGGCTAGTGTACGCGCCTTGTTGTTCCCGTTCATCGCATACTCGTAGCATTGTTGTACCATCACTTCAGGTGAGTTTTCATAGCCCCGTTTTTCAATTTATTATTTCATTTCAAATCCCACGGGGGAGAATACATTGCAACCATTTTTATATGCGAGCCCTAGTATCAAATTCCTGGTACATAGATTAAGTTACCTTGTTGCCATATGAAAGTCCCCTATATCATGAACCGTTAATTTACCTGTAAGCGAGAGTGAGTGGATAGATCTATCGAGGGTGACGCCTCCATCCGTGTTGGCTTTGACCAACAACCGATAGCGGATGCATTTCATGTCTTTTTATTAGAGTGCCTGGCAAAACACTCTGAGGGGCACCACAGATTCAGTCATAGTTTCGGGGTCATGAGCATAAGTCTATTGTACACCATTTTTATGTGACTTATGTCATACATTTTATACTTGTGGCTAACGTATACCTTCATTTTATTAAACCTATGATCTCTCACCAACTTTATGTTGACCGTTTTTAGCAATGTATTTTCAGGTAATTAGCTAGCGTGTGGACATGCATTTGGCTATTTTGGAGTCGCGGGGTCGACTTGCATCACTTATTTTCATGCACTTATGTAAACGTTTGATCTACTATGGTTTTGTTATAAACTTGCAACATCATTTGGGACCTATGTTTTGTAAACTCTGATTTTAATTATGATCAAACGTGTATTTTCAAAACGGCACTTTAGGTCGTTCAATATATCCATTGTATGAGACGCCATGAAAGTCACACCAAGGTATTCATATCCGCTGCCATTAACAGGTAAATTCAGGGTGTGACAGATTGGTACCAGAGCAATGGTTATAGCGAACTAGGCTGTCCTCATACCCTAGACTATAACTACCCCAACGGTAGCGTCTCATCATTTCATCATAAGTGCATATTTATTATTTATGAGTTTCATTACATGAGTTATTCATTTCATTTTGCATTGTTTCCCAGAGATATGTCTTCTAACTCCCGCCCGATTATCATACTTTCCGATGTGGACATTGAGGACGCTATGTCTTCCACTATACCCATGGTTACACCTGTTCAGCCTGCACCACTTTCACCACCTTTGGCACAGGATACCGAGGCTTTCTACGAGGATGAGGTTGCTCCTACTCCTCAGATTTCACCCATTGCACCACCTCTTGTTACCCGTCCTCTGACAGACTCATCATCCCATACTTCATCAGTTCCAGCCGAACCTGTTCTTATGTTTCCTCGTCGCAAGACGATCATTGGTGCTCGTAAGAGCGTGCGTCGTGTTACCACTACATTCAGGACACCAGCCATTCCTACACTACCACCATCATCAGATTTACCCACTACTACACCTGCTACTACTCCCTCACCTGCTCTATCTTTGCCGCCTAAAAAGCGTGCAAGATGCACTACCCCAGCCTTACCCACTACTCAGATTTCAGATTTACCACCACCTGCACATTACCACATTGGAGAGAGCTCGCGGGCTGCTGCCGCGAGGGTACCCACTGCTCTTACCTTGGATGCCCAGCTGACTGATCAGCAGGGGCAGTTAGCTAGATTGAGTTACCGAGTAGATGAGATCCTTGCGCCTCGACTAGATGTGGTTGAGGAGGATGTAGAGGATTTGGTTCAGGGTAGAGTTTCTATTGATGTGTCTTATCATGGACTGGAGACACGTCAGCTAGCGCATCAGGAGTTGATAGACCAGTTGAGGGATGAGTTACCAGAGATTCGGGACAGAGCCGAACAGACTCAGGAGGAGCTACGCCGCCAGGCTATTGAGTTGGCATCAGTTAGAGCTGCTTTGACTGCATCACAGAGCAGAGAGACCGATCTTCAGTTGCGAGTGGAGCAGCTGGAGAAGGTTGCTATTTCCATGTCCAAAGTGGTCAAACTTTGGAAGCGTGGACCAGGTGGACCAGGTGGACCAGGTGGAGCACCAGGGAGTGCTTAGTGTTAGACTTTATCATGTAGCTTGTACTGTTATTATCCTAGTCCCGGGGTGTGGGACATAGTTATGAACTTGTTGTCTTTTGGTTGTAGTACAAACAAATGTATCAAGTATGACTCTACTATGTAGGATTTGGTTGTGCTATTATGATATCGGTCCACGTAGGCCGAAATTTTCATGTATGATATTCATGTGTTGTGATTATTCTATGAAATTTCATGTTGTGGTTGCTCTCATCGTGATTTCATTGTATTTATACATGTCGTGGTTGTATTTATACATGTTGTGTTTATGTTTATACTCGTTGTGGAAAAATATATACAGGTTGTGGTTGTATACATTTTGTGCGATAATCATTTCTAGTATGATTGTTGTTGATGTATTCTGTTGTGATGTACCAGAATTATGGCACCTAGGAAAACAAGATCCAAGGCCGCTGCAACGGCTACCCCAGATACGACTCAAGCTGCTATCAGGAAGCTCGTTAGGGATAGTATAGCCGAAGCTCTAGAGATTGAAAGAGCCGCTGTTGCCGCGAGAGCTGCCGAAGATGCTTCTCGGATAGAGACATCGGGAGAAGCTAGCAACGGGACTAATGGAAAGAAATGTACGTACAAGGATTTCAAGAGTGGAGATCCTACTTTGTATAAGGGTACTGAAGGGGCTACTGCCATGGTTCGATGGTTCGAACATACCGAATCCGTGTTTATCTTATGCAACTGTCCGGATGATTCCAAGGTAAAGTTTGCCGTTAGTACACTCCGTGATCAAGCCTTATCATGGTGAAACTCTTACGCGAAGCCCATAGGGATGGAGAATGCTTACAAGATCACGTGGGATGAATTCAAGAAGCTAGTGACTAAGAAGTTTTGCCCACGAACTGAAGTGAAGAAGTTAGAGGTAGAGTTTTATGATCTGGTAACCGTGGGGAATGATATCGAGACTTATATTAGGAGGTACCAAGAGTTAGCCGCTCTATGCCCATCTATGGTGCCTGATAATGAAAAGTTGGTTGAGAATTTCATTGGTGGCTTGCCCGAAAACATCCGTGGTGATGTGATTTCTTTTGATCCGCAAACTCTTGATGAGGCAATCAGGATGTCTCAAAAGCTCATAGCTCAAGTTCTGAAGAAAGTGACACCCGCCAACAACAATAACTCCAACCAAAACCGTAACAACAACAATAACACCAACAATTACCGGAACAACAACAACTACTCCAATAACCGAAACAACACCAACCATAACAACAACAACAAAAGGAAATGGGATAACAACCAAGGTAACAACGCCAACCAACCACCACCCAAGAGGCAAGAGACTGCAAAAGCCTATGCTGCAGGTCCGACAGAAAAGAAAGGTTACTCCGGTACTCTACCAAAGTGTAACAAGTGCCAAACGCATCATAACCCGGGAGATTGCCCTAGGCCTTGTCGAAATTGTGGGAAAGTTGGTCATCAAGCTAATGGATGTAGGTCTGCTCCTGGGGGAAACAATCAGAATCCACCGCCAACGTGTTATGGTTGTGGAGAAGTGGGACACTTTAGGAACAATTGCCCGAAGGTAAGGAATCAAGGCGGAATAGCTCGAGGGAGAGCTTACGTCATGGGTGGAGATGATGTCCGCGAAGACCCGAAGGTTGTCACGGGTACGTTCCTTGTCAATAATCGTTATGCTTCTATTTTATTTGATTCGGGAGCCGATAGAAGTTTCGTTTCACTTACGTTTGCACCTTTACTCAATATTACACCAACCGCACTAGACATTTCATTTCAAGTTGAACTAGCTAATGGGTCTTTAGTTAGCACCAATACAGTTCTCCGTAATTGCACCATCAATTTCCTTAATCATCCATTCAACATAGATCTTATGCCTGTAGAACTTGGTAGTTTTGACATTGTCATCGGCATGGATTGGTTGTCCCGTCACCGTGCAAAAATTATTTGTGATGAGAAGGTTGTTCATCTTCCTTATGATGGGGAGACATTAGTTGTTCGTGGAGAGCGAAGCGGAACTAGACTTAGTATCATATCATGCATCAAGACCGCGAAGTACATCAAGAAGGGTTGTTATGCATTTTTGGCTCACATTACTGAGAAGAAGTCGGATGAGAAACGACTTGAGGATGTGCCAATTGTTAAGGACTTTCCCGAGGTTTTTCCGGAAGAATTACCTGGACTACCACCTACGCGTCAAGTTGAGTTTCAGATCGACTTAGTGCCAGGAGCCGCACCTGTTGCAAGAGCACCGTATCGTTTAGCGCCTTCCGAAATGCAAGAGTTGTCGAACCAATTACAAGAATTACTGGACAAGGGATTCATTAGACCGAGTTCCTCGCCTTGGGGAGCACCGGTTTTGTTTGTGAAGAAGAAAGATGGATCTTTCAGGATGTGCATTGACTACCGAGAACTGAACAAGTTGACGGTGAAGAATCGTTATCCACTCCCTAGGATTGACGATTTGTTCGACCAGTTGCAAGGTTCTAGTTATTACTCCAAGATTGATTTGAGATCCGGTTACCATCAGCTTAGAGTTCGGGAGGAGGATATCCCGAAGACTGCATTTAGGACACGTTATGGACACTATGAGTTTCAAGTGATGCCGTTCGGATTAACTAACGCACCTGCGGTATTCATGGACCTCATGAATAGGGTGTGTAGGCCGTATCTTGATAAGTTTGTGATTGTATTCATCGACGACATCTTAATTTATTCCAAGAGTAAGCAAGAGCATGAAGAACACCTCAGAACGATCCTAGAACTGCTCAAGAAGGAGCAATTGTATGCCAAATTTTCTAAGTGTGATTTTTGGATACGAAAGGTTCAATTTCTTGGTCATGTCATTGATAGCCAAGGACTACAAGTTGATCCAGCAAAGATTGAGGCAGTTAAAGATTGGGCTACGCCCAAGTCTCCGACAGAAATTCGCCAATTTTTAGGACTTGCCGGATATTACAGGAGGTTCATTGAAGGGTTTTCCAAGATAGCTAAGCCGCTGACCAAGTTGACACAGAAGAATCAGAAGTACGAATGGGGAGATAAGCAAGAGTCCGCATTTCAGTTGTTGAAACAGAAGCTTTGTAGCGCGCCGATTTTAGCACTACCAGAAGGAATTGAAAATTTTGTGGTATATTGCGATGCATCACACAAAGGGCTTGGAGCCGTGTTAATGCAGAACGAGAAAGTGATTGCTTATGCGTCACGTCAGCTTAAGAAGCACGAGAAGAATTACACTACACACGATTTGGAATTGGGTGCTGTAGTTTTCGCACTCAAGATTTGGAGGCACTATCTTTATGGCACCAAGTGTGTGGTATATACCGATCACAAGAGCTTACAGCATATACTTGATCAGAAGGAACTCAATATGAGGCAACGTCGTTGGCTAGAGTTGCTTAGTGACTACGATTGTGAGATCCAATATCACCCGGGAAAAGCTAATGTTGTAGCTGACGCTCTTAGCAGGAAAGAACGACCCAAACCTTTGAGGGTCAGGTCATTGGGGATGACAATTATTTCACCTTTACCATCAAAGATCTTAGAGGCTCAGATTGAAGCACTCAAAGAAGAAAACCGGCCACACGAGAAGATTTATGGTATGCCCGAGAACAAGAATGGTTTTGTAAAGAGGTCCGATGGAGTGTTATGCTTCAAGGACAGAAGTTGGATACCCCTTTATGGTGGAGTACGAGAGTTGATTATGCATGAGTCGCACAAGTCGAAGTACTCTATTCATCCAGGTTCTGATAAGATGTATCAGGATCTCAAGCAACTCTATTGGTGGCCCGATATGAAAGCAGAGATAGCAAGGTATGTTAGCAAATGTCTTACGTGTGCTAAAGTGAAAGCCGAGAATCAGAAACCGTCAGGGTTACTTCAACAGCCAGAGATTCCTCAATGGAAATGGGAGCGTATTACAATGGACTTTGTTACTAAACTTCCTAAGACTTCAGGTGGATTCGACGCTATTTGGGTCATAGTAGATCGTCTCACCAAATCAGCCCATTTCATACCGATTAGAGAGACTTATTCCATGGACCAACTCGCTAGACTTTATGTCAAGGAAATAGTCTCAAAGCACGGTGCACCAGTCTCCATCATTTCCGACAGAGATAGTCGTTTTACTTCAAATTTCTGGAAGTCACTACAAAATGCATTCAACACCAAATTAGACATGAGCACTGCCTATCATCCTCAGACCGATGGTCAGAGTGAGAGGACGATTCAGACATTAGAAGATATGCTCAGGGCGTGCGTGATTGATTTTGGACATGGTTGGGCTAACCATTTGCCATTAATCGAGTTTTCTTATAATAACAGTTATCATTCGAGCATAAAGGCCGCACCATTTGAGGCATTGTACGGTCGTAAATGCCGGTCCCCAGTGTGTTGGGCCGAAGTTGGTGAAGTACAATTAACCGGTCCAGCGATGGTACGAGATACAACCGAGAAGATTGTTAAAATTCGAGAAAGGCTCGAAACAGCTAGAAGTCGACAGAAAAGCTATGCAGATGTTCGACGCAAACCATTGGAATTTCAAGTTGGAGATAAAGTCATGTTGAAGGTTTCGCCTTGGAAGGGCGTGATCCGATTTGGGAAACGCGGGAAGCTGAACCCGAGATACATTGGGCCATTCAAGATTTTGGAAAAGATTGGTCCGGTAGCCTACAAACTTGAACTTCCGCCAGAACTCAGCAACGTTCATAACACATTTCATGTTTCAAACCTCAAGAAGTGTCTTTCCGACGAGTCGTCCGTTATTCCACTTGAAGAAATTCAACTAGATGACAAGCTTAATTTTGTGGAAGAACCTGTAGAAATCATGGACCGTGAGGTCAAGCAATTGAAGCAGAGTCGAATTCCTATCGTGAAGGTTCGCTGGAATTCTCGAAGAGGACCCGAGTTTACTTGGGAACGAGAAGACCAAATGCGACGCAAGTATCCACACCTTTTTCCCGAGCCTGCTTCTGAAACCAACAACAATTGAATTCAGGGACTGAATTCCCTTTTGGAGGGGCGACTGTCACAACCCGTAATTTCAGGTCACTTTCCTAACCTCGACAAATCACCATTCATGTCCATCATTCATCATTCATTTCAGCGTAACCGGTTTGGTTTAGCTGCAAAATTTATGCATCATCAGTAGGATCATTGCATACGGACTAGTAATAGTCTGCATATCATCATATTTACATTTTCATACTATTCCACTCGTAGGTTTATCAAATTAATATTTTTGTTACATTTGACGTTTTACGTATAATTACTTTTAATTAAAACGTTAACGCGCGATCAATAAATGTGACTAACACGTCCGACAATCCCCACGATGGTCCCGATATATTTTTATACTCATTTTAATGTCAAGAAAATTATAAAATTCATTTACCCGGTATTTTGCGAATTTATTTAATTTATATCGTACATTTAATATAATTACGACGGTTTTCGTAAAAACTAAACGATAATTACCCGAACACCCAATATTTGTACCCAACATATTTTTGTAATTTTTATGACTTCGTCAAGTCCCGACTAACTCCGTTAAATTTTATTTCTAGCAAACGCGGTACCCGGTTACACCTAAAACTAATTTAATCACACTTAAACATATGTAATCATCACATGGTTTAATCAAAAGAGGCCCCCCCCCTTGTTCCTTTGTGCGCCGCCCATGAGCACCCCAAAACACATCAAAAGTGGTAAACTTCCTATCTCATTTAATGCACATCATATCTTGTCTAATATATATACTTAACTTCCATAATTCACTTCATTTTACATAATATCTCAAGTAAACTCTCTCATCTCTATATGTGTGTGTGTGTGTTCGGCAAAACAAGAACAAGAGGAAGAAAACATCAAACTTTCAAGATCAATCCATAATCAAGTCCATCTAGTATTCCTTTAAGGGTTTTGAAATACAAACTCAAAGGTTTCTTAGGTTTTCATCATCTTTTTATCACTAATCTTTCAAGTAAGTTGTCAAAACTCATTTTCATAATGTTACCAAGTTAATATAATGTTCATATCATTTTTATGCAAGATCTATATGTATATGTTAGTTATACCACTCCTTTTAAATCTTTTTGCAAGTTATGAGCCCTAGAAGTGTTTTATACTTAGATCCTTGTTAGATCTACATGGATGATGATGTTTAGGACCCTTGACACCTTAAAAAGATATGTGGTAAGTTTTAGAATGATTGGTTGTTGTTTGTGACATTTTTGGACAAGTTACTAACTAGAAAATCAAGTCTTAACAAGTAAATAAAACATTCTGTCCTTAAAAGTGAAACGTGGGAAAATCAGTAGGTGTGAGATAATTTTTGGCCAAATATTTAGAAAATACATTCCGAGACGAAGCCGTGGCCGAAAACGGGGATAAAAACGAGTTAATAACGAAGGAGATATGATTTTTCAAAGTTTAACGACGAAAACTAATTTTCAGAAAATAACATGCTGTTACGCGACTTTCGACGGACAAACTGAGGCGTTTAACGCGACCTAGATGACCCGAGCTACTGAAAATATATTAGTACATGTTTATACGAAACCACGGATATAAAGAACGTCGAAAACGAGCTAATAACGAACAAGATACACGCGTTTAAACATCGATAATATACCTTTCATTTTGACAGCTTTTTAACTAGAAAATGTTTACGTACTAGAAACTATATTTTTCACGTAACGACTATGGAGAACCGTAATTCTTACCCGTTGGAACGCGTACGATCAAAGACTTATTAACACAACTATCATATTGCATTTCATGTTTTCAAAACGCCGATACTAACACGAACGTTTTATACACTTTATTACATGACTAGTTTTGACGAAACAAGTTAACATATTTATATCAAGTTTTGGAAGAACTTTACATATTAATGATAACTATTATTTTCAAAGTACGAGTGGTATAGGTTACATATACATGTACATGCACTACATTGCCTCATAATCTAAGTAGATTATGCTCATTCATGATAGGTAGCGGCTAGTGTACGCGCCTTGTTGTTCCCGTTCATCGCATACTCGTAGCATTGTTGTACCATCACTTCAGGTGAGTTTTCATAGCCCCGTTTTTCAATTTATTATTTCATTTCAAATCCCACGGGGGAGAATACATTGCAACCATTTTTATATGCGAGCCCTAGTATCAAATTCCTGGTACATAGATTAAGTTACCTTGTTGCCATATGAAAGTCCCCTATATCATGAACCGTTAATTTACCTGTAAGCGAGAGTGAGTGGATAGATCTATCGAGGGTGACGCCTCCATCCGTGTTGGCTTTGACCAACAACCGATAGCGGATGCATTTCATGTCTTTTTATTAGAGTGCCTGGCAAAACACTCTGAGGGGCACCACAGATTCAGTCATAGTTTCGGGGTCATGAGCTTAAGTCTATTGTACACCATTTTTATGTGACTTATGTCATACATTTTATACTTGTGGCTATCGTATACCTTCATTTTATTAAACCTATGATCTCTCACCAACTTTATGTTGACCGTTTTTAGCAATGTATTTTCAGGTAATTAGCTAGCGTGTGGACATGCATTTGGCTATTTTGGAGTCGCGGGGTCGACTTGCATCACTTATTTTCATGCACTTATGTAAACGTTTGATCTACTATGGTTTTGTTATAAACTTGCAACATCATTTGGGACCTATGTTTTGTAAACTCTGATTTTAATTATGATCAAACGTGTATTTTCAAAACGGCACTTTAGGTCGTTCAATATATCCATTGTATGAGACGCCATGAAAGTCACACCAAGGTATTCATATCCGCTGCCATTAACAGGTAAATTCAGGGTGTGACACGCGGGTACTGTTGCTGAACAGAAGGATTGTACTTCGGCTCGTAATGAATTCGTTAAGGTTACAAGAAAACCTAGTACTAGTACAACTATTAACAAACAAAAACCAGCAGTTACTACAGGAATATGACAAGTTAAAAATGAGTTTAGGACTAAAACAGTTCAACAAAGACCTAGGACGACTATTCCAAAACGCCCATTTCCAAAAAGTAACCGCAACTCACAACATCATTATCAAAATAGTTGGAACCCAAACATGCCTAGGAACTATCAAGGTCCCAACTACATGCCATGGAACCCATATCCACCATTTCCATACATGAATCAAGATAATGGAATGTTTAACCCAAATGGACCCATGAGATATTGGGGACCAAACGCTTGAGTTTTTCTTTAACTTAGGTATGCTTGAAAGTCGGGTTAGAACCGGACGAGTGGATAAAAGATAGCGGGTGTTCAAGGCACATGACGGGAAACAAAAGCCTTTTCTCAACCTACCAAGTGTACGATGGAGGTAATGTTACGTTTGGTAGCAAGCTTAAAAGTAAAATCATCGGAAAAGGTACAATCTCTCGTGACTCTCTCACTATTGATGATGTTGCTCATGTAGATAACTTAGGTTTTAACTTGCTTAGTATTCGTCAACTATGCCGTAAAAAGTATGACGTCCTTTTCAGTGAAAACGGAAGTAAGATACTTAAAAATGGCATAACCATAGGAAAAGGTGTTTTGAAGAATAACATTTACGTTATGAAATTAGACAAAACATCTAAAGACAAACTTTGTCTCACCTCCTTAGACGACAACTCAACTCTGTGGCATAGACGCTTAGGCCACGCCAATATGAGACTCATCCAATCTCTATCATCTAAAGAACTCGTTAGGAACCTACCCAAGTTGAAATACGACCAACACTTTTGTGATGCTTGCAAAATTGGGAAACAAGTTCATAATAGCCATAAGGCTAAAAACATGGTGTCCACATCTAGGTGTTTAGAACTATTGCATATGGATTTGTTTGTTCCATCCGCTATACAAAGTTATGGAGGAAACTTCTACACTTTGGTAATAGTAGATGATTATTCTAGGTATACTTGGACTAAGTTTTTGAAAACTAAAAATGAAGCATTTGATAAATTTGAAATTCTAAGTAAGAAAATTTAAAATCAAATAGGAAATAGCATTTTGTCAATTAGAACCGACCACGGTCGTGAATTTGATAACGAAACTCAATTTGGAGCTTTTTGTGATGCTAATGGCATAACACATAATTTCTCGGCTCCTCGAACTCCTCAATCAAATGGTGTAGTAGAACGTAAAAATAGAACACTTCAAGAAATGAGTCGAACAATGCTAAATGAACAAAATATACCACAAAAGTTTTGGTGTAACGCCGTTGACACCTCCACATACATCTTAAATAGAGTCCTAATAAGTCCATTTTTAAATAAAACACCTTATGAGCTTTATAGAGGCAAAAAGCCTACTTTAGGATATTTTAGAGTTTTTGGAAGCAAGTGCTTCATTTTAAACACTAAGGATTATCTCACTAAGTTTGACCCAAAGTCTTATGAAGGTGTGTTCCTTGGATACTCACAAAATAGTAAAGCATATATCGTCTTGAACAAAGAAACCGCAAGAGTCGAGGAATCGTTGAACGTAACATTCGACGAAAGTCCACCTCCCTCTAAGACATCACCTTTGGTAGATGATGACTTAGTTGAAAGTCAAATGGTTGAAAACCAAGAAAATCTAGATAATGATAAAGAAGATGAACCTTTAAATAAGTAAATAGTCAACATCAAATAATCTAGATGTCATCCATTAGATAACGTCATAGGAGAAATTAATGAAAGAACCTTAAAATCAAAAGTTCAAAATCAAAGTAATTTCTTTTGTTTCAATTCAACAATTGAGCCCAAAAATATAAATGAGGCCATAAAAGAAGAATCTTGGGTTATAGCAATACAAGAAGAACTAAATCAGTTTGTTAGAAATGATGTTTGGACATTAGTCCCTCAACCTAAATGTCAAACCATAATTGGAACAAAATGGGTGTTTAGAAACAAAATGGATGAAAATGGTGTAGTGTCTAGAAACAAAGCTAGGCTAGTAGCTCAAGGCTATAATCAACAAGAAGGTATAGACTACGACGAAACATTTGCACCGGTTGCTAGGCTCGAGTCAATTAGAATACTACTTGCATATGCATGTGCACATGACTTTAAACTATTCCAAATGGATGTTAAAAGTGCATTTCTTAATGGTTTTATTAATGAGGAAGTGTATGTCGCACAACCTCCCGGCTTTGCCGATTTTGAAAAACCAAATCATGTCTACAAACTTAAAAAAAGCTTTATACGGACTTAAGCAAGCACCAAAAGCTTGGTATGATCGACTTAAGACTTTCCTAGTTGAATATAAGTATACCATGGGCCTAGTAGACAACACTCTTTTCACTAAGAAAAAAGGATCACATATAATCATAGTTCAAATATATGTGGATGACATCATATTCGAATCAACTTGTCAAGAGTTATGCGATGATTTCTCAAAAATCATGCATGACGAGTTTGAAATGAGTATGATGGGAGAACTAAACTTTTTCTTAGGCCTCCAAATAAAACAATTGGAAGATGGGATATTCTTCAACCAATCTAAGTACATCAAAGATATGCTTAATAAATTTGGTCTTGAAGATTCCAAACCCATGAAAACACCCATGTCTTCCGAAACCAAACTCACTAAAGATGACGAAAGTGAATCCGTAGATAGCACCAAATATAGAGGAATGATTGGTAGTTTACTCTATCTCACGGCTAGTAGACCGGACATTATGTTTAGTGTTTGTCTATGTGCTCGCTTTCAAGAAGATCCTAAAACATCCCATCTTGAAGCCGTCAAACGAATATTTAGATATATTAAAGGTACTACACATTTAGGATTATGATATCCCAAAGGAACAGGTGGTGAAACCATAGTGTATGCCGACTTAGAGCATACCGGTGACTATGTCGATAGAGAAAGTACAAGTGGTATTTGTACTTTTGTTGGGCATTGTCTCACCTCATGGTTTGCTAAGAAACAAATGGCCCTAGCAATATCAACAACTGAAGCTGAGTACGTGTCAGCAGGAAAAGCTTGCCAACAAGCTCTCTGGATGAAACAAGCTCTCGTCGACTACGAAATTTAACTCAACGACGTTCCTATTCTTTGCAACAACAAATGAGCTATCAACCTTAGCAAGAATCCAGTTCAACACGCTAGAACCAAACACATAGAAATTCGTCACCACTTTCTTCGCGGCAATGTTCAAAAAGGAAACATCTCAATCGAGAAAGTATCCTCAGAAGACAACATTGCCGATATTCTCACAAAACCTCTTAAGAGAGTACCCTTTAACTTTCTTAGACTTGGTTTAGGATTAATGGAACCAAATGTGTAGTTAAAACCTTAGCTTAACCAAACACGTCAAAAACAACCAACTGTCAAAAGGTTCCCACGGAACCAATCGACAACAAGGACGGAACCCGCTTTTTGGTTCCGCCAAATTCGTGGGTTCATGAGATTGTTTTTAATATATCAGACAAACACCCTCTTCTCACATTTCCCAAAAACATACAAGAAATACAAACTCGACCCATAGCACCCAATTCTCAGAATTTAGGTCATCCCCTTCAACAAACTTGTGATTTAATCCACACTGTAAGTATCCTAACTATATCTACATTCCTGATCTGAGTTTAGGATTTCTATTTCTTGAACAAAATCAAAACTTGGGGTTTATGCATATTTTTGTAAAATCATGAAGCATAGTCACTGAATTACATAACAAATCATATTTTCCATAGTTAGGAATTGCATCTTATAGGACATTATCACAATTCACCAAAAACCCCATGTCAAATTCTTGCAAAAATCTTCTCACGGAAACGGTTTTTGCACATTGTTCATACAAATAAAAACGTTATGTTTTCAACATCATTTGCATAATGTCTCTTGAATGCTAAAGAGAATACATAACTAATATGTATTTTTGGGTACATTCAATCGAAGCTACATCGAATTAGGAGCGTTTGAGTTATCTCTCGTTTTGTTACAAAATTTGCAAAACAAAATTTTCATGCATTAAAAGGAGTCGAGATAACTACACTTCCATATTGTCCCTATGTAGGCACACACTAGAACTTTATATACGTATTCTTGTTAGTTTTAACTAAACTATGTAATTTTCATGTCTAGGTTAACATCATGCCTCCCGCAATGGAATAGGAATTCCGGGGCCAATTCGGGGAAGTCTTAGGAATTCCGGGTGTAGGTACTTGTCTTTACACCGACAAGTGGTCATTGTCAAGCCTAGATTCTATCATTGATCGTATGCCTCCATACGATACACCCTTGACTTCAAAAGAGATCAGTCGGGTCATTTCTTTGTCCCTAGGAACACCCACACTAGGACTTACCGACAAGGTCGTCAAGTAGATCGAGACCCGTTTGGCATGGAGCTAAACGAGCTTAGGCCGCAATTCCAGAAGTTGGAAGAAATTCTTCGGGCAAACGTTTTATGCACCATAGGAAATAGGGATCATCTCAATGCTAGTCTTTGTTATATGCTCTATTGTGTGTCCACCCATCAACCCTTCAACCTCGCTTACTATGTCGCCAAGAGAATGGCCGACATTTCACTGTTAGGAACCACCACCATGCCTTACGGGATGCTTCTCACCCGTCTCTATAGAGCTTTTGCACCCATCCCTCTTAACGCTAGAGGTTTCCTCCTAGACTACTCTCTCATTCCCCATACTTTTGTACCTCTAAGTGACAATAGAGTAGCTGTGTCAAAAGAAAAACGCGCTCATCCTCCAACCTCATCATCATCATCATCCGTAAGTGAGGATGATGGTCTGCTTAATTCTAGGATTCCTCCTCCGAAATATTTGAGCCAACTTGCACCTATTGAGAACCAATCTGATGAATTTAAACAAACAAGAGGAATGATGAAGAACATTGGGCGTTGGATAATGAAGCTAAACAAGAAAATCGACAAGCAGTGAGGGAATAGGGAGTGTTTGGTACAAACAATTTGAAACAATGATGTATTGTATTATTGTGTTTTTAGGATGTTATCTTATATTTGAACAAATACTTGAACTAACTTGACAATGCAGGATGATAACACTCGACGTTATCAATTTTCCATGTTTAAGCCACTGTTTGGCTTAACTTCCATATATGGTAAGTTCAAAATCGTCCGTTTGATCTATATGTTAACATGTGTTAGAACCTGTGTTTTTGTTTTTAATCAATCACAACTAATTAATTACATATGTTTTAGGATAATTTACAGGATTTGAACGGGTTTAGGACCTTTAGAAATCCGCTCTGTAAAGATTTTTTGATCGGCGGATATGGCGGAACCAAAATATGGGTTCCGTCTGTTCAAACTTTTGGTGCTGCCAAATTACTACCAACGGATTCCGCGGAACCAAAAACAGGGGTCCGCCTTTGTTATCGTTTGGCTCCGCGGATCAACAGTTATTTTTTAAAATTTCCCGTCTAATCCCGCACTTTAGATCATCGATTTTAGTTCTTAGGATTACTTTACTGATACTTCATCACATTAGGATCATCTTAGCAACATTAGACCAATAGGAACACAATTTCCCACCAAAATTTGAAAATTCAAATTTTCACTCAAGTTACCTTTATGTAACATGCAAGGAACCCTCAAATTGGTTCCTTGCTATCCGTGGATCAATCAAATCATTAGATTTCCCACTCACCCTTTGCATTTACTGCATATCCTCTCAAACTTACTCAACTTCATCTTTATGGATTGACTTTGGTGATATGACAAGTTCATTTTCTTCTTCCAAATCATTAGGAACCAACATTTCTCTATGGATCAACATCAAATCCAAACACAAAGTTCCATAAACCTTACTGTCTATAAATTAGAAACTTTAGGATGATCACAATTCACACCTTCACCATCAGTTCTAATAGCAATTTCTGCATATATCACTATCACTTCTCTTCTCAACAATGCCTAAATCAAACAACTCATCCACAAGCAGACCACACAGAAGGACGACTCGAATGAGTGTCAGACCTTGTTGTTTCGTGAATCTCAATTCTTCATCAGAAGAATCTTCACCATTGAACATTTCCTCACCCATTGCTAATGAAAACTTCCTCATACTATCAACTCCAACACCACCTCATATCATCATCAACACTCCACCACCAACCATAACTCCAGTGGCTACCACACCACCACCCGTTCCATCTCAACCAACAAGATCACCATCACCTCCTCATTCACCCCAACTTCAGCCCATTGAGTTGTTTGCAACTCCACCAACATCACCTCACCCATATTTAGAAACTTTGGAAGACTTTCCACCTAGGTCCACCAATCCACCACCAATTCCTTTTGAGTTAGAATCCTCACAAGGAGAACCACTCCTCTTTCACCCCATCTATAGGGAAATTCACGGTCATCTTTACCGTGATCAAGCTCCACAACAACCTCAACCTCAACCTCTTTCACCAACATCCACCCTTAATGCCATTGATGAGTCAATGTGGATAAACCAACCACAAACTCAATAGGAGATCAATGAGGAACTTGATCGCCTCTACGCTTTCTCCAACATGGTGGATTCCCACCTAATTGAAGCTATGGATTTACAATCCATTTTGCTAGCTTTCATCATGTCTCCCACCTACATTCCACCACCTCCACCATCAAATAACCAACCACCACCACCACCACCACCAACTCATGAACCAAACCTTCCTCCAAACTTTCCTAGACATGGTTGTTCCATGTGTGAGAGGACCGCCCACTTAACTCAACGAACCAATATTTTGGTTCACGAGTTACAAAACGAAATGCAGTTCATTTTGAACCACATCCTAGAGCGCCTAAATGCTCTTTCACATCCACCACAATAGACGCTAGGAGTTTCTCTATTGTTTGTTTTTCTTTTATAGAACTTTTAGGACTTCTTTCTATTTTTAGGTTATTTTTCATTTTATTTTGTAACACCTTAATTTGTGACTTAAATAATTTTCAATGGAAGGATGTTGTGTTAATGCTTGTGTGTGATCACTAATTGTGCATTATATTTGGTTGGTTTGAACTACTAACATTTTCATAATTATATGGTTGGTTTGAACTATTGACTTGGTTTGAACTAATTATACTTAGTTGACTTTTTTGGTCAAACAGGTTGAACTACTATTCTTGGTTGAATCTTTACTTATGCATCATATTACTTGGTTGGATTAAATCATATACAACTAACCTTTGTTTTGTAGCATTTTTCATCCTTGCATCATATACATTGGTACCCTAGCAACGGGTAGTATTGATCAAGGGGGAGCTAATTATGCACTAACCTTTGTTTTGTAGATTTCTCATTTCATGCATCATAAACTTGGCACTCCAATTAGGGGGAGTATTGTCCAAGGGGGAGCTATTAAGCATTCAAAATCCATGAATCATCATACTTGGTACTCCAAATTAGGAGGAGCAATCACCAAGAGCCATTCACCACATTCCGCTATGCATTTCTTCTTTTTGTTTCGACAAAAAGGGGGAGATTATATTAAACTCATACATTACACTCATTACATGTTTTATGCCTAAATAGATTTTAAAACTTGCATAAAACTAGTTTAATATATGTTTTTAAAAGACTCACACTTTACTTATTCCATTGCTTAAAAATAAACTTTATGTTTTGTCATCAACAAAAAGGGGGAGATTGTTAATACAAATATCGTCCTAAAAACGTTATTTATATTTTACGATCTTTGCTATATTTTGTTAATGACAATTATAAAGTTTATCTTTAGCAAAGCATAAATATAAGTTAAAGTCTTTTACATTTATAGTTACAAGCTTTTAAAAACTCATTTACATACTACATGATCACTAGGATATACATATGACATACATTTATACATTTACATGTTTTCATTTTTATTCTAAAAATGGAAATATGTACATGACATCATTGCATACATCATTTGGATATCTTTAGGATATCTTGAAGATTTAGAGAATACAATGGAAAGATCTTCAAGCAAAGAATTGGATTTGGTAATATCTTGGCAAGATTTGGAAAGATTTTGAAAGATATTCCGTCTGGCTATGGCGGAACCAAATCCCATAAGGGACGGACCCTTGGATTTGGATCCGCCAAATCCATGGGTTGTTTGAACTTGTTTTTTTAGTATTTTTCTATCACATATTAGTAGTTATATATGTTTGAGAAAAATTTTCGGGATTTGAACGGGTAACGAAAATTTTGACATGATCTCTGTTTAAAAATAGCATTTTTGAATGGCGGATATGGCGGAACCTTTATACGGGTTTCGTCTGTTGTGTTATTTGGCTCCGCCAATCTCAACTCCACAGATTATGCGGAACCAAAATCTGGGTTCCGCCTTTGTTATCGATTGGATCCGACAACTTCAAACAGTAACTTTTTCAAAAATTCCCAACTAATCTCGATCCTTAGATAGTTGTTTTTAGTTTTTAGGATTACTCCACTGATCAATAGGATCATTTGGATGATTTAGAAATACTTAGAACCATAAGAAATTAACTTCCCACCAAAATTTGAATATTCAAATTTTCATCCAAGTTACCTTTGTCTAACACACAAGGATCCCTCTTATTGGCTCCTTGAAATCAATGAATCTATCACACTACAAGCTTCTCTGTCACCTCCTGCACTCATTGATCATCTTCATGTCAACTCCATTTCTATGGATTGACTTTGATAAAATGACAAACAACTTTTTTTTGTTCCAAGTCATTGGTAATCAACATTCCTTTATGAATCAAATCCAGACACCAATCTCCATGAACCTTAAAGACTATAAATTAGAAGCTTTAGAATGATCTCAACTCACATTATCATCATCATCTCTAACTATCTGTACACTCCTAAACAACCATCTCACAATGCATAAATCAAATAACTCTTACATGCCCAGACCACACAGAAGGACAGCACGCATAAGTGTCGGACCGTACTGGTTAATAAATCCCACTCCTAATGTAAACTTCCCTACCATATCCACTACTAATACAACACCAATCATAACTCCAGTGGTTAATATATCATCACCTACTTTTGCACCTTCATTAGCGCTAAGTTGTTCTTCATCTGTATGGGTATTTATAATTAATCCATAAACATGTTTACAAAATATTTTTAAAGAATTTGTAATCTAAAATCAACAGTTTTTAACCTAATATTCAAATAATGTTTATTAACGTACCTTTGTTTCCATGATTTTGGTTGTTTTCTTTGCTTCATCACAGCCGATTCTGACATGAACATGTAGTTGTTAATCATTATACGAAAATTAAAATTCATAAAAAAGAAATTTATAACCGAAATTTATTGTCTTACTTTGTTTTTTTGCTGGCTGTTATGTCTTTAGTTTCATCATTTCTTGGTCTCTTTATATTGAAAGATATGTGTAGGTTGTTGTTAGAATGGAAAATAGGATGCAAACATAAGAGACTCTTTTGATATTCTGGGTTGGAACATGGAATGGAATAAGGATAACAACTATTTAACATCAAAAAGTGAAAGTCCAAAAGTCTGCAATTAATTCTGTTTATATTATATGATATATGTATATTTTAAAAAAAATAGAGATATAATGTGGAAAATAGTTTTGAAAATTGTGGATAAAATTTAGTTAAAGATGTCAGCCAAATCTTGTGTATAAATACTTTGCGAAATTGTGGATAAATATGAGTTTAAGTTATGTACCTAATCGTAATTGTGAACCAAAATCCTAAAAGAAAACAACTGATTCTAAACGTATTTTGGTAATTGATATGTTGTATATTATATATTTTTAATATATATTCAATGATTTTTTTTTTTTTTGTGTGTGTGTGTGTGTGTGTGTGTTTATCTTGAATATACGTATAATACTAATCATATATTCAAATATATAATAATTGTTATCATAAAACTAAAGTTGTAATTATATAATCAACAACTAACACATGAAATTAAAGTTTTTCTTTGGAGAATGCTAAATGCAACTCAGGCCAGTGTTGTTCTTCTTCTGTATAAGTTTTATAAAATATTAATAAATACAGATGTTGCCAAAATGTTGTAATAATATTTATGCATTACATAACTTTGTTATCATAACTTTGGTTTTCCTTATTTGTTTTATCACATACACAACTGTATGAACCGTAACCAAAACACCACAGTATAGTTGTAGGAAAAAATATTGCAAAATGGTTAAAAACTGCTACTTCAGATCCACACAATATAACAAACATTGCATATAAATTTAACATTACATATTATAAAATATCATAATACATCTACTAAAAAGAGTTTAAACATTAAGAAATAAATAAACTATCTTGAATATTTTTGTAAACTCCAACAATTTTCTGTTGAGTATCTTCTATTTCTTTAGTACGATCATTTTTTTCCTGATGCGCCAATATAATCATTTCATCCTTCTTGTTTTGATCTTCGAGTCTTTTGATACCCTTGTTATATAATTCTATTAAAGTTTTTTCAGTTTCATACTGGCCGGAATGACATTTGTCCCAAATATCTTGGGATATGCCAAAAATTTGATATTTTGAAGGAATTAGAGGAGGAGAATCATCTCTTGGGCGTTTATGTTTCTTTGAATTAGGAGATGAAGATGATGAAGCCATTGAATTTTAAAATTAAAATACAATAGACAATGGAAAGATGAAATATATTGTTTGTTATGGTTTTGTATTTATAAATATTGGAAAGGCACAATGTTTCTAAAAAACCACTAAAAGGCAACTGTTTATTTTCATAATTAAAACTGATATGCAATTAATTAGAGGGAATTTCAAAGGTAATAGTATTCTTTAAAAAAAATTTCGATATCTTTTACAATATTTTTTAAAAGTCAAATGATGCTATATGTATAATACTAATCATATTCAAATACATAATAATTGTTATCATAAAACTAAAGTTGCAGTCGAAATCTATAATTTATAATCAACACACCATATATTGTCAAAATTAACAAAAATAATACGCATTCATGAGGGAAAACAATAGTTCTAACGAAAAACTCAAAAAGATTCAATAACATAACACCATAGCATATAAATTGTGAATGAAAATCCAAAAATAAAACAACTGATTTTTTAAAGAAAAATAAAACTGGAATATATCAAGGTGGTGCAGTGTTGATTTATCTCAAACATCCTTTCCGATATTGGTAGTCGCCATCCTTTTATTTGGCTGCACATCATCCCCATCAATTGTTGCATGGTTTGAAACGTCAACTATTTCACGGTTTCTTTTTTTTCTAAGTACCACAAATAACATTACTTGTTGGGGGTTCCACATTATTCATTATTGGGTTGCTGATATCGACATTGCTTTCATCATGAATATCCTGTTATGATTTACAAACAATTAATCATTAAAAATATGTATAAAACTTGTATTGTTGGTTAACTGTTTATGAATGTATTATGTAATACCTCATTAACACAATCAGATGCATTTGCAATGTCATCTTCAACGTTCTGCAATGTTTAACGAATAAAATACTAATCAATTTATTTTTTAAAACATGGATGATTGTTACACACAGTTAATAATGTAATGTTTGATACCTGATCCATATTATTTGATGATTTTATATTCATATTATCAACATCTTGTAATACTTGTTCATTATCCTTTAAGTCATCTTCATCATCTTCATAATCATGATCACCGTCCTCTAAATCACCATTTGTTAATCCATCTTCAGGATTATGTAAATCATCTTCAACATTGAAAAATTCTTCTCCGCCATTTTCAAACTCATCTCCGCCATTTTCAAACTCATCTTCGCCATTTCCTAAATCATCTTCGCCATTCTCAAACTCATCTTCGCCATTTTCTAAACCATCTTCACCATTTTCTAAGTCATCTCCAAAATTATCTAAATAATCTTCACCATTTTCAAAGTCTTCTTCATCATCCTGTTATGTTTTGACAAAAAACTGTTAATTTAAAAACGACATGAAAGAATATAATTTTATGTTTATAGTTCATGATGATAAGTTAATTTAAAAATATAGTTTGAAAACCTCTTCGTCTAGGAAACCGTTCTTGAAATACTTGATTGTATCAACATCATCAGTGATCTTCTCAGTTCGATATATATGGCTATTATAGTTGTGGTTAAATTCTGTATATTTAATCTTGAATAGATATTGCTTCCCGATAATCTGATTAAGCTCATCTAGGAAGTATTCATCTGGATCCATGCCCTGTTGTTCCATGATCTCCCATGCTGTCAGGTTAGTCATCTTATGCACATTGTTGTCAAAATAACAACTTGTGCAGTTCCACTCTCATCAACAATATGCACAATGATCTTGAACCTTTACATATAAACTCAAATGATTTTTGTATCGTATTTTGTCTGAGTAGTTGCACATACTGGATAACTAATTATATTAGAATGTATTTCATACCTGCATGCAACTGCATATGTTTCTCCATGGTTCTTGCAAAACCACAATTGTTTCTTGTTTCTAGAATTCATTCCACCTTTTGTTGCAATTGCTGTGACTCTTGTGTTGCATGCTTTACATCCTGTATAAGCCCAACCATTATCATATTGGATGCTATGCATAGTTGCATAAACAACGCAACTTGTACCCTGCATTTTGATCCTTAATTTTAGATAAACATAATATAGTCCTACATGAGGGTTTTTTAATATGCCATTACATCCTATAGAAAATGGACAAAAATAATTGTGATCTTACCGGTTCAATAGTACGAATCATTCCAACCAATCTCTTTACACAACCCTGCATAAATTCTGCCGGTGTAACTACATGTTTGTCTTGCATGTGCATCTGAGTCCTGAATTCAATGGCATCATATCCCTCTTGAACTTCATATCTGTTTCATGTATGCATTATGTTCGGTATACATTTTTAGGTTATTATTTGTACATAAAAACTCTAATATAATAATGTTAAATAAATTACCTTTCTCGAAAAGACAGTAATTGAGGTATTTTCCTATTAATGTATATCTTGCTCCCAAACAACGCATTATGCACGGATGGTTTATCTATCAATTGTAATAAAAATATATTAGTGGCTGAATTAAGAAAATAGATCCTGCTTACATGTATTACAAATTTAAAAATAACATGTTCCTAAACTTACTATCCCAGTATTTAACCTTCCCTAACAACAAAAGGAAGTCTAAATGGCCAACTTCTTCAAGCCTGCTGTCGTACTCGTTCCACATGAGCGCCCAATTATCCCAAAAAGTACAATCAAGTCTATAAGATCTGTAAAATATGATATGAATACATGATTATAGGATGGTAAACTTTTCAAATATTAATAACAATTAATTAAATTGTATTTACTCGGCATCTTCAATAACAACTGTTCGGCAAATTTTAGGACCACTATGGCTATTGACGGACACGATATTACCAATAGCTACAACCGTGCCAATCACATCTGTCCAATAACACATGCATTAGTCATTGTTTTATAATAATTAAATATCAACTAATTTCATTTATATGAGAAGATAAAATACATACCAACACAATCATGATCATGGTACTCATTGTTTGAGTCCAATATACATGTGAATGGTTCATTAATGAATCCAACAAAGTTATCATCAATTTGATCAATTCTCGTCACATCAGTTCCTTTAAAAAAATGATATTTTCCACCTATTGGGTAACAAAGGCAATCTTCCACCATTTTCTGCCACACCGAAGTTAGAAATCATATAGCACTGCCCCTTTTGAAGAAGAGGTTCAAATTTAAACATGAATTCCTTTTTGATGTAAATTTGAATCTTCTCGTCCTGTTTATACAATTTAAAAAATTAGACGCTATATCATTGTTTTTAAAAGAAGATTTATCCTGACATACAAAAATATAGTTACCTCAGCATCTTGGAAAACACAATCCAAATTGTATGGATCATGTTCTTCGTTAAGTTTGTGTGAATGCCAATTAGAGATGCATCTTCCTTTAATTTCCATGTTGTTGATCATAGGGTTGATGTCTTTTATTGGAGTCATTATTCGTTCCTTTATCTTTTGTGCTGAAGGTTTGGAAACATATTTAATATTTCAAATGCATTAAAACAACAATGCATATTGAAAAATGAATAAACAACCAACCTGGTGAACCACTCCCGAAAGAGGAACCATGCATTCCATAGCTTTTTTTAAATTGTGGTTTGCTCCCTGTAAATTAATGTTTATTAAATGAATACTAACAATAATGTATATTGAAGAACTAATTAACAACTGTTGGGAATAAAATGATCAGAGTCAAAGAGCCTGCCAATGATGAGAAGAGCCTGCTAGTTGATTTTGTAGTGTACGAAGATGTTCTACCAGTACCTTCTGGGTAGAAGGTACTGCTAGCTAATGAAGAGCCTGCCAAGCTTCTGTCAAGTCGATTAGATATTTTGTAATAGATATTTAGTTGAATTATTAGTCTTTGTACATTGTTATACGTTATGTAGAAGTAGATTAGTCTTCTGTGGTGACAGAAGAATATATCAGAGTGTACATGGGTAGTTGTATTTAATTGTAGGCGCCAATATAGTCAAAGTATAGTATTATATTCATCTACTTGACAACATGTAATAAGATATCCTTATCTTATAAAAGGATATCTTAGTCACTTCTTCATGCATGCATCTTTCACAACTAATAACCACGAACCAAACTATCTCTCAAGTAACTTAGTTACTTCGAATCACAAATCCTTTTACAATCTTAGATTCAAGATTACTTTGTAATCCTGGTGATATTTAGATCATCCGTATTATTTCATCAATAATATTGAATCGTTTTGTTCTAACCAAAGTTGTGTTCTTTGTTCATTGCATTCACACATTTACTTAAACTCACCACTTTGTGTTCTTTTAAAGTGTGTTGTAGTAGATTCCGCATGCTAAACACATTCAATACATAAATATCTCAATCGAACTATAACCAAAACGTTCCACAAGTGGTATCAGAGCTAGGCTTGATATTTACAAATTTAAAAGAAAAATGGATGTTGAACATATTCAGACAAATGTTGCAGCTAAACTTCCACTACTGAAACAAAATGAGTTTGAAATGTGGCGACTCAGGGTTGAACAATACTTTCAAGTGCAGGACTATGCACTTTGGGAGATTATTGAACAAGGCAATTCATTTAAACCCCAAATCACCACATCAACAGTAAATGATGCTCTTGTATCAACAATACAAAACCAACCATCAAATGCAGATGAAAGAATTCAGAAGAAAAATGATCTCAAGGCAAGGAGTATGTTACTGATGACTATTCCAAATGATCAACTTCTAATTTTCAACAAATACAAAGATGCCAAAACCCTCTTTGAAGCTATTGTGGCTAGGTTTGGTGGTAATGATGCTACCAAGAAAACACAAAAGACACTTCTCAAACAACAATTTGAGAACTTCACAGCCACAACCAATGAGTCTTTGGACAGTATGTTCAATAGACTTCAGAAGCTTGCAAGTCAGTTAGCCATCCATGAAGTGATGATAACTCAAGAAGATCTAAACTCTAAATTTCTTAGGAGTTTACCTTCAGAATGGTCTATGCATGTCATTGTATGGAAGAACAAGTCAGATATTGACCAGATGAGTCTCAATGATCTCTACAACAATTTCAAGATTGTAGAACATGAAGTTAAGAAGACTACTGGGTCAAGCTCAGGAAATATGGCATTTGTTTCATCCCCAAACACCTCAAAGGTTGATCATGAAGACAAAGGTGGCAGAGAAGAAGGTACTGCTAACACAACCTTTGGTACTGCTAGTACTTCTAGTAGCACCAAGTCCATTTTGGATGAAACAATTGGGTGTGCTTTTCTTACATCTCAACACAATGGGTCTGTATTAACATTTGAAGACCTTCAAGAGATTCATCCTGATGATCTTGAAGTAATGGACCTAAAGTGGCAACTTTCACTTTTAAGCATTAGAGCTAAGCAGTTGATGATGAGGACTGGCAAGAAGATACTGATAGATGGAAGTGAGCCTGCTGGCTATGATAAGTCAAAGGTGGAGTGTTACAACTGCCACATGAAAGGTCACTACTCTAGAGAGTGTAGAAGACCTAAGAGGCAGGATGACAGAGGTAGAGGGTTTGACAATAGAAACCAAGGAAGCTTTGAGAAGAAAGGAAGCTTTGAAAGCAAGAGTAAGGTTGTTGAAGTTGCTGAGCCAAAAGCAATGGTTGCTATTGATGGCATGGGTTTTGACTGGAGTTTCATGGGTGAAGATGAGTCAACTTCTGATGAATTGGCTTTGATGGCATTCTCCACCCCTGAGGTACAAACTATCAAATGTTCTAATGATTGTGAATTTCTTAAAGAATTAGAAACCATAAGAAAAGCTTATGATACAGAAATCTTAGAACATAGAAAAACCCAGCAAAAATTATTTGACCACAAGTGTGGTATGTCCAAATTAGAAAAAAAAATCACTCACTATAGAGAAAATGAACTTACCTTTACTGATGCAAAAAATGCTCTTCAAAGACAAATATTTTTGAAAGATATAGAAATAGAAATGGTAAGAAATGAGTGCACTAAAGTGACATTAGCTAGAGACAATATTCAACTGACTGTTACTAAATTGGAAAATGCTTCTGAGTGTACTAAGAGTATAGTAGAGAATCAGTTGAATAAGAGGATAAAATCAGGGATAGGATACAACAAATGTCCACCTCCTTATAGAGGAATTCCTTGTCCACAAGGTAGTGATCTTGCTGCATCAAGTTTACATGAATTTGTTGCAAAACCATTAGCTAAGCCTGAAGTGATAAGTGAACCTTCTGAGGGTGCTAAGAATGTCTCACTCTCCAAGGTACTCACTGAGAAGAGACCAGATGTCCTAATTATTGAGGATTGGGTATCTGATGATGATGAAGATGAGACTATTCCTATTAAAGGAATCAAAGTAGGACCAACCAGTCCTAAGAAAGTAGAAGTAAAAGCTAAAGCCAAAACTGTTTTAAAGACAGTTGAAAGTTGTGAAAAATGTAATAACAAACCTAGGGGAAGCCAAAGAAATTGGAACAACCTTAAATCACAACAATTAGGTGATGACTTTGTTATGTTTAATAAAGCTTGTTATTATTGTGGTAGCTTTAAACATCTTCATGCTTATTGTAATAAATGGGTTACTGGGAGTAAATCAAAAGCTAAAACAAATGTTACTCACCCCAGAAAAAGTTTTGTTAAGTCTAACACCACAAATGTTAAACATACTGTTAGACAAGATAAGCCTGTTATTGCAAAACCAACTGATAAGGGTACAAGAAACACTTATAAATCTGTACCAAAAGTTGAGAAGAATCCTATTCAAAAGATAAATGTGGTCAAAACAAAAGTTTGGAGTCCAAAAACCAAAGGTCCTGCTAGACCAAAAGGTCCTGCTAGACTAAATGGTACTGCCAAAATTGGTACTGCCAAAATTGGTACTGATAGACCAAAGACCACACAATGGATTACAAGGGAAAGTGCTGTTAAGTCCTCAGCATGTTGGATTTGGAAACCAATCCAATCTAAAGGTGCATCAACAATCCTGAAAAGGTTTGACTTCATTGATGCAAGAGGCAAACCCAAGTCTGTCATGGCTTGGGTACCCCAAGGAAACTAATATGTTTATTCATGTGCAGGAACATTCAACTGATATTGAAGATCAAGGATATGTTGATAGTGGGTGTTCAAGGCACATGACAGGCAACATGTCATTCCTCTCAGACTTCAAAACTTTTGATGGAGGATATGTTACCTTTGGGGGAGGAATAAAAGGAAAGATCACTGGTAAAGGTACTATCAAAACCAGTAAAATAGATTTTGAAAATGTGTATTTTGTGAAAGAACTTCAGTTTAATCTTCTTAGTGTCTCACAAATGTGTGACAAAAAGAACAATGTTCTATTTACTGACAATGAATGTATGGTTCTTTCTTCTGATTTTAAGATGCCTGATGAGAGTCAGATCCTTCTTAAAATTCCAAAAAGGAACAATATGTATGTTGTCAATTTAAAGAACATTGATCCCAAGGAAGGTTTAACTTGTTTGGTAGCAAAGGCCTCATTGGATGAATCTATGATTTGGCATAGAAGGCTTGGTCATGTAAACTTTAAAACAATCAACACTATTGCAAAATATGATTTAGTAAGAGGTTTACCCAAAAAGATTTTCCAAAACGACCAAACTTGTGTTGACTGTCTAAAAGGCAAACAACATAGAGCTTCTTGTAAGCCCAAGACCCAAAACTCTATTTCTCAGGCTTTACATATGCTTCATATGGATCTCTTTGGTCCTACTAATGTGTGTAGCTTGAATGGAAAGAAATATTGTCTGGTTGTTACTGATGACTATAGCAGATTTTCATGGGTTTTCTTCTTAAGATCTAAACATGAAACTAGTGAGATACTTAAAACCTATATCACTGAGGTAGAAAACCAATCTGATAAGAAAGTCAAAATCATCAGGTGTGACAATGGGACAGAGTTCAAGAATAGAGTTATGGATGACTTTTGCAAGGAAAAAGGCATAAAAAGAGAGTTTAGTGTAGCTAGAACACCTCAGCAAAATGGAGTAGCAGAAAGAAAGAATAGAACACTTATAGAGGCTGCTAGAACTATGTTAGTAGACTCTAAGTTGCCTATTTCATTTTGGGCTGAAGCAGTTGGTACTGCTTGTTATGTACAAAACAGGGTTCTTGTGACAAAACCACATAGAAAAACACCTTATGAACTTTTCTTTGGTAGAAAACCATCTTTAAGTTTTATGAGACCTTTTGGTTGTCAGGTTACTATTCTCAATACCAAAGATCATTTAGGCAAATTTGATGGAAAAGCAGATGTTGGCTTTTTGATAGGGTATTCCTTGCAGAGTAAGGCCTATAGAGTGTTTAACACTTGCACTAGGCTAGTGGAAGAGAATCTTCACATAGAGTTTCAAGAGAAACTAGCAAATGTGAAAGGAGTTGGACCAGATTGGATGTTTGATGTTGATAGGCTCTCAGAATCTATGAATTATGTGCCTGTTTCAGGTACACATGCTAATGATAATGCAGGTTCTAAAGAAAATGTTGAAGCTCCTAAAGATCAAGATTTCATCTGGATGCCAATTTGGAAAAGTATGGATCTATCTTCAAGTCAAGAAGGACCTTCAAACTCAAGAAATGAAGGCAATGAAGAAGATCAAGGAACTCAGAATCAAGAGAATCAAGAAAGTGGTGCTAATAACATTGGTACTGCCAGTTCTTCAGATGGTCCTGCTAATACAAGTATTGGTACTGCTGAGCCATTGAATGTTCAAATAGATGATTCTTTTCAAGAAGAGGTTGGGATTAGCAATCTTCCAACTACATATGAAGTTCCTAAAACACCAAACACTAGAATTCTCAAAGATCACTCAACTGATGATGTGATTGGAAGCATAACTTCTGGTGTTAGGACAAGATCTCAAGTTGGTTTATCTCAAGTCTTATCCTCAGATGAAGAAGGGTTAATCTCCTCTATTTTTGAAGAAAAGAATAATGATAATTCCAATATATGCCTGTTTTCATGTTTTCTATCTCAGGCTGAACCCAAGAACATAAACAAAGCTTTAGATGATGCAAGTTGGGTGGAAGCTATGCAAGAAGAGCTTCTCCAATTCAAGATTCAGAAGGTTTGGATATTGGTTGATTTGCCCAGAGGTCATAGGGCAATTGGAACCAAATGGGTGTTCAGAAACAAGAAGGATGAAAGGGGTATAGTAATCAGGAACAAGGCTAGATTGGTAGCACAAGGATATACTCAAGAGGAAGGGGTAGATTATGAAGAAGTGTTTGCTCCAGTTGCAAGACTTGAAGCAATTAGGCTTTTCTTAGCCTATGCTTCATTCATAGGCTTCACTGTCTATCAAATGGATGTTAAGAGTGCATTTTTGTATGGTGAAATTGAAGAACCAGTATATGTATCTCAACCTCCAGGCTTCATTGATGCTGAGTATCCAGATAAAGTTTACAAGGTTACCAAGGCTTTGTATGGCCTACATCAAGCTCCAAGGGCATGGTATGAAACATTGGCTTGTTTTCTACTAGAAAGTGGATTCCAAAGAGGCAGGATTGATCCAACTTTGTTCATCAAAAGGACAAAGAAAGACATCTTGTTAGTGCAGATTTATGTTGATGACATAATCTTTGGATCAACAAACCAAGGCTTGTGTGTAGAATTTGAAAAACTTATGCACAGTAAGTTTGAAATGAGTTCCATGGGAGAACTTACTTTCTTTTTAGGTCTCCAAGTGAAACAATCCAAAGAAGGCATATTTATCAGCCAAGATAAGTATGTAGCAGAGATCTTAAGGAAATTCAATTTTGCTGATTCTAAGGTTGCAAGTACACCAATGGATCCAGACAAAGGGCTACTCAAGGATGCTGAAGGTGAAGATATGGATTTGCACAATTATAGGTCTATGATTGGATCTTTGATGTATCTTACATCATCAAAACCAGATATCATGTTCTCAGTATGTGTGTGTGCAAGGTTTCAAATACATCCCAAAATCTCTCATCTCACAGCAGTCAAAAGAATCTTTAGATATCTTAAGGGTCAACCTAGGTTGGGTCTTTGGTATCCAAGAGAATCATCTTGTGAATTAATGGCTTATTCGGATAGTGACTATGCTGGTGCAACACTAGACAGAAAATCCACAACTGGTGGATGTCAATTTCTTGGTTGCAGACTAATCTCTTGGCAATGCAAGAAACAAACAATGGTGGCCAACTCTACAACTGAAGCAGAATATGTTGCTGGTGCAAGTTGTTGTGGGCAAGTTCTTTGGATCCAAAATCAAATGCTTGACTATGGGTACAATTTTCTTAACACCATTATTTATATTGACAATAGCAGTACTATTTGTATCATTAAAAACCCAGTTCAACACTCAAAAACAAAACATATTGAAATCAGACACCATTTCATAAGGGATTGCAATGAGAAAAGGTTAATTCAAGTTGTTAAAATTGATTCTGAAAAGAATTATGCAGACCTTCTCACCAAAGCTTTTGATTTAGGTAGATTCAAATATCTTGTAGGAGGTATTGGAATGATAAATCTTTGAAAATCATATGTTTTTGTTCATAAAATTAACTGGTATTGCATTTTTAACATGGTACTGCTAGTTAGTCAAAAGGTCCTGTTAGTTCATAATTGGTCCTGCTGATACAAAATTGCTATGTTTTGTTCATATAAATGCTTGAATGTTTACAATTATATAGATCAAGTGTTCTACACTTTGTTTTTTTGGTTTGCAACTAACACATTTCAGGTTGATAACAAAACAAGAGTTCTTTCAAACAAAAGGGACAACAAAAGTTTTATTCATTTCAGGAGAAACAACAATCTCAGGGGAGGAATTTATAGTCCAGAATGGAAGAAAGACCAATTGATGAAAGAAAAGACAAAAGCATACAAGATGATGCAGAGTTAAAAAAAAAAAAAAAAAAAAAAAAAAAAAAGAGAGAGTTAGATCACATATCTAGAAGGGATGAAGTATTTCTCAAGGAGAAAGTTCTATCTAGATCAAACTAAGAAATGTTTTCAACTCAAAGGCATGCTATTAGATGATTTCACTTGTTGAGCCAATCATCCAAGATACACAGCATCATTGCCTGATTTAAATTTCCTCCATCCAAGGAAATTGCACCATCTTTTGGGCCATCATGGCTTTTGGTATTCATCTCACCAAGTTTTTACAAACTTAAGAGTTGACTAGTCCTTAAGCAAACGGCTTTTGGTAAAGACAAATCAAATCCGTTGATGGTTGATAGTTTACCAAAAACTATATGGTTGTTAACTAACCATACTTAATTGTAAATAGTTAACTAGTCCTTAAGCAAACGGCTTTTGGTAAAGACAACTCAAATCCGTTGATAGCTGGTAGTTTGCTAAAAACTATAAGGGATTTTTATAAAACTTTAAAAGGTACTGCTAGTACAAAAAATGGTACTGCTAGAGTACAAAGGTACTGCTAGATAGCCGTTGAGCCTGTCAGAAAAAGTTTTAGCCTTTAGGCCTGGTAGTTAAAATTAGCCGTTGGGGTAGTTATGTAAATTACTGATGATTATATTATATTATATTTCACATATAAAAGATCTTTTTAACCGCCTTTTCAATTTCTTTTTATAATCTTTATTATTGTCGGTTAAAAGTAATTCTCTCATATCTTCTTTCATCAGTCATTATCATAATTCACATACATCTTTCATCTTCTACCAGTACTATCAAACAATCCCACCATCATATTCAAAATTTTCATTATGGCTTCCACAATTGATCTAAACTTTGTTCAACGTCACAATCAGTTAGCATTTTTGGAGAAGTCAGAGGATAATGCCTCATTTCATCAAGTAGTGGACTTTTTAAACAACTCCTACATCAGGTTTGCTTTGCTAGTCAATCCCACTATTTATGAAAAACAAATTTTACAATTTTGGCAATCTGCTAAAATTAAAACTTCTGAAAATGGGGAACAAAGAATAAAAGCCAAAGTGGATGGTAAACATTTGACTCTTACTGAGTCATCCTTAAGAAGGCATCTTCATTTGGATGATTCTGATGGTATTAGTCAATTACCAGATACTGAAATTTTTGAAAATTTAACAAGAATGGGGTATCATGCTGAGTCCAACAAACTCACTTTTCTGAAAAAGCATCTTACTCCACAATGGAGATTTTTGATTCACACAATCCTTCACTGTTTGAGCCAGAAGAAAACCTCTTGGGAGCAATTTAGTGGCAACATGGCTTCTGCTCTCATTTGCTTAGCTACAAACAGAAAATACAATTTTTCTAAATATATTTTTGAAGGATTGGTAAACAATGTGGATAGTAAAACAAAATTTTTGATGTATCCAAGATTCATTGGATGCATCATTGGAAAATTACAACATGTGTTGCTTCCCACAGACTCAGTTTATGAAACACCAAAACTTTCTCAAAAAGTATTTTCAAATATGAGAATTGGTTTTAGAGGGGAGGAAGTTCCACTTTTTGATGAAATGGTACCACAACACCCAGAAGAACCAACACCATCTGCTGATACACCATCATCTAGTTCTTCACATGGTTTCATTTCACAAACAGATCAAAAATCACCAACACCATCTCCAGTACCATCAGCAACACCACCACCATCCCCACATCATACATCACAAACCCAATCACCTCAGACAATGCAAGAGTTGAAAGACAAGGTGAAGTTCTTAGAGAAAGCTCTTAAACGTCAAAATGAAAGGTTTTCTAAGATCAACATCAAATTGGTTAAGAGGGTTAAGAGATTGGAGGGTGAAGTGAAGAAGTTAAAAGGTAAAAAGTCTGCAAAGGTTGTTTTATCTAGTTCTTCACAGTCAGATGCTGATAGGATAGATCACTCTTCCAAAAAGGGGAGGAAGGATATGTCTGAAGATGAGGAAGAAGAGGAGGAACAGGCTCAATTTGAATTCCATGATGGAACTCAAGTTTATGATGAAGAGCCTGTTGGAGCAGGGCAAGAGCCTGCTAGGGCAGAAGAAGAGTCTGCCAGGAGAGAAAGGCTATTGGCTATGGGGTATAAAGGGTCTGCTGAGAGAGTGTACAAGAGAAAGAGGATTTTAGTTGCTGATGAGCAATCCTCTGCTCCATCACAAGATCAAACTCCAAAGGATAAGGGCAAAGGTATTCTAATTGAAGATGAGCCAAAGTCCAAGAAGTTGAAAAGAACTCAGCAAATTCAGATGGCTTTAGGAGAAGAAGAGCTAAAAGCTAGAGAAGCTTCAAGAATGCTTGAAGAAATGAAAGAGCAGAAAGAAGCTGAAGAAGCTGCTCAAGCTCTTCTTGATACTCAAATTGCTCAAGAGACCTTTGATGCACAGATGTTATGGATTATTAACAATGATCCAATTGTGAAAGGTCATGCAGCAAATATAGTAAATGACAAGACACTCAATTCTGATGAGAAGACTGAAGCACTTGAATCTTTCATCAACAAGAAATACAAAGAAGCAGCTTTGGCTGACATTTTTGAGAAGATGAAGGAAAGTCAGAAGAGAGGTTTTAAAGTGGGCAAAACTAACAAAGATCAAACAATCTTTATGAAGAAATTTTTGAAGAATCAGGCAAATTGGACTGATTATCAACTTAAGAAGAAATCTGCTGATGAAATCTTCTTTTTATATCTTCAAGCCTACAAGAATCTTTACTATAATGTTCCATCTGATGTACTCCCATCTAAGAAGAAGGAAGATGCTCAGAAGAAAGAAGTAGCAAAATTGGATCAAGGGCAAGTAAGTAAAATGTTGATTACTTTACCTACTATCATTCATGCTGATCCAATTAGGTCTAGACACCCTATAATTGATTGGGAAATACACCATGATAGATTTGGTAAGTCATGGAAAATATTAAGGGTTGGGGGACAGTCTGCTATCTTCAAGAATTTTGAAAATTTAGTTAGAGCATCTGATAGAGCAGATTTGGAAGAATTGTGGAATCTAGTGCAGATTAGGTTAGCCACAAATTCTAGTACAGATGCTAAGGAACAAGAGCTTTGGGTGGAATTCAATAGGATGTTCGATCCTGATCCCAAGGATGTTCATTGGAAATTTCCCTATTATGATCCTTCAACAACTTGGGAATTTCTAAGTCATAGCCATACTCATCATCTTTTCACACAGAGTGGGATAGAACTTTTTATGTTAGCTGAGAAAGAGTATCCTCTTAGCTATGAAGTGCTTAAAGCTATGATCTCCAAGAGATTAAGGTGTGACAAGGATGAAGAAAACTCAGAGATTGTTCAGAGTTTGCTGAGGAGCATATCTGAGCAATATGAAAGAAAAAGGAAGGATAGAAAGTAAGGTTTTTGGAAGAGTTCTCAAATCCTCAAGGTATGTATTTTATTCATCAGAAACTTGTGTATTTTAATAGAAATAACAAGTTTAGGGGAGGATTGTTGGGAATAAAATGATCAGAGTCAAAGAGCCTGCCAATGATGAGAAGAGCCTGCTAGTTGATTTTGTAGTGTACGAAGATGTTCTACCAGTACCTTCTGGGTAGAAGGTACTGCTAGCTAATGAAGAGCCTGCCAAGCTTCTGTCAAGTCGATTAGATATTTTGTAATAGATATTTAGTTGAATTATTAGTCTTTGTACATTGTTATACGTTATGTAGAAGTAGATTAGTCTTCTGTGGTGACAGAAGAATATATCAGAGTGTACATGGGTAGTTGTATTTAATTGTAGGCGCCAATATAGTCAAAGTATAGTATTATATTCATCTACTTGACAACATGTAATAAGATATCCTTATCTTATAAAAGGATATCTTAGTCACTTCTTCATGCATGCATCTTTCACAACTAATAACCACGAACCAAACTATCTCTCAAGTAACTTAGTTACTTCGAATCACAAATCCTTTTACAATCTTAGATTCAAGATTACTTTGTAATCCTGGTGATATTTAGATCATCCGTATTATTTCATCAATAATATTGAATCGTTTTGTTCTAACCAAAGTTGTGTTCTTTGTTCATTGCATTCACACATTTACTTAAACTCACCACTTTGTGTTCTTTTAAAGTGTGTTGTAGTAGATTCCGCATGCTAAACACATTCAATACATAAATATCTCAATCGAACTATAACCAAAACGTTCCACAACAACCAACCTGCTGAATCACTTTAAAAGGACGTAGCATGCATGCCAAAACTTTTTTTCCCTTGTGATTTGCCTACTGTAAATCAATGTTTATAAATATTATCAATATGTAATGCATTCTGTACATTGAAAATAATTCTAAGTTATCACACGCATTCAAATATCAATGTACGTTGAAGAATGGATTAACAATCAACCTTGTGAACCACTACCAAATGATGAAGTGTGGATTTCAAAGCCTTTATTTTGTTATGGTTTGACTGATGTAAATTAATGATTAAACATATTTTAAGCATTAAATAAAACATATGCAGTAAAATAAGAATGTGCGTTTATTTTTTAAACATAAATTACCTGGCAAAACACTCTTAAAGCAGGTCGTATGTAACCCTGCATCCTTTTGTTGATAACCAAAAGTGGGAGCTTCTATTGTAGAACTTTTCTTTTGTTGTGGTCTAGCTCCTGTAAAATCATTAATTTAAAATCAATGTATGTATTCAAATAATACATAATATTCAATAATTCATATAAAAATAAAAACGATATATTCAATTTAGAATGAACAAACCACCTGATGAGAAGGCGGTGGAGTTGATTCCAGAATTCTTGTTACCTAAATGACTTTCAAAAGAGGCTGATTGATTTCCAAAACCTAGATTCATTAATCACAAACAATATGGATAATAAATTAGTTATAAACAAATAACCTGTAGAAGGCCCTTCAAAGGTATTCTTCACCTGTGTGCCAGTTTTAGCTGTCGACTTACCACATCTTTTGCTTTTCATTCTCGCTTGCTTTGCTGTTAAAAAATCATCAACATGTATGTATTATGTAACAAATTTTAAAAATAATCTATACTTATACTTCGTTGTTGATTATAAATATACCTGGTGGATCCATTATAGTGTCACTATTTTCCTCATGGTTTGATTCTGTAAATTCATCAACATATACATTCATAATGCAATAAATAAAAAACATTAAAAAAATATACCTGGTGGATCCAATATACTGTCATTGTTTTCCTCATGGTTTGATTCTGTATATTTATCAACACACACACACACACACACACACACACACACACACACACACATATATATATATATATATATTATGCAATAAATCAAAAACATTAAAAAAAAACCTAGATTCTTAATGTACAAATAACATGGGATGTATAGACCAATAAATTTACAAACCAATTAATGTTTAATTGTTAATGACCAACATACCTGGTAAATCAATTCGACAACCTTTGTTCTGTTGTTGCTTTGCTGCTGAAAAATCATCAACATATATACATCACAATACTAAAATTAAAGATCAAACAAACAAAGATATATATGTTGATTCTATTCAACTGATATTCTTTTCATGCAGATTTTATGTTGTAGCTTGCTGTAGCTTCATCAACATAGATACTTTCGGTATAAAAGAAATAAGATAATCAATCTATGTTATATTTTTATGAACAACTTACCTGAATTGATTCTAGGCCTTTTCTTTTCCTGCTGCTGCTTTTCAGAAGAATTATTTTGCTTTGCTTTTGAAAGCCTCTGTGAGAATCTCTGTGGCTGCATATTGCTATATGTCTTGTTTATATTCAATCGACTTTATAATTGTGTCTTTTTAAGTGTCTTTTTATAAAATTTAAATACGAAAAATATTGTTGAGAGAATCATGTAAGTGTCTTTTTATAATATTTAAACACGAAAAATATTGTAGAGATAATTGCTTAGGTGGACATAATGTGATGACATGACTTTAAATCAAAATTACATGGCAATGAGGTGGACATATCTTGATTAATCTACGTGTAGCGCCTCGTGTTATATATATTGTAGAGATATATATAGGGAAGAGATCCGGTAAGAAGAAAAACTAAAATAAGAAGAATAAGAAGATTTTCTAGCCACACATTTCAAATAGGATGGAGAATTTTAAAGGGAAATGCATATAGTTTTGTAGTTGCATCTGAAATAAGTGGTTGTGGTTTCTTCTTATCATTCTTATTTTAATTTTTCTTCTTATTTGATCATAACTCTCTCTCTCTCTCTCTCTCTCTCTATATATATATATATATATATATATATATAACAGGAGGGGTTTTACCAATTTAAAGCCATGTCATCACAATTAATGATGACTCATAATACCACCTAAGCACCTTTAATTCCATGTCATCGGTTTTGTCCATGTTGGCATTTTTAATTAATAATTTTTGTGTGTTTTATAAAAAACAAGAATCGAGATTCGAACCTTGGGCTAGTCATCCACTAACAAGAGTATTAACCATTAGACCATGTCACAAGTTGTGATATACCATTGTAAAACAAAATTAATACATTGACATAAACATTACCTGCTTCCCATATCTATACCATGTTTAAAGCCTGATTGAAAAGGCCAAACACGATTTTCTTCTCATTCAACATTCAAAATATCAATCCCTAATCTATTAAAAAAACAGTCGCACATAATCACGGCAACAACAAGAACCCTAAATCCAACTAACCTTACTCTTCATCCAACCTAAAGTGGCTATGTCCAATGGAACTCTTATGCAACAAAGTAAGTAGCTTATCTTCCTATCAGGTATGATCGATAATCTAACTTTAGTTCTAATTTGATATAAGTTTTTGTTTAATGATCAGATATAACAGGATTTATCGTAGGTTTGTACCCAAAGCCGTTCATCAGGTAACCATACAACTTATAAAGATAAGTATCCATACAACTTACGTAACCATATTATCCATTTTTATATGTCAAAACCCTAAAGCAAATCTCTGTGAACTTTAAAATCACAAAAAACCTAATTTTGTGTATTTGTAGATTATTCATAAATCATTTTAAGGCATCTTCACATGTACTTTAATATTATTTTGTGTATTTGCAGATTTGAAGATGAAGTGTACATGGAACTGTGTTATTTCGATCCAATGTAAGATGACTTGACTGTAATTGCAACATGCATAACATAGGTATGATTTCGATGATTTAATTGCTTCAGACAAATTAGTTGATTTAATGGTTATTCGATAAACATCATATGCAGTTGCTTTGTTTCATCATCGTTCTCATAGGCTTATTAGCAATTCTCTAATTCTGTAATGTGCAATTGATATCTGTTTGTGGTATTGTGGCTGCTAAAAAAATGCAACTCCAATACATGCTACGATTGCTATGATTATGTTGATTTTAGGGGAAGCAAGATGAGGATTTAAGTATGCCAAGCAAATCTAAATCTTCAATTCTAATTTTGGTTGCACGTATTTTTTTTCTTTCTTATAATCACGTAATATATGTTTCATGATAATGAATTAATGCTAGAAGTACATAAAGCCAAACAAGCAATACAGTGAGTACTTTGTGTTTTTGGTTTTTGATTACATAAGACCGTTGTATTGGTTGCTCGAAGGTTACAGGTTTTTTGACATTCAGTTTTGAGAGTGAGTATATTATTATTTGGGAGTCTCTGTAATGTTGCAGCCACCAATGGTCATTGCGTTGTGGTTAGTTGCTGACATATAAGATCGGATCTGGATTTCTTGGTCCAGTTTTACATATATCTGGTCAGTGGTGTTGCCTTCCACCACTTTCGAGAACTTTTCATCTCTGTTAGCAATAAAAAACACACACATACATCAACAGGCGCATTATTCATGGTTAACGCTGGAGGTCCAGAAAGTATTTTTAATTACAGTTTTTTTTTGTAACTAATAAAATAATCTATAAGCAGAAGGACAATTTAAAATCACACTGCGATGATATTCAGTACAGGTGGATTTTCAGGGAAGCCGTATATAGGTGTAGCCCATAACTACATGACTTGGGTTGCAACATGGCTGCTGGATCACATACGGGTATTCCAGCGTTCATGCAACCAATGCAATGTTCCAGGTAGCCATAAGCAATCATCAATTTATTTCTATTCGGAGATCCGAGTAGCAAGAAACAATCGCCAATTAGCGCATAACAGGTAGCCAATAGTGTTAGTTTGAAAGAGAGCACCTATATGGATATATATTGTAAAGGTGACAAAAAGTGCAAGTTTAGTCGGGTAATGGGTCAAAACAGGTACGTGTCAATTTCAAATCGGGGTTGAGTTGGGATGGGTAGACACATTACTTATTCTTAGTTCTACGGCTAAATTGAACTAGGTATTTTTTTAGCCTGTCTTTTTTTCTTAATTTACTAATTGTAAGCAAGTTAGAATGCTCAAATTTGTATTTCCATGCGTCAGATATCTGATGGAACAATTAACTCTTTCAATAATAACAAGCAGTGTGTTATAGTTTTTGTATCATTGACTTTTGCAGTGAAAATAGGAGGCGTCAGGCGAAGACGAGGAAGAAGAATAAGAGGCTGGCAAGAATTTAGTATGCAAGGTATATTGCTATTCATCTGTTACTGATATGATGTGGCCTTACAAAAAACTATTCAAGTAATTCCCTTATAGAATTCTATTTCACTTAACCATGTCGTGTTATACTTTAGTTCCTGGTACGCGTACAATTATTTCGAAGGAAATTGTAAAACCAAAATTTCAAAACATGCAAAATTACCAAAATACCCTTGTAACTTAAAATTTCACTTAATAATTAAATAAAACACCAAATAAATCACAAGCTCTTGGAAACTAGCAACATATGAAGTATGATAATTTTTGCATGATCATTTTAATATTTTACATGTCTTAAAAATACTTGTCAATTCATAAAATACAATATAAGCCAAAAATACATATGTATATATGTTTATTATTTGTTAAATAATTAAAATCAATTAACTAAGAGATAAACATCACAAAATGAGAAGAAATCTTTGCAAATCAGTATTTGACCTTATCACACAACCCTTGGGCCAAAATCCATGCCCCTCCTCAAGCCTATACACGGTTTGTACATTTATTCCATAATTACACATTCTTTAACCCTAAAAACAACCAAAAACTCCTCTACAATCCATACGAATTTTTGGAGGCTGCTACATAATTTTCCTGGGTTCTCTCAAGTCTAAAGAAGGTGACAAAAATAGGAGTTCAAATTTTTGAAGCTTGGTTCCCTTGGTTTTGGTTTTGCTTTTTGCTTGAGTTTGGTTCTTGCCGAGAAGAATTAATCCTCCACACCTCATCCGATCATCATAATAATTATCTGGTATTTTTTTGACTTCATTTTCATCATATATGATCTAAATAAAATGTCTATAATGATCCGTGCATGCTACTCAAGTCGTTTGAATTAAGATATGAAGCGAAACCCTAAAAACAAAGTAAATTGTAAATCGGCTATTATGAATTTTGTGTCCACCAAGACTATTTTTCTCAGGTCCTATTCATGCTAAATAACACTATAAAAATGATACTTGGTATTTTCGAAGCTTAAATCATCCTTGGTGAGTTTTTGTTGAAACCGGATCATAAAGAAAAAGGGTTAAAAATGAAAATAAAATCAAACGGGTTAGGGTTTGAATTTTTGATGATAGATCTGATAAATTAATGTGTTTTAAGGTTGTGTTATTGATTGGAAATGATTGGGAAATTTAGGGTTAGAGTTTATGCATGAAAAAGGTACACCGATTGGATTTTTAAAAGTAAAGGGTGTGTTTTGTAATTTTATAAACATGGGGGTTATTTTTGTAAGGTGATTTGGACCAGGGGAAATTTGTAAAAATTATTATATGGGGGTGTTATGTGTAAATTTTGTAATTAAAAGGTTTAAATGGTAAATTGTTTGATTTATTAATTCGAATTGAAAAACTAGAAAATAAAGGGGCTTGTTTTGTAAATTATGAAAAATAAAGGGTATTTCGTATAAACATTATGTAAGGGGTGTAATGAGTAAATTTTGATAATTGAAGGCTGAATGTGTAGATATGAATATTGTAAGGATTAAATTGTAATTTGATTAATTATAAGGTTTAATTTGTAATCTAATTAATTAAAGGGTTTAATTTGTAAAATTGTTGAAATTAAAGGATGGAAATTGTAATTATGGTAAACTTATGGATTAAAATGAATAACTTGTAACATTTGCATTTTGGACCTTAACTTTGGCATATTTACATTTAAAACCCTAAAATATGGAAAGTTGTCATAATGAACCCTAAACTATCAAGACTTGCTAAAATGAACCCTATTTCCATAATAATAATTAGTAAATGACTTAACCTAATTACTTTGTGGAATTTATCTAATTATGGAAATTTGCTATTTTTGGAAACTTGCTAAATAAGGAAACTTTCTAAAAATGGAAACTTGCTAATTTTGGAAACCTGCTATAAATGGAAAGTTACTAAAAATGGAAAGCCGACTAAAATGAGAAATCTGATTTGAATAAGATATTAATAATAAGACGACCATGTATTCGTGTAGATTCGCTGAAGATGGAGTTGTTTCCGATCTTTATATTTCTCGATATGTTTGCACTTGCGATATAAGGTACAGATATTCTACCTTTTTCAGTAAGGGTGTTTTCCCTCTCATGACTCATTTATCTTGATTCGTTTTAAGATTCCCTAAGCCATTGCTATGTTTCCCCTACACTTTGGTTCGTTTGTTTGATTCATTTAGACTTTGATGTTCGATATGACCCTTTTGCTTTGAGCCTCTATAATGATCCATTTGATATTCGTTCGTTACCTTGTGATATTAGTATTCGACTCACTTGATACTTCGAGGGTTCATTTGATTTTGGTAACTAGATGTGAAAACCTTTTTAATTATATCATGGAAATGTTTTGAGGAAAAACTATTTTTAAAATGATGTTTATGAAATATGCGCTACCACTTTTAATTGGAATTGGGCTAAGCTTTTATGAAAATTACTTTTAAAGACTACTTTTGTGAAAACCGTTATTAAAGATCATTTTTATGAAAATCATTTGATAAAGATTACTTTAAATGAACCATTTGATTTTGAACCTCCGATGATGACTTAGACTATTTGAACCTTTGCTTTGATATTGGGACTTTGACCATGATTCGATGACTTAGACTATTTGAACCTTTGCTTTGATTTGGACCTTTGACCCTTCAGTTTGATACCCGAGACAAGTTCGTTTCCTAGCCATGAAGGTAACATGGCCGTGTCATTGATGCACCAATGGCATGACTTTAGTGTGGTTGAGTGATGTTCCACACCGTCCCCATTTTGCTATGCACGCTTTATTATTTATTATGGCCAATATTATTGTTCGGGGGGCGTATGGATGCATCCTAGGTTCGTGTTCGTATTAGTGGATTTAACATGATTTGATATTATATTATTGTTCGGTGACTGATGCATGGGTGCAATCCACGTCTTTCACAAGTTCGGGAGTTAGCTACTCCATTTGAAGAATGAGGACACCCCTCATATTATCTGATTATCTGAGAGGTCTCCCCTCTATATGATTATGAAGACATGGTTAATATATTTGATTTGTGTTCGGGCTCGTAGTGGATTACTGACCTACTTTTTTTTCTTTCGTACTTTGTACTCTTTGACTATACCTTTGTAAACCCAATGCACCAAACTATACATGTTCGTTTTCTTTTGCTTTCGTTTTCGTTTATATATATCTGTTCACTGGGCTTTTTAAGCTCAGCCGCATTTCTTTCCCTGCGGCAGGTTTTTAGTTGGAAGCTGGGTATGAGTGAAAAGACTTTTGGACTTAGAAGACCTTGATAGTTATTCTGAAGTAGAGACTATTAAAAGGATTTGCATTTACAGACTTAGTATTTAGCTTTTGTTTCCTTTGTAGCCTTGTATTTTCAGTATTTCATTTGTAACCTTTGAGAACCCTTGTATTACTGTTGATGTACGCTTTGTTTTGATCTGATATGAAACCATTATTATGACATCTTTACCCTTATTGGGTTGGGGCGTTACAGAAATGGTATCTCAATCATACGAGTCATCGATACGGTGAAAAGGTTAAACCAACTAACAAATGCTTTGCTGCTGTCCCCAAGCCTTACAAAGGATAGATCTTTCTTTTGTATGTGTTACATTTCAGTTTATTCAATGTTTTTAGGGCTAATAACTATTCGATATATAGTACTCCCATATCCATTAGAGTTGAGTCCACTTTTCCCTAGCCACTAATTAGTAAAATGTTATTTCATCTGCATAGATGGGGCATGTTATAGAAATTTTCTTTTGTCTAAGTTGAATATCACTTTCCGTTGACGATTTCGGTTTCTCATCAATAGATACTTATTCAGCCGCTAATTTTACAAGAAAGGTTATGCTACCATTTGAACTGCTAACGATTACCTTCCAACACCTGCACTACCACTTTGAACCCTCGCCGGTAACTGTTCAAAACTGTATATATAAATCTTGAATCTTGGATGACTGTTACATAGTTTGTTATAGCTAGGTGATTGTTCGTTTGATGTCAAGAAATGAGAAAGCATGGATTCAGTGGGAAAAGGCTTCAATTGCTTGACGATATAACTTGGGATTTAGACGTGGTGTTCTTACAGCATTGATGTGTAAGTGGTGACGGAAAAATGACACTTCTTGATGTTCTTCCAGGAAGGAAAACCAGTGGCACTCTTGGAGAGATTATACTAGGTGAGATATGGCTTTTATAGAACCCTGCTCATGCTCTGCTTAGAAATTGGTTACCTGCTGTGTAAGTTAAACATATATTTGACCTTAGTTTGGTCAAACCTTTCACTATTATCCCCTTTAGCAATTGTAGAAAATTTCTTCTTACATAAATCCCTATAAAGTTCTAGCAGTTAGTAGTACGTACACTCATAGATTGTATCCGATAAATACATTTATTTTATCTACGCATGCCAATTATAATAAAAGAGTGTATCTCTCAACTACAGCATTGCATCTGTAACTTCAAAGATTTGGGATTTGTATCCTTGGAACGAGGATTCTCGGCATTGTTGGTTCCTATATGCATGTCAATTAGTATATGCTGTAGTGCTACAGGCTTTTTTTACCAGGTATGTCAAAACAATGAACCATTTGAATTGATATTACAATACATCATCAAACCTAATTTGAGAAATATGTTAGTATATGGAAATAACCAGACCCATGGGTTGAAGCATGTTAGAATGGTTGTGGTGTCAACATGTGCTGTGCCGGTATACATTAAAGACGTTAACAGTTATAACGGTACAAGCTTGTTAACATTGTTTTTTATTTACAGCTCTTTCGCCGAATTTGAAATTCTTATCCACAACGAGTGACTACTCTAAAGGTGGCATACTCATAGCATCTTATGGGTACATAGGAGGTCATTATGGAAATAGTATTTACAATTGGTATCTTCATGAGGTATTTCACCACTCAGAATTTGTATAATATCTGTCATTGTAACATTCATTACTATTTATATTTCATATTTTTATGACAATGCCTCTTACCATGTAACGATATAAGATCTTAAAAAAGGATTGAAACCATATTATGATAACCCAACTGAAAAAATACTAAACTCTTCATACGCATAATTCAAAAAAAATACCAGTGTATGTATCTCTGAAATCCCAGCATTGAATTTTTCTAGAGTTTATTGATGGAAGGTTGTTAGGAATATAAATATTCGTATGAAGACTTGGTCACCCCGAGTACTCATTAGCATTAATTAGCTTGTAGGCTTAATTGTTTAGTTTAGATATTTTATCATTCGTGGAGTTAGGTCGGGTCTTTACCCACTGTCAGCTCACTCCACAGCCCAAGTGGGGCGTCTCATGTATGACTATATATAGCCCTTCCCACACAAGGGAAGGGTTGGAACTTCCCATACTTTCCATCTAATATATGCTCATTTTCTCTCTCTAAAGTTCCCAACTTCTCGTCTTACTCTCTCTAGAAATCTAGGCCGAATCTTCATATATCTTGTGTGTTATGATTATGAACATGTTACAATTGGTATCAAGAGCCATGGATAGGTTCGAGTGATTGCATGTTCACGGATATGTGGTGTGGTTTTGGCATTTTTGTATTGGTTTTGTGGTTCGGCTAGAATAGTAAGAAAATACCATAGTTCAATCGTTGTTTGTGATTAAGTTAGTTAATACTTTGAATTCTTAGGTGTTCTACAATATCTAGTAGCGTTTAGTGGTGATACACGGCTTATTTTGTGGTTTTATTGGAAGATTGAAGTGAGTTTCTTCTCTGCGATTTGACTCTCGGTAACACATTCCTTATTGGGATTTGAGGCAAGTTGGGTATTGTTGGGTTGCGATTTGGTGTAGTGTACTGCTGCGATTTGGCGTTTTACCTAAAAGGGGAAAGAAGACAAATCACAAGAACGTGACAGTTTTGTCCTGTTGTGACTTGCGATTTGTGCTTGCGATTTGAGGTTGTGACTTGCGATTTGGGATTGCGATTTGTGCCTGCGATTTGAGGTTGAGACTTGCAACTTGGGATTGCGATTTGATCTTTACGATTTGAGTCACTGTTGGCTAGTTGCGATTTGATTAGTTGCGATTTGATTAGTTGCGAATTGACAAGTTGCGATTTGACTGATTGCGATTTGACCAGTTGTGATTTGACATTGCGAGTTGATACTTGCGATTTGACTTATTGCAATTTGGTTAATTGTGATTTGACTTGTTGCGATTTGACTAATTGTGACTTGGCTTGTTGCGATTTGATCAGTTGCGATTTGACTTCTGTGACTTGTTTTTTTAAGACCAATATGGCAATTTACCCTTGGCTATTCATTGTGATTTGCTAACCTTATCATATCACACTCAAGTAATGAGTATCTTACGGTTTCTTTTGTTGATTTTATAAAATCCCGCGAAAGATTCGATTTCTCGGTTTAAGTCACAAGAGTTGTAAAATCCCGTGTAAGTTTACATCATGGCAAGTACTCCTTCTGATGACATTCAAGCTGCCGGGTCCGATACCTGCCCTCCTCTGCTTGATAGGACGGATTATGAATCATGGGCACAAAGAATATGACTTTATTGTTTGGGAAAAGAGAATGGATTAATATTCTTAAATCCATTGATGAAGGACCTTTTCAAATGGGCACCACTAGAGATGTTGTCACTAACGCTGAGGATGGAACTGTCACTTTTGGAATCGACAGGCCACGTAATTACAACGATCTCAATGAGGAGGAGAAGAAGCGTTATGATGCAGACATTAGAGCTTCTAACATTGTGATTCAAGGATTTCCCAAAGACATTTACAAGCTCATTAACTTCAACACTGATGCCAAAGCTGTTTGGGACAATGTTAAAATGATTCTGGCTGGATCTGAACTGACCAAAGAAGATCGTGAATCTCAGCTGTATGATGAGTTTGAGCACTTCAAGATGAATCCTGGTGAAAACATCACTGACTATTATGTGAGATTTCACAAGCTTGTGAATGACATGAGAATCATCAGGATGACAATGCCAAACATCCAACTTAATTCTAAGTTTGTGAACAACATGACACCCGAGTGGGACAGATTTGTCACTGCCGTGAAGCTCAAAAAAGGATTGAGAGAGACTAATTATGAACCGCTATATGCCTACTTACAACAACATGAAAAGCATGCTGTCTATGATCGTCAGTTGAGGGAAAAACTCAATCCAACAACATCAAATGATTCTATTGCATTTGTCTCAAATGTTGAACCGTTCAATCAATCCTCATTTGATCAAGTTTATCACCATCCCCTTTAATCACAGAATCAGACATCATTTGCCCAATCGTCGTTGCACCCACCATCTGCTGTGAACAACTAACTGGATTCAGGATATTCTCATACCGACAAGATGATTGATAATCTTTCCAACCAAGTTTCGTTACTTGTCCAACAGTTCAGAGCAACACTCCCTCAGACCAACAACCAACTTCGAACATCATCTAATCCTCGTAATCAAGCAACAACGGAAGATGGAAGGGTTGTGGTTAAGAATATTCAGGGAAGGCAGAATGTGAATCAAAGGAACATTGCTCGTGGTAATATACAGAATAGAGTTGGGAATGCTAATCAGGGACAGGGAAAGCAAACCAAGTGTTACAACTGTGGTAGACTAGGACACATAGCAAGGAACTGCACTCAACCAAAGCATCCACAGAACTCTGATTACTTCAAAGATAAGATGTTGTTGATGCAAGCTCAAGAGAATGGAGCAACTTTGGATGAAGAAGAGTTATTGTTTCTTGCTGGTGATGAGGGGAACATGTTTGATGCTATTGTGGATGATCAACCAGTTCAGGACTTGGCACTAAATGATCCCAACATCTTCCAAGCTGATGACTGTGATGCTTTTGACTCAGACGTTGATGATGAACCCACTGCTCAAACCATCTTCATGGCTAATCTGTCTTCTATAGTCTCACCACCACAACAGGCTGGTCCTTCCAATGCATCTATCATATCCGAGGTACTAAAGCTTTATGACTCATATAAAATGGTAGATGATCAGAAGATTCCCAACCAAGTATAACAGACAGATGTTGTTGAATCAAATACTGTTGATATGGGAAATAGTAATGTTATTCCATATAAACAGTATGTGAAACACAACGAGGTGTCTGTTGTACCAAGTAGTGCATCTTCTGTTGTAAATAATGCTTGTGAGTTGCATGAGAACACCGTGTTTATCCCTGATGACACCTTGACCACTAGACTTAACATCTATAAAGTACAGGTGGCCATATATGAACAACGTGCAAAATTTGAGCTAACTGAACGTGAGCAGAAAATGGATAGTCAAATGCGTACATTCATAACAGAACGTAATTTAAGGGAAGAAACATTGAAAAAGGAGTTATATTCTTTACGAAAACAACTTGATCAAACTATTAAACAAAAATAGGAGATCCAAGAAAGTGTAATTACACTAAAACATGATTTCAAAGAAAAAGAAACAAAACTCTTAAATGATTTTTCCAGACATAAAATGTTAAAGAACAAGATTGAAAACAACTTGAACACACAAGACCAGACCAGAAAAACTGCTCAAATGATTCAAAAGCATAAAAGGCTGTGTGATGAAAATATTGAAAAGGATGTAGGTGAACCTAAATCAGTTTTACTTAAGAGTGTTAAAGTTGCCCAACCTGCCTTATATGATGCAAATGTAATGCTCAAGCCTGGTCATGCCCCTCCTGATGTGTCATCATTTGAAGAGTGTAATGTGTTAGGAATATGAATATTCAGCTGAAGACTCGGTCACCCCGAGTAATTATTAGTACATCATAGCTCGTAGGATTATTAGTAATATTATTAGTAGCTTAGTTATTATTATTAGTATTGTGGAGTGGGTCGGGTCTTTACCCTCTGTCAGCTCACTCTACAGCCCGCTAGGGGCATTATATGTTGTAAGTATAAATACCCCTTCCCACACAAGGGAAGGGTTGGAACTCTCATTACATTCTAATCTAATACACATAGTTTTCTCTCACTAGAAGTTCCCATCTCTCTCTCTCTAGCTTCTTGTTCATTCGATCCTTAATCAAGCCTCAAACAAGTGTTTCTTGCATTGTGAATACCCTACAATTGGTATCAAGAGCCATGGTTAGGTCCATGAGAGTTGGTATTCATGGATTTGTGTAGTTTTTGAGGTTTTTTGGTTCGATTTGATAAGTAGCATAAATTCCATTTTGTGCTTTGTTTAGTGATTAGAAGTTGTTATACCTTGTACTTTCTAGCTTAAGAATAGTATTAGAGTGGTATTTGGTGTTTGGATTCACAGATCTAAGAACGGTGTGGTGATTTTGGGGTAATTCGTGGGTGTTTATTGTTGTGTTCTTCGCAGCGGTTTGTGTCCTTGGGACATATTCTTGGACTCGGTTTGTGTCAATTCGCAGATACGGTTTGTCTTATTACTTGTTTAGGCAAAAAGACAAAAGGCAGTGAAAGCGACGTGCTTGGGAGTTTGTGTCTACTCGGTTTGTCCCTGCTGCGTGTACTCGGTTTGTGCCTACTCGATTTGTCCCTCCAGCGTGTACTCGGTTTGTGTAGACTCAGTTTGTCTCTGAGGAATTTACTCGGTTTGTGTCTACTCGATTTGTCCCTCCAGCGGGTACTCGGTTTGTGTAGACTCGGTTTGTCTCTGAGGAATTTACTCGGTTTGTGCCTACTCGATTTGTCCCTCCAGCGTGTACTCGGTTTGTGTAGACTCGGTTTGTCTCTGAGGAATTTACTCGGTTTGTGTCTACTCGATCTGTCCCTCCAGCGTGTACTCGGTTTGTGTAGATGCGGTTTGTCTCTGAGGAGTATACTCGGTTTGTGTCTACTCGATTTGTCTCTGCAGCGTGAACTCGATTTGTATCTACTCGGTTTGTTCCAGCAGCGTGTATGCGGTTTGTGTCTTGGTGATTTTAGAAATTCCCGCGAAAGATTCAATTTCTTGGTTAAATCACAAGATCTGTAAAATCCCGTAGTTACTATGGCTACCACATCAAGCACATCATCAGAAGATATTCAAGCAGCAGGATCTGACACTCGTCCACCTATGCTAGATAGGACGGATTATGAGTCTTGGGCACAACGAATAAGACTTTACTGCTTGGGAAAAGATAATGGTGTTAACATTCTTAAGTCAATTGACGAAGGACCTTATCAGATGGGTACCACCAGAGACGTTGTTACAACTGGTGAAGATGGGACTGTAACTTGGGGCATCGACAGACCTGGAAACTACAATGATCTTAATGAAGAAGAAAAGAAGAGGTATGATGCTGATATTAGAGCCTCAAACATAGTCATTCAAGGTCTTCCAAAGGATGTATACAAGCTCATCAATTTCAACACTGAAGCCAAGGCTGTGTGGGACAACGTTAAAATGTTGTTGGCAGGGTCAGAACTCACAAAGGAAGATCGTGAGTCACAGCTGTATGATGAGTTCGAGCATTTCAAAATGAACCCAGGAGAGAATATCACAGACTACTATGTGAGATTTCATAAGTTGGTGAATGATATGAGGATGATCAGAATGACTATGCCCAATATCCAACTTAACTCAAAGTTTGTGAACAACATGACTCCTGAATGGGACAGATTTGTTACTGCTGTCAAACTCAACAAAGGTTTAAGGGATACCAACTATGAATAGCTGTATGCTTACCTGCAACAACATGAGAAGCATGCGGTCTACGATCGGGTGCTGAGAGAAAAGTTTAATCCTTCAACTACAAATGATCCACTGGCGTTCATGACAAATGTTCAACCGACAATCCAATCATCTTCCAACCCAAGCTATCATCAACTTCACTCACAAGTACCTGCTATGCGTTCTCAACTTGACTCAGGCTACTCTCAGACCGACAAAATAATTGACAACCTCACCAATCAAGTATCATTACTGGTTCAACAGTTTCAAGCATCACTCCCTCAGACCAACAATCAGTTAAGGAATTCATCCAATCCACGCAATCTAGCAATGGTGGAGGATGGGAAAATTGTGGTTCAGAATGTGCAAGGGAGAGCTGGTAGAAACATGGGTCGAGGTTATGTGCAGAATAGAGCAGGGAATGCCAATCAGGGGCAAGGGAAACAGATCAAGTGTTATAATTGTGGGGGGCTTGGACACATTGCTAGAAACTGCAATCAACCTAAACGTCCTCAGAACTCAGATTACTTCAAAGACAAGATGCTGTTAATGCAAGCTCAAGAGAATGGTGCTGTGTTGGATGAGGAAGAGTTATTATTCTTGGCAGGAGATGGAGGAAATACTTTTGATGAAGATGTGGATGAGAAACCTGTTCAGGATCTAGCACTTAATGATCCTAACATCTTCAAGGCAGATGACTGTGATGCATATGACTCTGATGTAGATGATGAACCTACGGCTCAAACAATCTTCATGGCTAACTTGTCTTCCCTGGTCTCATCTCCTCGTCAAGCTGGTCCTTCTAATGCATCCGTGATATCTGAGGTACTAAAAATTTATGACACATATAATATTGTCGAGGGACAAAAGAATCCCGAAGAAGTACATCAGGCAGATGTTTCTGACCCAAGTAATGTTGACATGGAAAATAGCAATATTATTTCATATGAACAGTATTTGAATTACAACAACTCGCCTGATGTACCAAATGGTGAATCTTTTGTCAATAATGATGTTTGTGTTAGGAGTAATGTATGTGCCTTAGATAATGCGGATAATATAGATAATGCATGCGAGTGCCATGAGAACAAATTGCCTGTCCCTGATGATAACTTGATCACTAAACTAAACATCTATAAAGAACAAGTGGCTATGTATGAACAGCGTGCTAAGTTTGAGCTTAATGATCATGAGCAAAAATTAGAAGGTCAAATGAGTACACTTATTAAAGAGTCTAGAGTGAGAGAAGAAACATTAAAATTAGAGTTGAGTTCTTTGAAAAGTCAGCTAGAACAGTCTGTCAAACAGAAACAGGAAGCGCAAAAGTGTGTTACTACACTTAAGCAAGAATTCAAACAAAAAGAAACAACTCTTTTAAATGATTTCTCTAGACTCAAGACGTTAAAAAATAAGCTTGAAGATAAGTTGTACACACAAAATCAAACCATACAAACTGCTCAAATGATTCATAAGCACAGAAAGTTGAGTGATAAGCATAGTAAAATCATGATAGGTGAACCTAAGTCAACCATCCTTAGGGACATGAAAGTACTTCAACCAGCCCTATATGATGGTAATGTGATGCTTATGCCTATTCATGACCAACCTGAGCATATCTACACTAATGAAGAGGATGAGATAAGTGATAAAACGAGGGAAAAAATGAATGAGAAAATGAGGGATCCCGAGTGCATAGCCAGACGAATAATAATCAAACCCCATGATTATTATGAGGAAAATCGTTTGACTGTGTTTGCTCCTCAAAAGAAGTTAACACCTGAACAGATATTTTGGAAACAAGATAATGAAAAACTTAAGATAGATAAACTTAAGGCCAACACCCCCCTCATTAGAAAAGTTGCGTCCATAACGGTGTATCCTCCCAATACACCTAGGAATCTGGTGCCTTTGTCTCTTCCCACTGAATGCAAAACCTTTATTAGCTTATATGTGCTTTGGCAATTATTTGCTGATTTTGATAAAACATGTAAGAAGAGAATCACCAAACCGGCATTACTGAGGGGGAAAGGTGTTTTGAACATGCAAAAAGGTGTTACTTAACTGAGGTCATGCCATTCTTTAAGCTACTTAAAGAACACTTTGAAGGGTTGCAAACTGCCCTTAAAGCTGAAATAAAAGAAATGGAAGTAGTGTTTAAAGATATGGAAAATGAGGTGAATGAACATGCAATAGAACTTAAGAGTCGAGAGATTGAAAGAAAAAACATACTCATTACTAACGACAACTTGATTGCTAAATGTATTGCACAAGATGTATTTTACACTGTCACTGATTCTGCATTGTCTGCTTGTCAATTTAATGAGTATGCTATTGCGTTAAATGTCACCCAGAATCGTGTTGTTGAGCTTGAGGGGGAGAATTTAAAATTGCTTGAAAAAATTCAAAATGATGACCATGATAATATGGTTAAACGTTTTTTCAAAATTGGAAGTTGAATATCTTAATTTGCAATTTAAATATCAACATTTAAATGAAAAACATAAAATATCAAATGACAAGACATCCTTGGATGCTCCTGAATTTGATACTTATTTTGAATTAAGCAAACGAGATGAGACAATTCAAGCTCACACGAACACGATTCGACTGCTGAGGGCCCAAATTGCCCAATTGAAATCCAACAAGTGTGAAGTATATGGCACCAATAAACCTTCGTCTTCAGATTCTCAGAATTTTTAATATCAAAACACCATAAATAAGTTATATTATGAAAATGAGTGTTATCGAGAAGAAAATTCAAAGGTTAAACAACATTTCAAAGAGTTATATGATTCTATTAAAGTTACAAGAAGCAATCACAATGATCAAATAACCTCTTTGACAAATGAAATTGAGATTCTGAAGGTTCGGGTGAAAGGTAAAATGCCATGCACCACTTGTAATTGTGATGCACCAAAGGCTACTGATAGTAAAAAGTATGATGTTGATGTTGGGCGTATTCCGTTTAAGCTTAGAAATAACAGCTTTGCCCATCAAACATATCTCGATCATCTTAGAGAGGGCCTTGACACACTTCGTGAGGTAGTTGAAGAGGATAGGGCTGATAAGCCACTTGATAGGGCAGTTGTCTATGCTTGCAAACTCACGAAAAGGATTCAGGAAAACTTTGAATATGCCATAGGCTCAATTCCTAAGTTTAGCTGCCATAGAGATAGATTTGTTGCATCATCATCCAATGTTGAGAACAAGCATGTAGCCTTTGATCTACCACCTAAAACATCAGAACCCAACACATCACTATCAGGAAGGCATGTGACAGAAAAACAAACTAATGTTACCTTCGATGCTTCTACAGGAGTAAAAAGTGACACCCAAGCTAGCGGGTCAAGGTCTAGAGGAAATGCAAGAAAGGATAGGACTGCGCCAGCTAAGAATGATCACTTGAAGAATGTAGAAGCCCAACCTAGGAACAATAAGTTTGCAATGAGTAGGATGAATCGTGTTGAATCTAGTATCAAAAGTACTGTAATTAATTCGAATTCTAATGCTATCTGTAAAACATGCGACAATTGTTTAATTTCTGCTAATCATGATGAATGTGTTGTGTCTTTCTTGATGTCTTCTGCATCATCCCATGTTAAGAATGGTAGGATAACTGAAGCATGCAAAAATGTTTGGAAAGCAACAGGAAAAACATTTGCTAGCATAGGCTATCAATGGAGACCCACTGGAAGGAAATTCAATTTAGGAAAACAGTGCACGTTACCTAAAATGAATAAGCATAAAATTGTGAATGTTAAGGAATGGAGACCCACTGGAAGGAAATTCAATTTAGGAAAACAGAGATCATTACCTAAAATGAATATGCATAAAATTGTGATGAATAAGGAATGGAGACCAACTGGTAGAATCCTGTCTTTAGAGTCACAATGCCTTCCATCTAGGTCTTGTCCTGCCTCTAGTTCTGTCTCCTCAGTAAAGACAGTAGCATCTGTGGAATCTGTGGTTCCGGAATTTGTGTGTGCTGACCAAACGGACCCCAATTGCACTTGGGGATCCACATTTTTCAGTTATCCATTGTTGTCTGGTTTCAAATGCAGGTCGTACAAATCGTCCTGTGGTATTTGGACTCAGGCTGCTCAAAACATATGACTGGGGATCGCTCGCGGCTCAAGAACTTCGTGAAAAAGTTTATCGGGACAGTTAGATTTGGGAACGACCACTTTGGTGCTATTATGGGTTATGGAGATTATGTGTTTGGTGACAGTGTAATCTCAAGGGTATATTATGTGGAAGGACTAGGGAACAATCTATTTTCTGTGGGTCAATTTTGTGATTCAGATCTGGAAGTGGCTTTCAGAAAGCATACATGTTTCGTCAGAGAATTGGATGGTATAGATCTCCTTAAGGGCAGTCGGGGCACCAATCTATACACCATATCGATTGAAGAAATGTTGAAGTCCTCTCCCATATGCTTGCTTTCTAAAGCCTCTAAAACAAAATCATGGCTGTGGCATCGTCGTTTGAACCACTTGAACTTCGGTACCATAAATAATCTTTCTCGTAAAGATCTTGTCAGAGGGATGCCCAGATTGAAATATGAGAAAGATCACCTCTGCTCTGCATGTCAACTGGGTAAAAGCAAGAAACAAACCCACAAGCCTAAAACCATCAACTCCAACTTGGAAGTTCTTCATACCCTCCACATGGACTTGTGCGGTCCAATGAGAATACAAACCATAAATGGAAAGAAGTACATTCTGGTAATTGTAGATGATTATTCTCGGTTCACATGGGTAAAGTTTTTGAGAACCAAGGACGAAACTCCAGAGGTTATCATTAAACTGATAAAACAGCTGCAAGTAAGGCTCGATAAAACTGTCAGAATCATCCGCACTGATAATGGTACTGAGTTTGTTAACCAACAACTCCGTAATTTCTATGAAAATATTGGCATCACGCATCAGAAAAGTATCCCTCGCACTCCTCAACAGAACGGAGTGGTTGAACGAAGGAACCGTACTCTGGTAGAGGCTGCAAGAACTATGCTTATATTTTCAAAGACACCAATGTTTCTCTGGGCAGAGGCTATTGCAACAGCATGTTACACTCAAAACCGATCCCTAATTCATCCTGTTCATGAGAAGACTCCCTTCGAGTTAATTCATAGCAAGAAACCAGATCTTTCCTTTCTCCGTGTGTTTGGTGCACTTTGCTATCCAACTAACGATAGTCAAGACTTGGGAAAGTTAAGAGCTAAAGCAGATGTAGGTATTTTTGTTGGATACGCACCAGACAGTAAAGGGTATCGAATCTACAATAAGAGAACCCGTAAAATTATGGAAACCATTCATGTTACGTTCGATGAGCTGAGTGAGCAACCTGCTTCAGGACAAATTAGTTCTGGACCCGATCTTAACCTTTTGTCTCCTGGACCCATTAGTTCAGGACTTGTACAGAATTCCACGCCTGTAGATTCTTATGTGCCACCTACATGCGAGGAGTTAAAGAAGTTATTTGATCCTATATTTGATGAATACTTTGAGCCAACGAATGGAACCATCCCAAGTGAACCTGCTGTACTTCCTATGGCTGAGGTTCAAGCCCCACAAGGTTCAGAAGGTCTTACAGCTTCAGTATCAGTCAGTCACAATGCTCCAGCTGCCAGTCTATCGCCTTCGTCATCAAACGCTCAAACTTCTCTAGTAATACAAGAATCTTCAGATAATAATTCATTGGAAGTTAATCCTTTTGCTCCTATTGATGAGGCTCCTTTTGAAAACATATTTGCTCCTGAACATTCATCAGACACATCCTCACTTGAAGGACACAGCACTGCTACGTCTGTTCATAACCCACAACCTCACGACCATCTCAGGAAATGGACCAGTGATCATCCAATCGACAACATCATAGGCAATCCTTCACGTCCAGTATCCACACGTAATCAACTAGCCACTGATGCACTATGGTGCTTCTTCAATTCCGTACTGTCCAAAGTCGAACCAAAAGATGCCAAAGAAGCAATGACTAAAGATTGCTGGTTCCAGGCTATGCAGGATGAAATCCATGAATTTGATCGACTTGAAGTATGGGAATTAGTGCCTCCTCCAGAGCTTGCAATGATCATTGCTTTAAAGTGGATCTTCAAAGTGAAGCTTGATGAGTATGGTGATGTGTTAAAGAACAAGGCACGGCTAGTTGCTAAAGGGTTCAGACAAGAAGAGGGCATTGATTTTGAAGAATCGTTTGCTCCGGTTGCTAGAATTGAAGCTATAAGAATCTTCCTTGCAAATGCTGCTAGTCGAAATATGATAGTCTACCAGATGGATGTCAAAACGGCATTCTTGAATGGTGACTTAAAGGAAGAAGTTTATGTGAGTCAACCAAAAGGATTCGTGGATGCTGAACATCCTACTCATGTTTACCGCTTGAAGAAGGCTCTTTATGGGTTAAAACAGGCGCCAAGGGCATGGTACGATACATTGTCCAAGTTCCTCCTAGTGAATGGATTCTCCAAGGGTGTCGTTGATCCCACACTATTCACCAGGAAGTTAAGAAACCATCTACTACTAGTTCAGATATATGTAGATGATATCATCTTTGCTTCAACAGATCCTAGTGAATGTGATAGTTTTTCAAAGGAGATGAATTCCAAGTTCCAAATGTCCATGATGGGACAAATGTCATTCTTCTTAGGATTACAAGTTTCTCAAAGTCCCGGAGGCATATTCATTAATCAATCCAAATACGCCAACGAGATCTTGAAAAAGTTTGGATTCTATTCAAGTGAACCTGTTGACACTCCCATGGTTGATAGAACTAAGCTGGATGAAGATCCTTCAGGAATTCCAGTAGATATAACAAAGTATCGAAGCATGATTGGATCTTTGATGTACATCACGGCTAGCAGACCAGATCTTCTGTTTGCTGTGTGTATGTGTGCTCGGTATCAATCCAGACCAACCAAGAAGCATGTTGAAGCAGTGAAAAGGATCTTCCGATATCTTCAAGGCACGGTTCATATGGGTCTCTGGTATCCTAAGGACACTGCAATGGAGTTAACGGCTTACGCGAATGCTGATCATGCGGGATGTCAAGACACTCGTCGAAGTACTTCAGGAGGAGCTCAGTTTTTAGTGGAAAAGTTGGTTAGTTGGTCTTCTAAGAAGCAGATGAGTACTTCCATATCATCTACTGAAGCTGAGTACATTGCTATGTCTGCTTGTTGTGCACAAATCCTTTGGATGCGATCACAACTCTCGGACTATGGATTTTCATACAACAAAATTCCCCTATACTGTGACAACAAAAGCGCCATTGCTCTTTGTTGTAACAATGTTCAGCACTCCAGGTCAAAACACATCGACATCAGGCATCACTTCATCAGGGAACAGGTGGAAAAAGGAATTGTGGAACTATACTTCGTGAGGACAGAGTTTCAGTTAGCTGACATATTCACCAAGGCCCTCCCAAGAGAAAGGTTTCAGTTTATTCTCCCACGCCTTGGCATGGAAAACATGACTCCTGAAACCCTCAAGTATCTTCAGGAAGAAAAGGAGGAGTAAAGGATTGTCTTCTTATATCCTTGTACATAGTTGTATATATCTTAAATCAAAAAGAAAAATACAAAAATATAAAACCTATAAAAACCATAAAAATCAAAAAATCAGAAAATACCAAAAATAGTCCTACCTAGGCATGTCTTCTGTTTATCGATAACATTTACGGATCTAGAAATGTCATTCAACAATGGCACGGATTCTTAAATGAAGCTCGAGCAGAAGTTATACTAATCAGTTAAAACATGTCTTAATGGCTTGCAGTTACTTCATACTGCAACCCGCACTGTACAATGGGGAAAGCATGTCGCCAAAAAGACAGCTGTTCCTCCAACCGGGTGATGTTCACCTGGGCATGGATTACTTTATATCCATGTTCTCCCGACTTGATGTACGTTTCAGTGCGTCATTTCGTGTATTAGAAGAGAAGTCTTCTTTACATCAGACTCTTTATCTTGTTTGATTCTTCAAGAGAGTCTTGATGTTACACAAGGTGGTAAATTGATTTAAATTTTTACAAATACCCGTCGCTCAATTGAATGACTACAGCTCCTTTAATGGAAAACGGGTCATTAATTGAGGGGGGGGGCATATTTGTTCAAATTTCCGACACCTTGCCAAATTTGTGCAACATCAGTAGTGACACTCTCTCGGTGTTTCAAGGGAAGCATAGTATGCTTCAAAATCAGAATACATTTAAACCTGACCACATTTTCTCCCAAATTTTCTAAACTTATTTAAATCACTTGGGATCACAAATCTCAAATGGTTTGAAATTTTTGATCGGGGGAGAGAATGTGATTTAAATAGGAAATTCTGATAAAATGTGATGATTTTGGAAGTTAATGAATGCTCTCCCGTATGTGCTAAACCATTTTGTATATCAAGGCACATATTGAGGGGGAGCAAAAATGTTTTGGTCATTAAAGCAAGCTCTTCCATATGTGCGAAAATCTTTTTTATATAGATGCACATATTGAGGGGGAGCAAAGGAGTTTAATAAAACAAAGGATTTGGCATCTCACGTGAGCAAGGCTCAGACTTCACCAATGAATTGACGAAACTTGAATTGCTATCAATCGAAAGGATACGTCTTGGCCGGGTAATAATTTCAAGCTGGTCTAACCAGTGATGCAAGCGTGTCTCGAAAAAGATGTATCTGAGTAGAGTGTACCATTACGAGAAACTTTCTGTGGACTTGACCAGGCCGGGTAATAATTTCAAGCTAGTCTAACTAGTGATGTAAGCGTGTCTCGAATCGGTCATGTTCACTGAAAGTGGATCAATTCAAAAAGTGCGAGCTCTACCTAACATGTGCAAATTTATAAAACTATCACTCGAGCACATGTTGAGGGGGAGCATTTGAAAAATATAAAACTCTCAAGTGTTTGCAAAAATGTGTTTCAAAATCATGAACACTTTGAGAGATTTTTCAAGGATTTGGTTTGGCAATCATGGATGAATATCAAAGACCGACCATCTTAATTAACGCATGGAGTTATAAGGATGGTTAGGTTAGGTTCAAGTTCCCATGATCCCGCCAGAGCCGGAGGGATCTACCCAGGGATAATCCACTAGTTAGTGTAGAAGTCCTTAGGGATGATTAAAAAGGAGAAAAATGAATGAGGGAAGAGTACCTACTGAGATGGAGCTGACACTGGAACAAACCCAACAAGGTATTAGTTATGAAGTCTCGGTAAGCACTGAAGGGGTTGAAGAATGAAAAAGAATTGTAAAGAGAAAGGGTGAAAAGAAATAGCCCTCCTTACAACTTAGGCAGAAACCGGGTCAATACATATGCTGTCAGAATCACTTAGTTGATTGCTGGCATTGAAGACAAAGTATCATGGACCCAGTGATACGCTGCACAACCCTCCCTAGCCACTCAAGGTCCCTCAAAGGATTCTTGTTTCATTTGTCACAGAGTTCAATACATTCCTATCGTCTTTCTCACTCCGAGTTAGATGATATTGAAAAGGTGGCAGTTCTCTCCAGCCTCCGATCACCAAATCAAAATGCACAATTGAGTCTAGAGCCAAGAGATTCACAATAAGATCTCATAGGAACACGGATTATTTCTACTCTGGTTGTTCATCATTAAGGACACCAGTTGTAAACTTAAGAGTCCTACGCAGATCTTAGCAATCTGCCAGAACATTTATGAGAGAATTTACAAATGTAATTCTCAATGATTGAATGGAAATTCCTGCCAGGGTCAACATCAAGCAGCCCTGAAAGTAGGTCACTTCGGTAATTCCTCGTGGATTACGCTTAGTGGTCGCGACAGTTTCAACCGGTCTACAGTCGTGGAGTGATCTCCAGCGACTCACCTAATCGTTGATTTACTACGGTAAAATCTTAAAAAGCCCTCTGTGGGTTTTCGATTAGGAACGGTCTTGGTAAGGATTAGAGAGAGTTTTCACAATATGCTGTTGACTATCTCGAAGTCCAAACTTGTAAGTACCGGTCGAATTATTGCTAACTGTCGTATGCAGGAACTTCTGGCGGTTGTAGCAGTGGAATGCTGTAGCTGGTTGCTGTTGTAGCTGGTTGCAGAAAAGATGCCAATCTATCACCACATGTGATGCGCGTGATGTGTCGTTGCGGTTTAGCAGTTTTAATGCCTACTCAAGTTTTAAATTTATATTTAGCCGACTTATCAATAACACACACACTTAACGAGCAGTGTACCCGGTCAGTATGAAGATAATGGTAAGTAGAGTGTCGATCACTAAGAGTGGAACGTATAATCTAGTTAATCTAATCAGTATTTTAATATCCTAACGCAAGGGGGTTTCAGCCTGAGAGACTGGCACAGTTTTGTTTGCAATTAAATAATAAAATAAACAATAGGCACGAATCAGCAAGTAGCACACACGTACACAGATAGATACTTGAGACAATAAGAGGGCTGTCCTTATGATTAAGTAGATTGTCACTTGTTTTATTGATAGCTTTATATGAAGTGTATGTAATTAACCCTTTCTCGTTGGTCCTATTCTCATCGGCGAGTAAACCCTTAATGATTACTTATGTCTAAAAGTTATTCCTAAGTGATCAATTTAGAAACAACCGTGGGAGCCACACCTTGTCCCGCAGTCGGGTGCCCGCAAGCCACTAATAAACACAGAGGTTATCAATGCACTAATAAGTAGTAACCAAAGACATCAACATATAAACTTTAATTGATGGGAAAGCAAGTATTAAAGGGAGTGCAATCTTTCCGTTGTCACATTACACAAGCCACCAATCCTGATGAATTAAAGTTTGCTAAAACAATAAAACAAAACTACTTAATGAATTAAATACATGCAGCACCTTCTTACAGCTCTTGTATCTTCGATTTGGGTGTGTCTTGTGCTGCCTCTTGACTGAATTCGTCCTTCTCTTCTGTTCGGTCTTTAGGTTTTAGGGTTTCCGAATCTCCGAACCTCTTTTTGTGTCTGGTCTACGGGGTATTTATAGTTTGTGTCTGAGGGAAGATGCGGCGCATCTACTTAAGTAGATGCGGCGCATGTACGTAACTTCGCGTGGGGTCCAAGATTATAATATTCAGGAATATTCGTACACCGCCAGAAGATGCGGCGTAACTCTTTATTAGATGCGGCGCATGTCCTCTTGTATCTTGGATCGTATCTGGTGATATCTTGATAGAGATGCGGCGCATGTTGATAGTGAGATGCGGCGCATCTGGAGCAGAATTGACTTGATCTTGTCCATGTCAGTAGACTTCCACTTTATGTACGTTTTGCTCCATTATTAGTCCAAAATCGCCAAGTTTCACCAAATGCTTGTTTTTACCTGAGAATTACAAAAGTAAACGATTAAGCATCAATCCTCATACATAATATAGTAAAACAAGTCAAATTAATAGGATAAATGATAGTAATAAAATGTACTTATTTGAGTTCATCAAATATCCCCCCACTTGAACTTTACTTGTCCCCAAGTAAACCTTAGATTAAAACTTATGAAAATGTATCCTAAAAGAAGTTAGGATTTATTTTTATATTTAAGCATGTATTCGTTTATTTCGTAATCACACAACTAAACACTTAACGAATTAGAAGTAAAATAAAATAAGTCGATAAAAGCAAATCTAATCGTTTAACTGTCCAGTCGCGACGAATATTCTATCATAGGCTTGGCAAGTATACACATCTCCACCACTAAAGCTAAGGAATAACAAGTCTAAAGCGGTAAAAAGGGTTTTTAGGTTTAAGGGTTAATTATTCTTATTTACACTATCGATTTCAAATTCCAGAAAAGGCGACAAAATCACAAATACATGATCGAATCCACGAACACGATACTTGCAATTGCTCAAATCCTTAACTCGAATAGGCTAAAGATAGGTCCAAACTTCACCAATAATAATATATCAAAAAGGGCGACAAAATCATAAATACATAGCCGAATCCACGACTACGATACTTAAGATTGCTCAAATCCCTAATCTCAATAAATCAAAGGTTCGGTTGGATAAAGAACAATACAGGGTATGGATAACATTTAGGATATAAATTGGTGTAAAAATAAAATTAAACAAAACAAATAAATTAAAATCCTAAGTGTGGTTAATCACTATCCCAACCATCCCATGAATAAGACTCATATCATTGAATAACTCACGCTTTAACACTTGAAACGCACGCTTTAGGTAGACACGAATTATACTCAACAAAATCTTAATCAAAGAATAATCCTTAATTGGCATTCCCATAACTGCCAATTCCCATTCAATCCATAGATATAATACAACAAATAGTGGTGATATCGACCACTTACATAACTCTACATTGTTGGCTTAAAATAAACATCCAACTCTTTTTTCTTTCTTTTTCTTTTCTCATTTTTTTTTTTTTTTTTTTTTTTTTTTTTTTTTTTTTTTTTTTTTTTTTTTTTTTTTTTTTTTTTAACTTGAAACATAAACATAGATGTGTAAAATTTCACCACATCACTATAACTTTCTTTCCGGATAATTTTTTCCATACTTTTCATAACTTCAGAAGTAATGGTAAATAGTGAAAGTAGTAAACACACGAAAAATAAACTCTAAAATATACAATATTTACTTTCACTCCAATCGCATTGTGCAATTTCCCGACCTAACCATAGATAATGAATTACGCACGCGAACACAGGTAATGTAAGGAAACACACTCTGCCTATAGCAATTAACCAACCACGGATTCTAATCTACAGGGTAGGCTAAGGTTTAAGGTGTAACGAAACATTTTAAACATAGGTGTAAGAAACGAAAGGAATGGCTCTGAATGTTTTTCTAGGGGTATCTTACTCTAAAAGTGAGAGTAACAAAAGGGTTTATACGGGGGTTAACTAACCAGTGTAGTTAGTTAATAACACATAACATATAAAGGCTTTTTGGGTGTAATCCTAGAATTTTACCAAGTTAGACAAGTCATTCCAATTAAATAAATAATACTCATTATGGTGGTCTCGAATAGTATACAAGCCAAGTTCTAAAGTTTACAAGTCACCGGCACACTCATAGATTTGTGAATTTTGGAAAATCACAATTTTTGAAAATAATGTCATGTGTGCAGTTATGCAACTTAGATCTTAAACAAAAACATGCTAAAAATTTTTAAGTTTGATATATTAAGCACATTTTAAGCATAATTTTTGAAAAAGTTTAGGACAAGTAAGTGTTAAGTGTTCTAATTCTCCTATCCCCCCACTTAAGTTAAACAACGTCCTCGTTGTTTGTATAAAAGGTTAAAAACTGGAAAATAAAAGAATTAGAACAGAAAAACTCCCCTGAGATTTGCTCGGTATGATCCTCCATTTGTATATGAGCAAAAATCATCTTTCTTGTGGATTAGAACGTTAAAGCTTCATGCTTGATGTATCCACAGGAAATTCAGGAAACTATAATACCACCAACACTTTAAAACACACCTAAGATAAGAAAGGTTCAACTTGCATAATACATTAGTAGTTAGGTAAAAATAAAACTTAAAAATTAAAACTGAAAATCATCAGGTCAGTCGATGCGCCGTATCCTATTGAAGAAGATACGCCGTATCGAGCCTGGAATAAATACGGATCAGAATAAAGATGCGCCGCATCCTTAACCAGGGATGCGCCGCATTAAAATAACTGATAAAAAGTTTTAAAGTCGAAAATAAAAATGCAGAAAAATAAAATAAGATATGACCATTGCAGAGGATGCGTCGCATCTCAGGACTGAGATGCGCCGTATCTTCGTGCGGCCTGGACTGACTCGACACAGAAAACAGAATAATAAAAGATAAATCCGGGTTGTCTCCCGGTCAGCACTTGTCTTTATTCCAGAGTCTTCAAGTTAGACTCACGTTCAGCTCCTTAGTATCGATCATTGATTCCTACATGGCCACGTAGGATCCATTTAGCAACCGAATCGTCTCGTATATATTCAGGTCCCAAATTCAAAACTCCTTTGTAGAATCCTTCCTTCAATTGATATGGGTACTCAATCCCTCTCTTATTGTCATCATCACTAACAAAAAGGAATGGAGAAAATTTGTAGCAAATCCTACTAGTAGCATATTTAAATCCAGGGTGAGTACGGGGCATCATATAAGTGATAATGTCGCTTCCACATTGGAAGGTGATCTTTCCTTCAAATCGTTTTGCATTAATAGTGATCTCTCTACAAAATGGTTTTCCAACAATTACTTCACCCATATTGCTGTCACAATAGGCATTCATGTCCTCAATAACTACGAATTCAGTAACAATAGTGAAGCGTCCAACGAAGATCGGGACATTAATGAAGGCTCCAACTACATTCTTTCCTTTATACTCCTTTTTATTTCTCATAATAGAATTGTAAAAGCTTCTTGACATGACATTGATCGATAAAATAGGAAAGAAATTGGCGTCAATACACTTGAACCCAATCATGCATGGGAATTGTAGATTGTAAGCACAATTGGTGTTGATCCTTTCACCGTAATCCCAAGAACCATCATATCCCTCAAATTCATCGTAGTTTCTAGTAGTAATAACGTTGACTCTTGGATTATCCACAATTTCTCCTTCTTCTAACTCAGATTCCGCATCATCCATGAATAGGTCATTAGATTCTAATGGTCTATTAAGGTCATCAAGTTCAATGTAGTCCCCATTGTAAGGTTCTGGTGATTTTCCATGTACTAATACATCGTTCATAAAATTGTCTTCGAACTCGATTAGTTCTCCGAATCCCTCCATTATCCTTCTGAAATAATTACAAAAGCATCAGTAGGATCTGTCCGCTAGAAGAGAAATTAATGAATATTGAAACGGATATATGAATACAAGTAACTGATATCTGCAGACGATGCGCCGTATCCAAAGAGTTGGATACGCCGTATCTTAATACGTTAAAATTTAAATCAGACTTTGTTCAGAAAATAGATACGCCGCTTTGAATTTATGAATGCGCCGTATCGAATTGATCAAAAAATCAATTTATCTAATTAAAATTAAATGCGTCGTATTAACGAAAGTTAATGCGCCGTATTTTCGTTACGTTTAAAAATAAAAGATTTTTGATTCAGTAAGATGCGCCGTATCGACGGAAATCGATACGCCGTATTTATTTAATAATTCGCAAACTGTTTTTAATTAAAATAATAGATACGCCGTATCTTCAAAAGAAGATGCGTCGTATGGCGTTAACGTTTTAGAAAAGTTTTTATCAAAAACAGATACGCCGTATCTACAAAAGCAGATGCGTCGTATTACTTTATCGCTTAGAAAAATTTTCTTATTAAAAACAGATACGCCGTATCTTGGGGAAAAGATGCGTCGTATCGAATTAATTAAACGCGTTGTATATAAAAATTAAACGCAATACGCCGTATCTGAGAGATCAGATGCGCCGTATCGTTTGATTTAGCACAGTACAACGATAGCAGAACAGAAAAATACGAAAAATAAAAAAAACAAAAAATTAAACACACAAACAAAAATAAAACACACAAAAAGAAAAATTAAAGCAAACAAATAATACACAATACAACAAATATGCAAAATAGTACAATGATGCAATTAATCTAATAAAAAGAAAAATAACCTAATTAAAATACTAATCAAATTAACAGAAAATAACAATTCACTCCCCGGCAGCGGCGCCAAAAACTTGATGCGCGTGATGTGTCGTTGCGGTTTAGCAGTTTTAATGCCTACTCAAGTTTTAAATTTATATTTAGCCGACTTATCAATAACACACACACTTAACGAGCAGTGTACCCGGTCAGTATGAAGATAATGGTAAGTAGAGTGTCGATCACTAAGAGTGGAACGTATAATCTAGTTAATCTAATCAGTATTTTAATATCCTAACGCAAGGGGGTTTCAGCCTGAGAGACTGGCACAGTTTTGTTTGCAATTAAATAATAAAATAAACAATAGGCACGAATCAGCAAGTAGCACACACGTACACAGATAGATACTTGAGACAATAAGAGGGCTGTCCTTATGATTAAGTAGATTGTCACTTGTTTTATTGATAGCTTTATATGAAGTGTATGTAATTAACCCTTTCTCGTTGGTCCTATTCTCATCGGCGAGTAAACCCTTAATGACGACTTATGTCTAAAAGTTATTCCTAAGTGATCAATTTAGAAACAACCGTGGGAGCCACACCTTGTCCCGCAGTCGGGTGCCCGCAAGCCACTAATAAACACAGAGGTTATCAATGCACTAATAAGTAGTAACCAAAGACATCAACATATAAACTTTAATTGATGGGAAAGCAAGTATTAAAGGGAGTGCAATCTTTCCGTTGTCACATTACACAAGCCACCAATCCTGATGAATTAAAGTTTGCTAAAACAATAAAACAAAACTACTTAATGAATTAAATACATGCAGCACCTTCTTACAGCTCTTGTATCTTCGATTTGGGTGTGTCTTGTGCTGCCTCTTGACTGAATTCGTCCTTCTCTTCTGTTCGGTCTTTAGGTTTTAGGGTTTTTCCGAATCTCCGAACTCCTTTTTGTGTCTGGTCTACGGGGTATTTATAGTTTGTGTCTGAGGGAAGATGCGGCGCATCTACTTAAGTAGATGCGGCGCATGTACGTAACTTCGCGTGGGGTCCAAGATTATAATATTCAGGAATATTCGTACACCGCCAGAAGATGCGGCGTAACTCCATGATTAGATGCGGCGCATGTCCTCTTGTATCTTGGATCGTATCTGGTGATATCTTGATAGAGATGCGGCGCATGTTGATAGTGAGATGCGGCGCATCTGGAGCAGAATTGACTTGATCTTGTCCATGTCAGTAGACTTTCCACTTTATGTACGTTTCGCTCCATTATTAGTCCAAAATCGCCAAGTTTCACCAAATGCTTGTTTTTACCTGAGAATTACAAAAGTAAACAATTAAGTATCAATCCTCATACATAATATAGTAAAACAAGTCAAATTAATAGGATAAATGATAGTAATAAAATGTACTTATTTGAGTTCATCAACATGCTCACACCACATCATCATCAAAGAAGTCATGATCACCCTAAAAGACCTTCAACACAGCTTCTGCTAACTCTGATGCTGAAGATCATGACACCATATCGTGTGAGCATGTCGGCTCTAAGTATATTTCATCACATGGAGTCTTACTACAGAAAGATGACTTGGAGACTCAAGTGGGATGATACTTTCAAAGATTACTCAAAGTTCATCCAAGACAAAAGAGAAGTCATCTTCAGATCACTGATGTTTGCACAACAATCTATGACATTGAAGATTCAATGATTACGAGCTATGATGTCAAGATCCAAGGAAGAAGTGCTGAAATTCAGAACATTACTTCTGGGGTGACCTCCCTTAGGGGGAGATTGTTAGGAATATGAATATTCAGCTGAAGACTCGGTCACCCCGAGTAATTATTAGTACATCATAGCTCGTAGGATTATTAGTAATATTATTAGTAGCTTAGTTATTATTATTAGTATTGTGGAGTGGGTCGGGTCTTTACCCTCTGTCAGCTCACTCTACAGCCCGCTAGGGGCATTATATGTTGTAAGTATAAATACCCCTTCCCACACAAGGGAAGGGTTGGAACTCTCATTACATTCTAATCTAATACACATAGTTTTCTCTCACTAGAAGTTCCCATCTCTCTCTCTAGCTTCTTGTTCATTCGATCCTTAATCAAGCATCAAACAAGTGTTTCTTGCATTGTGAATACCCTACATAATGAGATATAAGTAATAAGTATAGAAAGAATGGCTGAAAAAATGAAAGATCTCAAATGTATAGCCAATCAAGTCATAATCAAACCCCATGATTACTATGAGGAGAACCGATTGACTATTTTTGCACCTCAAACTAAGTTGACGCCTGAACAAATATTTTGGTCTTTGGACGTAGAAAAGAGAAAGGCCGAAGAACTTAAAGCCAAAACTTCACCCCTTAGGAAAATAGCGGCTGCAACGGTGTACCCACCCAATACACCCAGGCACTTAGTTCCTTTAACTCTTACCACATAATGTAAAACTCTAATTAGCATATATGTTCTTTGTCAACTATTTGCTGATTTTGATAAAACATGTAAGAAGAGGATTACGCCAACGGGAATTACTGAAGGGGAAAGGGGTTTTGAACTAACAAAACAGTGCTACTTAACTGAGGTTATTCCATTTTTTAAACTTCTCAAACAACATTTTGAGGGCATGCAAAACACCCTTCAAACTTAAGTAAAAGAGATGAAAAAAGTATTTAAAGATATGGAAAACGAGGTGTCTTAAAATGCAATAGAACTTAAGAGTCGTGAGATTGAAAGAAAGAACATTCTCATCACCAATGAGAATTTGATTGCTAGATGTATTGCACAGGATGTATTTTATACTGCTACTGATTCTGCATTAACTGCTTGTCAATTTCATGAGTTGTATATTGCATTGAATGTTTCCTAGAATCGTGTTGTTGAACTTGAGGGGGAGAATTTAAAATTGCATGAGAAAATCCAAAATGATGACCATGATAACATGGTCAGGCATTTTTCAAAACTAGAGGTTGATAATCTTAATTTGCAATTAAAATATCAACATTTAGAAGAAAGAGTTAAAATCTCAAATGCCAAGACATCTTTGGATGCTCCTGAATTTGATGCATATTTTGAATTAAGCAAACAAGATGAAAAAATTCAAGCTCACACTAACACGATTCGAAAATTGAGGGCCCAAATTGCCCAATTAAAATCAAATAAGAGTGATGTGATTGGCACCCATAAACCATCGTCTTCAGATTCTCAGAATTTTCACTATCAAGACACCATCAATAAATTACAATATGAAAATGAGTGTTTTCAAGCTGAAAATTCAAAAATCAAACAGCATTACAAAGAGTTATATGACTCGATTAAAGTCATACGTAACAATCACAATGAAAAGATAACTTCTTTGCTAAATGAGATTGAGAATCTAAAGACTCAGGTGAAAGGGAAAATGCCAATCATCACCAGTGATAATGTTGTTACAAAGGTTTCTGCTTGTAGTAAGTATGCAATTGATGTTGTGCCTATACCACTTCCCCTTAGGAACAATAGGTCTGCACATCAAGTATATCTCACTCACCTTAAGGATAGCCTTGATACCCTTCGTGAGATCGTAGAAGAGGATAGGATAGATAAACTACTTGATAGTGCAGTTGTAGATGCCTGCTTCCTCACTAAACGATCTCAGGAACTCTTAGAATACGTCATTGGCATATGTCCTAAGATTGATTACAAGCGAGATAGGTTTATTGCATCTTCCTCAATGACTAAGAACAAGCATGTTACCTTTGATGTACCATTAACGACATCTGAACCTAGCACATCAAAAACAGAAAAACAAATGGCAGTGAAACAAACTAATGTTCCCATCATTGCTTCTACAGGAGTAAACTGTGACACTAAAGCTAGCTGGTCAAAGCCTAGTCGCAATACAAAGAAAGATAGGACTGCGCCAGCTAAGAGTGCTCATGAGAAAAAAGTAGAAGTCCACCCTAAGAACAATAAGTTTGATTTGATAAAAAAGAATCGTGTTTATTCTAGTATTAACTATAAGCGTACTGTAATTAATTCGAATTCTAATGCTACTTGTAAGACATGTAATGAATGCTTAACTTCTGGTAATCATGATGAATGTGTTGTGTCATTTTTGATGTCTTCTCAACGATCCCCAGTTAAGAATGTTAGGAAACCTAAACTTAGTAAGCAAATTTGGAAAACAACAGGAAAAATGTTTGCTAATGTCGGTTATCAATGGAGACTCACTGGAAGAAAATTCACTTTAGGAGATCAGTGCCCTTAACTAGAATGACTAATCATAAAGTAGTGACTGTTAAGGAATGGAAGCCAACTGGTCGAATTTTACTTTTAGTGACACAATGCCCTGTAACTAGGTCAATTGCTGCTACTAGTGATGTTTCCACTGTGAATACCATGGCATCTATGAATCCTGTAGTTCCAGAGTTTGTTTGTGCTAACCAAACGGACCCCAGTTGCACGTGGGGATCCACCTTTTTCAGGTATCCATCGTTGTCTGTTTTCAAATGCAGGTCGTACAAATTATCCTTTGGTATTTGGACTCAAGCTGCTCAAAGCATATGACCGGGGATCGCTCACGGCTCAAGAATTTCATGAAAAAGTTTATCGGGACAGTTAGATTCGGGAACGATCATTTTGGGGTGATTATGGGTTATGGAGATTATGTGTTTGGTGATAGTGTAATTTCCAAGGTATACTATGTGGAAGGACTTGGGCACAATTTGTTCTCTGTTGGTCAATTTTGTGATTCCGATCTTGAAGTGGCTTTTAGAAAACACACATGTTTCGTCAGAGAATTGGATGGTATTGATCTCCTTAAAGGCAGTCGTGGTACTAATCTATACACCATCTCTATTGAAGACATGATGCGGTCCTCTCCTATTTGCTTGCTGTCAAAGGCCTCCAAGAACAAATCATGGCTTTGGCACCGTCGTTTAAATCACTTAAACTTCGGCGCCATAAATGAACTTACTCGCAAGGACCTTGTTCGAGGTATGCCCAGATTGAAGTTTAAAAAGGATCATCTTTGTTCTGCTAGTCAACTGGGCAAAAGCAAGAAGCATACTCACAAACCCAAAACTGTCAACACCATCATGGAAGTTCTTCACACCCTTCACATGGATCTATGCGGACCAATGAGAGTGCAGAGTATAAATGGGAAGAAATATGTTATTGTGGTGGTCGACGAGTACTCTCGATTTACATGGGTGAAGTTTTTGAGAACCAAGGACGAAACTCCAGATGTTATCATCAAACTTATCAAGCAGCTACAAGTGAGACTCAACAAGACTGTCAGAATCATTCATACGGACAATGGAACTGAGTTTGTTAACAAACAACTCATTCAATTTTATGAAAGTCTTGGCATAACTCACCAGAAAAGTGTTCCACGTACTCTTCAGCAGAACGACATTGTTAAAAGACGAAATCGTACTCTTGTGGAAGCTGCACGAACCATGCTGATATTTTCCAAGGCATCGGTGTTTCTTTGGGCAGAAGCAATTGCCACAGCGTGTTACACCCAAAACCGATCCTTGATACATACTCTTCACAACAAAAATCCTTATGAGCTGATACATGGCAAGAAACCAGATCTTTCCTTTCTACGAGTGTTCGGTGCTCTATGCTACCCAACAAACGACAGTCAGGATCTGGGAAAACTAAAGGCTAAAGCAGACATAGGATTCTTCGTTGGATATGCACCAGATTGCAAGGGATACCGAATCTACAACAAACAAACCCGACAAATCATGGAAACCATTCACGTAACATTCGATGAGCTGACTGAGCATTCGGCTCCTGGACACACAAGTTCTGGACCCGCACCTAATCTTTTGTCTCCTGGACCAATTAGTTCAGGTCTTGTACAGCATCCCACTCCTGCAGTTCCTTATGTACCCCCTACCAGTGAAGAGTTAAAGACTTTGTTTGATCCGATGTTTGATGAATACTTTGAGCCACCAACGGGTGATACTACAACTGAAGCTCCACCGGTACCTCCAGTTGCTGATGCTCCAATTCCACAAAATTCAGAGGGTCCATCTATATCTGTCTCAATCAGTCAAGATGCACCATCATCCAGTCACTCACCATCATCCTCAAATATTCAAGCTCCTTCGGTACAACAAGGCTCTGCAGTAGAAAATTCTTTTAAAGTGAATCCTTTTGCTCCTGCTGATGATGTTCCATTCGAGAATATCTTTGCTCCTGAATCTTCTACAGAGACATCTTCTTCAGGGGATCCTAACACGGCAACATCAGTTCCCTATCCTCAACCACATGACCATCTCAGAAAATGGACTAACGATCATCCGATTGACAACATTATTGGTAATCCTTCTCGTTCGGTATCCACACGAAAGCAACTTGCCACCGATGCCTTGTGGTGCTTCTTTAATTCCGTACTGTCCAAAGTCGAACCCAAAGATTTCAAATATGCTTTGTCTAAAGACTGCTGGTTTACTGCAATGCAAGAAGAAATTCATGAGTTTGATCGACTTGAAGTATGGGAATTAGTGCCTCCTCCAGATTGTGCAATGATTATCGCTCTAAAGTGGATCTTCAAAGTGAAACTCGATGAGCATGGTGATGTTCTGAAAAATAAGGCACGACTTGTTGCAAAGGGGTATCATCAAGAAGAGGGCATAGACTTTGAAGAATCATTTGCAACGGTTGTTTGAATTGAAGCCATCATAATCTTTCTCGCTAATGCTGCCAGTCAGAATAGGACAGTCTACCAAATGGATGTAAAGATAGCATTCTTAAATAGTGATTTGAAAGAGGAAGTCTATGTAAGTCAAACTGAAGGATTTGTGGACCCTGATCATCCTAATCACGTCTATCGCTTGAAGAAGGCCCTCTATGGCTTAAAGCAGGCACCTAGGGCGAGGTATGACACTTTTTCTAAGTTTATTCTAGCAAACAGATTCTCCAAAGGTGTTGTGGATCCTACACTGTTCACTAGGAAAACCGGCAAACATCTACTTCACGTTCAGATCTATGTAGATGACATTATCTTTGCCTCCTCTGATCCGATGGAATGTGTGGAAAACTAGAAGGGGGGGGGGGTTGAATAGTTTTACCGGTTTTTAAGTTCTTTTAGTTCTTTTAACATTTCTTAAAAACTTTGCTATTGGAAACCTTTGATTCGATTCTTATGTGCAATCAAACAACACCAATATGAACTTCACTCTAAACTAACTAATAATAAGTAATGAAAGTAAAGATTAGAGATGGAAAGATCAAACTGAGACAAAAGGATTTATAGTGGTTCGGCTACGAAGCTCTCCTTCGCCCTAATCCACTGCTCGAGTACCACACTCGAGAGTTTCAAGCACTATGTCAACAACCTCCCTTAAGGCGGAGAAAACCGCACACTTTGCTTAACTTGTTTTCCGACACTAAGCTAGATGTCGAGTGCTAATCTTAGCTAGCACCAATCTACCACGATCCACTTGATCCTTTACAAATTCACACAAGACTCGATCTACCCGATCTACCTATGATCACACTTGATCAAACACACAAGCCCAATGGCTTCAAGAGATCTCCAAGATGACACGATCACAATGATCAACTCTCACTTCTCTCAACATATTCTATCTATCTATGATCCTCTTGATCAATCACACAAGCCCAATGGCTTCAAGAGATAATCAATATCTCTATAAGATCACAATGATCTTGACTCACTCTCTCACAAAATAAAAATGATCTTGATGTATGCTATGATACAACAAGTGTGTAACAAATGTTATAAGACCTAACAGCTACAACTCTTGTATCTTCTTGGATACCTTGAGTTCTTCTCTTGCAAATGAAGAGGAATGACAACACTTTGTATCTACTTGGATACTTTGTGTTCTTCTCTTGCTAATGAAGATGATCACTTGAATGGATGATTGGATCACTCTTGAACAAAAGAAAACCTAACTAAATGATCAAGAAGAGAGAGTGGTGTGGGAGTATTAAACTCAGAAGTTTCTGTGTGAAAAAGGATACCCAAGAATTGTGAATAAGGCTGGTATTTATAGGCAGAAAAAATCTGACCGTTATAGAGGGACGACTCCACTAAATCACCCACGGCTCCACTAAATTTAGTGGAACCAGGTCAGACAAAGACGCTCCATATTTTGTCTTTTCTTGTGAAAACTTATTTGGGGAAGTTTGGAGCTGATTTTGGGGGGAAAAATAGCTGTTATGTATTTTAAACTTATTTTTCCATTAAAACATTTCTTAATTATTCAAAAATAATTTGTAAAATATATTTTTGAAAGAAATGTTTTGACACATAAAAATGTGATGTCTAAGGCTCAAATTCACTTCTTTGATCATTAGTTAAGTTGTAACTTTGTTCTAGAGTGATTTGTGTAGAAACGGGATCTTCCGATTAAAAACTTGTTTACGTTAATTTTATCGTAACGTGATTTCACATTTTGTCATCCTCAAAACGTGAAGTTATCGAAAGATAGAAATAACATTTTAGAACATTATTTGCATCAACAACCGAGCCGTAGCACCCACTCTAGGAGCTGCTATTTTTGCTGTAAACTTAGGTGACAATTTCACCGTGAAAGGTCACCATCTTTCTATGATCAAAGACCGTTAATTCGATGGCCGTTCGAGGGCCGATCCTCACAAAAACATTGCCAAATTCATTGAAATTTGTGGCATGTTCCGATATGGCGACACCAATGTGGATGTCATTAAACTCAAACTTTTTCCATCATCACTTGCTGGAGATGCAAAAGTGCGGTATAACAAATTAACACCAGGAATGATCAATACTTGGGAGGAGATGAGGCAAGCTTTTGTAAGCCAATTCTTTCCACCTGCCATGCTTGACCGACTCATGGGAGAAATTCGTGCTTTCACACAAAACCCTAACGAATCACTCGTCGAAGCTTGGCTTCGTATGAAAGATTTGCTTCGTAGTTGTCATGGACATGGTTTAGGACGAGGAACCATTATCCAAATCTTCTACCATGGACTTGATGAAGCATCTCAAGGAGTTCTTGATGCTGGAGGAATTTTTATTTATAAGACTCCTAACCAGGCATATCAATTGCTCGAAGACCGAGTTCTTCTCAAACTCGATTGGTCAAAAGATGCCAAAACCAAACCCTTACAAAAAACCATTGCTTTTGCTGAAAGTTCCGATACCTCTAAACTCATGGAGAAAATGGAAACCTTGGATTCAAAAATCGACTTGCAATACAAAGATCTTAAAGGAGAAATGAAAGAATTGCGAGACGGTTGTAACAACTGTGGAGGTAATCACCCATCATCAGAATGTGACGATCAACCAATGGACCAACCCAAAGAAGGAGAAGCTAATTATGTTCAAGGAGGATACCGTGGAGGCGGTTATCATGGAAATTATTACGGACGAAATTCTGTAAATTGGCAAGATCGCCAACAAAGAGATAACAACTGTGATTCTCAACCACGAGCAGACTATCAGACTCCACAAACCTCTGATAAATAACCGGAAGAAACCGATTTTGAGAAAATGATGAGAGAATTCGTAACTGCTCAAAAATCCACCAATGAGTTCGTCAAGAACCAATTTTTCAATCTCAAAACCAAAGTTGAGCAAGGTCAGAAAAATTATAAAGCATCTATTCAAGATCTTGAAAACAAATTCGGTAGACTTTCTGATCAAATTCTTCCCGACCATCAGGTTCATTACCAAGTAATACCCAAACCAACCCTAAACCAACATCATCTGGATCAAACGATAAAACTTATCGTCCACCACAAACGAGAAATGAGCATATCAATGCTGTATTCACAAGAAGTAGTCTCTCTTATGATTCACCACCCAATCTAAATGATACCACGATCATCGATGATGATAGTGAGGATGAAGCTGAAGAAGCCGAGAAGGAAAATACCACAAAAACACCACCCAAACCCATCCCACCAGTTAAGGCGTACACACCAAAAATTCCATATCCTCAGAGCCTTAAGAAAGAAAAGATGGAAGAGCGTTATAAGAAGTTTGTTAAAATAATCAAAGAGGTTAGACTCAATATACCCCTCACTGATGTTTTAGATGGAATGCCCAATTATGAGAAATTTTTGAAATAACTTCTTAATAACAAAAACAAGTTGGAGCAAATATCCGCTACCTTTCTCAATGAAGAACGTTCAGCCATTGTTCAAAATAAAATTCCACCAAAACTCGGAGATCTCGGAAGTTTTCTTATTCCATGCACGTTAGGAAACAACATCACATGCGATGCTTTAGCTGATCTAGGTGCAAGTATCAATTTGATGCCCTATTCATTGTATTCTAAAATTTCCATCACTACTTTGAAACCTACAAGGATGAGTATTCGCTTAGCAAATCTTTCTTACCAATATCCTGTTGGAATTGCTAAGAATATGCTTGTTCAAGTTGGTAAATTCGTTTTTCCCATGGATTTTGTGATCTTAGAAATGGAGGAAGATAGCAGAGTACCTCTTATTTTAGTAAGACCTTTCCTGAACACAGCTGATGCGATCATCAAAGTAAAAGGAAAAGAACTCAATCTTGGAGTTGGAGAAGATAGAATTACCTTTTTAATCGATAAAGCAATGCAATATCCACATTCCAGTGATGACACTTGTTTTAACATTGATGTAATCGATGAAGTCACTGAGGAAGAATTGGATGCATTACTTGACGATTCTGATCCATTCACGACTACTTCAGAAAAAATTAGTGAAACAAACTTTGATAAAGAATTCGCTGATTTTATGGAAGTAAAGTTTGAAGAATATGCTTACTTGGAAGATAATTCACTTCTTCCAGTAGTCATATCTTCGTTGCTCAATGATAAGGAAAAAGAATGTCTCATTTCTGTTCTCAAGAAGCATAAAAGAGCTTTTGCGTGGAAAACGTCTGATATCCCAGGAATTAGTCCTGATTTTTGTAAACACAAAATCAATTTCGAAGAAGATGCTAAACCCGTTGTAGAAAGACAACGTCGACTCAATCCCAACATGAAAGAAGTTGTTAAAAAAGAAATCATCAAACTTCTTGATGCCGGTATCATTTACCCCATCGAGGATAGTCCTTGGGTGAGTCCAGTTCACTGTGTTCCGAAAAAAGGAGGAATGGCTGTTGTGACTAACGAACGGAATGAATTAGTTCCTACTAGAACTGTCACTGGATGGCGAGTATGTATTGATTACAGAAAATTAAACAAAGCCACCCGAAAAGATCATTTTCCTTTACCTTTCATGGATCAAATGCTTGAGAGATTAGCAGGGAATGAGTACTTTTGTTTCCTTGATGGTTTTTCAGGATATTTCCAAATTCCTATTGATCCTGTTGATCAAGAAAAGACTACATTCACATGTCCCTTTGGAACTTACGCTTATCGGCGTATGCCTTTTGCTCTGTGTAATGCACCTGCGACTTTTCAAAGGTGTATGATCGCTATATTCCAAGACATGCTTGAAACATCTATGGAAGTTTTCATGGATGACTTTTCAGTTTTTGGAAGCTCATTTGAAGCTTGTCTTTCTAATCTCGATAAAATGCTCGAAAGATGCGAAGCTGCACATCTTGTTCTCAATTGGGAAAAATGTCATTTCATGGTGACTGAAGGAATTGTGCTAGGACACAAAATTTCCAGTGCAGGAATGGAGGTTGACAAAGCAAAAATCGATGTTATCACAAAATTACCACCTCCAACAAACGTTAAAGCCGTTAGAAGTTTTCTAGGACATGCCGGTTTCTACTGTCGTTTCATTAAGGATTTTTCCAAAATATCTCGTCTAATGACGAAACTTCTCGAAAAAGATTATGTTTTTAACTTCAATGCAGATTGCATTGTTGGATCGTGTTTTGGTAGAAATATTGTGAATCGAGAGGTCTTGGAAGATGAAAGAACATCATCTCCATGGTAAAGAGTTTTAGAGAGAGAAAGTCTAGAGAGATAAAGATGGAACTTGTTTATTGATAATAATGAAAGGAAAGGTAAAAACACACACAAGCTCACCCTCCTAGTGAAGTTTAGGAGGGTTTATAAAGGGCCAAACACAAGACTTTACATAAATGACGGTTCTAGTCCTTGTGTTTGTGCCTTACAATATAGATAATGTAATCCCAAATATGTTGTCACATTTTAATGTAAGAAGCGTACTCAACAATCTTCCCCCAATGTGGCAACATATAGGATTACTTACATCATTTCCTACAAGTACAAATATAAATAAAGAAAGGTCTCTAGTAAGCTCTTCAAGTGCTGAGGATGACAACAGTTGACACTCTTTGTCTTCATTTTGTACCTCGGCTTGAGAACTTTTCTTCACTTGTAGGTAAATGATGTAATATGCATGAACTGGATTAACTTCCCCCCAATTCATGCTACATGTCTTTAACGGCTTCTTCATATACTTCTTTTTGGTGAAGTTTCTGAATCAGCTTCCCCCAAACTGACAACCGTCTTCAGCAGATTCGAAACTTTGATGCAGTTAACATGTCTTCTAACTTTTGAAGTTTTAAGTACATAGCGAAATTTGTAGATGACATCGTAAACCATACCAAGTAAATCTGACTAGTACTCAGTAACGATTATACTCAATGAGGAAACTCCGTTCGGGGGTAACATGCAAGAAATCAGCAAGATCTTTTCACATAAGTAGGTTACTTCGCACATCACAACCTGCGAAAGTTGAAACGGGTACACCAAAATCACAAAACTGAACCACTGATCATCTCTGCGAACGTCTCTCCGGTAGTAATAAAATTGTAAGCTCGATCATGTGAATCTGTTATGCATCCCTGATGTGCACATTTCTTCTCCCTGAATGCAGATCCATCTGGAAAAAGAGTGTTTTCGCAAAGAATGCAAGAAAAGTCAAAGTACATCTACTCTCTCTTCCCCCACGATGTCTTCGTGGAATCGGAAGCATACACACTATGGTTACGATGGAAACGGAGGCAGCGTAAACCCTGTATGTCCAATTAGTCGAAGATGTGTGAAGTACCAAAAATAGCCCGTGAGAATCAACTGCTGATAAAATCTCTACTCTTCTATACTCTTCTCATCTAACTCTTTACCGACCCCATTATCATTCTGACGGCTTTTTGTAGTGACCACTGATGGAGAAAACCCAGTATTACAAATTTGAGACTGAAGTAAAATAACCCAAGCTTGTGACTTAAACTTGCACTATTGTCTGACTAAGTACCTATACTGAGCACTACAACGTAACTCCTTAAAGCATAGGTCGATTCATATACCCATCCAACCATCCTTTACTGTATATGAATTCATCTTGAATAATCCACATCTTTGTGTGACACTTGAGCACTACAACGTAACTCCTTTAAAGTGATAGCTATACTCTGTGAGCACAACAACGTAACTCCTTACATCAGGTATAACTAGATAACTCAAGTCTTAATCATTTTGAACAACCCCGATATCTCAAACAAGTTTGACGTCAGGTTATAAGCTCGAACAAGGATCTTGAAGAATCATGCATCCAACCAACCCCGATATCTTCAAGATACTAAGTACACGCACCCGTGATATTCCACTTCAACCTCAAATAAATAATAAAGAATTAACCCCGTAGTCACATCTTGCGGTTCAATACCCAACACTAGCCTTTTGACGGTTTAAGTGAACTATGATAATGGTTTTATCCCGATCTTGTCAAAAACGTATTCCCGTTAAATTTGACACTTTCCAAGTGTAACCATCAACCAATAACTGTACCAAAAAAAATTTTTAGCCAAATTTTAACTTATGTAAAAATTACGCTTGAACCAATATATAAACTTTGGCCCAAATTTTGTTATAATGGTTGCAGCCCACGAAACATAAAGAAAAAAAAAAAAACTCGGCCCATCTAGTCAACCCAAATCCAAGACAAAAGAGTTATAAATAACTCTCAACCTTAATATTCAGTCATTAGTTATAACTCTAGTCACACACATATGTCATTACACAAACCTTAATCTCATTCTAAAAAAAATCCGCCCCCTTTTCAATCTAGCAGTCACCCACCTCAATCAAACCCTAATCAAATAATAAGCCATCCGCCACCCATATCTCTCTACACAACCATCTAATCGAAAATAAAACTCATCTCTTCTCATTTCTATTCGTTATCCACGATAATCAACCACAACATAACCACAACCACAATCTCCACCGAACCTTTACATTTTTGTAATTAAGTTTTTAGCTCTATCCTAATCAAGAAAGCATTTACGGCTTCAAGATCTATGGGTCTCGGGTAAGGTTTTTACTATGTTGTTTTTCGTGTTGTGTTTGTTTTCAAAGAACGAATCAAAGATTGATTATAACATAATTGTTATTAGGCAATCTTTATGTTCGGATATAACCAAAAAGCTAAGCTTCAGCAGTTTGATCGATGATGAGTTTGTTTTTCTCGTGTTTGAAAAACTTTACAGATCAGCACATCTCATAGGAGATACGAATGAGAAAAACAAACTGAGATCTTTGTGTTATTTTCGATTAGGGTCTTGTTCGAGGATATCGATAGTGAGTTGGTGAGTGAATGGTGAGGGTTAATTGTAGTGACTAGATTAGGATTAGTTTGGTATTGTGTTGATGTTAATTAATGTAATTGGTCTACTGATGTTTGTAGTAAACTAGACAACGAGAGTCTAGGAAGGTCTGGTATTTCTGGTTTTGGTCAAACAGTCTAGTCTTCTTCATCTTCTTTTCTTTTTGTGCATAAAATATCATTTGCGATAAAATCGTTTGCGATAAAAGAGGGTTCATCGCAAATGCTTTACAAGAATTTGCGATATCAGTCTGGATTTACGATAAAAAAGGGTTTATCGCAAATGCTTTACAAGCATTTGCTATAAAATGGGGTTTTGACTTGTTGACCATGAATTCCGGCGGTTCTCCGATGATTTTTTCCGGCCATCTCCTTATTTACCAGTTTTCCGACCACTTTTTATCAGTACCCAGACCAGCTTATCGACCTTAATCAGACCCAGTTTTGACCACTAAACTTGACCAGTATTCACTGTTAAACTGGTATCCCAGTTTTGACCACTACATCCGAACAGTCATAAAAAGAATAATGAAATTTGAATACCAGAACTGTTGTTAAAACGATATGCAAGAATAAAAAAACAGTTAAGAAACTATTGATTGTAACTTTTGACAAGAAAACAAGGACTAGTAAAAGCAATAAATCAATAGCTTCAATATCAGTCTAGATCCACAAAAAATACGAATTTTGACAAGAAAAAATCACGCAAATCAACCAAAACTAATACCAAGGCTCTTGATACCAATTGTTGGATCGTGTTTTGGTAGAAATATTGTGAATCGGGAGGTCTTGGAAGATGAAAGAACATCATCTCCATGGTAAAGAGTTTTAGAGAGAGAAAGTCTAGAGAGATAAAGATGGAACTTGTTTATTGATAATAATGAAAGGAAAGGTAAAAACACACACAAGCTCACCCTCCTAGTGAAGTCTAGGAGGGTTTATAAAGGGCCAAACACAAGACTTTACATAAATGACGGTTCTAGTCCTTGTGTTTGTGCCTTACAATATAGATAATGTAATCCCAAATATGTTGTCACATTTTAATGTAATCCCAAATTGTACTTTGACAAACTTCAATGCAGATTGCATGAAGGCATTCGAAACATTGAAAACCCAACTAACTAGTGCACCCATTATGGTTTCACCTAATTGGTCACTACCATTCGAGCTCATGTACGATGCAAGCGATTTTGCTGTTGGAGCTGTATTAGGACAACGTGAAGGAAAACATTTCCGTCCTATATACTTTGCTAGTAAAACACTCAACAATGCTCAACAAAATTATACGGTTACGGAGAAAGAATTGTTAGCCGTTGTTTTTGCTTTCTATAAATTCAGATCTTATCTTGTGCTTTCAAAAACGATTGTGTTCACTGATCATTCAGCGCTCAAATATCTGTTTACCAAACAAGATGCAAAACCGCGTCTTATCCGATGGATTTTTCTACTCCAAGAATTTGACATTGAAATCAAAGATAAGAAAGGAGCAGAAAATCTATCTGCCGATCATTTGTCTCGTCTTGAGAATCCAAACTTGATGAAATTGACGATTATTTCCCTGATGAAACTCTCATGACTGTTGATACAAATGATGAAAAAGAAATTTCGTGGTTTGCAGATTATGCAAATTACCTCGTTGGAGGAATTCTAAAAAAAGGATTAACTCATGCCCAACGAAGTAAATTCTTTTCAGAACTAAAACACTATTATTGGGAAGAGCCTTATCTTTTCAAGCTGTGTCCCGATGGGATGACCAGAAGATGTGTTTCTGGTTCTGAAATAAGAAGAATTCTTGATGAATGCCATCATGGCCCGACTGGGGGACACTATGGTCCTTCCACCACAGCTAAAAAAGTTTTTGATGATGGATTTTATTGGCCGACCATTTTCAAAGAAGTTCATACTCTTGTTCAAAACTGCGATGCTTGCCAAAAATCCGGTAGTCTTTCTCGTAGAGATGAAATGCCTCAAAAGAGCATTCAAGTCTGCGAAATATTCGACATTTGGGGAATCGATTTTATGGGACCATTTCCTAAATCGCACAAATACGAATACATTCTCATTGCTGTTGATTACGTTTCCAAATGGGCTGAAGCCGAAGCTCTACCCACAAATGATGCACGAGTTGTTGTCAATTTTCTCAAAAAGCTTTTCGCTCGTTATGGAATTCCTAAAGCTTTAATAAGTGATCGAGGCACCCATTTCTGTAACAAACAAATGGAGAAAATTATGAAACAATACGGAGTTCATCATCGTTTTGCCACAGCTTATCATCCACAGACCAGTGGTCAAGTTGAAAATACCAACAGAGCCTTAAAAAGAATACTTGAAAAAACGGTCAAAGACAATCCCGCCGTTTGGTCGAGAAAACTAGATGATGCTCTGTGGGCATTTCGTAGGGCTTATAAAACACCAATTGGTACAACACCATACAGACTTTTGTATGGAAAAACCTGTCATTTGTCGTTCGAAATCGAACATCGCGCTTACTGGGCACTCAGAAGCTGTAACCCTGATCTCAAAATAGCTGGAGAGAAGAGATTTTTGCAATTGCATGAACTCGATGAACTAAGACTCCAAGCTTACGAGAACTCCAAGCTTTACAAAGCTAGAACCAAAGCGTATCATGACAGAAAGCTTAGAATCCGGAAAGAATTCAAAGCTGGAGACGAAGTTCTGCTTTTTAATATGAAATACAAGTTCAAAGCACCTAAGCTAAAACCGAAATGGTTCGGTCCATATATAGTGAAACATGGATTTCCATCTGGGTATGTTGAATTACATGACAAACAAGGTGGAAGTTTCATTGTTAATGGCCACCGAATTAAATTGTACTATGATAAGGAGCAAATGAACGAGATTTCTATCAAAGAGATTCCGCCTGAATCAGACTATGAAGCAATAACATTCATGGCACCCTTTCCGGCCGATTATAAGAAAAACACTCCTTGGGCTGAAGAATCTGGTTATATCTATGATGTGTTTCCTAGACCTTGGGAAAGAATAAAATTGGAAAACATAGATGAAACTGGAGAAGGAATAGTGATAGGAACGTGGTTTATGTTCCAAAATTCTCAAAGAAGAGATCAAAAAGTGCACCAACGTAGCAAGAAGGAAGTCTGAGTCCGACTGATGACTCGTTAATAAAACAAGCGCTTCTCGGGAGGCAACCCGTGTGTTTGCTGTTTTTAGTTTTTATTTTTATTTTCAAGTGATTAAACCCCAAAGTTTATCTAATCCCTTAGCTGAACTTAAGTGTGGGGGTGTATCACCAACTTTTAAATAAAGCATAGAAATATTTCGTGTGTTTCTTTTGTTTTAAGATTACTGCAGGTAATGATTACAAAGCATGGATGCTTGGACCATAGAATCATTTGGAGCAGGAAAATATGGTTTATTCTCTTATTTCCCTATTTTCATTCCTTGAATTCGTTTATCATATTGAGGACAATGCTTAACTTAAGTGTGGGGGGGGGGGTGAATAGGAAAATAAGAACAGATTGTAAATTCCGAGCTAAATTTTAAATTTTGTTTGCCCTTGTGATCTAGTTATTTGTCATTTTAAGGATTATCTATTAGAATAACTGAATCTATCCACTGGTAAAACTTGTAATTTTTGAAAAATTGAGATGTGTCCCGATTAATATTGCAATCCATTCTGGGATCGATAACATTAGCTAGCACATATTATAGTCTTTCCACTACAATGTGAGGATTTAAGCCTTTTTCGTATTTAGCATACATCTTTTATGCTTTGATTCTTTTGCTATGAGTGTGCCGGTGATTTTATTTATTCTAGAACTTGTGCTTGTAAATCATTACGAGACCGTTGTGAGATCACTTTTCATTTGTGATATAAGTATATATGCGTGATAAGAGGCAACCTTAAGATTTAACCCAAATAAGCCTTCCGTATTGATATTTAGCTAGTTACACTGACTAGTTAACCACCAGTATAAACCCTTTTGTTAACGTTTATCTTTAACGCTAGATACCCCTAGTTACACCCTTTGAGCCTATCTTTTTCTTTTGATAAAATCTAGAAAAATACAAAAAGATTTTACACTTTTAGCCTATCCTTACCCTTTAGTCAAGTCTTGGTTGGTTGCTAGCTATTTGGCAAGATGGATGTTATGTGAGAAATCATGAAAGTACGAAGAAAGTTGCAAACTCCAAAAGTAGTTATCCAAGTGATGTCATCGCAACGATAAGATGACAAGTTTCTATGTTCATAAAAAAAAAAAAAAAAAAAAAAAAGAAAAAAGAAAAAAAGAGAGAGAAAATAAGTGATCGCAACTATAAGGTGACAAAATAGCCAATGAGCTATGTAATAATGTGTAGTGCAATCAAGTATGGAGTTTCTCAAGAATGCATGATAGCGGTTCGGAATAGCTAGTAACATTTGGTTAGTAGACTTTGACTTGTTTGTATATTCGTTATTAACAACCCTTTCTAAAACATATCCCATGTCTTATCCTACCCTTTTGACTTTATGGAATTATCAAGTGTATTGACATGTAGTGACCATCCGATTTCTTGAGGAATTAGATAACGTTGCTAGCGATCTAGTGTGTATTTTGGTGACCATCCGTTATGTGAATAGCGCGCCAGCGATCCAAGATATGCCCTAGTGACCATCCGTTATTTGGTGATGCAAGAATTCGTTGTTAGCGAGCTATTATGTTTTGCGTAAGATAGTTGTACATAAGTCTAATATAACCCTTGAAGCCTTTAAACCCGAATAAAAGACCTCTTTGATATCTATACTTGGTGCACACGCCATTTCGGTGTAGTTTTGTTTCTTGTACAAGCCTATGGTAATATTTAAATCATGACTAAGCAAATGAGTGTGATTCTTCTTATATACTCCACCAACCATAAAATGAGTGTTTTGAGTGAATTATATTTCATTTCCTTTTCGTGAGGAGTTTAGTATTGTTTATCAAGCAAGAAAGTTATTTGGGTATTGTCAAACATCTCGATGCTTCAACCATAAAAGCTTAAATCGATGAATCTAACTTGTACTTGTACTTGATAGATTTGCATTACATTTTTCTAATCATACTTGTGTACCATGTGGATAATTGTTTTTACTTCTAGATTTGCTTGAGGGCAAGCAAAGTTTAAGTGTGGGGAAATATGATAACGCTCAAATTGGGCATGTTTTTAGTAGCGTTATTCGTGTTTTTATATATGTTATTTGGTTATATTTATATGCTTTTGTTACTAAATCGTACCAAAGCGTGTTTGCAAAGTGTATGTAGCCAAAATCAGGAAAAAGGAAGAAAAAGATAAGAAAAATGAGGAAGAAGGAAATATTTATGATAGTGCAAAGATTTTCTTGTCAAGATCCAATCAAAAAGGCATTTCAAAGAATAAAGGTCCAAGTATTCAAGTTGATTAGCTTCAAGATAAAGAAAAGATCAAGTTTGGATGAAGAACCAAGAACCAAAAGGAAGAAACAAGCCCAAACGACAAAAGTCCAAAAGAGCATACAGCAGCACTCCATCCGATCGGATGCTGCCCGCAACCGAATCGGATGGAGGCAATTTCTGAAGACCAACCGATCGGTTGGACGCAATACCGATCGGTTGGATGTCGTCTGATTTGCTAAAACTTCATCATTAAGGATTGTGTTTAACTACCAACTATTCTATAGCCTTCTAATGATGATTATAGGCCGTTCTAATTTGCTTGGAGGCCAAGTGTAGCATTAAAGATCCTAGGCTTTGAGTGTAGTATAAATAGGACCATTTGTGAAGAGTTTTAGACACACCTTTTCAATAATTCTCGTACCAACTCTCATACAATCATCAAGATACTCTCTCAAAATTCCAAATTCGTCCTTGGAAGTCCAGGAATCTTTGGAGGTTCAAGAAGTCAACATTTGGAGGTCAAAACATCAAGAAGTCAATACCAATACTTTGGGTATCATTACCTTATCATTTGTAATCTATTTCCAATCATTGTAAGACTTTCAATTATGGTTTCTAATGTTTAAAGTTTTGAGTTTATGTTTGCTATGAGTGGCTAGTGCCTTTGTGCACTTGCTTAGGTGATTTGTATTGCTTATTGATTTGCGTATGATTGTGATAACATGTTTTAATTCAATTTCAAGTTGATTCTAAGATCCAATTGTGATTAAGTTTCGTAGTGACATTTGTTGATCAAGTTTAACTAGTTGCTAATAATTTTAAGGGTCGAAAGAACTATTGTTATTCAACTAGTTATAATCATTTGTCTATGAATGATTGTTTTTACCCATTATTCTTGATTAAACAAAGAAAGTTAATTGTGGTTGTAATAAGAATACTTTTTTCTATCAAAATAGGATTGATTGTAAACCATTTCAAGGGTCGAAAGATTAATAGTTTACTATCAATTGTGACCTTTTGTCTATGATCGGTTACCTTTTGTATTGACCATTTCCTAAGCTTATTTGATAAAACAAAAGACTATTTTTGTGTTTAAGGTACACCAACTTATGAACCTTGAATTGATCTTGAATTGATTGGTTAAACATAATGCTTGTTTTTATGAACTAAAATCTTGACGAAGGTTTAATTTGTAGAAACAATAGATTAGTTCACCAAACTAATTATCATAACCAACATGTTATCCAAAGTTATCACAATCATGCTTATCAAGAGTAGTATATTAGTCTAAGCAAGTGTAGTTTTAATCATTTGAATTATTATATTTACATCATTGCTTGTTTAAGAGATTTACTTTTAGTAGCTTACAATTCGATTCACTACACAAATCCCTGCGAACGATCCCGACTTACCATCATAATCTTGCTATAACGGACGAGTTCACTTGCTCGTATGTGTTGTTTCTAGATTCGGTAATTCGACCTTTATAAATTTAAAACTTGTACTCACACACGACACATCAAAGAAGATACCATCTTCCATTTGTTTAATTTGTAAACCAAGGAAGAAATTTAATTCGCCCATCATGCTCATCTCAAACTCATCACGCATGATCTTAGAGAAATCATCGCACAGTTCTGGACAAGTTGAGCCAAATATGATGTCTTCGACATATATTTGAACAATAATGAGATGTGAATTGCGTTTCTTTGTGAAAAGTGTGTTATCTACCACTCCCATGGTATATTCATGTTCGATCAAGAATGCCTTTAGTCTATCATACCAAGCTTTAGGAGCTTGTTTGAGACCATAGAGTGCTTTCTTGAGTTTATAAACATGATTCGGTTTCTCAAAATCAACGAATCTCGGAGGTTGTGCAACATATACCTCCTCGTTGATATAACCATTTAGGAATGCACTTTTCACATCCGTTTGGTATAACTTAAAGTCTAAGGCACAAGCATAGGCAAGGATTATCCTAATAGACTCTAATCTAGCTACGGGTGCATAGGTTTCATCGTAGTCTATTCCTTCTTGTTGGTTATAGCCTTGTGCTACCAACCTTGCCTTATTCCTAGTTACGACGCCATTTTCGTCGAGTTTATTTCTAAACACCCACTTAGTTCCTATGATGGTTTGATTCTTAGGAGGAGGTACTAAATCCCAAACTTGGTTTGCAGTGAATTGATTAAGTTCCTCTTGCATGGCGACTACCCAACTTTCATCCTTAATTGCTTCATCGACATTTTTAGGTTCTACGGTTGATATGAAATAAAAGAAATTACTTTTGTTTTGGGCTTGTGACCTAAGGGTTCTTTGGTTAAGGTTTCCTATGAAATTTTCAATGGGATGGTTCTTGGATTCCTTAATGTTGACAACTTCGTCAACTTCAACTATTTCATCCCCAATGTCATCTTATAAGGGTTTCTTGCCATTAACCTTAATGGCTTCATCCTCATCTAAGTCATCATCCACCAAGGGTGAAGTCTTAGTTGGTGGTGTTATTTCATCGAATGTCACGTTGAATGACTCTTCGACTTTCAATGTTTCCTTGTTTATGACTACATAGGCCTTACTATTTTGGGAGTATCCTAGGAAAACACCTTCGTAAGATTTTGGGTCAAACTTGGTGAGGTAGTCTTTAGTGTTTAGTATGAAGCACTTGCTTCCAAACACTCTAAAGTAATCAAGAGAAGGTTTTCTACCATTCATGATTTCATATGGGGTTTTTCCTATGATAGGTCTAATTAGAACCCTATTTAGTATGTAAGTTGAGGTGTCTACCGCATTACACCAAAACTTTTTCAAAAGTGATTGTTCCTTTAACATCGTTTTACTCATCTCTTGTAGAGTATGATTTTTCCGCTCAACTACCCCATTTGATTGTGGAGTGCGTGGAGCCGAGAAATTGTGGGTAATACCATTAGCATCACAATATACTCCAAATTGCACTTCATTATCAAATTCCCGACCATGATCCGTCCTAATAGAAACTATTGTACATCCTAGTTGATTTTGGACTTTCTTACTAAAGACTTCGAATTCCTCAAAGGCTTGTGTCTTATTCTTAAGAAATCTGGTCCAAGTATACCTAGAGTAGTCATCAACTATCACTAAGGTGTAGTAGTTTCCTCCGTAGCTCCGTACGGCGGATGGACCAAATAAGTCCATATGAAGGAGTTCTAGGCATCTAGAGGTCGAGACCATATTCTTAGCTTTGTGACTAGAATGAGCTTGTTTTCCAACTTTACAAGCGTCACAAAAGTGTTGATCAAACTTAATCTTAGGTAGGTTTCTAACTAGTTCCTTAGACGCCAATGATTGTATCAATCGCATATTGGCGTGACCTAACCTCCTATGCCATAGAGTTGAATTGTCATCTATGGTTGCTAAGCATATCCTATCATGAGGCTTATTTCCTATTTTCATAACAAATAAGCCATTCCTCCTAACTCCTTTGCCTATGGTTTTACCATCCTTAATGATCTCACTACCCTCTTCGGAGAATATAACTTTACACTTATTATCTACCATTTGACTAATGCTAAGCAAGTTAAATCCTAAGTTATCTACATGCTCAACATTTCTAATAGTGAGGGAGTTTTGAGTGATCGTACCTTTGCCTATAATGTTGCCCTTAAGTTTTCTACCGAAAGTGACATTACCTCCGTTGTATGCTTTGTATGATGAGAAAAGACTTCGGTTACCCATCATATGATTAGTGCATCCACTATCCTTGACCCATTCGTCAGGCTCCAAGTCGATTTCTAAGCATATCTATTGAATAAGACAAACATTCAAACATTTGGTCCCCAATATCTCATGGGTCCAAAGTTGTTAGCATTAAACATCCTATGCATTAGTTGCATTTGGTTAGGATATTGGAACGGAGGACAAATTTCCCATGGTAAGTAACTTTGTAGTTGACGGTCATTCCAAGTTACGGGATAGTTACTTGGATAATTTTGTCTTCTAGAGTTACGTCTCGGTAGAGGAGTTCTTGACCGAGGTTTAGGAATATTTGTTTTTCTAGGTGGAGTAGTCTTAGACCTAGTGTCGGGTTTTACAAAGCCAGGCCTGGGGGTTGACACAGGTTTGTAAAAGCTTTTGGCTTCCTTTATACTAGCAATAGATACTTTGTTACCATTTACAACTATGTGTCTTGGTTTAGGACTTGAATTATTTTTCAAATTCAACTCAGTTATCTCTTTAGTAACACACGGTACCATGGTACCGTTAACTTTAATGGTTCCGTATGTACATTTAGTGGTGCCGTCTGTTGTTTTGACAGAACTTGTGGGTTTGACAGATTCTACTTGTTTCGTTTTACTTGTCGAAGCATTATCTGTTTCTTTGTCAAACCTAATGATCCTAAATGTATTTTCTTTGAGTTTATCGTTTTCTACTCGAAGACTTATGCATGACTTGCATCCTACGTCTACTTCTTTATTTTTCTCAAGTCTTTTGACTTGATCCCACTACTAGAAAAAGGTCTATCCTTGACTCGCATTTTATGACGCACGCTACAAGACGACGCGCAAAGAGCAAAGTCATAAAATAAGAGTCATAACGAGTAAATTTTCTATTGGGGATGACTCGTTTTCAGAAGCGTCATAACATATGGGTCATAATTAGTTAAAATTTAGCCTGCTAGATGACGCTCGTTTTGCTTCGTCATAAATAGGTGTCATCTATGTTTTTTTTTTTACCATATGCTTCATTAAAATCTATATATATATATATATATATATATATATATATATATATATATATATATATATATATATATATATATATATATATATATATATATATATATATATATATTTTTTTTTTTTCCCCAAAACACTTCCCGCTCACAAACTCTCAAAACCTTATCCGCCCACCCCTAAACTTTCAATATAACACTCACCACCTCACACACACATCTTCTTTAACCAAACCCTAGCCCTCCCCCTCTTATCTCAGCTGCCGCCACCCACATCTCCAGCGCCGCTCCTTTTTTCGGTGACTCAATCTAACCACACCATAACCACCAACACCCCTCACTCATCCCTCTCACCTCTCTCTTGATAATACCACCATGGCCACCTCCTGCTGCCGTATTCAACATGCGCCGCCACCAACTCGCCGCGCCGTCATCATCATCATCACAAGGAGATCAAGAGACCAAGGGTTCGTGTATTTAGATCGAGTTTAGAGTGAAGTTCGATTAGGGTTTTGTTTTGTTGTGTTTGTGAAGCCACCGTAGCAGTCGTTGTACCACCGCCGTGACACCACCACCATCCACCTCTTCCTCATCTCTCTCGTTCCTCTTGATCTGTGGGTATGACATACACATAAACCTATTTTATCATATTTTCTTTTATTAACTCGAATATAAAATAATTTATAAATGTTTCGTGGAATAAATTGGATTAAAAATGTTTTTGGAACTATTCTCGTGTGGTATTAATCTATTAAGGTGAGGTTTGTGTGTACGAGCCAAACCGTGGGTTTGAACCTACGGCTATAGCCTGAGGTTATATTTTTGTTTTGTTTTCCTTTTAGTTATTGACAATATATTGATTCTGGCATGAAACTGAGGCGGGGAGTAGTCTAGGAATGTGTTGATGGAGTTTTTATTGTTGTTGTTGTGACTTTGGTTGCGGGCTTCCGTGGAAACGATAGCCGAGACCACTAGGGTCTCGTCCGAGCTTTTATGTTGTGGTTACGTGTTTTGGGACAGCCAAGAGTAGTTAAGCCGAGGCCGTTAGGGTCTCGGCAAAATGGTTTATTGATGTTGATTATTGAGGTCGTGACCCAAGGGTCCGTTTGGTTGGATTGTGGCGGAGTTGAAGTGGTATTTTGATGAAGTTAAGTGGTCTCATGCCGTTAGGATTAGCCGGCCGAGAATTATTATTTGACTTTGTGTTGTTTCCTTATGTTTCTCATATCAGAATTTCTATCATTCAGGTTTGCTCGTGGGGAGGTTACACCTTTATTATCAACCTCATACCAATGCATGTGCTTCTTTGCATTGTGACTGGTCGCACTAGTTGGGGGGAACAAATAAAACTATGATCATTTCCTTGTTTTGGCATGAGAACATCTAACGATATATTAATTGATTGATTATTGCCTTTTTGTCACTAGAATTGTTTTTGTTGTATAACCATTTTTGCCATTTCTATGCAGGTTGTGTTTGGAACATTATTGGCAGCATTAGTACCTGTTGTTGGTTTTAACGCGGTCATGACATCAGAACATTTTGCATCCTTTTTGGTGAGTTACCCAAACGAGTTGTTCCTTTATTTGTTTTTGCAGGCTTTATTATCATAATGAAGATGTGCCTGCTGGTGCACTTGCATTTACCTTTAGCCATATCTAGTATCATTTTTAATTATGTGACTTTTATTTCTTCCAAATTGATATCACCATCTATTTGTTTCTGTATTACATTACAGGTTTTCATTATTATCCATGTGGTTGCTCTTGCATATTATATTAAAGGAATGCTCTCGCCAAAGATGTTTAAAGTAGCTGTCACACTCGTTGTATCAGTTGGCCTGTAAGCTTGTTTTGATTTTTGTTTTAAATCTTTATCAAGAAAGAGATTTGTAAATACTTCTATTCTCTTACATATCTTATCGAAGTTACTGTTCTAAAGAACGAATTTCCTATTTTGCATTTGTCGGTGAAAGAATAGAACTAAAATTCAATAGTAAACATACAATTTTGTCACCAGTTTTGTCTGCTTCCCTATACAAAATCTGAAATTATAAAATTGGTTCCGGCATCTGCTTTCCTTCAGGGTGGTTTGCTGTGCGGTTGTAGCTGTACTTGTAGCTGTGGTTGCATCATGTCCAACAAAGGGATGGAGTGGTCGAAGTCTGAGTCTTCTTGATCCGTGAGTCTCGTGTCTTTTCTCGTTACTGCTTTTAGTAATTATGTTTTTGATAAACTAAATCAGTGGCAATTTTCATAAATGAGTATATTCAAGACGTGTTATCTTTATCTCATCAGCATTCTGTGTATCTCTGACACTCATCATTGATTGTGTCAGAACATATGCAAGCAAGTACATACCGATAATTGCCAGTGTTAGCGAACATCAACCACCTACTTGGCCATCTTACTTCATGGATATTAATATATTAGCATTCTTGGTTCCTGCTGGAATTATTGTAAGTCCAGTAATGTTTTTGTTTGCTGTATCTAGTTTATACTGCTTGTTTGCCTATTTTTCATTTTAAGACTTGTTTTTTGTTGGGAAATATCAGGCATGCTTTTCACCGCTATCTGATGCAAGCTCATTTGTCATTCTGTACATAGTAATGGTCATATCAAAGGTTAGTTCTGTATAATAAACGGAACATATAAAATCTGTTTTCAGAAAAATATTGATTAGGATAGTGCAGAAATGTGGCTGTATCTAACTTCTTCACCTTTTCCTTTCAGTTGTATATTATTAGGAATGACAGCCTCTCATAGTGTATAGGTACCTGATTTGCTTCACGTCTGATCTGATTATTTGGGCATCTAACATTTATAAGCAATGTCGAGATATAATGTTATTAATGTTATTTTGCTTCTTGTTGTACTTCATGCTATGAAGTCTTGAGAAAAATTACTGATATTCTGCAGGTACTTATTATGGATAAAGTCACTCTGAAAGTTTTGTCTTCTTCATGCAAAATGACAGACATCACAGATCAAGGAGTTTCATGTAAGTATACAAAATCTCGGATCCTTGATCAATGTATTTTCAGTTTCTAAATAATCAAAACTCTCTCTTTAGTAAACTGTTTCTGTAAAAGTGAACAAAAACGATAAGTTCTACATATCACAAGTTTAGAGTGAAAGCTAACTCCATGTATTCTGCTTATTTTTACGAAACTGATGCATCTTAATTCTCTTAGGTCCTTTAACTATCTTCATTATATTTTAGGTCCGAACTTTGTAGTCAATAGCGTATGTTTGTTGGATATATGTATATGGACATTTCACATCTGTTGGTGTTTGATATCAAGTATTTTTTCACTGCAGTGGTGGAAGACATTTTCAAGAGAAGACAACCTATGCCTCAGTCTTATCAGGGTGCTCGTATGGACCAATCACAGGGCTACCAATATCCACATCAACAACCGATGCATCACATGGGGTATCAGCCGATTATGCCTCAACAGAGGGCACCAAATGTCATGCAGCAGCCGCAACATTATACTCGGGTAGTCTTGTTGTATAGGCAAAGTTAGAGATGGTGTATAGCGGGTTTTTAACATAGGCAAAGTTAGGTTGATTTTTTAGTTCTAGCAGCAACAAGGAAAATATTTGTGTTTTTAATTTTGTATTATCAGGTTTTTAATATATGAAATGCGTTATTTTGATATTTGTGTTTTTAATTTTGTATTATCAGGTTTTTAATTGTCATTTAATAGAAAATTAGGAACTGAAAAAAATTAATTTAAAAAAAAAAATTAGGTTATGACACGCAAAAAGGAGAGTCATAAAACGTGGGTCATATTAAAAAAAAATTAGGTTATGACACACAAAAAGGAGAGTCATAAAACGTGGGTCATAAGTGCACGTCATAGAGGGATGACGCACAAATGCGAGTCATGAAGCTTTATGACTGGTCCATCCTTGACTCGCATTTGCGCGTCATAAAGCCTCTTCTTGACTCGCATTTGGAGTCAAGAATAGCCCTTTTTCTAGTAGTGTCCTTTAGTTCTAAAACTTGCTTTTCGAGTTCATGCAATTTTAATTTTAGTGATTTGTTTCTACCTAAAATTTTAGAACTAATCTCGCATAGTTTATTATATTCGTCATTTAGTGTGTTATCATCAATTGACAAATTATCATCACTATCATCAGGATAGTCGTAACGTACCTCATGAGAAGCTTGAGCCATTAGGCATGTTTCGTCCTTGGACTTCTTCTCTTCATCTTCACCGCTATCACTCCAAGAGCCTCTTATGAAAGCTCGTTGGTTATTGGATTTTGGTGGTTTGGGACACTCTCCTATGAAGTGATTAGGATCTCCACATCTAAGGCATTTCCTATCACTTGTCCCTTTCTTTTCAACTCGGTTCTTTTGTGATGTCTTCTTTTCATCACGAGGTTGCCTAACGAACCTCCCTCTTCTCCTAAAGAACTTTTTAAAGTCCCTAACCGCTAACGCATATTCTTCATCTTCACTATCGGAACTCGAACATTCCTCATCACTAGACTCCTTCTTGGCTATCAATGCTAGAGATCTAACTCTTTCACTTTTGCCTTTAACTATATCGGAATCTTTCTTGATTATCATCTCGTGAACCTTCAAGTTTCCTATTAGTTCATCGAGTGATAGTGTCGCCAAGTCCTTTGACTCTTCTATGGCGATGACCTTTGCTCTCCATTTAGGATGTAGAGCCCTAAGAAAATTCCAAATATAATTCTTGATAGAGTAACCTTCATCAAGAGCATTAAGACTAGTGATAATAGTATTAAATCTAGCAAAAAGCATTATCTATTGACTCATCTTCCGAAATGGAAAATTGTTCATATTGTTGAACAAGAAGATCAATCTTGTTCTCTTTGACAAGGTTATTACCTTGGTGAGTGACTAACAAAGTTTTCCAAATATCTTTTGCCGTATTACACATAAAAATTCTTTCAAACTCCTTTTTAGGAAAAGCATTGTAAATCATCATTTTAGCCTCATTATTTTTGGCTAATTTTCTTTTAAGTTCATCACTTTGTTTATGATAGCGAACTATTTCAACCCTTTTGGTTTCCAAATTCTTTTGAATTGGTTGAAAGTCACCCTCGGTAATAACATGCCAAAGATCAATGTCTTTTGATTTCACATACATTTTGAATATTGTTTTCCAATAGATAAAACAATCGGTTTCAAAAAGTGGTGCTCATTGCATAGATTGCCCTTCTAGATATTTGTCGGAATCCATTGATCGATTCAAGTTTTAAAATACAATATACTATAAAATCTTAACTGACGTGGCCCCTGATACCAATTGTGGAAAACTAGAAGGGGGGTTGAATAGTTTTACCGGTTTTTAAGTTCTTTTAGTTCTTTTAACGTTTCTTAAAAACTTTGCTATTGGAAACCTTTGATTCGATTCTTTTGTGCAATCAAACAACACCAATATGAACTACACTCTAAACTAACTAATAATAATTAATGAAAATAAAGAGTAGAGATGGAAAGATCAAACCGGGACAAAAGGATTTATAGTGGTTCAGCTACGAAGCTCTTCTTCGCCCTACTCCACTCCTCGAGTACCACACTTGAGAGTTTCAAGCACTATGTCAACAACCTCCCTTAAGGCGAAGAAAACAGTACACGTCGCTTAACTTGTTTTCCGACACTAAGCTAGATGTCGAGTGCTAATCTTAGCTAGCACCAATCTACCACGATCCACTTGATCCTTTACAACTTCACACAAGACTCGATCTACCCGATCTACCTATGATCACACTTGATCAAACACACAAGCCCAATGGCTTCAAGAGATCTCCAAGATCTCGACACGATCACAATGATCAACTCTCACTTCTCTCAACCTATTCTATCTATCTATGATCCTCTTGATCAATCACACAAGCCCAATGGCTTCAAGAGATAATCAATATCTCTATAAGATCACAATGATCTTGACTCACTCTCTCACAAAATAAAAATGATCTTGATGTATGCTATGATACAACAAGTGTGTAACAAATGTTACAAGACCTAACAACTACAACTCTTGTATCTTCTTGGATACCTTGAGTTCTTCTCTTGCAAATGAAGAGAAATGACAACACTTTGTATCTACTTGGATACTTTGTGTTCTTCTCTTGCTAATGAAGAGGATCACTTGAATGGATGATTGGATCACTCTTGAACAAAAGAAAACCTAACTAAATGATCAAGAAGAGAGAGTGGTGTAGGAGTATTAAACTCAGAAGTTTCTGTGTGAAAAAGGATACCCAAGAATTGTGAACAGGGCTGGTATTTATAGGCAGAAAAAATCTAACCGTTATAGAGGGACGGCTCCACTAAATCACCCACGGCTCCACTAAATTTAGTGGAACCGTGGAGCCGTGTCAGACAAAGACGCTCCATTTTTTTTCTTTTCTGGTGAAAACTTATTTGGGGAAGTTTGGAGCTAATTTTGGGGGGGAAAATAGCTGTTATGTATTTTAAACTTATTTTTCCATTAAAACATTTCTTAATTATTCAAAAATAATTTGTAAAGTATATTTTTGAAAGAAATGTTTTGTCAAATAAAAATGTGATGTCTAAGACTCAAATTCACTTCTTTGATCATTAGTTAAGTTGTAAATTTGTTCTAGAGTGATTTGTGTAGAAACGGGATCTTTTGATTAAAAACTTGTTTACGTTAATTTTATCGTAACGTGATTTCACATTTTGTCATCCTCAAAACGTGAAGTTATCGAAAGATAGAAATAACGTTTTTAGAACATCATTTGCATCAACAGAATGTGATCGGTTTTCTGAAGAGATGAGTTCTAAGTTCCAAATGTCGATGATGGGACAAATGTCGTTCTTCTTAGGTTTGCAAATCTCTCAAAGTCCTGGAGGCATCTTCATTAATCAATCCAAATATGCAAATGAAATATTTAAAAATTTTGGATTTGATTCAAGTGATCCTGTTGACACCCCTATGGTTGAGAGATCGAAGGTGGATGAAGACCTCTCTGGGATCCCTGTTGATCAAACCAAGTTTCAGAGTATGATCGGATCCCTAATGTACCTCACCGCTAGCATGCCAGATCTCTTGTTTGCGGTATGCATGTGTGCTCGGTACCAGTCTAAACCCACCAAAAAGCATCTGGAAGCGGTAAAGCAGGTCTTTTGATACCTTCAAAGAACTATTCACATGGGTCTCTGGTATCTTAAAGACACCACCATGGCACTCACGGCCTATGCAGATGCAGACCATGCGGGGTGCCAAGATACTCGTCGAAGTACATCGGGAGGTGCTCAGTTTCTGGGAGAAAAGTTAGTGAGCTGGTCATCTAAGAGGCAAATGAGTACATCTATATCTTCCACAGAGGCTGAATACAATGCCATGTCTGCGTGCTGTGCTTAAATCCTATGGATGAGATCTCAACTATCGGACTATGGCTTTGCATAAAACAAGATTCCTCTGTATTGTGATAACAAAAGTACTATAGCTCTTTGTTGCAACAATGTCCAACACTCCCGATCAAAGCACATCGACATCCGGCATCACTTTATAAGGGAACAGGTTGAGAAAGGGATTGTTGAACTCTACTTCGTGAGGACTGAGTTTTAGTTGGCTGATATCTTCACTAAGGCACTTCCGAGAGAACGGTTCCAATTTACTCTCCCGCGACTTGGCATGAAGAGTTTGATGCCAGAAACCCTCCAACGTCTTCAGGAAGAGAATGAGGAGTAATGGATTTGCTTCATATATCCTTGTATATATATGTATATATTTTAAACCAAAAAGAAAAGAGAAAAATATAAAACCTATAAAAACCATAAAAATAAGAAAAACACAAAAATACCAAAAATAGTTGCTCTAGGAATGTCTTCTGTTCATCGATAACATTTACATCCCTAGAAATGTCATTCAATAATGACACAGGACTTTAATGAAGCTCGAGCAGAAGTTCAAATAAACTGTTAAAACATGTCTAATCGGCTTGCAGTTGCTTCAGACTGTAACCCGTTCTTCATTATGGGGAAAGCACGTCGCCAAAAAGACGGCTGTTCCTCCCACTGGGTGAAGTTCACCCGGGCATGGATTACTTTATATCCATGTTTCTTCGATTTGATGTACGTTTCAGTGAATCATTTCTTGTATAAGAAGAGAAGTCTTCTTTACATTGCAAATACTTTTCAATCTATGATTCTTCAGGAAAGTACTTGTGCTAAACTTGGTGGTACCATGAATTTTTTTTTGGGAAATCAATCAGAATTTAACTTTTCATAAAAATCTATCACTCAATCAATGACTACAACTCTTTAAATAGAACACGGGTCATCGATTGAAGGGGAGAGTGATTTCAAAATTTCATATTATCAAAACATGTCACTTTGTACATAATAAGCAGTGAATTTAATGAAACTTGGTGTTATGTGTTAGTGTATGATTTTTTAATTCAAATATCTTTCAAACTCATCATACCTGACACTAACATTCTCCCTCAATGATTGAGGGGGAGCATTAGTATGTTCCATTATCATCACATATTAAACCTGACCACATTTTCTCCCACATTTTCTAAACTTATTTAAATTAATTGGGATCACAAAATCTCAAAGGGTTTGAAATTTCTGATCAGGGGAGAGAATGTGATTTAAATATGCAAACTGATAAAAACTGTGATGTTTTGGACTTAAATGTAAGCTCTCCCATATGTGCTAAACTCTTTTGTATATGAATGCACATATTGAGGGGGAGCAAATTTATTTGTGGTGACAAAAAGAATGTGGCATCTTTGGTGGTATCTCATGTGAGCGCGACTCAGACTTCACCAATGAATTGACGAAACAAAAATTGTTGTTAATCGAAAGGACTTGTCCTGGCCGGGTAATAATTTCAAGCTGGTCTAACCAGTGATGTAAGCGTGTCTCGAAGAGGACTTGTCTGAGTAGAGTGTACCGTTTCGAGAAACTTTCTGTGGACTTGACCAGGCCGGGTAATAATTTCAAGCTAGTCTAACTAGTGATGTAAGCGTGTCTCGAATCGGTCATGTTCACTAAAAGTGGATCAATTCAAAAACTGCAAGCTCTACCCAAAATGTGAAAATTTATAATAAAAACACCTGAGCACATGTTAAGGGGGAGCATTTGAAAAGTTCAAAACTCTCAAAGTGTTAGCAAAAAGTGTTTCTTAATTATAAACTCTTGAAGAGATTTTTCAAATAAATGGTTTATGGCAACATAGGATAGTCATGGTGTTTTAAGGTGGCTAAGGTTAGGAAAACCGTCCTATGATCCGCCAGAGCCGGAGGGATCTACCCAAGGACAATACCGAATAGTTAGTATTAGAAAGTCCTTATGTATGATTAGGAAAAAAGGAGTAATATGAGAAAGGAGAAAGAAGGGGTTGAAGAATTAAAAAGAAATGTAATGAGAAAGGGTGAAAAGAAATAGCCCTCAAATTATTCATCCTTAGGGCAGAAACCGGGTTCAATTCATATGCTACTGTTTGTTACTAATATGACGCCGGTATTGAAGACAAGACGTCATGGACCCAGTGACGCATTGCACTAAACCTTCTAAGCCACTCAAGTTCTCTTAAAAGGACTTGTTTCATTCTCACGGGGAACCCTGCATAATCTATCGACTGCTCATTACGAGTTATGTTGATATTGAAACAGGAGACACCGCTCCAGTCTCCGACTACCAAAAATGCACTTATCGAGTCTAGAGCCACGAGATGCATCATAAGATCTCATAGGAACACATGTTACTTCTACATTGGTTGTTCAACATTAAGGACACCAGTTGTAAACTTATGAGTCCTACGCAGATCTTAGCAATCTGCCAGAACATTTATGAGGGAATTTAAAAATGTAATTCTCAGTGATTGAATGGAAATTCCTGTCAGGGTCAACATCAAACAGCCCTGAAAGCAGGTCACTTCGGTAATTCCTTGTGGATTATGCTTAGTGGTCGCGGCGGTTTCAAACGGTCTACAGTCGTGGAGTGAACTCCAGCGACTCACCTAATTGTTGATGTACTTCGGTAGATCTTGTAAGCCCTCTCAGGGGTATCCGATTCAGGAACGGCCTTGGTAAGGATTAGAGAAAGTTTTCACACTATGCTATTAACAATCTCGAAGTCCGAACCTGTAAGTACCAAACATTTTATTCCTAACTGTCGTATGCAGGAATCCCTGGCGGTTGCAGCTGATTGCTGAAAAGATGCCGATCCATCACCCCATGCTCACACTACCCCATTATAAACAAAGAAATCATGATAATTGAAAGGCCTTCAACACTGCATTCGCAACTCTGATGCTGAAAATCATGATCCAGAAAAGTGTGAGCATGTCGGTCCAAAGATCACAATATCACATGGAGACGATACTGCAAAAGGATGACTTAAAGACGTATGTTGGATGATAACCTCAAAGAATCCTCAAAGATCATCCAAGACAAATGAACAGTCGTCAAAAGTTCACTGTTGAATGTACAAAGATTAAGGACTTAGAAGAATCAAAGACTACGAGCTAGGAACTCTAATCTATGTAATAGAATGCTAGAATTCAAAATGTAATTTCCGGGGAGACCTCCCTTAGGGGGAGATTGTTAGGAATATAAATATTCATATGAAGACTCGGTCACCCCGAGTACTCATTAGCATTAATTAGATCATAGGCTTAATAGTTTGGCTTAGATATTTTATCATTCGTGGAGTTGGGTCGGGTATTTACCCACTGTCAGCTCACTCCACAGCCCAAGTGGGGCGTCTCATGTATGACTATATATAGCCCTTCCCACACAAGGGAAGGGTTGGAACTTCTCATACTTTCAATCTAATATATGCTTATTTTCTCTCTCTAAAGTTCCCAACCTCTCATCTCACTCTCTCTCTAGAAATCTAGGCCGAATCTTCATATATCTTGTGTGTTATGATTGTGAACATGTTACAAAGGTTGAATTTGAAGTACTTTTGCTTTCATCTTCGTTAAGCACTTGAAATAAGGACTCTGTACCTGCTTATGAAAAATTGCTTTTTTTATCTCGAAATAAACTGACAAGCTGAGGCAGTTGGATAACATGACAAACGATGGCACCACAGAATCAAAGCAATATGACATCTACACGGATGATGGGACTGACTATGAAAGGTTGCATTAGGATATCTAGGAGTTGAAAATGCTCTTTAGTATTTATGATACATTAAGTAGACATGCAACTCATGTCATTTTGGTTGCATTAGGATATAAGCACCCCCTTTGATATATAAGCTTCCTCTCCTTAAAAAGTTTGATGTTGTATTAAAAGATACTCTCAGTTTATACCAAAAGTTCTTGCCAAACTGGGAGGCTACTACATATAAGCATATAAAAAGTTTATATATATATGTTACATTGACTGGATATAAGCACCCACTGAACACACCCTTTTCAGGCTAATCAATCAATGGGAAAACTAACTTATGATTATTTTGGGTTTTAATTATGTGATGTTGTTGTGATGAGAATGGTAATTACGGGTATTCCAGCGTTCATGCGCAACCAATGCAATGTTCCAGGTAGCCAGAAGCAATCATCAATTTATTTCTACTAGGAGATCCGAGTAGCAAGAACCAATCGTCAATCAGCGCATAACAGGTAGCCAATAGTGTTAGTTTGAAAGAGAGCACCTATATGGATATATATTGTAGAGGTGACAAAAAGTGCAAGTTTAGTCAGGTAATGGGTCAAAACAGGTACGTGTCAATTTCAAATCGGGGTTGAATTGGGATGGTTAGACACATTACTTATTCTTAGTTCTACGGCTAAATTGCACTAGGTGTTTTTTTAGCCCGTCCTTTTTTCTTAATTTACTAATTGTAAGCAAGTTAGAATGCTCAAATTTGTATTTCCATGCGTCAGATATCTAATGGAACAATTAACTCTTTCAATGGTAACAAGCAGTGTGTTATAGTTTTGTATCATTGACTTTTGCAGCGAAAATAGGAGGCGTCAGGCGAAGACGAGAAAGAAGAATAAGAGGCTGTCGAGAATTTAGTATTCAAGGTATATTGCAATTCATCTGTTACTGATATGATGTGGCCTTACAAAAAACTATTCAAGTAATTCCCTTATAGAATTCTATTTCACTTAACCATGTCGTGTTATACTTTAGTTCCTGGTACGCGTACAATTATTTCGAAGGAAATGGTATCTCAATCATACGAGTCATCGATACGGTGAAAAGATTAAACCAACTAACAAATGCTTTACTGCTGTCCCCAAGCCTTACGAAGGTTAGATCTTTCTTTTGTATATGTTACATTTTAGTTTATTCAATGTTTTTAGGGCTAATAACTATTCGATATATAGTACTCCCATATCCATTAGAGTTGAGTCCATGATATGTGTTAAATTACACATATCTTTTACCTGATAAAACGGACCAAAAAGACCATAAACATATAAAAAAATGTCATATATATGTTTGTTTTGGTGTTTGTACATGTGCAGGTACAGATATGAGAAAAGGACAAAAAGAAAGACAAAATAGTCAAAAAACCGAGCACGAGATTGGAAAGAGCACGCTTAAACGAGTCCAACGGTACCGTTAGTGACTAAAAGTGAAGCCAGGGGTGTAAAGTGAGAAGTGAGGCCAAAGTTGAAATTAATTCTATGTCTAATAGTGGCGGGTCCCACTCCATTTGATAAAAGTTGATTCCTACGTCACTTTTCAAATTGGAAATGAAGAAAACATGAGTACGTGACAAATGAATGAATTGATATAGCAATATCAACATTTTGATAAAGAAATATGAGGCACATGATATTAAGTTCTTTAAATTAATGGCTTTGGCATGTGGGCTGCTTTCTACCTTTGTGGCATACACGATTTGAAAAAAAAGGACGGCAACAAAAGATATATGTGTATTTCATATGAAGACAGCACGTGATGAGCTATTAATTCAAAAAGATAGCATTGTTGGCACATGAAGACAAATAAAGAAGAAATGAGATATTGAAAGAAAAAAAAGAGGCACGTGAAGCTTCACTGCCCAAAATAAATTCCAAAAGGGCGGCCCACTCTCACATCAACTATCTTTAGCTTCAACGAATCAACAAGCGACACGTGGCTAGGCTTGGGAAATATGACCGACTCAATTCCCTATAAATAGAAGTGCATGATCCGAAGTTTTAGCAATAGTTTTTTTAGCAGTAGTTTTAGATAGATTTTATTTTTTTTCTTTTCAGTATTTTTATTTTACACAGTAGCAGTTTTAATCTTATTTCTCTTCACAATTTATTACACACTCAGTTCTTAGTAGCAATAAACTTCCTTTTCACATCGCACACACAGTTCATTTTAATTAGTAGCAGTTGACACTCTTAGACATTTAATTTTCTACAACAGTTATTTCTTTCAATTCATATTATGTTTTAACTTCATGTTTAGCATTTAGTTTCTGTCTTCTTAAGCATTTAATTCTGTCTTTTTAATATTTATTAGTTTTAGCTTATTATGTCTTATTATCTCTTCTCTTCTTTACCCTCTAGCTCAATTCAAACACAAAAAGAGATGCATGAGCTTATTAAGCTCGGCTAATTTTTCAAATAAGCCTTGACATTTCTTAAGTTTGAGAGCACTTAAAATTTAGTTTGTCTGTTTATTTTTAGTTTTCTTTTGTTTAGTAATTATTCTAGTTTTAATACTAGTCCGATCTATTCTAGTTTTAATACTAGTCCTAGTAATTTAGCTTTATATATTATTGTTTATTTATTGTCATTTTTTTTAACGTAATGATTATTATCGTTGTTATTAGCATAGATTTTATTATGTACGAGTAGTTTTATATAAGTTTGTTTGGAAATCGGTGGTTTCAACTTTATTAACAAATTAGTAAAATTAAAGTTAATAAAGTTTACAACTTTAATCATTTATTTAGTTTATAAGATCGGGTGGTTATTCTCTTGTATAAATCACCGGGTCTTAATTTCTTACCTTTTTATCATTTTTAGCTTAAATACTTAGTTTAATATTATGTTTACTATTGTAGAATTAATTGTTATTAGTTTAATTATTATTTAGCAAGCACATATTTTTATTATTTTAGTGTTAAAAATTTAAAATCTCTTTATTTTCACTATTCAAACACGTTTCAAGATTCGAATTAACAAAATTCCATTCAATCCTTCGTTGAGGATAACAACCCGGGTTACACATACTTCACTTGTGTTTCCTTGGAAATATTTATATGCATTGATTTTCGCAAATCAATTTTTGGCGCCGCTGCCGGGGAAGGCTTGAAGCGAATTTTTAAATCTCGTTTGTCGATGCGTGTTTTGAAGACCCTTCTTCCAAGAAGTTATCGTTTTCTATCGTAAGTATTTTCTTATTAAAAAAAAAAAAAAAAAAAAAACCCAAAAAGATTTTCTTTTCAAAATTTATTTTCCTTTTTCCCTTTGTGTTTTTCAAAATGTTTTTAAATTATAAAAACCCAAAAATAATCTTCTCATCCCACTTACACGTTTAATTCTTTTTATGTCTTCATCTTATAACTATGGTTGTGAATGGTGTAGGGGACCTCTAAATGGTGAAAATTGCCACGGTTGTAGCATTGTAAATTCTGGAAACGGGTTTATCTATGACCAAAATCCCTACAATGAAACAACCAATTTCTTTAACCAACCCCCACACCATGAGATGGAAACATATTATTGTGAAATTTGTGGAGGTCCACACCAAGGTTTTGATTGTCAAACAGGGAACACGCTTGTCTATGAGCATGGCCCTTGTAACAATTATGATTATTCTTATCATGACCAACCTCCACATTATCAAACGATTCAAACTCAGCTTCAGCTATCTCTTCAAGAATCTTTCACAGATGTATTCCAAAAACTTCAAGATGTGAGGAATGAGCTTAAAAATTTAACTGTTAAACATACCCAAGAAGATCATCATGGTAAATCTATGGAAGATTTACTTGCCATAGAACGAGTAGCACAAAAGCATTTCTTGTTTAATAAGGCTGCCATGCTCAATGACGAAGATGAGGACGACGCGGAGAGTGCTATTCTTATGAATAATACCATTTTTCAACTCCCTCAGTCCATTGCAACAACATCCATTTTACCAACTATGGACTCCGAGGACTCTCTTATTATGGGGGATGAGCATCTTAGCACTATTCCTAAAAAGGAATCAGACGAATTCATAAAGTCTAGTGTTGAGAACCTTTTTCCAATCCTAAGTGAGTATGAGGATATATCCGACAGTGAATGTGATGAGTCAGATATGGAGACAATAATGGACGAGGTGCAAACTTTTAACATACAAAGTACATCACATGTCCCACCTCCGTGTATCCTTCCAGAGCCTAAGCTCGAAGACGTACTTCATAAAAGTGATTATCTTCTCGAGGAGTTCACTGATGAACTTACTCACATTGATCCCATCCCACCTGGGGATGAAGATAAAAACTTCAACTTTGAATCAGATCTGAGAGAATTGGAAGTTTTGATAAGTCATGATCAGTCAACTAATTGTGCCTCTAGTTTTGGGGAGTTAGCAGATGAACTCTCTCACATCATATCTCCGTCGGAGTATGATTACACTAAGGACTCGGAGGGAGACGTGATCTATGGTGAGCATTTTCTTATTAAAGACACTATCCCAAACCACCCTCTTGAGATACGTCTAGATCATGATTTTAAAAACTTAAATGAAAAATCTAACAATGATGACAATTATATCATAATTGTTATCGGGATCTTTCTACCTTTCTTCACCTATAAGGTAGCTTGTCTTTTCATTCACTCGTTCGGGAGTGAAAATAAAATTTTTGACCCCGGCATTTCCATTTATCATTCTTTTGAGCCGGATGTATCTCATCGGAGTGGAACTTTCAAGAACTTTAATGTTTATCCAAACATATTTAATGAAAGTTCGATAGAGATTTTCTCTTCCACACGCTTCCCCAAGAACAAATGAATTCGGGGCAAGTCAAGCTAACGACTTGATCATAAACAACCGCTTCGTGGGAGGCACCCTATGCTTATCTTTCTATCATCTTTCTATTTTCTTTCCAATAAGTGTGACATGAGGAGGTCTACCTCTTCCATTTCTCGTGTTTTGTGGTTTTTGTTGTTTATGTCCAGGTTTTTCCCGATATCGGAAGACTTTCGTGCTCATGGTTTTTTCTATCTCCACTCAAGTCTCAGGAAATCTGGTATCCTTTAATCTTTTTGACTAACGTTATCTATTAGGCATAATTCATAAATGGCCTTAGATTTGCGTAGGATAACCCTTACCTTTAAAAACATTGAGGACAATGTTTCGTTTTAGTCTGGGGGGTGATCTTTCGATTTGATTTTACCTTGCATTGTGTCATTTACCCTCGCAACCCTGTTTTTTCCACTAAAAATCCAAAAAAATGAGAAAATTTAAAAATTTTTGCAAAAATATCATAAGTGTTTTTGACACATTGTTGATTTTTCGTTGGTTAGAGTAGGAATAAAATTTTGACTTGACCGGGCGTGTTGAGCCCTAGCTTGTCTCCTTAACCATTTTGACTAAGCATTCGCGGATCTTATTATTTAGGATTTTAAATTTGCGAAGAACGAGTAATGATAGAGTTAATTATAAGTTGTGACGCTAAGCAAGGATTAGTTGGTTATCTTAAAAGTTCATCAGCGTAACTTGTAGTTCTTCCTCCCATAAGCTAAATTAGTGCTATTTTCAAAATTTTAAACTTAGAAATCGTTTTATTACAAATTTTTATACAATTTTGATATAGAGTACGAGTTCAACTTTTTATTTAAATTTTCGAACAAGCATACTTTCTTAAAATCGGAATAATATTGCCAAAGCAAGTGAGTAAAATCACAAGTATAATGCAAGTATATGTATGTGTTAAAAAAAAAAAAAGTGAAAAATGAAAAAAATAATAAAAAATATGTGTTATGTGAATAAAAATGTTGTTATGAATAGATGTATAAAGCTTGCTTTTTCTTAAATTTAAATCGGAAGTTGAACTAGTATTCGTTAATTTTGTGTTAAAAGTTTAACGGGAATTAGGTAGATTATTGATTTCAAAAGACCCCGAAAGCTCCGATACTATTCTCGAGGGTGTAAAAACCTAGCCTTCTAAGCTTTGCTAAAAGGACAAGCTGAGAAGAAAGTCGCTACATGGAGTGATCTCATCTTTGCGTCTTTAATCTCCAAATGATCGTTGGTTATTGTCTATTTAAGTATTTAATATTAACTTAGCGGGAATTTTAGAAATCTTTGAAATCGAAATTCCGCTGATTCCGGTACTATTCTCTGTGGAGTGTCAAAAGCCTGGTCACTTAAAACCAACTGGTTTGGGATGTGCCGAGAAGAAAGCCGCTACATGGAAAAGGCCCTTTTGATCTTTAGATTTCAAGATTCCCAGTGAATTAATATTTGACTTAAACAAGTAATAACCATAATGATGTCGATTTCTTTGATAAAACTTTTGAAAACAAGCACACTTACCAAACGTATAGAATAATTGGGGAGTGAAAGATTTACAACTTACATTCATGAGTAGCGTTAGCATCTTAACTTGTATTTAACAATGATTTCGTTTTTAAGCTTGGTTTGGGGACTTGTGAAAAATCAGGGACGATTAATTTTATCCGTATGGTCACTTCTTTATGAGTTGTGTTTCCTACTCCGTGATCCTAAAAGTTATTGTGAAATAATGAAAGTCAACATCCCGTCACAAGAAAAGAGAAAAATAGAAAAATAGAATAAGTGCGAATAAAATGGAAAAACGGGGCGTTTTTGGAAATTTTTGTTTTCAAAAGCGTGAGTTGATAAAATTGCGTGAGGACACTACAATATCTTAGTCTGGGGGATTTTGATATGTGTTAAATTACACATATCTTTTACCCGATAAAACGGACTAAAAAGACCAAAAACATATAAAAATGTCATATATATGTTTGTTTTGGTGTTTGTACATGTGCAGGTACAGATATGAGAAAAGGACAAAAAGAAAGATAAAATAGTCAAAAAACCGAGCACGAGATTGGAAAGAGTATGCTTAAACGAGTCCAACGGTACCGTTAGTGACTAAAAGTGAAGCCAGGGGTGTAAAGTGAGAAGTGAGGCCAAAGTTGAAATTAATTCTATGTCTAATAGTGGCGGGTCCCACTCCATTTGATAAAAGTTGATTCCTACGTTACTTTTCAAATTGGAAATGAAGAAAACATGAGTACGTGACAAATGAATGAATTGATATTGCAATATCAACATTTTGATAAAAAAATATGAGGCACATGATATCAAGTTCTTTAAATTAATGGCTTTGGCATGTGGGCTGCTTTCTACCTTTGTGGCATACACGATTTGAAATAAAAGGACGGCAACAAAAGATATATGTGTATTTCATATGAAGAGAGCAAGTGATGAGCTATTAATTCATAAAGATAGCATTGTTGGCACATGAAGACAAATAAAGAAGAAATGAGATATTGAAAGAAAAAAAAGAGTCACGTGAAGCTTCACTGCCCAAAATAAATTCCAAAAGGGCGGCCCACTCTCACATCAACTATCTTTAGCTTCAACGAATCAACAAGCGACATGTGGCTAGGCTTAGGAAATATGACCGACTCAATTCCCTATAAATAGAAGTGCATGATCCGAAGTTTTAGCAATAGTTTTTTTAGCAGTAGTTTTAGATAGCTTTTTTTTTTTTTTTTTTTTTTTTTTTTTTTTTTTTCTCTTCAGTATTTTTATTTTACACAGTAGCAGTTTTAATCTTATTTCTCTTCACAATTTATTACACACTCAGTTCTTAGTAGCAATAAACTTCCTTTTCACATCGCACACACAGTTCATTTTAATTAGTAGCAGTTGACACTCTTAGACATTTAATTTTCTGCAACAGTTATTTCTTTCGATTCATATTATGTTTTAACTTCATGTTTAGCATTTAATTTCTGTTTTCTTAAGCATTTAAATTCTGTCTTTTTAATATTTATTAGTTTTAGCTTATTCTGTCTTATTATCTCTTCTCTTCTTTACCCTCTAGCTCAATTCAAACACAAAAAGAGATGCATGAGCTTATTAAGCTCGGCTTATTTTTCAAATAAGCCTTGACATTTCTTAAGTTTGAGAGCACTTAAAATTTAGTTTGTCTGTTTATTTTTAGTTTTCTTTTGTTTAGTAATTATTCTAGTTTTAATACTAGTCCGATCTATTCTAGTTTTAATACTAGTCCTAGTAATTTAGCTTTATATATTATTGTTTATTTATTGTCATTTTTTTTAACGTAATGATTATTATCGTTGTTATTAGCATAGATTTTATTATGTACGAGTAGTTTTATATAAGTTTGTTTGGAAATCGGTGGTTTCAACTTTATTAACAAATTAGTAAAATTAAAGTTAATAAAGTTTACAACTTTAATCATTTATTTAGTTTATAAGATCGGGTGGTTATTCTCTTGTATAAATCACCGGGTCTTAATCTCTTACCTTTTTATCATTTTTAGCTTAAATACTTAGTTTAATATTATGTTTACTATTGTAGAATTAATTGTTATTAGTTTAATTATTATTTAGTAAGCATATCTTTTTTATTATTTTAGTGTTAAAAATCTAAAATCTCTTTATTTTCACTATTCAAACACGTTTCATGATTCAAATTAACAAAATTCCATTCAATCCTTCGTTGGGGATAACGACCCGGGTTACACATACTTCACTTGTGTTTCCTTGGAAATATTTATATGCATTGATTTTCGCGAATCAGTCCACTTTACCCTAGCCACTAATTTGTAAAATGTTATTTCATCTGCATGGATGGGGCATGTTATAGAAATTTTCTTTTGTCTAAGTTGAATATCATTTTTCGTTGACGATTTTGGTTTCTGATCAATAGATATCAGCCGTAAATTTTACAAGAAAGGTTATGCTACCATTTGAACTGCTAACGATTACCTTCCAACACCTGCACTACCACTTTGAACCCCCGCCGGTAACTGTTCAAAACTGTATATATAAATCTTGAATCTTGGACGACTGTTACATAGTTTGTTATAGCTAGGTGATTGTTTGTTTGATGTTAAGAAATGAGAAAGCATGGATTCAGTGGGAAAAGGCTCCAATTGCTTGACGATATAACTGAGGATTTAGACGTGGTTTTCTTACGACATTGATGTGTAAGTGGTGCCGGGAAAACGACACTTCTTAATGTTCTTGCAGGAAGGAAAACCAGTGGCACCCTTGGAGAGATTATACTAGGTGAGATATGGCTTTTATAGAACCCTGCTCATGCTCTGCTTAGAAATTGGTTACCTGCTGTGTAAGTTAAATAGAGATTTGACCTTAGTTTGGTCAACTTTTTCACTATTATCCCCTTTAGCAACTGTAGAAAATTTCTCCTTATATATATATCCCTATAAAGTTCTAGCAGTTAGTAGTACGTACACTCATAGATTGTATCCGATAAATACATTTATTTTATCTACGCATGCCAATTATAATAAAAGAGTGTATCTCTCAACTGCAGGATTGCATCTGTAACTTCAAAGATTTGGGATTTGTATCCTTGGAACGAGGATTCTCGACATTGTTGGTTCCTATATGCATGTCAATTAGTATATGTTGTAGTGCTATAGGCTTTGTTTACCAGGTATGTCAAAACGATTAACCATTTGAATTGATATTGTAATACACCATCGAACCTGATTTGAAAAATATGTTAGTATATGCAAATAACCAGACCCATGGGTTGAAGCATGTTAGAACGATTGTGGTGTCAACATGTGCTGTGCCGGTATAAATTAAAGACGTTAACAGTTTTAATGGTACAAGCTTCTTAACATTGTTTTTTATTTGCAGCTCTTCCGCCAAATTTGAAATTCTTATCCACAACTAGTGACTACTCTGAAGGTGGCATACTTACAGCATCTTATGGGTACGTAATAGGTCATTAAGAAAATAGTATTTACAATTGGTATCTTCATGAGGTATTTCACTACTCTGAATTTGTATAATATCTGTCATTGTAACATTCATTATTATTTATATTTCATAGTTTTATGACAATGCCTCTTACCATGTAACGATATAAGATGTTAAAAAAGGATTGAAACCATATAATGATAACCAGACTGAAAAAATACTAAACTCTTCACAATTCAAAAAAATACCAGTGTATGCATCTCTGAAATCCCAGCATTGAACTTTTCTAGAGTTTATTGATGGAAGGTTGAATTTGAAGTGCTTTTGCTTTCGTCTTCGTTAAGCACTTGAAATAAGGACTCTGTACCTGCTTATGAAAAATTGCTTTTTTTTTTTAAATCTCGAAATAAACTGACAAGCTGAGGCAGTTGGATAACATGACAAACGATGGCACCACAGAATCAAAGCAAGATGACATCTACACGGATGATGGGACTGACTATGAAAAGTTGCATTAGGATATCTAGGAGTTGAAAATGCTCTTTAGTATTTATGATACATTAAGTAGACATGCGGCTCATGTCGTTTTGGTTGCATTAGGATATAAGCACCCCCTGAATATATAAGCTTCCTCTCCTTAAAAAGCTTGATACTGTATTAGAAGCTACTCTTAGTTTATACCAAAAGTCTGTGCCCAACTGGGAGGGTACTACATATAAGCATATAAAAAGTTTATATATATGCTACATTGACTGGATATAAGCACCTACTGAACACACCCTTTTTAGGCTAATCAATCAATGGGCATACTAACTTATGATTATTTTGGGTTTTAATTATGTGATGTTGTTTTGATAAGGATGGTAATTACGCAATATCAACAACAAACATTGTGTATAAAGAAGCTTTATTTCACATTTGAGTTTAAAACATATACTACACTGTTACAAAGAACTTTCTATATTTTAATTATTCTATAATTGTTTACTTTCATTTATTTTTACTGTTAATGCATTCAATATAAAAATTGATACGTTTATATCTTATTATTCGTTAACTAATACCTTCAAACAATATTTTTAAGTCATGCCCGCCCATTGGGCGGGCTTTGAAAGCCAATATATATATATATATATATATATATATATATATATATATATATATATATATATATATATATATATATATATATATATATATATATATATATATATATATATATTAATACGAGATATATAGGGTGCGTTTAGTTGGGGGAAAGCACATTTGTTTCCTACAAAATATTTTATTGAAAACAAGAAAAACAGAGATCACGTTCAAATCAACGTTTTCCAACAAAAGGTTTTGCAAAACACAAAATCCCCTATTTCCCAACTTAACAAGGAAAACTACAAAACAAATTTTAGTTGTTTTCCTTGTTTTCATTTGTAACCCACAACCCTCCTTCCCTTTCTTCAAAATAGAAAATATAAACATCAACTAAACGCGTTTTCTATATTTTCAAGTGTTTTGTGGAGATAACTTTCCTTTCCAAATTTTTACAAAACTATACATAGAAAACAAGATAAGTTTTTCTTCAACTAAACGCACCTATATATTCTTAGTTGATAGGATTTCGATACATTTATTAAAACTAGCATCGTAACCGCGCAAAACTGCGACAACTTTTTGTGTTTTTTATGGTGGAGTTTTGTTTTTTGTTTCGTAGTTTTGAGAAAAAGAGTGGGTGGTTAATACATGTAAAGTGAGAAGGTTTCAAAGACAAATTTTAGTTTTTCGCAAGTTGAAATGTTGGAGGGAAATATTTTGAAAGTGGATGGTAGAGTTAGGTTTTGAGGGTTTAGGGTGTGTTTAGCATACGAGATTATTAAGAGATTATGGTTATTTTAAAAAAATAAGCTACATAAAATATAAAACTCGAGTTGACAGACAAAATTATTAGATTATAAAAAATGATCTTCAATACGTCATGCAATTTATAAAAATAATCTATTTTATAATCTTCACATTCATCTCCATCTACAGCTCCATCTCTACTTTCAGCATCAGTTAGTTTTTCCAAACGTGCCCTTAATCTAAAAAATGAGGATTGTAATGAAGTCTGGGGTGTGCTTGAGGATATTTAGGCATTATATATTACTAGCCGGGCACCCGCACGTTGCGGCGGCGGATACCCTATAATTTAATATATTTGTGGTCAAATGTTATGCAAAAATAATTACGATATCATAAACAGGCTTTGCCACAACGCATAATTGTAAGATCTAACCTTTTGATTGTGTGGATCTATTCGGGTGGTCTTGGTTCATGGAAGATTAGATCTATGGTTTGAGTTAGTGAGATGTTAGAGAGAAGGTAGAGAGAATGAAGGGAAAACTTGTAAAATTAGATTGTAGGTGAAATGATAAAAGTTCCAACCCTTCCCAAGTGTGGGAAGGGTCTTATATAGTTACTAATATTGTGCCCCTAGTGGGCTGTGGAGTGAGCTGACAGTGGGGAAAGCCCCGACCCACTCCACAAATATAAATACGACTAATACTATTAATACTAATACGAATATTACTAAGCTAATATAAATAAGCCTACGAGCTATATAAATGCTAAGTAGATACTCGGGGTGACCGATCCTTCATCTGAATATTTATATTCCTAACAATCTCTCCCTAAGGGAGGTCACCCCGGAAATAATAACTTGAATTCTAGCATTTTGTCTTCTGAAGTTGTCTTCATAGCTCGTAGTCTTTGATTCTTCATTGTCTTGAAACATTGTGCATTCAGCAGTAATCTTTTGATGACTGATCGGTTGTCTTGGATGATCTTTGAGAATTCTTTGAGTTTATCATCCAACATTTGTCTTCAAGTCATCTTTCAGCAGTATGTTTCCATGTGATGTGTTATTCTTTGAGCCGACATGCTCACACTATTCTGGTGTCATGATCTTCAGCATCAGAGTTTGCAGAAGCTGTGTTAAAGGTCTTTTGGTTGATCATGATTTTGTTGAATTACAATGATGATGTAGTGTGAACATGTGGTAGAGGATTGGCATCTTTTCTGCAACCAGCTACAACCGCATTCAGCTGCAACCTCAAACAGCTACAACCGCAAACAGCTGCAACAACAATTAGCTTCAACTGCCAAATGTTCCTGCATACGACAGTTAGCAATAAAACGTCCGGTACTTACAGGTTCGGACTTTGAGATTGTTAACAGCATAGTGTGAAAACTCTCTCTAATCCTTACCAGGACCGTTCCTAATCGAAAACCCACAGAGGGCTTTTTAAGATCGTACCGTAGTATATCAATGATTAGGTGAGTCGCTGGAGATCACTCCACGACTGTAGACCGTTTGAAACCGCCGCGATCACTAAGCGTAATCCACATGGAATTACCGAAGTGACCTGCTTTCAGGGCTGCTTGATGTTGACCCTGGCAGGAATTTCCATTCAATCATTGAGAATTACATTTGTAAATTCTCTCATAAATGTTCTGGCAGATTGCTAAGATCTACGTAGGACTCATGAGTTTACAACTAGTGTCCTTAATGTTGAACAACCAGTGTAGAAATAATTCGTGGTCCTATGAGATCTTTTTATGTATCTCGTGGCTCTAGACTCGATAGTGCGTTTTGATTTAGTGAGCGGAGGCTGGAGAGAACTGCCACCTTTTCAATATCATCTAACTCGGAGTGAGAGAGACGATAGAAATGTATTGAACTCCGTGACAATTGAAACAAGAATCTTTTGAGGGACCTTAAGTGGCTAGGGAGGGTTGTGCAGCGTATCACTGGGTCCATGATACTTTGTCTTCAATGTCAGCAATCAACTAAGTGATTCTGACAACATATGTATTGAGCCGATTTCTGCCTAAAGTGTAAGGAGGGCTTCTTTCTTTTCACCCTTTACCTTTACATTTCTTTTTCATTCTTCAACCCCTTCAGTGCTTACCGAGACTTCCTTACTAGTACCTTGTTGGGTTTGTTCCAGTACTAGCTCCATCTCAGTCGGCACTCTTCCCTTATTCACTTTTCTCCTTTTTTAATCATACCTAAGGACTTCTTCACTAACTAGTGGATTGTCCCTGGGTAGATCCCTCCGGCTCTGGCGGGATCGTGGGAACTTGAGCCTAACCTAACCATCCTTATAACTCCATGCATTCATTAAAATGGTCAGTATTTGGTGTAATTACACGATAGCCATAAACCAAATCTTTGAAAAATCTCTCAAAGTATTCATGATTCTGAAACACATTTTTGCAAACACTTGAGAGTTTTATATATTTCAAATGCTCCCCCTCAACATGTGCTCGATTGATTGTTTTATAAATTTGCATATGTTAGGTAGAGCTCGCACTTTTTGAATTAATCAACTTTCAGTGAACATGACCGATTCGAGACACTCTTACATCACTGGTTAGACCAGCTTGAAATTATTACCCGTCCTGGTCAAGTTCACCGAAAGTTTCTCGAAACGGTACACTCTACTCAGACACATCCTTTTCGAGACACGCTTACATCACTGGTTAGACCAGCTTGAAATTATTACCCGGCCAAGATATGTCCTTTCGATTGATGACAATTTGTGTTTCGTCAATTCATTGGTTACGTCTGAGTTACGATCTCATGCGGTGCCAAATCATTTTTGTCCATTTGCTCCCCCTTAATATGTGCATCGATATACGAAAGAGTTTAGCACATATGGGAGAGCCTAACGTTTAATTCCAAAACATCACATTTTCATCAGCTTTCATATTTAAATCACATTCTCTCCCCCGATCAAAAATTTCAAACCTTTTGAGATTTGTGATCCCAGTTGATTTAAATAAGTTAGAAAATGTGGGAGAAAATGTGTTCGATTTAATGTAGTCTGATGATGAAACATACTATGCTCCCCCTTAAACTTAGAGGGAGATTCACTGCTTATTATGCACAATTCGACAATTATGACACAAATGATATTGACCTTTTTGCGCAGATGATGTAATCACCCGCTTTTCTGAGTGAGTCAGTGGTCAACATCGCTTATCCATCCACCAACAAGTACGTCCAAAAATTGTAGATCCCCACTTGGCGAGATCGGAACAAATATTGCTTTGTTTTACTGAAGGTGGTGGTGGTGATGACGGTGTTGTTGTTGTTGTTGCTCCGATGTTGTTGTCGTGGTGAATTCTGAGCCAATCAATAGAGTTTGAACGTCTGATCACATGGTTAGAGCTGGAACTGGCACATTCATATTGGCTATTGAATCTGCATAAGAATATCAACACAGATATACATACATACAGATACACTGTTCCTTAATAGCTACCCTTCAGCAGCTTGCCACATTATAATACCAAGTTCATCTTATAATCAAACCACAATCAGGAAATTCGTCAAACCACTATCTATCATGAAGAGCAATTAGAAATCATGAACATGGCAATTCACACAGATTTCAATATTCAATTCAGGATCTTAGGAACATGATTCAAACATGTTAGCTATATACCTAAGCGAATCCTGAGAACATATGCACAATATCAACAACAATTAAGCAGCAGAGACAAACAACATTTGAAACTCATTCACTTAGATCATACAACTGCCAGTGGAGTATTCAAGAACATCAAACACAACTGGTTTTCTAACTTCTTTTAGGTTTTGAGTCTTAATGTATCTAGGGGATTAAACGAGGATTCCAAAGTGATACAAATGAATCTTCTAGTTATATGAAGCTAGGAAACTATAAGCAAATTGCACATAATGTCCTAAACTTTCTAGCGATTAACACATTTGGCCATTTGATATAAATTTTAGCAATTTCCTCTTCAACTAATACCCCATTAGCTACAAAACCTTTTCAAAGAATATGAATTAATCTAGAAACCCGTTTGATGATATAAAATTTGAATTCACTCTCCCCCTCAATCAATGACCCGTATTCTAGTTAAAGATTTGTAGTCGTTGATTGAGTGACAAATTTTATGCATAATCCAAGAGTAAAAAAATTTCAGGTAACACATAATCACCAAGTGTCTCACAAATAATTTTCAAAAGAATCATTGAATGAAAACTATTTGTATGCAAAGAAGATTTCTCTTCCTTTACCAGAAATGATGCACTGAAACATACATCAGATCGAAGAAACATAGATATAAAGTAATCCATGCCCAGGTGAACATCACCCAGTTGGAGGAACAACCATCTTTTTGGCAACGTGCTTTCCCCATTGTGAAGCGCGGGTTGCTATCTAAAGTAATAGCAAGCCATTTAGACATGTTTTAACCATCCATTTTAACTTCTGCTCGAGCTTCATTTAAAGACCCGTGCCATTATTGAATGACATTTCTAAGTCCGTAAATGTTATCGATAAACAGAAGACATGCCTAGGTGAAACTATTTTTGGTCTTTTCTAATTTTTTAATTTTTTATGGTTTTTCTGATTTTACGTTTCTCTATTTACAATTAGCAAGATTTCTATATATCTATTTACAAAATGGTATAAGATATGAAAAAGAATAAAAGAAGCAAAATATATACAAGGATACGAACCGAAAACCATTACTCCTCAGCATCCTGAATCTTTTCCGCTTCCATCATTTAACTTGCTGAAGAGTAACGTGAGCACTTTTAACTTAGGGATTAATTCAGGCTTTTCACTCTCCCCTAATTAGTGCTCTCCCCCAATTTGACAACCTTTCTGATGAACACCCATAATAGAAGGAAGAATTTGGATGAACGCCCATGATATGAAGAAGTCTTTGGATAACTGTATGCATGCCGTCTTTAGTCTTCTAACATATAGCGGAGAATGTAGAGAAGACTGTAGACTCGACCTTCTTCAAGATTGCCCAATATGGAGGAACAAAATACCAACCATCTTCATTTCATCAAATGCTTTCCAGTAACCTTACATATAACCCATCAGCCCGCAGCGTACACATGAGACGATAACACACAACAGAGAATGAAGAATAGACTGACGACTCGACCTTCTTCAGTCTTTAGTATAACACCAAAGTAACAAGTTGAACCACTGATCATCTATAGAATGTATCCATCCTTGGATATTAAGCCCTGATCACATGAACCTGTTGTGCGTCCTTGATGTACACATTCTCTCTCCCCTGATGGTTACGATTAATCAGCCCATGACGTAAAAGCGAAACGATAATACCAAGGTAACAAGTTGAACAACTGATCATCTCTGCGGTTATCAATACCAGAATAACTTCAACTTAAGAAGCAGTATAAAGCCCAATCACATGAACCTGTTGTGCGTCCTTGGTGTACACATTTCTCTCCCCTGATGGTTACGATTAATCGGAATCATCATCATGATGTGTACATGCAGCGTAATGACGTGTACATGAAGCATTGACTAGAAACCCTTTGTTGCTGATTGTACCAGCCCGTGAGACGATGTCGATTAGCATTCCATGACCATGTTCTTCAACACCTTGATAGACGGTGGAAGATGAAGTGTTGGAGAACCATGGTTTGCACGACTCCTAAACTGACATATTCAGGAGTCGTATGACCGTTTCTCAATCATCAATCAACATGTAGAATATTCACCCTTCCCCCCCCCCCCCCTAAAAAATTGCATATGCCTGCCAACTGCAATTTTTGATGATTGAACTAGTGAATATGAATACCATCAACGGTAAGTAGCTCCACTTGACGGTACTTGAAGACTGACATGTTGTTTATTCACCCTTTCCCCCCCTCAAAAATTGCATATGCCTGTCAACTACAATTTTTGGTTGAATAAGTGAATAATAGTATACTCCAATATGCGTCGATCCACTTGAAGACTGAATAAGCACGGAAAGAGCATGAAACTTGATGATGAGAATGGCCATAAATAAGAAGATTCCTCTTCTTTTGAAGATAAAGTGCACTCAAGCGTACACTTTTCTTTTCTTTGAAGAACGAGGCCTGAACTGATTTGAACAGACATCATTATGATGAAGAGCGAGGCCTGCACTGATGCGTACAGACGTCATTGTCGATGAAGAACGAGGCCTGCACTGATGGGTACAGACGTCATAATGTTGAAGAGCGACGCCTGCACTGACTTGTACAGACGTCATTATCTCTCTCTTTACTACTTTTCTCATCTAACTCATTACCAACCCCATTATCATTTTGTCGGCTTGAAGTCGTGACCACTGATGGAGAAAAACCCAATATGATGAACTTGAGCCTGAAGTAACATAACCCGAACTTGTGACTTAAACTTGTACTAATGCGAGACAAAGAGCGGTGCAGAGACTTCGTGCAACATCGAATCCCTAAGTACTCTATACTCTTCAACCAACCAACCATCAAGTATAAGACGTACATCACCTCTTGGATATCCACAACTTCGTGTGACACTGAGCACTACAACGTGACTCCTTAAAGTGATAGTTATTTTGTAAAAGAGAGAAAGAAAAAATAACTAGATACCCAAGTCCTCGTCATTGTAAATGTTGAAAGCTCGAACAAGGATCTCGAAGAATCTTCATCCAACCTCCCTGATATCTTCAGATATTAAGTACACGCACCCATGAAATTTCACTTCAGCCTCAAATAAATAATACTGATCTAACGCCGTAGTCACATCTTGTCGATTAACTGCCCCGATCCAGCCATTTGTGATGTTTTAGCTGATCTTTGATAATGGTTTTAACCCGATCATGGTCAAGAGCGCATAGCCCATCATCACGGGATTTTACAAATCTATGATTTAAACCGAGAAATAAGTTCTTTCGCGGGATTTTACAAAACCAAGAAGAAACCGTGAGACAGTAACAGATTAAATGTTGCATGACTGATTTGATTTTGGTGAACTTCAGCTTGGGTTAAGAATATCTCGTGAGAATTGCAGATCACATCACAACTTTTAAAACCTTTGTCCAACTAACCAACCTTGTACACAAACAACTAGTTGTGATCACTTGATGAAGGAAACCCGATATACCCATATTGCAAATGAAGTAGAATTACTGAAATTTGTTACCTAAGCTTGCATTGTTGTTGGAAGAATGGTGTTAAGTCTCTAAGTTCGTAATGTTATCCTGACAAAGTATGAGACTTTCATCACCTCTTGCGATTATCCACAACGTCTTCTACGTGTGACACTGAGTACTACAATGTATCTCCTTTAAGTGATAGTTAACCAGGTCTTCAACCATCCACCCCGACTTCTGGAAACTAGATAACCCAAGTCTTCAACTTACATCTTAAGCACGAGCAAGTTATCATTGAAATCATGCATCCAACCATCCCCGATTTCTAGATAAAATAGGTAGACTTTTTCGTGAAATTCAACCTCACTCTCAAGCAAGGGATACCAAATTAACTTCGTGATCATTTTGTGCGGTTGAATAGTCGAAGGGAGAAGAAATATGCGCTAATTCTTAGCAGTGCCCATGACTCATAGTCAGTCCAAACAAACATAGCTGTCTGACCCAGCTGCTTGGATGGTATCGGTGCAGTGCATGGAATAGTTGTCGTACTGTGTACAGGATTTTACTGTTCTTGAGATTTAACCGAGAAGTAAATTCAAGAACAAACTGCACAACAGTAGGTATCAAATCGCTGAAATCTTAGGCAATTTGCTAAGACCCAAACCACTGAAAGCTAAACCACTGAAACTGGAACCGCTAATACTCAGACTGCTGGAGACTGAACCACTGAATCCTGAATCGCTACGATCTGACCCGCTGTAACCGGAACTGCTAAGAGATTCACACCGCTGGAGATGGAACTGCTAGGAACACGCGCTAATTCTCCCCATCAAAAAGGGCATGAAATGACCTTTTTGTCAAAGCTGAGAGTCCGTGATGTTTGTGAATTTGTCAGGCACAATACATGGAATGAGACACATAAAACTACTGCAACGAAGATGGTGATTAAGACTCTCTTGTAGTAACCCCTTGCTAGACTCCTCATCAATGATTTAGCAGATTAAAAATTTCCTGAAGCTCATAATATGCCAAAACCGCTTGATGAAATATGATTAGCTATAGAATGTGTAACAGGTTAAAACACGTCTCTGAACAAACCACCTCCCATCTTTAAGTCTGGCCACCTCTTGAGAAGATCTTGTACTACAATCCCATTAGAAGCTTGAGAAACAACAATCACTTGATGAAGCTTGATAAAGGACAAGTTCGCGACTTATACTTGCACTAAATTTGTGATTTAGAACCTATATTGAGCACAACAACGTAACTCCTTTAAATATAGGTAGTGATATATACCCAACCTTCCATCCTTTATTGTATATATCCACTTCTTGAACATCCAAGTCTAATCACCTTAAATACGCTCGAGCAAGGGTCATCAAACATCGTGCATCCATCCACCCCGAGATGTTTGTGACACTAAGTACACCAACCTGTGAATTAACAAACCAACCAAGTCACCATAATTTCCTAGTTTCTGCCGATCTCGAAGCACAAACTTATCCCGAAAAATTGGTCAAACCCCGTAAGTTTTATTATGTCTAAATCCAAGTCCAGCCTACTTGTCCAAAATTTATTTCACGGGATTTTATAGCTCTTGAGATTTAAACCGAGAAATCGAATCTTTCGCGGGATTTTCTAAAACCTACAAGAGAAACCGTAAAATCAACAAGAACAACTAAGAGTGAATTGCAATACTAATCTTTAAAATTCAAGTCAAAGACGTCAAATCACAACTTGATCAGATCGCAACAAGTCAAGTCACAGGTTGTCAATCTTGCAACAAGTCAGATTGCAATCAACCAAATCACAATTAGTCAAATCGCAAGTGTCAACTCGCAACGTCAAATCGCAACTGGTCAGATTGCAATCAGTCAAGTTGCAACAAGTCAAAACGCAACTTGACAAATCGCAATTTAAACTAATTGTTATTTGTCAGCTGTAACTCAAATTGCAAAGATCAAATTGCAGGCTCACTCAAGTCGTAGGCACTAATAGAACAATGCTGACAAATCCACAACTCTGTAATCCCGTTGACGTTCATAAACCCAAATACTAGCCTTGACGTGTGAATCATCTCGAAGACAATTGTAACAACCAAAATAACCTTCTTGGACCAAGTAGTATACCAAGATATTCAACATTAATCCAGTTGAACACAAATTGATACAACTATTAGGAATTCATGTATCATAACTCATACACAACCCAATGACACAAACTCCCAGTCCGTGAACCATGGCAGCCCATCAAAAAACGATGCAAACTAATTTCAGCCCAAATGTATTGTAGCCCAACAAGAAGCCCGTTTTGTCCACGTCCAGTAATCCAGCCAATAATCCCATTCTTCGTATGACTTTGTCATTATGTAGCTTTGGCATTTTGTCATTTTGTCATTTTGTCGTTTTGTCACACATTTCACGTTTCACGTGATTGTCACATTTGAGAATTTCCATTGTTTGAACATCACGTGAGAAGAACAAATGATATACAACCAACCATCACGTTCTTGAAGAATGTGATTTTGAAATAAAAGAATGTGAAGTCACATTTGTTTTTGCCCCACAACAAACCTTCACGTGATTTGTCACATTTGTTTCAAAAATATACAACCAACCATCACGTGATTTTGTATTTGTTTTCATGCCACAAAACGACAGAAAGCTAATCCATAGACCACAACAGGACAGAGTAGTACTCAACAAACCGACAAACACCTTTGTTTCACGTGAATTGGACTCTACACAAGTCGCTACTTTTGTGTTGTGAATTTGACTGTCCTTTTGAATATTAAAAAAAATAATCACGCTAACAAACCGACAAGCACCATTGACTACTTTATTCCACTTTTGTTGCACAAAGCGACAAGAATGTTAATACACACAAGAATGTTAATACACACAAGTCGCTAGAATGTGATGATATAACACCAAAGTAACATACACACAAAACGCTAGAATGTGATGATACACACAAGTCGATAACCATTTGAGACAAAACGCTATGTGAGCAAACAGACAAAACGCTAGAACACAAAACGCTAACCACACAAAACGCAAGTGACAGAGTTGTCACTATCACATTTGTCACTTTTTCCATTTCTGGAAAACAACCAAATCACCACCAACGAGATATCACGCATTTTCATGGCAGTACAAAAGGTAACTTTCACCATCCTGGTTGTACACAAAACGCTACAATGAATCCGGCGAGATTCCGACCAAGTATTCTGACCAAATATTCTGACATTCTTGACTACATATTGGGCTTAGCAAAAATTGTGCACCAGCCAAAAAGTTAAGATGTTCGAACAGCCAAAGCAAAGAAAATAGGCACAAAACAGCGCTCATGAAGAGCAAACAGCACATGTAACATGGCACTCATGAAGAGCAAAAACTTGACTTTTTGTTCGAACAAATAGACGTATAGGACTAAAGACCACCTTTTTGACATTCATGAAACTGTGTACAATTTTCTTGAGATGTGTTCGAACCAACCATACAAGACAAACATAAGGACAGCAAAAGCAAATCTACTTTAATGAATTCGAACCAAAAAAAATGAGTAAAACGTTGAACTAAAAAAATGAGTAAAACAGTATGAGTAAAACAGTTTGTCCAACATGATTCGAACCAAAAAAATGAAACCGAACACACAATCAAACCGAACCTAACCATGGCTCTTGATACCAATTGTAAGATCTAACCTTTTGATTGTGTGGATCTATTCGGGTGGTCTTGGTTCATGGAAGATTAGATCCATGGTTTGAGTTAGTGAGATGTTAGAGAGAAGGTAGAGAGATGAAGGGAAAACTTGTAAAATTAGATTGTAAGTGAAATGATAAGAGTTCCAACCCTTCCCAAGTGTGGGAAGGGTCGTATATAGTTACTAATATTGTGCCCCTAGTGGGCTGTGGAGTGAGCTGACAGTGGGGAAAGCCCCGACCCACTCCACAAATATAAATACGACTAATACTATTAATGATAATACGAATATTACTAAGCTAATATAAATAAGCCTACAAGCTATATAAATGCTAAGTAGATACTCGGGGTGACTGATCCTTCATCTGAATATTTATATTCCTAACAATAATGTATTAGCAACCGGTACCGAAATAAGTATTCGAAATTCGATTTAGTCAAGGTTTTGCTGTATTTATAATAAAAAAATCACTTAAGAGAATTTTTTTCATATAAAAAAAATTGCAATTCCTTTGTTAGAAAGAACCGGAATTTCCGGTATGTGTAATGGTATTGTATACAGACATTCCGCAGCAACGCACGGGTTGGAATCCTCATTTAGTATAAGCTTAGAAGAATACATTTATATACACAGTACACAACTTAAAAACATAATCAATGTTTTAAAACCCGGATCGACTCGGCCGGTTTAACCGGTTGAAACAGAGACCAGTGATGTTACCGACTCGTTATCACCTGGGTTTTTAGTACTTAAAATCCGGATTGTGCCGTCGAGTTTCACTTGACCCAGGTTAAACAGATTCACCAAAACCAAGCGGTTTTACCTATTTGACTTTTTTCTTAAGAAAACCACCAATATGAATTATCAATATGTAATAACATATGAAATCATACCATAATGCTTCTAAACAAATGAATATTACATGCTTAGCTAATGCTACTAAATTTTTATAGTATAGAATTTGTCATACTCACTCTTTTTGATAAATCTAATCCACTCACTTGATAAATACATTGTCATATCTACTAATCATTCGTTGAAATTATTTCTAAGTGATTAGATCCTATCAAAGTCAAAATTATAGATAAAATTATTTCTAAGTATTTTTTGTGTGCTTAACTTGTGCCCCTAGGACACAAGTTAGAAAAACCTTTTAATAAAGTGGTGACTGGTGAGTTATAAGTACCAGATCTTCTTTATTTTTTATTTGTACACATTTTTTTGTTAGTAAGCATATATGTAAACCAGATTTATGCAAACTAACTTATTTTGCACTTGATTGTTATAGGAGTCACTTTATTTTAGAAACCCACAATTCCCTACTTACCAAGGGACGATTCCTGACCGTCGGATCAAAGAGACATATTTTAAGAATAAAAAAACACGGAGGGACCACTTTTGCCAATTTACCAAACTTACCCCACCAACCCCACCACTGACCTCTCACTTTCCACACAATCCCTATCAAAAAAATCTCCCACTTTCTCTCTCTAACCAAAATCAAAAACTGCCATAAAAATCAAAACCAACCACTTTTTAACCGTTAAAATCAAAAAAAGAACACAAAAATGCAAGGATTATCGAGTGCACAAGCAGATCCAAAAAAAACCGGTTCAAAATGAACCTACTGAGTCTCGAGATGAAGGTACGATGCTTCCGACTAATTATTTAGTTGTTTTCTTAGTATTTCTAGTGATTTTGTACTTATTTATGAATTTTATTGCTACATATGAATATTCTTTTGTATTTTTTGTTGATTTTTGATGTGTTACTGGGATGCATGTGATGATTATGTACCTATTTGAGTTTTATAAGATATTATTTATTAAGATTTTACATTTTTTGTTGATTTTATATATTTATTGAGAGATTGTTATAATAATGTGATGAATGTTGTGATTTTCTTCAGTTTTTGGTACAATATCACTTGTGATAAAACAGTTGTAGTTATCTTATTTGATTTTTGGTAGTATAACATATGTGATGATGAACAGTTGTAGTGGTTTTCTTCGATTTTTGGTAGTATATCACCAGTGATTAATGTTATGATTTTTTTTCAGTTTTTGGTAGTATATCACCTGTAATAAAACAGTTGTAATAGTTTTATTCTATTTTTGGTAGTATAACATCTGTGATGATGAACGGTTGTAGTGGTTTTATTTAGTTTTTGGGTATACCACCTGTGATAATGAGCACTTGTACTGATAACTAGTATATCTGATGTGATTTTTAGTGTATGTATATATATATATATATATATATATATATATATATATATATGTATATACATATATTTTTTTTGTTTAACAGGAGAGATTAAATTTTTGCTTTTTGAAAAAAATGTAGAAGCTGATATTTATGAGCAACTGGACACGATCGAAGCTTTAAACGGTTAGTTTATGTTAATAAAGCTTTACACATAAAAATTGCATACATTGTGTTACTAACTAAAAACAATTGTAAATGCAGTTCTGTCGACAAGCGCATTTATGAAATTATCTCCAAAGATTGATAAAAGTAAAGGTATATTGTAACATATAAGCATGTCTCCTTTAGAAGAATTAACTGTGATAAAAACCTGAATGTATGTGGCGTACTTGATTTGACATTTAACTTGTGTGTTATATCACCTGTGATATATATACATTTAGTAGAATGTCTATGTATACTTGTAGTAGAATGTTATAAATTATATGACGCATACACATTCAGAGTTTATTTATCACATATCATATTCATAAAACTTAATTGGGATTTGTTTTGTGCAGGTATGCATATAACAATGACGGAAATAAAACAGAGAAGAACAAAGAAACAAGCCCCCGAAATGAAAGTTGAAAGAGCATCACAAAAAAGAAAAAAACATATACAACTGAAACATCAACACCCTCACCAACACCAACAAGGGTGAACCCATCAACACCCTCAACACAAACATCACCCACAAAATCGAGAAAGACAAATGTAAGAAGATTATCTCTCTAGACAACACCTGAAAAAACAGCACCTGAGATATCCTCTTTGAATCCAGCAAGATATGTTACGCCATTAAATCATGCATCACCTGCGCAAACAACACCTGAAGGCACACAAACACCAACACCACCAACTGTTGAAGACACACCTGTGATATCACAGGATAATCCACCAGAATCAGCGATGGTTGTTGTAGAGGATCAAACAAATCTGGATAAACCGAAGACAAAATCAGCAAGGGATGAATCAAAAGATGTGCAAAAAAGAAAAAAGATTGTTGCAAAGAAAAAATTAAAAGGAGGAAAGGAGGCAAAATGAGGTGATGAAGAAGAAGAGTTTGGAAAAAAGAAGGCAAAAGGAGGGGACGGTCGTAAATATGGGAAAAAGAATGTTGTAGAAAAAGAATCTGTGGAGAAGGTTGAAAAGACAACGAAAGGCGCTGCCAAGATAAAGACAACACCAAAGAGGAAAAGAATAGAAACAGAATCGCTGAGTGCGACAATGGAAAGCGCTGCCAAGAAGCAACAGTTAGAAGAGAAAGAAGAAGAGACAAAGGAAAAGAAGAACAAAAAGGAAAAGAAGAAGCAATAGTGGTAGGTAAAAGGAAAAGGGTTGAAAAAGAGACAAAGGAAGCTGAAAAAAAGAAGAAGGTAGTTAAAAGGAAAGTAAATAAAACAATGAAAGATGAGGATAACAAGGATGATGAAGATTTTGTTGTCGAGGAAAAGAAGGATAAGGACAAGGGTAAGAAAAAAATGGAAGAGGAAGAAGATGAAGGTAGAGCAAAATGGTTCAAGTCGTTAAGAGCAAAGACGACTGTACAACCCTTTTATGATGCGACGCATAAATTGAGCCCAGGGAGAAGAAAAAGAGTGAGACAAATGGGATTTGGAACATTACTTGAGTTTCCATTCACAAAGATTCCTTCAAAACTACCATACCTCATCTTAACACACTTGAATGTGAATACAATTAAGGTGACATTGCCAAATGGCAAGGTTATCAAAATAACTCCAAAAAGAATTAGAGAAGTACTTGGAATCCTAATGGGGCCAAAATCATTCTATGCTAAGACATAAATGTTGTATAAAGACTCAGTCTACTGCAGATTCATGGCACAGCTTCCAACCAACAAAAGGAGAAGAACAAAATCAACTTTATCTAATATAAATCAAACAACGAAAGGAACAGACTTCATTTTTTATTTGAATTACTTGATGATGTTTGCAAACTGCCTGGGGACTTGCGATAATATTTCAATGTTGAAGTATCATGTGCTGCAAAACATAAAGTCATCCGAATACATACCTAACATAGATTGGTGCACATTCATTTGGAATTGCATAAAAGAAAGCAAGGAACACTGGGATGATAGAACGAATGAAAATTGGTACTATGGACCTCATGTGACATTCACGGTAAGTAACAGTTTACTTTAAAAATAAGCTTTCTATGAAATGTGATGTATAGTATCACCAGTGATAATTCAAAGTTATTTTTTTTATAAAATAGATGCCCATGTATAGTATCACTTGAGATACTAACACCAACTTGAAAAAATATAACTAATTTTTTTTAAATAAAAGTTTCGTTTCATTGAAAACAGCTCATTTACTTGCATTACACAAAATTTGAAGAAATGGATGTGCCACGCAAATGGCCAGCCATTAAGAATTGGAACACAAAGCTACTGAAGGCAAGGCAGGAGATGGAAATGGATAGAGAAGAGTTTGGTTCGGTGATAGTCATCAAAGAAGATGATGACGATCAAGAAAAAGAAATTCAAAAGAAAAAGAAAAAGAAATGGATGTGCCACGCAAACACCCCTTTAACTTTTACTATAAACACTTCAACACTTTAACATACCAAATGACTACCAAATCGTTATACAACTCTCGGCATACAATTTGACACTTTTCTACTCATTACCAACCATTACTTGACTCACGGGGGTACAAACTTCACACACGAGCTCGGTATTCTACCTAAGCTCCTGAACACATACTACCTTTAATCTTTCCGCATGATTGAACCATACTCCTTATTCCACGCCATCCAAAATCACAAGAACCTACAAAAGGTTAGACAACTAAACCATAAGCTTTCACTTAGTAAGTAAAACGACCATAACATATCATTATACTTCAATCCACACATAAGCCTCATATACATAAAACACTTACTTGACGGGCTTACTACTCCGCATCTCATCTAACACATAACATCAACTTATCACATAAGCCATATTCATCACATCACTTAAGCATATTCAAGTCCATATTGCTTGACATCAAACATCCATAACACATATATGATAGAAATCCATATAACACATGTTATCATCATTTTACTTACCTTAGCTCCAAGCTAAGCACATCAAGGCCTCATCATCAACCTTATCATCATCATCATTGTAAACACCCTAAATCATAACATCATACAAACACTTAACACATAACATAATAATCATAACAATGGTTTATACAACCATTAGCTTATCTCTAACAACTCTAATCATCATATAATCATATATTGATTATACGATGATCAATCCCACTATTTACTCATCTCTCCCAAGTTAGGGTTCATAAACCCTAACTTCTCAATTAATCAATTACACTAGATATAGAGATTACTTACTTGGGAAATCAAGCTAGGAATCATGCCATTGAATAACCATATTCAAACCATCATCATAACACCTCCACCTTCATCATTTCCCTCTCTTTTCTCTTATGGAACCGGACTTTCCACACTCTTGAATAATATGGAAAAGTCTAGACTTTCCTGGATATAATTATCTAGGCACAACTTTGGGCTAATGGCAAGAATGGCCCCTCAAGTCTCTTTGCTTCTATTTTGGCCACAATAACTTATAACACATTTAACACTTGGCGACCTAAGTCCCTTTAGTTATGCATCATATTTTATATATAACTACATTAGTCATATTTTGACTATTAGGTTTGACCACAACGCAACATTCGTTGACTGGCCAATCACATAAGGTCTTTATCCATTTTCATCTTGGGCGGGGTCCAAGTATCTGGGAAACGGGTCTAACAATTCTACCCCCTTATTTAGATTTCGTCTCCGAAATCTCTCGTCTACTACTATCCAAAACCAATTCACAACATATACCTGCCCTTATTCTCATGCTCTCTAAGCCATTACCTTGCAATGATCTAAATGATCTCGCAAATCTAAACTTCTATATCAATAATCGCAGCTCATAATCTACCAAAAACACACTTCTCTTTCCAAACTTGTCTAAAATTTCCCACCATTGACGACTAGTCATATGGAAAATTTACTATTTTGACTTTATATAAGTCAAACTTTTACACTATTTACACATTATACGCCCATGCACTAACATGACATAACATCATATACCGGCCAATTTTGCATTCCACATAATACCAATACGTATTTACATCAAAATCCGGTAATTTACTTCAATTTTATATCAAGTATCATCTAAATGGCATTTTCAAAATCTTTTCTTCGCATTACTTAAGCAATCTTCTTGATAAATTTTGGGAACGCTCACCAATTAACTTATCAACTTAATGCACAATTCATTCTAGGCGTCTATCTTAAGGTTTCACACATGACCTTAACGCCGCTATAAGTTTTATTCATATCTATCTTTTCTTATAACGTCTAACAATGTTTTAGTTTTCACTTTCTCATATCACTATCCGTACTCACGTCATATCGGCTACACATAAGCCCACTCATTTATAACTCTTTCTTTACATAAAAAGGAGTCCCAATCTATGTAAGTAAGGAATTATAAACTTATGGTTCGGTGATTTACAATTTCTTCATTTAAATGAAAAGGCGTCCCAATCCATTTAAATCAAGAAACCATAAACCATCCTACTTATAAGCTTCCGACATAATATTTGTACTTGCTTTACTTTCCATCTTTACTAGCCTTGGATCCAATCTCACTAACTTTCCATAAAGGCAAGCTAATCACCATGCCATAAAGGCAAGCTAAACATCCATGCCGCGAAGGCAAACTATCATCCATGCCATAAAGGCAAGCTAGGCCATCTCAAAGGATGCCAAACACATGCCATGAAGGCAAGCTAACAACCATGCCCTGAAGGCAAGCTAACAACCATGCCATGAAGGCAAGCTGGGCTATCCCGAAGGATACCATAACACACATGGCATAACGGCAAGCTGACATCCATGCCATAAAGGCAAGCTGGGCTATCCCGAAGGATACCATAACCATGTCATAAAGGCAAGCTAAACATCCATGCCGTAAAGAAAAGTTGGGCTATCCCGAAGGATACCATAACCATGCCATAAAGGCAAGCTAAACATCCATGCCGTAAAGGCAAGCTGGGCTCTCCCGAAGGATACCATAAATGTCACACCCCCAAATTTCGTGACTTGCAGCGGAATGAAACATCCGGGGGCATGACTGGTCATAGCACCACAGTTACAGTTATATTGAACGACCTAAAGTGTCGTTTAGAAAATACATCGTTTGATTATTTAAAACATTCAGTGTTACAAAGTTTAGGTCCCAAAAGGTGAAACATGTTTGTGGAAAATCATGGTCATACAAATCAAACGATAGATAAGTGCATAAAAAGGTAAAGTGAGACGCGTCGACTCCGCGACTCCATGCATGTCCTTATGCAAGCCAACATGCGATACCTTAATTACCTGAAAATACATTGCTAAAAATGGTTAACAATAATGTTGGTGAGATCATAGGTTTATGTAAATGAAATATTGTACGGATACCACAAGTATAAAGTGTATGACAAAACCTGCCACATAAAAATGATACATTAGCTCTAAGCTCATGACCCCGAAGCTAGACTAAAATAAATGCCCCAAAAAGGGAGTGCTTTGCCAAACACTCTGAATGTATGAAATGAAATGCGTTCGTTTGACCAGTTGGCGCTACCAACCCGAACGGAGGCGTCACCCTCAATAGATCTATCCACTCACCTTCGCTTGCTCACAATTAACGGTCCATGATAAATAAAAGGGGACTTTAAATTGGCAATGATGTAACTTAAGCAATGTAAATGAGTTTGTATACTTTGGTCCGCATATAAAAATGGTGCAATATATTCTCCCCCGAGAGTTTAGAAATCAATAAACAATTTAAAACGGGGCTATGAAAACTCACTTGGTATGATAGCACAATGATAATAGTGGATGTGATGAAATGAGTCTCGGTCCCTAACCGCAACCTATTATGAGGATATGATCTAATGTAAGCAATGAATTAATGCAGCACATGCAAATACATATGTTAACGATACCACTTGTTAATTTTGAAAATAACGTTTATCGTCGAAAAATATATTTTTGACGTCTCGGTAAGTTATAAACTACTTTTCGTGTAAATATGTTTAAACGGTACTCCATGATCCTTGTTTGGTGTTCTATCGGCAAAATATAATGTTTTCGTCGCAATTTAATATTTTCTTTAACTTGTAAAAATATGCCCAAAATGGCCTCGTAAACTAGTCGTGATATATTGTACGTTAAGTGTTAGTGATCAAACTCGACGTTTTTGAAAACCTTGTAACCATGTCTTAATGTCGTTTCATTTAACTTTTGATCATACGCGCCTCGATCAATTAGAAAATCGGCTATCAATGTTATGTCTTGTAAGAACACTAGTTTTTATACTTGAATTATTTTTCTATTAGTGGGCTGTCAAAATGATTAATGTTCGTCGGGCTTTAAACGCGTATATCTCGGTCGTTATGAGCTCGTTTTCTACGTTCTTTATATCCACGGATTCGTACAAATATGAACTAACATATTTTCAATAGGTTGGCTCGTCTAGATCACGTCTAACGTCTCGTTTTGTCCCTTGAAGTTCGGAAAAACAGCAAGCTATTTTCAGAAAATAGTTTTTCGTCGCCTAACTTTGAAAAATCACATCTCATTCGTTATAAGTCGGTTTTTAGTGATTCAAGCGGCCACGGTTTCGTTTTTGAAAGAACTTTCTGAATATAAAGGCCAAAATAGTTCAACATTTTCTGAGTTTTCCAGTTTACACGATTTTGGAAAGTAGGTTATTTAGATTGTTAAAAACTCATTTCCTTGGTCCTAAACTTGATCATACCACTTCAAATCAACACCACAAGTTCGCAAATCCTACCATACACCTTCTTAGAGTGTCATGGGGTCCTAAACATCACCAACCTTGGTGGATTTTATGAGATCATTAGTGAAACTTATAGATCTAGTGTTTAAGATAGTTTATGTGCAAAAGTGGTATTTAAAACATAAGTAACTTGCATGAATAACTAATATAACTTGAAAATACATAAACATATGAATCAAATGAAAGTATAAGATGATCAAAATGTGTTCTTGAAACTTACTTGACGATTTGATGAGTTTTGATAAGAAATGAGTAAGAAACTTGAGATTAAATCACAAAACCATAACTAGGAAGGTAAATGGGGCTTGATTTATACTTGAACTTGGAAAATTTATGGATGATCTTTGGTGTTCTTGGTTTGGCCGATCCAACAAGGAGAGAAAAGAGAGAGTTTGGATATTTTGCTAGTGAAATTGTTATGTATGTGTTATAGTTAGTGGACTTGAAATTAAATCACACATAACTCATTAAATGCATTGTACTAGTAATCAAGTATATGGAGCATTAGGGGTGATTTAGGGGGGCGGCACATGTGCTAAATATGGAAGGGATTTGATAGTTAATTAATGTATTGGTCTCCCATTTATTTAGAGTTAGCTAGTTTTGAGTATACATTGAATGTTATCGGGTACCGAGTTAACTAGAAATGAATCATGACGAGGCGAAATGAAATACGACGAAGTTGTAAAAATTGTAAAATCATGTTCCTTGCAAGAATCGGGTGTTAGAATGATTATCGGATTGAAATTTCGTAAACCGACGGAGTTATAAGCATCAAACGAAAAATATAGCGATTGGTTTAAAAACACCGAGTAAAGTAATAATATAATCTCTATATTATTATAATCAGTTTGAAAATATATTAGGATCATAGTCGGGAGTATTGGTATAACGTTAGTAGAAATGACTGAGTGGTAACGTAAATTAAACAATTAAGCATACGTTAATGAAAATCACACAAACCCATGCATGAACTGATATGATAATGATGTTACTGATGATATGCAGACTACTCTAGTCTGTATGATGCATCTTTACTGATGATGCATGAATACGCAGCTAAACCTAACTGGTTACGCGCATTTGAATACCCGTAAACCTAGTTTACGTAATGATGAATGATGCCTATGAATAGTGATTTCCCTCCGGGAATGAATAGTGTCACGTGAATAGTAAATTTTTTGACGACTTCTCAAAGTCTCAAACTGACTTCAAAAATGATGAATAGTGATCGGTGAATAGTAATTTCCGAGATGAATAGTGAAATTTGAAGCTTGAAAAAGGACCTGAAATTACGAGTTGTGACAATAAACACATGCCATAAAGGCAAGCTGGGCTATCCCGAAGGATACCATAACTAGAGCATAGGATCCAAGCTACATTTACTTTAACATCTTTACTCATTTTATCTTTCATGTACTTTTATCATTAAGTACACACTATCATTTTCTCAATTATCATTGCCTTACGCAGTTTCAGCATTCACTATCATGCTTACTATCATCTAGACAAGTTTCTATATAACACTTGCCCATTTATTATATTTGCATTATCACAATGCAACTTATTATTCATCCGTCAACCCCAAGTTGACTCACACACTCACTATGCGCCATCTTTATTTTAGACAAGTTCTATATGATGCTTGTCAATTACAATTTACACATTTTCTATGTGTTCTTACAACACACTTTTACTATTACCCGTCAACCCCTTGTTGACTATATTCTCAACTTCTACTATCACTTCATTAGTCTACTCAACTTTACGCATATAAACCTTACATAGGTTTATTCTATAACACTTTCATTAATCTCATCATACCCATTCCAATATGTTAATATGATTATATTCATGTTTTACAATTCTTTCTAGCGCACTTCGTATCACTTATGACTTTTAGCGCATCTAAATCTCATTCATCATTTCTACTCATCACACTTAACCATTTATTACTAACACATATTACTTATCATGTTTTATATGCAACATGATCTCATCACGTTTTAACTATACCCTTTAGCTTTCTCCTTTTAGTTACTCATATAAGAATTCATGCCTTCAAGCATCTAATCGTTATTATATCAACCGTGTCTTTTTAATCATCGAACTACAATCATACTTCATTATTCATTTCTTACTTTATCTCAAGCCTTCAAAGCATATATACTTTATCAAACAATTATCATGCTTCTTAAATTATTTCACATATCAATGTGTTCTCTCAACTTGCTTTCGACACTAAGTCATTACATAACATGCATTCCAAAGCATCTATCTCAACTCTTACACTTCTATGCATTCACGCTATCAAGCATAATCTTATTCTACTTAGACATATAACCAACTACCATAGACTTAACATCTCACAAGCAATCATATAATAACAATTAACACTTATCCAACAAGTGTTAAAACATTTATAAACATAATCAAAACATGAAGTCTATGGCTCATGTATCACATTGAATAATCAATCTATGTCTAAGCATCATCATTCGAATAACCGCAAGCAATAGCCTACCTTATAACTAAGGATTCATAGAACTTAATTCATTTATTAGCCCATCTCTAATACCGCTTAGCATTCCATCACTATAGCTCTATCATACATTCACATAATCGCAATACAAACACCGACACCAACCGAGGTGCTCGGCCAACTAATCATTCAAACACTTCAAGTCCTCCACGGACTTCTATCACATACACATCAACACTATTCCACACATACATCACCTATCATCAATAAGCTCAACTAGCATAAAACATAATCAGTCTAACACATAGCAATTACTTTCCGCGCGATTAACACTTACGTCCAATGCTTCTACGAGTGGTTTAAGTCTAGGAAATCCTAAAGAAAACCCAATTCACTTAAACCGAGGCTCTGATACCAAGTTGTTACACCCTGTGCCTGCTCAGACAAAAAATTAATACTTTACACGCGGAAACGCTTGACTTTTAAGGACATCCTGTTACTCTTTCGACCATTTATAAAAATCCATAAAAATTCAGGCCTTGAAATTATTTTTAAATGAAACTAAAATCAATTACCTTCAAAACGATGGGTAGCACGACCCGTAACGATTTACGGTTTAAAATATATGATTTTTAGAAAATCAAAAAATTCTGAAAACACTGCCTAACCGCCGATTGGGATTCCCAACCGCCGGTTGGGGTCTAATTCTGGTCTAAACCGCCGGTTGAGATCCCAACCGGGGCAGTTCAGACCTGCTATTTACCGGGATCAGTTTTCAAGTCCCGCGATTGAAAACCCGACCTCCCGAACTCGGTATTTCACCAAACCTTCCAGATTTACTTAGTATATCATTGAGCTCATTTTAATACAAAAACATTTACTGTTTGACTCCCCGAAATGGTACTTTACAAATTAGACGGGTTATGCATTAAACCCCTTTTGACCCATTTTCACTAAATACAACCCGTACAACTTCCGTGTTACATCAAACTTGGCCAAATTCATTAATTTAACATAACAAACATGTTCCAATGACACTTGACCCATTTACAATCCAAAATGGGTATGTTTACACTAAATCCAAACGCCCCTTTAACTTTTACTAAAAACACTTCAACACACTTTAACATACCAAATGACTACCAAATCGTTATACAACTCTTGGCATACAATTTGACACTTTTCTACTCATTAACAAACATTACTTGACTCACGGGGGTACAAACTTTACACACGAGCTCGGTATTCTACCTAAGCTCCTAAACACATACTACCTTTAATCCTTCCGTATGATTGAACCATACTCCTTATTCCACGCCATCCAAAATCACAAGAACCTACAAAAGGTTAGACAACTAAACCATAAGCTTTCGCTTAGTAAGTAAAACGACCATAACATATCATTATACTTCAATCCACACATAAGCCTCATATACATAAAACACTTACTTGACGGGCTTACTACTCCGCATCTCATCTAACACATAACATCAACTTATCACATAAGCCATATTCATCACATCACTTAAGCATATTCAAGTCCATATTGCTTGACATCAAACATCCATAACACATATATGATAGAAATCCATATAACACATGTTATCATCATTTTACTTACCTTAGCTCCAAGCTAAGCACATCAAGGCCTCATCATCAACCTTATCATCATCATCATTGTAAACACCCTAAATCATAACATCATACAAACACTTAACACATAACATAATAATCATAACAATGGTTTATACAACCATTAGCTTATCTCTAACAACTCTAATCATCATATAATCATATATTGATTATATGATGATCAATCCCACTATTTACTCATCTCTCTCAAGTTAGGGTTCATAAACCCTAACTTCTCAATTCATTAATTACACTAGATATAGAGATTACTTACTTGGGAAATCAAGCTAGGAATCATGCCATTGAATAACCATATTCAAACCATTATCATAGCACCTCCACCTTCATCATTTCCCTCTCTTTTCTCTTATGGAACCGGACTTTTCACACTCTTGAATAATATGGAAAAGTCTAGACTTTCCTGGATATAATTATCTAGGCACAAGTTTGGGCTAAAAGCAAAAATGGCCCCTCAAGTCTCTTTGCTTCTATTTTCGCCACAATAACTTATAACACATTTAACACTTGTCAACCTAAGTCCCTTTAGTTATGCATCATATTTTATATATAACGACATTAGTCATATTTTGACTATTAGGTTTGACCACAATGCAACATTCATTGACTGGCCAATCAAATAAGGACTTTATCCATTGTAACACCCCCAATTCAATGATGCTGCGGAATTCAAACTGGGTGTTACTCGACGGCACAACAGTCATAATAATAGAAAACGATCTCTAACTGAGTAGTTTTAAAAAGGATTTATCATTCAATTAATATATCAGAGTTTACAAGATAGGTCCCAAAAGGTTCCATGTTTACAAAATACATCAATATAAAGTCATTTGATGTCGTTTTGAATGATAAAATAAGTTATAGCCTTTTTGATTTACTCTGTGCCCCTCCGTGGCATCCTTGATCACTTATGCACCTGAAATACATGCTTAAAACTGTCAACACAAAGGTTGAGTGATATTCATAGAGTTTGTTATAGAGTTGAACACAATATGTTGGTAGCGTGAGTTATAAATTCACACTCGTGGTTTGAAAACAAAACAGTTATTATTATCCACTAATCTCATGTAACCAATACATTAACGTGTGCCAATATCGATCGGCTGATTGCGACTTAGGTTTGGAGTAATGTCTTAGAATACAAAGATGAGCCTATATATGCCTTGCATTTTGTTCATGATGTAGTACTTAGTGTGTCAGGTAGGTTGTTGTATAAAGATGGTTTATGAAACATGTTTAGTTTGTATATCTCGTACTACCGTTCGGGCCATCATGATTCAGAGGTCATGTAGCAAACGTTCGAGGAGCTAGGACACTTTAATTCGTAAATCCAGCAACTCGTCGATCCGTTTACCCAAATGAAACCCCTCACATAAAGCTCCCTAGTGTTGTAGTATCTAACCATTGATTGTGTGGATCCATTCGGGTGGTCTTGGATCTTGAAAGATCAAGAAACCCATTTGAGTTAGTTGGTAGAGAGAAGTTTTAGAGAGAGAGGGAACTATGTGAAAACCTGAATATTAGATTAATGTGTGAAGAGTTCCAACCCTTCCCAAGTGTGGGAAGGGGTTTATATACTTACTACTATTTGGTGCCCCTAGTGGGCTGTGGAGTGAGCTGACAGTGGGGAAAGCCCCGACCCACTCCACAAATATAAATACGACTAAGCTAATACTAATATTACTAATAATACTAAACAAATATATATAAGCCTACGAGCTATATAAATGCTAATTAGATGCTCGGGGTGACCGAACCTTCATATGAATATTTATATTCCTAACAATCTCCCCCTAAGGGAGGTCACCCCGGAAATAATAACTTGAATTCTAGCATTTTGTCTTCTGAACTTGTCTTTATAGCTCGTAGTCTTTGATTCTTCAAAGTCTTGTATCTTTGTGCATTCAGCAGTGTTCGTTAGATGACTGTTTGATTGTCTTGGATGATCTTTGAGTATTCTTCGACTTTATCATCCAACATTTGTTTCCAAGTCATCTTTCAGCAGTATGTTTCCATGTGATGTGTTATTCTTTGAGCCGACATGCTCACACTATTTGGTGTCATGATCTTTAGCATCAGAGTTTGCGGAAGCCGTGTAAAAGGTCTTTTAGGTTGATCATGACATTCTTGAGTTACAATGATGATGTAGTGTGAACATGTGGTAGAGGATTGGCATCTTTACTGCAACCAGCTACAACCGCATTCAGCTGCAACTTCAATCAGCTACAACCGCAAACAGCTGCAACAGCAATCAGCTACAATCGCCAGAAGTTCCTGCATACGACAGTTAGCAATAAAACATCCGGTACTTACAGGTTCGGACTTCGAGATTGTTAACAGCATAGTGTGAAAACTCTCTCTAATCCTTACCAAGACCGTTCCTAATCGAAAACCCACAGAGGGCTTTTTAAGATCGAACCGTAGCACATCAACGATTAGGTGAGTCGCTGGAGATCACTCCACGACTGTAGACCGTTAGAAACTGTCGTGACCACTAAGCGTAATCCATAAAGAATTACCGAAGTGACCTACTTTCAGGGCTGCTTGATGTTGACCCTGGCAGGAATTTCCATTCAATCATTGAGAATTACATTTGTAAATTCTCTCATAAATGTTCTGGCAGATTGCTAAGATCTGCGTAGGACTCTTAAGTTTACAACTGGTGTCCTTAATGTTGAACACCCAGTGTAGAAGTAATTCGTGTTCCTATGAGATCTTTTTATGCATCTCGTGGCTCTAGACTCTATAGTGCATTTTGATTTAGTGAGCGGAGGCTGGAGAGGACTGCCACCTATTCAATATCATCTAACTCGGAGTGAGAGAGACGATAGGAATGTATTGAACTCCGTGACAATTGAAACAAGAGTCCTTTGAGGGACCTTGAGTGGCTAAGGAGGGTTGTGCAGCGTATCACTGGGTCCATGATACTTTGTCTTCAATGCCAGCAATCAACTAAGTGATTCTGACAGCATATGTATTGACCCGGTTTCTGCCTAAGTTGTAAGGAGGGCTATTTCTTTTCACCCTTTATCTTTACAATTCTTTTTCATTCTTCAACCCCTTCAGTGCTTACCGAGACTTCATAACTAGCACCTTGTTGGGTTTGTTCCAGTACTAGCTCCATCTTAGTCGGCACTTTTCCCTTATCCACTTTTCTCCTTTTTAATCATACCTAAGGACTTCTACACTAACTAGTGGATTGTCCCTGGGTAGATCCCTCCGGCTCTGGCGGGATCGTAGGAACTTGAGCCTAACCTAACCATCCTTATAACTCCATGCATTGATTAAAATGGTTGGTCTTTGGTGTACTTCCACGATAGCCATAAACCAACTCTTTGAAAAATCTCTCAAAGTGTTCATGATTCTAAAACACATTTTTGCAAACACTTGAGAGTTTTATATTTTTCAAATGCTCCCCCTCAACATGTGCTCAAATGATTGTTTTATAAATTTGCACATGTCAGGTGAAGCTCGCACTTTTGAATTGATTGATTTTCCAAGAACATGATCATCGCGAGACACGCTTACATCACTAGTAAACTAGCTTGAAATTATTACCCGTCCAGATCACATTCAAGGAAGATCGCTCGAAATCGGTACATTCTACTCAGACACGTCCTTTGCGAGACACGCTTACATCACCAGATAAACTGGCTTGAAATTATTACCCGTCCAGGACATGTCCTTTCGACTACTGACTTTAGCTATCGTCAATTCATTGGTGAAGTCTGAGCCTTGCACACATAAGATGCATGCCAAATCCTTTGCTCCCCCTCAATAAGTGCATTGGTATACAAAAGAGTTTAGCACTTACTGGAGAGCTTACTTTCTCATCCAAAACATTTTGCTCCCCCTCAATATGTGCCTTGGTATACAAAAGAGTTTAGCACATATGGGAGAGCTCACACTTAAATCCAAAACATCACATTTTCATCAGGTTTCATATTTAAATCACATTCTCTCCCCCGATCAAAAATTTCAAACCTTTTGAGATTTGTGATCCCAATTGATTTAAATAATTTAGAAAAACATGGGAGAAAATGTGGTCAGGTTTAACATGTTCTGATGATGAAACATACTTTGCTCCCCCTTAATCTAAGAGGGAGATTCACTGCTCATTTTGCACAAGATAACATTTATGACACAATTGATATTGACCTTTTGCGCAGATGATGTGATCTTCCGCTTTTCTGAAGGAGTCATTGGTCAACATCGATTATCCATCCACCAACAAGAACGTCCAAGAATTGTAGATCCCCACTTGGCGAGATCGGAACAAATATTGCTTTGTTTCACTGAAGGTGGTGGAGGTGAAGGTGTTGTTGTTGTTGTTGCTGAAGTTGTTGTTGAGGTGAATTTCGAGCCAATCAATAGAGTTTGATCGTCTGATCAAATGGTTAGAATGGGAACTGGTACATTCATTTTGGCTATGGAATCTGCATAAGAATATCAACACAGATATACATACATGCAGACGCACTATTCCTAAATAGCTACCCTTCAGCAGCTTGCCACATTATAAAACCAAGTTCATCTTATAATCAAACCATAATCAGGAACTACGTCAAACCACTATCTAGCATGAAGAGCAAATAGCAATCATGAACATGGCAATTCACACGGATTTCAATATTCAATTCAGGATCTTAGGAACATGATTCTAACATAATAGCAATCTACCTAAGCGAATCCTGAGAACATATGCACAATATCAACAACCATTAAGCAGCAGAGACAAACAACATTTGAAACTCATTCATTTAGATCATACAAATGCCAGTGGAGTATTCAAAAACATCAAACACAACTGGTTTTCTAACATCTTTTAGGTTTTGAGTCTTAAAGCATTTTGGGGATTATACGAGGATTCCAAAGTAACACAAATGAACCTTCTAGATACATAAAGCTAGGAAACTATAGGCAAGTTGCACATAATGTCCTAAACTTTCTAGCAACTAACACACTTGGTCATTTGATATATTTAAGCAAGATCCTCTTCAAATAATTCCCCATTAACTACAAAACCATTTCTAACAAGTATGATTTAACCAATAAATCCGTTTGATGATATAAAATTTGAATTCACTCTCCCCCTCAATCAATGACCCGTATTCTAGTTGAACCTCAACTAAAATCACGCTTAACCCCACAACTCATCAAACAAGAACTGTCGTGAGGTTTTGTAGTCGTTGATTGAGTGACAAATTTTATGCATAATCCAAGTTTAAACAAATTTCATACAACACATGTTCACCAAGTGTCTCACAAATAATTTTCAGAAGAATCATAGAATGAAAACTATTTGTATGCAAAGAAGACTTCTCTTCTTTTTCAAGAAATGATGCACTGAAACGTACATCAGATCGAAGAAACATGGATATAAAGTAATCCATGCCCAGGTGAACATCACCCAGTTGGAGGAACAGCCGTCTTTTTGGCGACGTGCTTTCCCCAATATGAAGCGCGGGTTGCTATCTAAAGTAATAGCAAGCCATTTAGACATGTTTTAATAATCCATTTTAACTTCTGCTCGAGCTTCATTTAAAGACCCGTGCCATTATTGAATGACATTTCTAAGTCCGTAAATGTTATCGATAAACAGAAGACATGCCTAGGTGAAACTATTTTTGGTATTTTCTATTTTTTTCAATTTTTATGGTTTTTCTGGTTTTACGTTTCTCTATTTACAATTTGCAGGAGTTCTATGTATCTATTTACAAAAAAATGGTATAAGATATGAAAAAGAATGTAAGAAGCAAAATATATACAAGGATACGAACCAGAATCCATTACTCCTCAGCATTCTGAATCATCTTCGCATTCATCACTTGACTTGCTGAAGAGCAATGTGAGCACTTTCAATCAGGGAATGATTCTGGCTTTTCACTCTCCCCTAATTAGTGCTCTCCCCCAATCTGACAACCTCTGACGATCACCCATAATAGGAAGAAGACTTTGGATGAACGCCCGAAATATGAAGAAGTCTTTTGATAACCAAATGCATGCCGTCTTTAATCTTCTAACACTCCCGTCCTAGAGTGACTCCGTCAAAAACCTTAGGCAACTTTTCGGTAGTTTAAGTTGAGCCTCAACTGAAATCTAGCTTAACCCCACAACTCATCAAACAAGAACTGTCATGAGGTTAAACTAGACCACAATTTTAAGCCCAGTAACAACTTGATTTCAGCTTAACCTCACAACTCATCAAACAAGAACTGTCATGAGATTAGGTTAAAATCAAGTTGGACCTAACCTTAAACTACGGAACAACTTGAACCTAACTTAACTCCACAACTCATCAAACAAGAACTGTCATGGGATTAAGTTAAATATCAAGTTGTAAGAAAAGAGCTCAACATTCTTGAATGTAGAGAAGACTGAAGACTCGACCTTCTTCAAGATTGCCCAATGTGGAGGAACAGAATACCAATCTTCTTTATCTCACCCAATGCCTTCCAGTAACCTTACATGTAACCCATCAGCCCGCAGCGTACACATGAGATGATAACTCCCAACAGAGAATGAAGAATAGACTGATGACTCGACCTTCTTCAGTCTTTAGTATAACACCAAAGTAACAAGTTGAACCACTGATCATCTATAGAATGTATCCATATTTGGATATTAAGCCCTGATCACGTGAACCTGTTGTGCGTCCTTGATGTACACATTCTCTCTCCCCTGATGGTTACGATTAATCAGCACATCACGTAGCAGTGAAACGATAATACCCAGGTAACAAGTTGAACCACTGATCATCTACAGTATTTATCCATTCTGGATATTAAGCCCTGATCACGTGAACCTGTTGTGCGTCCTTGGTGTACACATTTCTCTCCCCCATGATGTTTACGATTAATCGAAATCATCATCATGATGTGTACATGTAGCCTGATGACGTTTACTTGAAGCATTGACTAGAAACCCATTGTTGCTGATTAGACCAACCCGTGAGACTTTGTCGATTAGCATTCCATGACCATGTTCTTCAACACCTTGATAGACGGAAGAAGTAGTGTTGGAGAACCATGGTTTGCACGACTCCTGAACTGACGTATTCAGGAGTCGTATGACCATTCCTCAATCATCAACCAACATGTAGAATAATATTCACCCTTTCCCCCCCTCAAAAATTGCATATGCCTGGCAACTGCAACTTTTTGATGATTGAACTTGTGAATATGAATACCATCAACGATAAGTGGCTCCGCTTGACGGTTCTTGAAGACTGACATGTTGTTTATTCACTCTTTCCCCCCCTCAAAAATTGCATATGCCTGTCAACTGCAATTTTTGGTTGAACAAGTGAATAAGAATATACTCCAATGTGCGCCGATCCACTTGAAGACTGAATAAGCACGGAAAGAGCATGAAACTTGTTGATGATAATGGCCATAAATAAGAAGATTCCTCTTCTTTTGAAGATAAAGTGCACTCAAGCGTACACTTTTCTTTTCTTTGAAGAATGAGGCCTGAACTGAGGTATTCAGACGTCATTTGATGAAGAACGAGGCCTGCACTGAAGTGTACAGACGTCATTATGTTGAAGAACGAGGCCTGCACTGACTTGTACAGACGTCATAATGATGAAGAACGAGGCTTGAACTGCTGTGTTCAAACGTCATTATCTCTCTCTTTACTTCTTCTCTCATCTAACTCGTTACCAACCCCATTATCATTCTGTCGGCTTGATGTCGTGACCACTGATGGAGAAAACCCAATATGATGAACTTGATACTGAAGTAATATAACCCGAACTTGTGACTTAAACTTGTACTAATGCGTGACAAAGAGCGGTGTAGAGACTTCGTGCAACATCGAATCCCTAAGTACTCTATACTCTTCAACCAACCAACCATCAAGTGTAAGACGTACATCACCTCTTGGATATCCACAACTTCGTGTGACACTGAGCACTACAACGTGACTCCTTAAAGTGATAGTTATTTTGTAATAGGGAGAAAGAAAAAATAACTAGACATCCAAGTCCTTGTCATTGTATTGAAATCTCGAACAAGGATCTCGAAGAATCTTCATCCAACCTCCCCGATATCTTCAGATGCTAAGTACACGCACCCATGAAATTTCACTTCAGCCTCAAATAAATAATACTGAACTAACCCCGTAGTCACATCTTGACAGTTAAATGCCTCGATCCAGCCATTTGTGATGTTATAACTGAACTTCTGATAATGGTTTTAACCCGATCCTGGTCAAGAGCGCATAGCGCATCATCACGGGATTTTACAAATCTATGATTTAATCCGAGAAATAAGTTCTTTCTCGGGATTTTACAAAATCAAGAAGAAACCGTGAGGTAGTAACAGATTGAATGTGGCGTGACTGATTTGGTTTTAGGTGAACATCAGTTTGGGTAAAGAATATCTTGAGAATAACAGATCACATCACAAATTATAAAACCTTTGGCCAACTAACCAACCTTGAACACAGATTAGAGACCACATGAAGAAGGAAACCCGACGTACCAATACTGAAACCAGAAGAAGAAATCCCCAAATTTGTAACTTAAGCTTGCACTAATGTTGGAAGAACGGTGTAGAGAATTAATGCTCCAAGCAGATCTCTAAGTGCTCAATACCCAACCAAAGTATGAGACATTAACACCTCTTACGATTATCCACAACGACATCGGCGTGTGACACTGAGTACACCAGTAACTCTTAAGTGATAGTTACCCCGACTGCTGGTAACTAGATAACCCAAGTCTTCAACTTAAATTTTTCGCACGAGCAAGTTATCATTGAAAGTCATGCATCCAACCAACCCCGACTTCAAGATAAAATAAGTAGACGCCTTCGAGAACTACAACTTCAATCACAAATAAAGAATACCAGATTAACTTCGTGGTCATCTTGTGCTGTTGACTAGCCAGAAAGGAAAAGAAACATGCGCAAATTCTTAGAAGAGCCCATGACTCATAGTCAGTCCTATCAAACAAAGCTGTCTGATCCAGCTACTTGGATGTGGAATAGTTGTCGTACTGTGTACAGGATTTTACAGTTCTTGAGATTTATCTGAGAAATGTATTCAAGAACTAACTGCACAACAGTAAGTATCAAACTGCTGTAGACTGAACCACTGAATCCTGAATCGCTACGATCTGACCCGCTGTAACCGACACTGCTAAGATTCACATCGCTGGGGACGGAACTTCTAGGAAACTTGCGATAATTCTCCCCCTCAAAAAGGACATGAAATGACCTTTTTGCCAAAGCTGAGAGTCCGTGATGTTTGTGAATTTGTCAGGCACAAAACATGGAAAGAGACAAATGAAACTACTGCAACGAAGAAGGTGATTCAGACTCTCTTGTAGTAACCCCTTGCTTTCCTCATCATCAATGGTTTAGTAGATTTACAATTCATTGAAGCTCGTAATGTGCCAAAACCACTTGATGAAATGCATATGACTTTAAAGTGAGTAAAAGGTTAACACATGTCTCCAAACAGATCACCTCTTGTCTTAAAGCCTGACTACCTCTTGAGAAGATCTCGAGCAACAATCCCATTAGAAGCTTGAGAGACAACAATCACTTGATGAAGCTTGATAAAGAACAAGTCCGCGACTTAAACTTGCACTAAATTATGATTTAGAACCTATATTGAGCACAACAACGTAACTCCTTTAAATATAGGTAGTGATATATACCCAACCTTCCATCCTTAATTGTATATGTCCACTTCATGAACATCCAAGTCTAATCACCTTAAATTGCAAATTGTGATTTAGAACCTATATTGAGCACAACAACGTAACTCCTTTAAATATATAGGTAGTGATATATACCCAACCTTCCATCCTTTATTGTATATATCCACTTCTTGAACATCCAGGTCTAATCACCTTAAATACGCTTGAGCAAGGGTCAACAAACATCATGCATCCATCCACCCCGAGATGCTTGTGACACTAAGTACACCAACCCGTGAATTAACAAACCAACCAAGTTACCATAATTTCCCAATTCCTGCTGATCTTGAAGCACAAACTTATCCCGAAAAAGCAGTCAAACCCCGTAAGTTTCATTATGTCTACATCCAAGTCTAGCCTACTTGTCCAAAATTAATTTCACGGGATTTTACATCTCTTGAGATTTAAACCGAGAAATCGAATCTTTCGCGGGATTTTCTAAAAACTACAAGAGAAACCGTGAAATCAACCAGAATACCCAAGAGTGAGGTGCAATACCAATCTTCGAAATTCAAGTCACAAAAGTCAAATCACAACATGATCAAATTGCAACAGGCCAAGTCACAGATTGTCAAATTGCACCAAGACAGATTGCGATCAACCAAATCACAATAAGTCGAATCGCAAGTGTTAACTCGCAACGTCATATCGTAACTGGTCAAATAGCAATCCGTCAAGTCGCAATAGGCCAAACACGCAACTTGACAAATCACAATTAATCACATTGCAATCTGTCAACTGTAACTCAACTCGTAAACATCAAATTGCAGACTCACTTAAATCGCGGGCACCAATAGGACAATGCTGCCACATCCACACCTCTGTAATCTCCTTCACATTTAAAAACCCAAATACTAGCCTTGAAGTATGAATTCTTTTAAAATGTTGTAGATCATACCACTCTTTATCACCAATACAATTAAAGACTCACAAAAAAAAATTGCGTGTCTCAACATAATGCTGTTAACACCTTGTTAGCAATTTTAAGCCCACATCCAACAATCCAAACACTACATATATACCATAAGCCCACATGATTCAAGAGTAAGCCCAATCCAATGCCATACCTGTTGTGCGTCACGTCCTTGCATAATCATTCACGGCCCAAGTCCATTTCTCTCTTAACCCTAAACAAATCCGGTATTTAACTCCCTTTTACACACAACTTTAACCCTAATCCCTTACACTCTGTTCCCGAGTATAAAATGGAAAGAAGAGAAATGAAGAGAAGAAAAAAGAAGAGAAAAGAAGAGGAGAGGAAAAAAAATTAATTTTTAATTTTGTGTTCCCGAGTTTGAAAGAAAGGAAGAGAAATGTTAGCAAAAAAAGCTTTAAAATGAACTTCTCTCCAAATCATCCCAATTTGGGAAGAAGATTAGGAGAGAAGTTTTGGCATAATTTTCTCCCCTCTTCTCTTCTCTTCTCTCCAGAAAAAACTCGGGAATGCAATTTTTTTTGAATTTTCTCTTCACTTCTCTTCTTTTATCTCCAAATAAAAACTCGGGAACAGAGTGTTATTAATATACTCCGCCCCCTCTCCTCTTAACAACTTCACACCCAAACCCTAATAACAACACATCCGCCCCTTCATCATTTCTAACCGACTCTCATCCACAAACCCTAATCTTAATCATAATCAAATCCGCCCCCTTTACCTTCATTATGCTCCAAATGCATCTTACCTCCCATCAAATTTAAACAAAACTCGTCTCATCTCATCATCAACATCCAACATCAAAACTCATCAATGTCATCAATCCGAATCCACAAGCCCCTGAACCTTTGTTTCTTTCGGTTGTTGCTCGTATTCAAATCGAGAAGGCGTTTTAGAGGCTTCACCGTCCTAAGTGGGGTCACGGTAGGTTCGACTGTTGATTTACATTTATATTCATTGTTTTCAACGAGCCGAAGATAAGGAAATAACATACTTGTTACCTTTCTTATCTTTAGATTCGGATAGTTAATTGAAGTGATTAGCTTCAAAAATTTGATCTATGATGATAATGTTCAATCTTACGAGTTTATTGAAAGATCTTTGAGAGGGAATTTGAACAAACTGAGATCATTGTTATTAATCGTTAATGTTTTGAGTCTTAGTATCGTTCGATTGGAGATGAAGGTTTGGATTTGTGAGTCGTTTTAGTTTATTTGAGCCAATAGAAGGAGTAGTGATGACGCATTAGTTGTTGTTTGTAAATGTTAGGATTTGTTGATGTTGACAGTGAAATCGTTGTTGTTGTGTCTTTAGGATATGTTGTAATTTGTGAGAAATGTTGTACAATGACTTGTTCTACATCTTGTTCTATCATATTGTGTTTGCAACTAGTTGATTAGAGTGGATTAGACACAAACTGCGTCTGTGCAAACACACAAGCCGTATACATGTTAGAGACACAAACCGAGTTCGTGATTATACACAAACCGCGTACACCTCATGTACACAAACCGAGTCCATGACAAACCGAGTCTATGACAAACCGTGTCAATGACATAGTATACAAACCGAGTCCGTGATTTTGCAGACAAACCGAGTATACAATGTATACACAAACCGAGTTCATGGTAAAACAGACAAACCGAGTCTGTGACTGTATGGACAAACCGAGTCCAGGGTTAAACAGACAAACCGAGTCTGTAAGCCAATAGACAAACCGCGTCTTTGACCAGTCAAACCAGTCACTTTCGTACTTTCCATAAAATCCGGATCTGTGTTTTTCTCTTTGACCAGTCAAACATACAAACCGCCTTCAAGAACAATTAACACTCTTTGGACACCAGCAGCAACTATGACCATTATACCAAGAACCACTAACCACCAACAATTTCATCATCCAAGTAGTGATAGACATGTAGCCCAAAGTGAAAACTTTTGGCTAGATCGTAGCAACCCTAAATTGTTAATATCCAAAATGTAAATTTTCAAACAAAGCTAGATTCAAGAAAAATTTAGTTTCGGACAAAAGAAAACAGGTAGGATAACATGGTACGAACCAAAACCAAAATAAAAGAATGCCTTCACCATGAACCGTTAAACCCAACAGTTGACCAACGAATCATGAAACACCAAAAAGAAATGACCAGCCAAATTCATGAACATTGTTCGAACCATGCAACTAAAATAGATACCACAAATCAAGGCAAACATATAAATAAATTTGAGGCCCACTATGAAATGAAATATAGCACATAAACCAGTTTGACAAAATGAGAACCAAGAAAGTGAGTAACAATTGTTGACCATCGAAGACAAAGCAGTAATAATACTAAACAAGTGAAGCCCACAAGCACAAAAGTCAAAAAGTGATTCGAACAAAAATGTGAGTAAAACAGTTTGTATAAAATGATTCGAGACAAGAAAAATGAGACCAACACACAATCAGACCGAACCTAACCATGGCTCTTGATACCAATTGTAAGATCTAACCATTGATTGTGTGGATCCATTCGGGTGGTCTTGGATCTTGAAAGATCAAGAAACCCATTTGAGTTAGTTGGTAGAGAGAAGTTTTAGAGAGAGAGGGAACTATGTGAAAACCTGAATATTAGATTAATGTGTGAAGAGTTCCAACCCTTCCCAAGTGTGGGAAGGGGTTTATATACTTACTACTATTTGGTGCCCCTAGTGGGCTGTGGAGTGAGCTGACAGTGGGGAAAGCCCCGACCCACTCCACAAATATAAATACGACTAAGCTAATACTAATATTACTAATAATACTAAACAAATATATATAAGCCTACGAGATATATAAATGCTAATTAGATGCTCGGGGTGACCGAACCTTCATATGAATATTTATATTCCTAACACTAGTGTTGTAGTATTTGATAGAAAATATATTTTGCTTATTTGATTATATGACACATTAAGAGTTTATAAATACAATAAATAAACTTAACAAAGTCCATAAGTATTTAAATCATGAACATAATATAAGGACCATATATAGCATGAAATAAAGGTAAGAAACATATAAATGATATTGAGCAAGAGTGGGTGTTAGTGTTCTTACAACTTTTGGCTTTCACTTAAGAAAGGAAATCAAGGATTTAAGAACAAGAACTAGAACAATTCCTCCCTCAGAATCCTTAAAAACCTGAAACCAAATTAAGATTATAACGACGTCTTTTTGGAAACCCAAAGTTATTCGAAGATTAAAACGACGACTTGTTGGAAACTTGAAGCTATTCGAAGATTATAACGACTTCATTTTGAAGAAAAGAGGATCAAAACCTAGTTTTCTTTCAAGAACACAAGATTTTTCTTTCAAAATCTATAAGAAGTGCCCTTAGGGTTTAGGACTTTAGGTTATAAGAAAGGAGGGTGCAAGTTTTAATGAAGGTTTAGGTTAGTATTTATAGGAAGCATTTAGGGTAGTTTTGTAAATACATTATTACACATGTAATGATCTAATGAATCAAAGGCTAGGATCAAGCCACCAAGGGGTGACTCCCCCCTTGATATGGCGGTTTGAAATGGCTAGGGAGGATGACTTGGTCAATTTTTGGTGTTATCCTGTTTACGGAGTGAGTTTTGGCTCCGTTAATCGTTAACCGTAAGTTATTAGGCCACGAAACGTAAAACCGGGTATCGTAAAAATACGAAACTTGAAAGAATGATTAAACTTGTCAATATACTCCATAATAAAATATAAAATGAGTGGTAAGTTCAATCGGGTTGCTTAAACCCTGTTAAAACTGGAAACGCGGGTCTAAAACGCGTAATACGTAAAACGTACGAAAGTTGCGTAAAATTGAGAAAAGTAAAATGTAACTTTTCTAATATGACGATAATGGGTTAAAATTGCCTATAATGTCTAGACTGGGCTCAGTCTAGTGTTGGTTGGTGTTAAACGTCTTTTAGACCTAAAACCGTAAGCCTAAAAATCAAGGAATGATTTATAAACTCAAAGAACGATTTAATGGTCAATGGAGGAGGGAAAGTATGTTGACTTTTTCAACAATATAAAAGCTTCTAAATGCCTTAGAAAATATGGTGCAGGTGAAGGCTAAGGTTGCGGATAAGTGAGAGTGCTTAAAACGCAAGTTTAGTTCTGCAAGACACAAGGTCTATTTGGTAACATTTTGAATTAATTATCAAAAATTCCCTAATTAATTGTGAGTGTTCTAAACATTAATCTGATGCGAGGAAAATTGACGCAGTTGGTTTTCGTTATGCGCAGGATGTTTAAACGACGTTTAAACCAAACGTATAATTTCTTAATAATTTTTGCGAAAATGACCCGACAAGCGTCAAACTTTTATTTTGTCATAGAAATAATTTATCTCACGAGAATATGAAATAAAATTTTCGAAAATGAATAGTGCAAGTGAATAGTAAAATGAATAGTAAAAATTTCGAGAATAGAAGTTAACCTGAAATGCGAATTGTTACAGTCTCCACCCCTTAAGAGAGCTCCGTCCCAGAGATCACTTTGCTTTAGGTGTAGAAACATTGTTGGTAAAAAGATGTGGGTATTTCTAACGTATCTGGTCCTCTCGTTCCCATGTGTATTCTGGACCACGTCGTGAGTACCAACGAACCTTGACAATTGGAATTCGGCTTTGTTTGAGTTGTTTGACCTCTCGGTCCATGATTTCTACTGGTTCCTCGATGAATTGAAGATCGTCATTGAGTTGGATTTCATCGAGTGGTATGACGAGTGATTCGTCTGATAAGCATTTCTTCAGATTAGATACATGAAAAGTGGGGTGTACACTACTGAGTTCGGATGGAAGCTCAAGTCTGTACGCCACTGGACCAACCCTGGCTAGGATTTGGAATGGTCCGATGTATCTTGGTTTTAGTTTTCCTCGTTTACCGAATCGTATTAAGCCTTTCTAAGGCGATACTTTTAACATAACCCTATCTCCGACTTGGAATTCTAGGGGTCTGCGTCGCATGTTGGCATAACTTTTCTGTCGATCTCTTGCGGGTTGAAGTCGATTCCTAATTTGTACAATCTTCTTCGTTGTTTCACGAATGAGTTCTGGACCAGTGAGTTGAACATCTCCCACTTCGGCCCAACAGGCAGGTGAACGACACATTCGGCCGTAAAGCGCCTCAAATGGTGCTGCCTTGATACTTGTGTGATAACTGTTGTTGTAGGAGAATTCGACTAATGGCAGGTGAGTATCCCATCCTTTTCCAAAGTCAATTATACAAGCTCGAAGCATGTCCTCCAGCGTTTGAATGGTTCGTTCACTCTGACCATCGGTCTGAGGGGGATACGTTGTACTCATGTCTAGCTTTGTTCCAAAGGCGTCTTGGAGTAACTGCCAGAAGTTTGAGATGAATCTACCGTCCCTGTCAGATATGATAGATATTGGTGCACCATGTCTCGAGACTACTTCTTTAATGTACAGTCTGGTTAACTGATCCATTTTGTATGTCTCTTTAATTGGTAAAAAGTGCGCGGACTTTGTGAGACGATCAACTATGACCCAGATGGAGTCATAACCGCTTGATGTCTTTGGAAGCTTGGTAAGGAAGTCCATTGTAATTCGTTCCCATTTCCACATAGGAATCTCGGGTTGTTGTAATGGACCGGATGGTTTTTGATGTTCGGCTTTTACTTTGGAGCATGTAAGACATTTGTCAACGTATGTTGCAATATCGGCTTTCATGTTTGGCAACCAATAGAGTTGTTTAAGATCCTGATACATCTTATCAGATCCTTGATGTACGGAATATTTAGATTTATGGGATTCGTGCATGATCAAGTCTCGTAGGCCACCATAAAGTGGTAACCAACTTCGACCTTCGAAGCATAGAGTTCCGTCTGAACGGGTTTCGAATTTCTTCCGTATCATGCCATCTAACTTTTCCTTTTTGATGTCTTCTTGTTTCACCGCTTCAGCTTGAGCGTGAAGAATTTGAGCGGGAAAATTAGAGTTTATGGTAAAGACTAAGGCTCAGACTCGTAATGGTTTAACCCGTTCCTTTCGGCTCAGGGCGTCGGCTACTACGTTTGCCTTTCCTGGATGGTAGCGAATGTCGCAATCGTAATCACTTAGTAATTTCAACCATCGACGTTGCCTCATGTTTAGTTCTTTTTGGTTCAAGATGTGTTGAAGACTTTTTTGATTGGTGAACACAGTACATCTAGTACCTTATAGATAGTGTCTCCAGATTTTTAGTGCAAAGACTACAGCTCCTAACTCTAAGTCATGAGTGGTGTAGTTTTCCTCATGTTTCTTGAGTTTTCGTGAAGCATAAGCCATGACTTTCTCATGTTGCATCAACACGGCACCCAAACCTTGGTGCGATGCATCACAATAGACTACAAAATCTTCGATCCCATCTGGCAATGCTAGAATAGGGGCACTACAAAGTTTTTGTTTGAGAATTTGGAAGGCTTCTTCTTCATCTTCGTTCCAAATGTACTTCTTGTTTTTCTGGGTTAGCTGGGTCAAAGGTTTTGCTATTGAGGAAAATCCTTCGATAAACCTTCGGTAATACCCAGCTAGTCCTAGAAATTGACAAATTTCTGTAGGTGTGGTAGGTGTTGGCCAATCTTTGATAGCTTCAATTTTAGCGGGATCGACATGTAAACCAGTGTTGTCAATCACATGCCCAAGGAATTGTACCGAACGAATCCAAAATTCACATTTTAAAAATTTCGCATACAATTTCTCTTCCTTGAGTAACCCTAAAATTGTTCTTAGATGTTGTTTGTGTTCTTCTTCGTTTTTGGAGTAGATAAGAATATCGTCGATGAATACTATCACAAATTTGTCTAGGTGTGGCTTACACACTCGATTCATGAGATCCATAAATACTGCTGGTGCGTTAGTCAACCAGAATGGCATTACTTGGAATTCGTGGTGACCATATCATGTCCTAAAGGCTGTTTTTGGAATATCTTCCTCACAAACCTTAACTTGATGGTAACCTGATCGTAGGTCAATTTTGGAGTAATAGGTTGAACCTTGTAACTGATCGAATAAATTGTCAATTCTTGGTAATGGGTATCGGTTCTTTATTGTTAACTTGTTTAGTTCACGATAATCAATGCACATTCGTAATGATCCATCTTTCTTCTTTACGAACAATACGGGAGCTCCCCAAGGTGAGGAACTAGGTTGAATAAATCCCTTGTCCGAAAGTTCTTGTAATTGATTTGATAGCTCTTGCATCTCTGACGATGCTAGCCTGTAAGGTGCACGGGCTACTGGCGTCGCTCCTGGTACTAAATCAATTTGGAATTCTATTTGACGATTTGGTGAAAGTCCGGGTAATTCTTCAGGAAAGACTTCGGGAAATTCACGTGCGATGGGAACATCTTCAAGATGTCTTTCTTCGGATTTCTTTTCGGTTACGTGTGCTAGGAAGGCATAACATCCTCTCTCAATGTATTTCAAGGTTTTGATACATGAGATGATATTTAATCGGGTTCCACTTTGATCACCACGGATGACCAAAGTTTCTTTGTCACAAGGAATGTGAACAACCCTTGCACCACAGATGATGTTAGCTTGATGTTTAGATAGCCAATCCATGCCGATGACTACATCAAAACTTCCAAGTTCGATTGGCATAAGGTTGATGTTAAATGGGTGGTCTAGGAGATTAATGGTACAGTCTGGGATCACAGTTTTAGTATTTACTAAGTTACCGTTAGCTAGTTCAATACTGTAATTTATGTTTAGAGTGATTTGGTGGGATACCAAGTAAAGGCACAATTCTAGTAGATAAAAAGCTCATATCAGCACCAGAATCGAATAAGACTTTAACAGGAATGTTATTGAGTGAGAACGTACCAGTAACCACATTCGGGTCCTGTTGTGGTTCACCGTTGCCCATGATGTAGGCTCTACCACGAGCACCTCCGCCTTGTTGACCCTGGTTTTGAGGACATTTGTTCCTGAAGTGTCCTTTTTCGCTGCACCCATAACATGTAACTATTGGCTGAGTGTTAGCTCCAGTGGCCCTGCTTTTACAATCCTTGGCAAGATGTCCCGGCTTTTGGCACTTGTTGCACTTGGCGGGGCAGGGACCTACATGATGATAGTTGCACTTAGTGCACTGATGTTGGGTCCCAGCATATCCACCTCCGGTTGGTGCAGCAACATAAGCCATTGCGGCTTCTTGTCTTTTGTTTTGGTGGTTATGATGGTTGTTGTTTCCTCCACGGTTTCCATCCCATGGTCGCTTGTTGTTGTTGTTGTTTCTATTGTTATTGTGGTAGTTGGAGTTGTTGGTGGTAGTGGTGTTGTTGTTGAGGTTTTGCTTTTGGGTAGCTCCCGATCGCACCACTTGATCCGTGAGATTGCGAGCCAATCGCATAGCTTCATCAAGTGCCTTGGGAGCGGATGCAGTCACGTTCCCTTGTGTGCTTGGTGGGAGTCCCCAGATATACCTTTCCAACAGTTTCTCAGTTGTTGAAACCATTGTTGGACATAGTATTCTTAACTCTTGGAATCGACGGTTGTAAGTTAGGATGTCATTCCCTTTAACAACAAGATTCCAGAATTCCACTTCTAACTTCTGAATTTCACTACGGGGGCAGTATTCTTTGATCATCATGTTCTTCAAATTATCCCAAGAAATCTTATAAACAGTTTCAATGCCCATTGGTTGAGATACCGAGTTCCACCATGATAATGCCTCATCCATTAGTGTACTGGTGGCAAATTTAACCTTATCCTCCCCGACACATTTGCTGATTGAAAATACTGACTCACATTTTTCAAACCAGCGGGTCAAACCTACGGCTCCTTCAGTACCCTTGAAATTAGTGGGTCTGCAGTTCAAATAGTCCTTGAATGTGCAGGCCTTAGGTACCGAATTCACATTTGGGTTTGGTCCTTCATTGTTAGGGTTAGATGTGTTATTCAGGGCAGCTTCAGCAGCTGCTGCAGCTACGGCTGCCCGTTCAGCTTCGAGTGCGGCTTTCACGCTATCGTTAACTAGTTTGTTGATGGCGGCTTGAGTCATTGTTGGTGGTGTACTCTTCTTTGGCGCCATGCTGCTATCATATAAAAGGTATGACATAAGTATAGATTTGCTAGAATAAGCATGATTTTTTGATGGAAATGATAGAATAATAATGTTGGAGGTTTAGATTATAACACATGATAATACAAAGCAAGAGTTTTATTCATATAACGTTGATTGATTACAAAAATCAAAACCTATTACAAGCTTCTTCAAAATTTACCAACTGATACTTTCAGTTTAGTAATTGCAACGTTTTACTACTGCTAGCTATTACATGGATTTTACAGAGTTTAGTAACTGAATCTATTCAGTTTAGTAGTACAAAAGATAACTACATTACTAGTCTAGTGCCAGTTGGAGGACTCAGATTGATTAGTGCTTCCATAAATGTTTTGCGCATCGACACTATCATTCGGGCGGATCTCATCGACTTCCCTTTGACGTAACCTTTGTTTCACGGCTTACAACTCGTTCTTGAGTTGGTATCGGTCAAAGTTGGCAACATCTAGTCGGATCTGTGCTGCCGTTAGGTGGTGTTGTATCGCGTGAATTTGGGCCGCGTCTTGGGCTTGAGCGTTTTCTACTCGCATAAGTCTATTCTTAATGTCATCCAAGCCGGTTAAAGGATCCAAGACCATATCCCCAACAAGTGTCAAGTCTTCCTTTACATAGCTCGAATCAAGGATATACATATCGAGGCGTTGCCGTGCATTAACGACTTCCATTTTGGCTGCATTAACCTTGGGTTCATAGTCATCCATTTGGCGTGTCATGTTGTGAAGTTTATGTAGAGCTAGGTCAAGGCCTTGTTTTAAGCAGTACACATCATACTGGGCAGAATTTATGAATGTAGGTTTGAGTTTGGATGATCCGCCGATTTCATATGTGGATTTTGGACCTCGAGTGGGAGTATTATGATTTGACTCGGAGGAGGATACGGAGACAGGAGGTGGTGAGGTTAATGGTGATAATGGTCGTACCACTGGTAGTTCCTCCTCTTCTTCCTCGTCTATGTCCATTTCGGGATCTTCGTCCGGATCTTCTTCCATTTCTTCCTCTTCGTCACTGATTAAATCCTCATAAGGTTCTTCCTCATTGTCATAATCAAGTGCTTCGAGATAGGGATCATTGAGTCCGGGAAGAAATGGCAAGTGATCGGGCATAGCGGGAATGTGTTCGGGTGATGGTGGTACAAACATGATGTCTACAATAAGGATTATGATGTTAGAATAAATCTAAAGCTTACGAGAAATGTTCGAATATGACAAGTGTGTATGTATCAATATGTTAATATGTTTGTGTAGTAATAAAATGTCTACGGAGAAATGCTCAAGTAAGGGTACATATATTCATATGCTAACATGATCGTCTGAAGGATGGAAGGCACGAAGAGCGGAAGGCTATAAAATGTTTTTGCTTGTAAAAGTGGTTATAGTTTAAGTCTCACTTAGACCCGTTTCTCTACAACCATGGCTCTGATACCAATCTGTAACACCCCCAATTCAATGATGCAGCGGAATTCAAACTGGGTGTTACTCGACGGCACAACAGTCATAATAATAGAAAACGATCTCTAACTGAGTCGTTTTAAAAAGGATTTATCATTCAAATAATATATCAGAGTTTACAAGATAGGTCCCAAAAGGTTCCATGTTTACAAAATACATCAATATAAAGTCATTTGATGTCGTTTTGAATGATAAAATAAGTTATAGCCTTTTTGATTTAGTCTGTGCCCCTCCGTGCCATCCTTGATCACTTATGCACCTGAAATACATGCTTAAAACTGTCAACACAAAGGTTGAGTGATATTCATAGAGTTTGTTATAGAGTTGAACACAATAAGTTGGTAGCGTGAGTTATAAATTCACACTCATGGTTGGAAAACAAAACAGTTATTATTATCCACTAATCTCATGTAACCAATACGTTAACGTGTGCCAATATCGATCGGCTGATTGCCCCGGTAGGTACTTTGCCAACATACCTAAGACTCAAATATAGTGCGTTTGATTACCGGACCCAGTCAATACAAACGAGATTCGTCAATCCCAATAGGCCTATTCACTAATATTCGCGCTCACTATCCTAGTGATTAAATGGTTCATGATATGGGGACTTTGAGTGGCAATGATGGTACTTAGTGATAATAAAACAATCAGATAGCATACAATTTCAAAGCATTGTGTTTGGTTAAAATAGCATGTATTCCCCCCAAGGGTTTGTAAAACAATTAAGTAATAGAAAGTGGGGCTATGAACTCACTGTGAGTTGGAATGTGTTATGGTGCTTAAATGAGTTCGATGGATAAGTCGGGAATTCTTTAAGTGCAACCTACAATAGAACGTTGCGACTTAGGTTTTGAGTAATGTCTAAGAATACAAAGATGAGCCTATAAATGCCTTGTATTTTGTTCATGATGTAGTACTTAGTGTGTCAGGTAGGTTGTTGTATAAAGATAGTTTATGAAACATGTTTAGTTTGTATATCTCGTACTACCGTTTGGGCCATCATGATTCAGAGGTCATGTAGCAAACGTTCGAGGAGCTAGGACACTTTAATTCGTAAATCCAGCAACTCGTCGATACGTTTACCCAAATGAAACCCCTCACATAAAGCTCCCTAGTGTTGTAGTATTTGATAGAAAATATATTTTGCTTATTTGATTATATGACACATTAAGAGTTTATAAATACAATAAATAAACTTAACAAAGTCCATAAGTATTTAAATCATGAACATAATATAAGGACCATATATAGCATGAAATAAAGGTAAGAAACATATAAATGATATTGAGCAAGAGTGGGTGTTAGTGTTCTTACAACTTTTGGCTTTCACTTAAGAAAGGAAATCAAGGATTTAAGAACAAGAACTAGAACAATTCCTCACTCGAAATCCTTAAAAACCCGAAACCAAATTAAGATTATAACGACGTCTTTTTGGAAACCCGAAGTTATTCGAAGATTATAACGACGTCTTGTTGGAAACCTGAAGCTATTCGAAGATTATAACGACTTCACTTGAAAACTTTGAAGAAAAGAGGATCAAAACCTAGATTTCTTTCAAGAACACAAGATTTTTATTTCAAAATCTATAAGAAGTGCCTTTAGGGTTTAGGACTTTAGGTTATAAGAAAGGAGGGTGCAAGTTTTAATGAAGGTTTAGGTTAGTATTTATAGGAAGCATTTAGGGTAGTTTTGTAAATACATTATTACACATGTAATGATCTAATGAATCAAAGGCTAGGATCAAGCCACCAAGGGATGACTCCCCCTCTATATGGCGGTTTGCAATGGCTAGGGAGGATGACTTGGTCAATTTTTGGTGTTATCCTGTTTACGGAGTGAGTTTTGGCTCCGTTAATCGTTAACCGTAAGTTATTAGGCCACGAAACGTAAAACCGGGTATCGTAAAAATACGAAACTTGAAAGAATGATTAAACTTGTCAATATACTCCATAATAAAATATAAAATGAGTGGTAAGTTCAATCGGGTTGCTTAAACCCTGTTAAAACTGGAAACGCGGGTCTAAAACGCGTAATACGTAAAACGTACGAAAGTTGCGTAAAATTGAGAAAAGTAAAATGTAACTTTTCTAATATGACGATAATGGGTTAAAATGGCCCATAACGTCTAGACTGGGCTCAGTCTAGTGTTGGTTGGTGTTAAACGTCTTTTAGACCTAAAACCGTAAGCCTAAAAATCAAGGAATGATTTATAAACTCAAAGAACGATTTAATGGTCAATGGAGGAGGGAAAATATGTTGACTTTTTCAACAATATAAAAGCTTCTAAATGCCTTAGAAAATATGGTGCAGGTGAAGGCCAAGATTGCGCATAAGTGAAAGTGCTTAAAACGCAAGTTTAGTTCTGCAAGACACAGGGTCAATTTGGTATCATTTTGAATTAATTATCAAAAATTCCCTAATTGATTGTGAGTGTTCTAAATATTAATCTGATGCGAGGAAAATTGGCGCAGTTGGTTTTCGTTATGCGCAGGATGTTTAAAAGATTTTTAAACCAAACGTATAATTTCTTAATAATTTTTGCGAAAATGACCCGACAAGCGTCAAACTTTTATTTTGTCATAGAAATAATTTATCTCACGAGAATATGAAATAAAAATTTCAAAAATGAATAGTGCCAGTAAATAGTAAAAATAAATAGTAAAAATTTCGGGAATAGATGTTAACCTGAAATGCGAATTGTTACATCCATTTTCATCTAGGGTGGGGTCCAAGTACCCGAGAAACGGGTCTAACATCACTAGTGATTAATTACCAGGTGCTTATATATATATATATATTTTTTTTAAATTTAAAACACAGGTGGTTTATGAAACAATAGAAGAAAACTTTGATAGAGTTTTAAATCAGAAGAAAGAATTAGAGACTGTTATCAAAGTAAGCATGAAGATATACCCAGGGGATGAAACGATAAGGATGTTTTTAGAAAGGTTCAATACGGAATTCCAATTAGGAATAGGAACTGATGGATTTGGGAGAGTGGTGGATGATCAGGCAAGCACTGGTATAAGAAATGATGGAATTGATGATGATGGAGCAGATGGTGGGGGTGATGATAATAGAGGAGATGATGATGCAGAGGCGAGTGATGGTGAAGATGGTGAGAGTGATAATGATGGAGGAAATGACGATGGAGGAGATGTTGAAGGTAAAAAAGTAGGAAGGAACAAGGAAGGAGAAAAACTGGATGAAGAAGAAGAAAACCAAGAACAACAAAAGAAGAAACAGCATGCCGAAAAGGTTAGATATTAGTGATTTAAAAATAGTTATGTGTATGCAATATCACAAGTGATAAAATGCTTATATAACAAGTGATAAAATGCTTATATGTATTCATTTTTTTTTTAATTTAAAAAACATGCCAAAAATGAAGCAGTTGCCAAAGAGCAAAATGAAAAAGAAGCAAACGAGGCAGCAAAGCAACTGAAATTGCCGAAAAAGAAAAGGAACAAACTGAAAAAGATAAAGAAGTAGAAGCTGCAAAAAAGAAAAAAGAAGAAGAAAAATTGAAGAAACAACAATAGTAATATGACAAAAGGTAATATCTCAAGTGATACAATCTAATAGATCTTTATTTGTTACTAAAACAGGCTTCGAAAGAAAAAGCAGCAAAAGAAAAAAAATACAAGTTGTCAAAAAACAAAAAGAAACTGCTGAAAAAAGAAGACAAGATGAAATAAAAGCAAAATTGAAGGAATAAAAGGTAATATAACAAAAATAGTAATATGACAAAAGGTAATATCTCAAGTTATACAATCTAATAGTTTTTAATTTTTTTAATAAAATAGGCTGCGGAAGAAGATGCTGAGAAGGAAGCAGCAAAGAAAAAACAAGAAAAAGAGGCTGAAAAGAAAGCAAAACTAAAAGAAGCTTTAAAGCTAAAAGCTGAGCAAGAAAAAGAGGCTACAAAACAAAAAGAAGCTTTAAAGCTAAATGCTGAGCAAGAAAAAGAGGCTAAAAAGAAAGCAGCTGAGAAAAGAAAAGCAGTTGCAAAGGAGCTTAATGAAAAAAGAGAAAAAGAAAAGGTTAGTTATTTTTTACTTTAACTTATTATGTTAAAGCAATATAACAAGTGATAAGGGAATCATCGTGCGTGATATGTTTTTGGATCTAAATCCTTTTTTATCTCAAAAACTTTTAATAAGGTCACAAGTGGAGCTTATTTTTCAGCTTATTGTTTTTTGTTTCCATTTTAATTTGGTCTCAACATAGGCTGAAAAATAAGGTGCTGCCAAAAAACAAAAAATTGAAAAACAAGCAGCAGAAAAGGATAAAATTGCAGAATTTCAAAGCCCAAAAATTCAACAAAAGCCATTCGGAACATGGAAGGATGTTGCTGAAGGAAGCATCAAAGATAAAAAAAAAATACAAGAAGGGAAAAGGATAGCGAAACCATCAATATACTTGAAATTGCCTTATAATAACAAGATGGCAAGTACAATGGAACCCTCAACATAACCTGAAACCCTGTTGGCAAACAACTTATTTTCAATGGAAGGAGACATCATGTAAGATTAAATATTTGCTGTTTCTTAAAGTTATAACATTTATCACCAGTGATATACTATGCGTACTTAAGAAACTGATATTTATCACCTGTGATACTAAATACAGAGAGGAGGTATTCAATGATGGGAAGGGGAAAATAGTACCAAGAATAACAATGCAGTCACTTGCGCCAGGGTTGGAAATAGAAACTCTGATAATTGACGCATTTGTATCAGTGTTGAATCAAGAAGATAGTAACAATAAAGGTGGGAAAGACAAGAGAAGATACTACTTCACAACAGTTGCAATGGTAAATATATTTAAATTTCAAAAATAGATGTATATCTAGAGTATCTATGTGTTTCAAAAGAAAATTTGATTTTAAATTATCTTTTATCTCTTGTGATAAAAAAGCTACCAGAGATTACGAAGCAGACAAAAGACATAAAAGCGCAGTATAACAAGTTTGAAAGAATGATGAAAAAGGATGAAGTAAATAAGAAATTGAGAAATGTAAACCTTGCATTCTTCCCCATAATTGCTCAGGATCATTACTATGTCATAGTTTTCAACCTTGAGAAAGGTAATGCTATAATATGGGACAACAGTATATCTGATGCATATTACAAAGGCAAATACAAATCCGTCTTCGATTTTGTAGTAAGCAATGCTTGAACTGAAGTCTATTTGAATACTTATATTTTATATGCATAGTAATATCACTAGAGATAGATTGTAGTAAGTAATATCTATTCAATGTTCTATCAATTTGCAGAAAGGAGTGTTTCAACAATACTTGATGAGTGTTGGCCACCCATGCATCAATCAACTAATAAAAGAGGCTCCAACAAAATTTCCAAAGATGAAATGGAGAACTAAAGATAACAAGATCGAATGTGGCTTATAAATCATGATGCATATGGAGATGTTTCAAGGTGAATTAGGACTGAAAGGGAAGATTAACATCCTGGATGAAAAAAATGCAAGATATAAGGAACAGATAAGAAAAATGAGGATGAGGTATGCTGCCAAGATCTTTTTGCATGAAGTGAATGAGAAAAGTGAATTAATGTAAGAGAAAGCAATGGAGTTTGCTGAGGAATACAAAGACGAATAAAAGATGAAAATCATGGTTAAAGAAGCTATCGAGAGAAAGAAAGCACAAGAAAACAAGTAGCATTAGTTGAATTTAATGCTTCTCCAAGACAATTTATGTTTATGTTCAAGTATTTTATATATCTGAAACAGTGTAGATGGTTAAACTAGGTTTAAGAATTAGATATTGCAAAAGCCGTTGGGTAGTACTGCCGTGCCATAGAATGTGATGGAGAGTGTCCAAGTTTGGGGTTACCTAAGAATGATGGTGCTCTATTAGGTCCCGAACCACATTGCCGGGTGCCGGAGATTGTACTCTATCTTGTTATGGCTTTATGGTTAAACTAAGTGTTAGGCATTAGACAGATGAAGGTAATCTGAATTTGAAGATGCTTTTGGGTAAACTGAATATAACCTTCTTTTATATATTACCATCATTAGATAGATGAAGGTAATCTGAATTTGAAAATGCTTTTGGGTAAACTGAACATAACCTTCTTTTATATATTACCATTGTGTGATTTTGTATGTATCACAGGTGATACCTAATATGTTATTTTGTATCACAGGTGATACCTCATAATGTAAGTAGGTAACTACAGTCTACACAAACTCTTTGGGCTAGTCACTAAGCCCAAATTATTTTTCTTTATTGGGCTAGTGTAACAACAAGTATTTAGCCAAAAAATAAGGTTAAAAGTCTACACAATAAGCAACATAAAAATAGCTTATCAAAACCTGGTTGATCAAGTACATAAGCCTAATATATTAAACTTAGCCAAAACACAAAAAAACCCTTTAATAAGCTTTCTGTTGGGAATTATAATTTGATGTTCACAAAACTATATATGACGATATGAAGAAATATGAAACAATAAGGACCTCATGTAATATTTACTTAGCTTCCTACGAAAGTTAGGTTTTTATTGTAAAACCCTATTTATAAAGGGTTTAGGTGACGGCAGTATCAATATAGAAAGATGTAAATCGACAATGAGAGTCGATTAAACAAACGTGTGCCTGTACACGTTTTTAGTAGCTGTTAGGTTTTTATTATCAAATAAAGAAATGCGTTTCACTATATATAACCTTGTTCGATTATAATGATTCTTTTGTATTTGTCCGTTGCGTATGTAATCATTATTATTGTTCCTAGATGCGCTAAAGATACTTTTACAATTGGTATCAGAGCGGGTTGCTCTCGATATCTAGGATCTACAAGGTTGGTGATGGAGCAGATTCGATGACAAAGAAGAGCAGATCTGGAAGAGTTTTATTTTCGACAGCAGCAGGTTTTGATATATTGTGAGGTAATCGTATTTATTTTCACAGCAGATCTGATTTGCTGTGATAATATTATACCTCGTACAATATTAAATTGATATTTTTGGAATGGTGTTCACGTGGGGCTAGAAGCAAAAGGTTAATTAATTCAATTTGTGGGGATGAATTAATTTTTGTTTTGTCGTCTATCGGATGTTAAGAACAGATTTGTGTTTTCCGATTATTCTAATCGATTTGTGGGGGTAGATTTATCACTTTTTTAACTAACGTGATTGGATGATTAGTTTATTATCGTACAGTATGGTAAATCTGTTTTTCGCTTGTGGTTTCTTGTCGAGTTAATGTGCTGCGAATTGATTATGTGGGACCAATGTGCAATACTCAAGTAGGTGAGTGTCCTCGTACGGATCAGTGTGGATTAATTCTGGTCTACAATTTTAAGTCTGGTCTGGTCGTTGATTAAGTCTGCTTTCAGATATTAAGTCTGCTTTTGGAAATTAAGTCTGGTCACCAGACTTAATTAAATCTGGTCTTCGAATATTAATTTGCTTTTGGTTTTCGGTTAATACTGCTTGCTCAAGTTTTGGATCTTGGACGATGTGATGCTTATGGCTTGGTTATTTTTTTTTTGATTTGGTTTGGTGTTTACGAGCTGTTTAGTACCTAACGTAATGATGACGTGAGGTCTGGGACCACACGTATTATTATAGGGTTTGATCTGGGATCAAATGTGCGGTTATGGATGATGAACGTCCGGGACGACAGTTCATAACTAAGGTGTAATAAACATGTTTTGTTCGCACTAAATCAGATAAGGATCTATTTCAAGCCAATTAAAGTCCGAGATTTACGAGATGATTAGTATACTTTTAAGGGGAAGCTTATTGATCATATACTTATCATCTACATGCACCACTTAAGGGGAAGCGTTTTGGTTCAAGCTGCATTGAAGACCCCCATCTTGAGTCTGAGCAGAGTAAAATCTGTCGTCATTTGCACATGGAGAATATTCGGATCTGTAAGTGAGTCTACATGGGATTCCGTCGTCTTTTGCACGTCGTGGTGAATTTGGAGACAACTGATTCAATTATCTTGTTAGTTGTTAGATAGATTTGTTTGCAGCTTATTATTTGTGGTGACATGTTCAAGAAGACCTCAAGGAAGCATTGTTTCAAGGAGATAGTTTTGTAACATCAAATAGGGGAAGATTGTTGGGAATTATGATTTGATGTTCACAAAACTATATATGCCGATATGAAGAAATATGAAACAATAAGGACCTCATGTAATATTTACTTAGCTTCCTACGAAAGTTAGGTTTTTATTGTGAAACCCTATTTATAAAGGGTTTAGGTGACGGCAGTATCAATATAGAAAGATGTAAATCGACAATGAGAGTCTATTAAACAAACGTGTGCCTGTACACGTTTGTAGTAGCTGTTAGGTTTTTATTATCAAATAAAGAAACGCGTTTCACTATATACAACCTTGTTCGATTATAATGATTCTTTTGTGTTTGTCTGCTGCGTATGTAATCATTATTATTGTTCCTAGATGGGCTAAAGATACTTTTACACTTTCATATAAGCTCTTTTCGGGCGTATTATCTTCTTTCTTTTCTAATGTCACATCTAACTAATGTTTTCAAAACCGCACATATTCTAAAAAAATAAAACAAATGTGGCATTGATTTTGAGTTACATAACATTTGGGCAAAAAAAAAAAACAAAACAAAAAAAAAAAACAAAAAACACATAAACCAATTAAAAGAATAATATCACAAGTGATATAAAAAAAATAAAAAAAAAAAAAAAAAAAAAAAAAAAGACATAAAGTAGAATAAAAAAGAAATAGAAGGACTAAAAATGTAAAATTCCATAAACAAAAGCCAATCGTCATCCATCTTTACCACCAAGATCTGTGCCATACCCTACCACAAAAAAAAAAAAAAAAAAAAAAAAAAAAAAAAAACAAACACACCATATATTCCTACAAAAATCAAAAAGTAATTGCTGGATCGAAGTCTGAGAAACATAAAAATGAATGAATTGCAACATGAAAAACCCGATAAGGGAAAGAAAATTGTTGAAAATATGGATAGCGGTATGACACTCGTTTCACTATTATTTAACTATTTCGTGTGATTTTGTTATTGTTTCCGTATTTAATAACCTGTTTTGGATACAATTTATGAAGATTTTTTAAGTTTTTGTGAAACAATGATAGATTACAGATTATATTTTTTTAAAAACAAAGATATAATGAGCTGATTTTTTTAAGAGGATATGTTGTAGAGAACAGGTTATGCTGTCAATTAGAGATAATAATATGTTACGAGACCTGCGCAACAGGTGTTTGTGAAAATGTCTAACTGATAATATACTCCTTTTTAAACAATTATATTTGGGTATTGGTTAGCAATATATGTTCTCTGATATAAGAGGTTATGCTGCGCCGCTTACAGCAGCACAACATCAGCAAAAACTGATGGATTGAAGGGGTTTAAGTAAAAAGGTTTATGTGTGTAAATTGATATAGCTGATGTATGTGTATTTAATTGTATATCCTAATTTAGAAAGTTCAATTATCAAGTTCCTTCAGTGCAATATTGGCTAATAAAAATAAGAATGAAGTCGAATAGAACTTATGTCACAAATGTAAGATTAGAAGAGTGTCACAAGCATCCTTTTATAGTGTAAGGTGATTGTATATCTAACCTTTACATTGGATCGTGATCATCATTTCCAAAGTGTGGAAGTCGGTATAGTTCTGTGACGTTGATTCATTTTACACATTGTAGGAATGATAACTTATGTGTGATATGTTATGTGATAAAAATGCAGAGAATGAGTGCAAAGCAGAGGAACCAAAACCAAAGAGAAGAAAACAGTTACCAAGATTAGGATGTAAGAAAAAAGGTTTACATGCACTAATAAAAGCGCGAGAAAAGAAAAAGAAAAAGATGATGAAGGAAAAAAGGTTAGAAGAAGAAGCGGCAAAATTAGAGGCTGAGCGAGAAAAAGCAGAGGAAAAACCTAATGAACAGGTTAGTTAATTGTAAAAATTCATTATTATGTGAATGGGATATCACAGGTATCACTAGTGATATCACAAAGTATCACTAGTGATATAACAATTGCTACTGAACTACTAACTTTGTTTACATAATATCAGAGGCTGAAAAAGAAGATGAAAAAGAAGCTTCTGCAAAAAGAGAAGAAGCTGAAAAAGAAGCTAACGCAAAGAGAGAAGAAGCTAAAAAAGCTAAAGAGAAAGAAGTTGAAGACAAGAAGCGTGAAACAGCAAAAGGAAAAAAGAAAAATAGATGAAACTAGGAATGATGAAAAAGAATTTGAAATGGATGAAAAAGATAGTGAGCATAATTCAGATGATGATGAAAAGGAAGGGATTGATAAAAATGTAAAAAAGAAACAAAAGGTGTATACAACGTTGAGGTCAAGGGCAACAGCTAAGCCCCATTTTGAAGCAATGCATGGGTTAAGCATAGAAAGAAAGAAAGTTATAAGACGAATGGGGTTCGGAGAGTTGATTGATTTTCCAATAAATGAAGTACCAACAAAGCTGGCATTCTTTGTAGTAGATAGCCTAAACACGGAAACAATGAACCTTAGGCTTCTAAAGGAAAATTTACAAATATCTCCACAGACAGTGAAGGAAGTTCTTGGGTTACCAAAGGGATGAAGGAGGTTAGAAAGAAATGAAGGACAAAGAGAAAACAATGATCGATTTGAGGAAGAATGGAAAGATCAATTCAAAGATGAAAAAAAGTTGACAATAAATGCAATATCAAAGCAAATAACAAAAACAAGAAACACATATTTCATGTTCCGAATGAACTTTTTGATGCTAGTTACAAATACCTTGGGAGCATGTGATAACAACTCTGTTGTAAAAACCACGGTATTGAAAAATGTTCTTGAAGAAGATGATGTGAGAGAAATAGATTGGTGCAGATACGTATATGAATGTGCAAGATTATCAAAAAATGATTGGGCAACCAGAAAGAGGGATAGGACAGAGGTTGTCTAATGCGGCCCAGTAACATTCTTGATGGTAACTCCTGAAACTTTTTTTCCTTTTAAGATAACAAGTTATGATTGAAAAAATATATATGCATTTATTTTTTCTTTTTACATGAATTTTGCTTTAAGTATCATAGGTGATACTATTCATTACTTTCATTTGTTAAAAAGACCATATGAGGTATCACCTGTAATATATACAAGTAAAGTTCAAAAAAAAATGATAATGTTTTTTAATATAATCTGTGATACTATGTGTTTAATGTTTTTTATTTATGCTTTATCTGATAAATGGTTGATGAAACAGCTTGCATATTTACAATATACAAAGTTTGATGGAATGAATGTACCGAGAAGAGTACCAGCTTTCAAAAGCTGGTACGCAAACTTGTTGAAAAGTAGAGAGACTCTAGAAATGGATTACATAAAATACTTTGGGATGGTGGACATTATAGGAGGTCTAAATGAACAAGAAGAAAATTCTCAAAAGGAGGTGAGTGTATGAAATATCTTGTGATATTAGATTATAATATGCAAAATATTAGTTTTGTGTTTAAAGTATACCTGTTGATTTCTTCAAATTTAAATTCAATTACAGGAAATTTATCAGATGTTAGAAGAAAAAATAGAAAGTATTTTGAGTGAGAAAGAAATGTTTGAAGACACAATCAAAGAAAATCTAGTCAAGTTTGAAAATGATCAAAGGCTTATTCAATATAGAGAAAGATTGAAGCAGATTTTCAGAAATCCAAATGATAATTTTCAAGGAAGAAGTCCATTCTATTCTTCAACGGAATCAAGCTCTATCAAATTTGGAACAAGTGATGATGAAGATGATAACAATGGAGATGAAATGGCAGAATGTGGAGATGAAAATAGAAAACGTGGAGATGAAAATGGAGAATCTATGATAGTTGATGATGATGAAGCTGACAAACATGATGCCGCAAATGACGAAAATGCAAAATCAAACTTTGATGAAGATGAAGGTGCACAAGGGATTGGAAAGGATGAAGCTGCGGCAAATAACGAGGGGAGTAGTAGTAAAAAGTATGAAGCTTTAGGGAACAATGAGGGGAGTAGTAATATAAGGGATGAAGCTGCAGGAAACAACGAGGTAAGTAGTAGCAAAAAGGATTTAGCTGCGGAAAACAACGAGGTCAGCAGTAGAAACAAGGATAAAGTTGCGGGAAATGATGATGGAAAAAAAGATGAAACAAACAAGGTAACAAGTCAAAAAAATGAGGATGAAAAAATGAATGAAGACGAAAAAATTCAAGATCAAATAAAACCTGATGATGATGTATCTATTTTTGATGAATTACTGGAAAAAACTGATGATGAATTTAGAAACGAATTGAGAGAAATACAAGAGAAACAAGCCAAAATGGCTTCAAAAATGCTTGAAGAATTAACTGATGAAGAATTTTTGAAGTTTACCAAGAGGCTAACACACAGACACTTGGGAATCAAAAAAATGTAGAAGAAAAACAAAAGGAACAAGCAGGTGCATCTTAACAAAAAGAAAAAGAAAAGGAACAAGCAGGTCTATCTTGTTGTAAAAGTAGGGAGCACAATTATGAGTTCACACCAGGATCTCAGCCGACCTTTGATCTAGGTTTTGATAGCCCAGTAGTAGAGTCAAAAACATTCTACAAAACAGAATCAAATGATGAAGAAAAGCAATCTTGGTGCCTACTATCACCCTATATCAACAAAAAGGTCAGCACGACAGAAGAGCTAACAGAGGATGAAATACTCTTGGCAAGAAGCATCTCTTGTATGCAAGGAAACGAAGCGTAAGATTAAATTTAAATCTTTATGAACTTTACTTGAATTTATCACAGGTGATACATAATATGTTCTATTTAACAAATAAAAGAAATGAGTAATATCACCTGTGATACATAAAAAGAAATGAGTAATATATGTAGTTTCTTATAGTTATCACATGTGATATTGTCAAAACAGTGAGCAAGTTTTCAACAACCAACGTGTAGGATTAATGAGAATGAATGTCCAATCACTAGCTCCAGGATTGAAAATTGAAACTCCTGTGATCGACACATTTGCTTCAATCCTAAATTACGAGGAATGGGAATCAGAGAAAGAGATCAAAAGGCATTACTTTTATACATCAATGATGGTAAGATAAATTTAATTTAAATTTAATGTATTATAATTGAATGTATTTATGTATTAACTTAATTTAACTTGTTTTTAATTATCTAGCAGCTGTCGGGAATAATACAGGATAAGCCAGAATGCATGCTTACCAAGATAGATAAACAATACGATGAGTTTGCAAAGATGATTGCAATTCAGATGGAAGATGATATAAGCAAGCTACAATTTAAAGACGTTAACTTTGTATATTATATAACTTTTATAAATTAATCAATGGACTTAGTTTATTATTTTAAAACTTACATCATTTTTATAATTTTATGATAACAGGTTTTCTTCCCAATCATAGCACATGACCATTACTACCTAATAGTTTTCAACATCATCAAAGGAACATCTGTGATAATAGATAACGGTGATTCAGATGGAACATACAAAGGAAAGTACAAAGAAAACTATGATTTTGTGGTAAGAAACACTATACTAAATGCTTCATATATATATATATATATATTAATTTTTTAAAAGCAGTATAATATCACAAAGGATACTAGTCTATAATTGACACTTTGTAATTTAATTTTTAGAGGGCTGATTTTGCAAAACATTTGTCAACATATCTACATCCGAAAGCAGAAGAATATATGAAAAAAAAAAAAAAAAAAAAAAAAAAAAAAAAAAAAAAAAAAAAAAAAAAACAATCTTAAACATGAGATGGAGGACAAAGAAAGAAAAAAATAGATTGCGGTTTGTACATGATGATGCATATGGAGCATTATGAAGGAAAGACTGGAACAAAATGGGAAACAGGCATACTAGAAGAAACAAACAAAAATCATCGAATTCAGATAAACAGCTTGAGAGCAAAGTATGCAGCAAATATGATGTCTGACTACGCATTAAGGTTTGCAGCCGAGAACCCAGATGAAGAAGAAGCAAAGAAGAGAGTCTAGGAAGCAATACAGAGAAAGATTGCAGAAGAAGATGAACAGAAGCCTGGACCAAGTGGTTATTGATTAGAGATTTAGTTTTTGTATAGAATATTGTAATTGGCAATCTAAAGATGTAAAACAATAGTTTTGGGTAATCTGAAGTTGTAAGACGGTGCTTTTTTTATGGCTTATTGTTAGCATTAAAAGAAAGTGTTGGTCATTCTACGTCTAGGGTCTTTGTAACGTGTCATTGTTTATTAAATGGGCTCATGGACTTGGATAATCTAGTATACTATTAGTTAAGGTTTCTAAGTTTATTATTTGTAAATCCAAGTCCATAATCTAATCAAAGCCCAATCCCATGGTAAAGCCCATGAGGCGTTTATGTTCTATGTATAAAAGGCACTCTCCAACTCATTTGGAGAATGTGCTTGAGTGTGTATTGTGTGTTTTAATATAAGTTCTCTCTTTCTTTATCTCTCTCTCTAGTTCTTATACACCTCAGATATTAAGTCACCACCATCTTTGCGATTCATATATAGCGATAAAGTTGATATATCTAAGCTCCTACAAGTGGTATCAATCGCCTAACAATGATTTGGGAGTGATTTGAGTTTTGTTTTGTCTCGATTTTTCTAGCCTTCTACTCATATTTTTCTTAACTTTTGCTTACTTTTTTATTTTATTTTATTTTATTTTATTTTATTTTTTTTTTTGCAGTTTTAGCACTTTTTTTATTACAAACTAGTGTTGTAAACCTTTTGTCACAAAAAAATTTTCAAGCTTTTTGGTTAAATTTTGAGTTTTGGATTCGTACTTTTCATATTCTTGCAAATTTCGAATAAGCTTATTTGGTATTAAAAGTGTTAAAGGTTGCTACTTTCTTTAAGTTTTAGTGTTTTTAAGCTTAGTAGTACAAGAAAATCTTGGTTAGAAACATTTCTTGGTCGATTTTTAGTGTTTTGAAAAATCTAGGAAAATTTCGAATAGTTAAACCCTGAACTTTCGAATAGTGTGGTCTGACAAAATTTTGAATAGTTAAACCCTAAAGTTTCTAATAGTCAAAACCCTAAAATTTTGAATAAGCATACACGACAGTTTCTTCAGGATTTGTGGATTAATCAATGTTCTTCTTTCTTGAATAAGTGAGAAAAACACTTCGACTTGTGGAAAAACTTCTAATTTGTACTAACTAGAAAGTTGCAAAATCTCGAATAGCTAAAAATTTCGAATAGCTGAAAATTTCGAATAGCAAAAATTTCGAATAAGGCTCAAAATTTCGAATATGAAGAAAGTTTCGAATATGGGAGAAAATTTCGAATTGTGAAAGTTTCGAAAAGGGAACGTTTCAAATAGTGGGATTTTGTTGACTTTTTACATCTGAAAGTTTTAAGACCAAATTTTTACTACAACAAAGGAACTTTACTTTCACCAAACATAACTCCTACTTTATTGAACCGATCCAAGATCAACTTTATCATACATCAATGGCAACTCAGCAAGATATCCATGCAGCCGGTGCAGAGACCCGTCCTCCTATGCTTGAAAAAGGTGAGTATCTTCCATGGACAAGCCGCATCCTTCCTTACATCAAAACCAAGAATGATCGTAAACTCATGCTTCAAGAAGAATGGGGACGATATGTCACTATTGTCGACCAAATAAAGGATTTGCATTAGGTGAATTATGATCAGCTCTACGATTTTTGTAACCAATGCGAAAATTTCAACTGGTAATAAACCATTATATATTCTAATAAATAATACTTATCCATTTTCTAGGTATAAATTTTTTTTTATTTTATTTATCTGATCGTAACAACTATCTAATGTGATGTAACTCACAACCTCGATAAACGTGCTCTCACGCAGACCAACCTTAACTTACTCAATATTTATTTTACATAAATATTTTCATAGAAAAACCTACAATATACCATTTGACATTTTACGATAATTCGTTAACAAACGTACAAACTAAACCTTTCATATCTATTAGAGTTTCTAACGAAACCCTAAATTATTATAACAACAATCATGGATAACTAAACCCTAAAATACTAAAGTACAACTCATGTAAACCAATATACAAGCTCCTAAAGCAGAAAAACCCTAAATCCACTTTAACTCCCGATACAAACCCTAATTTCATTAAACTATGATTTTATGTATTAAATTCAAAAATCCTAATTAATATATATATATATAATTTTTATGAATTATAAATGTACAGGTCTTTCAAGAAAAGGTACAAGTCATTTATGCATAAAGCTAAGTATTAATAAAAATCTCATTTTAACTCTACATGTATTCATTTTAAAGCTCATTGTCCAAGTATTTTATGCACCAACCTTAAAAATATATTTAATTAAACTTACTAAATAAAAGTACAAGGCTCTAAACTTAATGTACAAGTGTTTAATGCACAAAAGCCAAAAATCTCATTTATATACATTTAAACTTAATAAAACTAATATATAATTATAATAACCTAGCCAAACATTAAATATATATTTTCTATATTTCTAAACCCCTAGTACCACCCTATTAAGCATATAGTACAACCCACTTAAGCATAAACCATTTCCTTTTCTTTTCCTACAAAATTTGACATATATATATATATATATATATATATATATATATATATATATATATATATATATATATATATATATATATATATATATATATATATATATGTATAAATAAACCCTAACTAATTTTCCTACCCAACAAATACTTAACCCAACCTTAAACCTAACTTGTCACCTCACTTAAACCTTATGTACAACATTCCGTAGCCCATGTACAAGTATACAAAGCCATTCAATCCATAATTAAGATACCTAGTTCGAATTTAATTAAAATTAAACTAGGACCAGACTCCACTTATTACTAAATATATTTTACACCATATATCTTCTTCTAAGACCCAAAATCCTCCACATAACCATGTCCCATAAGCTTATACATTAGTTGGTAAAATTCTTGGATTTTAAACAAAACACATCACCACCCTTACAAACCCCACGATTTTCCCTCCCCCTCCATCCACTTGTCCTCAAAATACTCCAAACTACATCACCATATCCCCTCCTCCCTATAACATGGTGACTTAGCTCTTGAAAAACCCTAACCCTTCTTCTTTCTATAAATGTCGAACCCACTTTCTTTCTTTTCCCTCACATTCATTCGAACACACCAAAACAGCCATACACTCCATTTTCTAATAATCCAACAGCCCCTTTAGAAGTTAAAGAAAGGATTTCGAGGAAGCTTAGAAGGAAGAAAACCATTGATGCTCCAATTCCAAACCCTTCGACATATATATATCCCATACTCGAATAAATATTCAAGTAAGTTTAGCAAACCCCTCTTCATTCCTTTTATATACTTTAAATATCACTAAAAATGTTACTAAGTAACCTCTAATAGAATGCAATAACTAAAATCTATTTTTCTTTTTCTTTCTTCTTTTGTCGAGCAAGCCAAACCCGCCCTATTTATTTATCTTTACACATAACAAATCAAGGAACCATAAAAATATGTTAAAGATAGATTAAATATGCTTAAAATCATGTAAAAATACGTTAAAAATTAGTTCGAACATGTAAAAACCAAAAACCCAACATGTTTGTCCCTTTTTCTTTCTATCGCTAACAGTCCCAACACCCCAACTTTGGGCAATTGTTTCAACTATCAAACGACTTCTAAAAATTCTGAAACTTGGCCAACTTAACAACCACCCAACTAGCTAATAATAGGAAAAAGAACGTCGTAAAAAGATTGCTTTATTACAAAGTTATTCGAGTCCCAAACTGCCCCGTCGCAAACTGATTATAACGCACCCTATATATATATTTCAAACTAAATAAACTCAAATCATGGGCTAATAAGCTATGCATAAGGTGCTTGTCAACTCATAATAACATGTATAGAGGAGTCGTAATGAGTCGTGACTTTTCCCGAATTTTAAAACGCGTTTTTATGAAATAAGGACCATGAGTGTAATAGCGAAAATGCTTTGAGGACTGAAATTTTCAAAATTCTACTTATTTTCATAACAAGGACCAAAACTGAATTCGACATAGAGTTTAGGGGGAAAACTCGCCAACTTTGAAAGTTGGAGTTTTATTGGGCTAAAATTTGTAAATTTCTCAAAGTTATTTAAACAAGGACCAATTTTGCCAACGATCTAAAGAATGAGGGTATAAAGTGTCATTTTCAAAACTACAGGGGTAAAAACTGTCATTTTACCAAATTTGAGGGGTCAAAATTGTCATTTTATGAAAGTTCAGGGGTATAAACTATCAATATGTGAAACTATAGGGTAAAAAGCGTAACCTTATATAATTATTATTATTATTAATATATTCTAAATATATTTATAATAAAAATTAATAAACTAAATACGTTTATATCGATAACGAACCTACAGAAACATAAAAATGAAGAAATAAGATAAAATTTTATCCAACTTTTGAAGAGACTTCATATTGTCCCAATTAAACATTTATTCGACAACCAAAAACAATACTAAACAAATATTAAAAACTTATATATATTGGAATACGATTACTGAAACTTGACATCCCAACCCAGGTTGCGTGCCGGAGACGTTTATCAACTCTATTTAATTTTGTTTTCCATCCAGACTGCAAAGGTGAGTTCATAGTCCCACTTTTTATACATTTTCTAAATTTGTGGGGAGATACATGCTACAAAATCGAACACAAGTATTTTTCTGTATGCTTTCCTGATTAATATTGTCTAAGTTACCTATTGCCTAAAAGACCTCCCATCATGGACCATTAATCACCTGCGGGTGAGCGCGAATATTATGGATAGATCTATTGGATCTGACAACCCCTTTGTGTTACCGTAACGTGACCAAATTCATTTTATTTGAGATCAATAAAGAGACCGACAATCTCCTACTTGGAGGCAAAATTATTTACATTTAATTATGGAATAATATATGCATGATAGTTTATGACTATGATAGAAAACAGTTAACGTTTTGCATGTCATGAGACTTAAGGCAATATATTGAACTACAACATTACTAATTTATTTTCTACTTAGCTTGTGTTCAACTAATTATACTTTAAACACTATGGATTCACTCAACATTTGTGTTGACTTTTTAGCACGCTTTATCTCATGTAATTAGAAGCTTGGTTTGGCACGGAGTGGCTGTGGACTTTCTTATAAAAAGAGTGTCCATTTTGTTATCATTCAACCAATAATGAATCTTTATTTATGTATTTGTGAACTTCCCGTTGGGACCGGTACAATGTAACTCTGATTTAAATAAATGAATGATAACAATTTATTTAAAACGTCTCTTTTTGAGTCATTTTCTATTTTCATGACTATGATGCTTGAAGTAACACCCCAACTTATAATTCCGCTGCGATTATCGAAAACGGGGGTGTTATAGAGTGGTATCAGAGCCAGGTTATAGAGAACCAAATGTTTTCAAACATTGGACTATAACTAAACTCTCAAAACAAATGATTTTCACACTAAACAAGTTTTCGCCCTCCGTTATATTACCTATTAGAATTATTTTGCACTAAACTTTACATACTTGATATTTACTCTCACTCACTTAATTATTTCACTTTTATTTTTCCTTAAATATTATTAATTACTTATAATAATTATTTATAATGTTTATTTGTGGATTACTACAGTATCATGTCCCCCGAAACCCCTAATGTTAACGAAACTACCCTCCATAATACTTGTACATCACCTACCCACTCACTTTCACCTCAGAAACTTAGGAAAACTACATCAGATGAAAAGTTGTTTGGTTGTCCGACAACGTTTGATGTTGGACAAAATTCACACCAAGAAACAATTCGGAAAGATGCTAAGTCAAACTCTCTACAACCTGACACTCCAGACTCCCCAATACCAGACATCCCAGACAACGTATCTTCATCTAAATCCCCTTACTATAATTTAAACCCTCATGATTCCATATTAACTCTCCTTTATCAACACGCCAGTACTCTAGACACTCACACTGAACAGCTGGAAGGGTTACAATCATTACGATTAGAATGGTACGACCATAACTTTGACACTCTATTTAGAAGAGCTGATGCTGAGAGACGAGCAGTGTTCGACTTGGGAGTAAAGGTTGACAAGATGAAGAATACGTGCAACCATAAATTTAGAAGCTTAGATTCCAGAGTCCGCTGTTCAAGAAGAGAACACTGTCAAACACGTGGTAGAGTGGAAGACATCGAAAGAATCCTATGGATGGCCAAGGAGACGGAAATAAACCAGGGTCAGAAGATTTTCGCCTTAGAAGCCATGTTGGACAGTCAAATAAGGATGTACCAGGAATTTCAGGAACGTTTCTTAGAAATGGAAATTGCACAACTAAAACTTGAGACTGAAGTTAAGCATTTACGTCAAGGACGCAACTGATCTTAAATTCACATGTATCAATGTTGTGTCTACTAAACCGAATAGTATTTGGTTAGTATTTCCTTTATTTTCCAATAAGCCTGAAACCTTCAGAGTTTGTAATCGATCAATAAATCTATAACAACTTTCTTATGTTATATATTTATGTTGAAAACAAATTCTTTCTACTGAGTCTTACAATAATGCTATGCATGCATGTAATGACTTCCCATAACCTCATACAAAATCTCACCATTTGTTACTATCCTTGATGGACAAATGGCTTCACATAAACCAAACCATACTTAGAACGCCATACATGTCACGTTCTTTCCTTCCAAACCTAGGAAACCGACCAACTTGTAGCACAATAAGTAGCAGAAACTAGGATCACTATTGCCAACAAAGCACCAAACCCTTATACTAGAGACAGAAAATCCTTAACCTACTACATGCAGGATTAATAAAAGACCTTGTATTAATTGTTTTACAAAAACAATCAATCAACTATTAATAGCATGTGATTTTCAGTAATTAAATCCAGACCTATCATGACATTACTTAAAATACCTTATACCTGCCCTAATTAAGTTATAACCCTAGAATTCTCTAAGACAAAATTTCGGAAGAAAACTTGATGAACGAAGAAAAGTTGCTGAATTAGTTTATTCCTTAGCAGTTATACCAAGAGTTAATAATTTATTTACGATATTAACCAGACACGTCGTAATTTCATGATTCTCAATTGGAAATAACTTCACATTGTGACTACTTGTTGGAAAATAATAAGTAATTACTTGAATTATTTTAACATGGTCATTACGGGAATACTAAAAATTCACGTTTCTTATGATATTGATACAAGAAAGCCACCATGAAAAATACAAAAACCCTACCAGCCCTAACCACGCCAATGACTCCTGAAGCTATCCAAAAGTTGGTAATCAACCTCATTGCAGCAGTACTCGAAGTGACTACAGCAGCTCACCAGAATAGCAATAATATGGCAATAGGAGAGAAGAAGACAGTTGTGTCTCGTAAGCATACCCATGAAAGTTTCACAGGTTGTAGACAAGCTCACCATGAAGGCCCAGAAAGAATAACCAAACCTACTGTCAACCGTGCCCTAGGAATTAAGCAAAATAACCAAAAATGAAAACTTGATACCATCATCCCCACCTACTGCGAATATACAAATGACCACGACTGTTACTGCAAGCATCTTCAAGATCGCATCAACTACCACTACCAACAGAATCGTCAGCAGGAAACTGCCAGAGCCTGCGCAGCCACGAATGTTGTAGGGAGTGGTTATGTCGGAAGAAAACCATTGTGCAATCAATGCTTGTTGCACCACTATGGTCCATGCATTGTTAAGTGTGCATGGTGCCAGAGAGTTGGACATCAGACCAAAGACTATAAGGCGACAAGAGCCAATCTACAACCAGTAACCGTAACTTGCTATGGATGTAATGGAAAAGGGCACTACAGGAATCAATGCCCAAACTACAATGCCAATTGGAAAGATAAGACTAGTGCAAAAGAATAAGAACTTATTAAGATCCCAATAATGTCTAAGGACGACCTTAGTATTTAAGAAGAAGATAAATTCTTGTAGTAGATCAATAAACCGTAGTTTAGAACTCTCTAAGTTATGTTTCCTTTCGTACTTTACCTTGGTTACGATAGATGTAACCTAAGTGTAACAACTACCTTTCTACCGTATAAAACCTCTATCTTGTAATACTTCCATAATAATCACAATCTTAGTTCTATTCCATTTACCCATTTCATAGGCATTATACACAACTATACCATGAGGAAAATTTGGTGAATATTATTTCTGACCGAACCATAGACTATCACTACCCTGTAGGATCTTTAGACGAACCCTAAGATTTCTTTCGAGGATATCCCCTTAGTACCCTGGGAAATCCCTAACCCATCACTGTAGTGTGGACTAAAATTTTCTTATTCCTTTGAAAAATAAATATGCTGTTATTTTCCAAAAACAACACGTTGTACACCATCTAAAACTTTTTGAATAGTATAAATATCACAGTGACTGAGCCAAACATCACATCATTTGATCCTCAATTATACATAGCCTGATCAACTATGTATAATTTAGGAAGAATCATGTAATAAATTGGACAGTTATCTTTTCATATTTTCTAATAACAATTTTCATTCAAAAGCAAAATATTGAAACAAAATAAATTGTTCATAAAACATCACTTTTGAATGAATGTCAACACTTATTACTTTCTGCACCGTCAGTCCTCAAAATGTATATTAAGTCCAAAAGTTCTCAAAATGTCATTTTAGACCTTAAAGTTACTATTTTATCATTAAATATCCCAAAGTTACTAAAATTTCACTTTATGCCTTATTTTTCCGATATGTACAACTTTAGTCCCTGAGTTTGAAATTATTTGCAAAAATGGTCCTTTTAGTGTAAAATAAATGAAAGTATTTCCGAAACTTTGACAAGTTTATTGAAGTCTAAAGAAGTGCTTATCAACTGCTTATACCACGTTTGGCTTATTTTTGCGTCAATGGGCTTTTAAAACAATTTAACGCGGCCCGTTAAGAATAAATGATCCGTTGGGTTAAAAATGAATTTGGGTTTTGACTTGGGCTTGTTAGGGAATTCTAAAAATAGTTCAAAAGGGCTTATTGAATGGCTTAATTCTGACGGCTTATTTGGGCTTTCTAAAGGCCCACGTATTTAATGATTATCGAAATTAGTTTCCATATAAGTAAATAAGGAAGTCCGAGAATTTGACGGTTTTTACAAAATATATAGGGAAACCACTAAAGATTCACAAAGATTTATAGTAAACACAACATAATACAAATTTTATTAGAATCCACGAAAATTAATACATAGAGATATAATTAGCATCGGAAGTGCTAATGTTATAATGATTACAATAAAAGGCATAGAATCTTCAATAGGTTGACCCGCCATAGCAACAAAGACCACCACCAAACCAACAATAGCTAGAGCCACAATGGGATGAATCACCTTGATTATCCTGCGCACGATAGCGAGATTTGATATTGGGCATAAGAACAAATAAGTTTTATTTCACTTAAGGATTACATGGACACACAACAAGGACTCATTTAGCAACCCTAGCAAGAGACTATTACCCTCATATCTTGTCTACACCAATAGCGAGAACCACAATAGGCACAAGGACCGCTAGGACGTAAACCAAGAACGCATAATCTTCGTTAGGAACGTAAGCCAAATAAGTAACCGCAAGAACAACATAAACGATTGCTAGGAATGTGATAAGGTGCGGCATTTTGATGTTTTTATGAGAAAATTTAGTGGTGAAAGAATGAGGATTAAAAATAGGGTATTTATAGGAAAAAACTAGTCGTTATAGTTACTATTCATGACCGTTACCAAACACTATTCCTGACCGTTACATACCACTGTTCAGAACCTTTGGAATTATTAGGTGGCAAGACATTCAAATTTATTTCATCTAGTAGGAATAAAACAAATTACGTTCCCGTAAGTACCAAATGAAAATTCCTAGACAACCCTTTTTAGGTTGAAGATATAACCAAGGATTAGCAGTAAGACGATATTACTGGATTTAAGTGACATAAAAATAAGATAATATTATATATAATATTATTTTTAAACTTGAGGCATTTTAAGCATATCAAACTCACATCACAAATCAAATCGTTGTACGATTTCCCCATTCTCACACTCACTATCTGAATAGGTTAGAAATATAAGCCCAACTCTTTCTATACTTCACTTTTCCTCGCACCTCGACCAACACAGACTGAATCTCGGGACGAGATTCCCTTCAACGGGGGGATACTGTAACCACTGCGAAAACTTCAACTGGTATTAAACTATTATATATTATAATAAAGAATACTTATCCATTTTCTAGGTATAATATTTTTTTTTATTTTATTTATCTGATCGTAACAACTATCTAATGTGATGTAACTCACATCCTCGATAAACGTGCTATCACGCAGACCAACCTTAACTTACTCAATATTTATTTTACATAAATATTTCCATAGAAAAACCTACAATATACCATTCGCCATTTTACGATAATTCATTAAAAAACGTACAAACTAAACCTTTCTTATCTATTAGAGTTTCTAACGAAACCCTAAATTATTATAACAACAATCATGGATAACTAAACCCTAAAATACTAAAGTACAACTCATGTAAACCAATATACAAGCTCCTAAAGCACAAAAACCCTAAATCCACTTTAACTCCCGATACAAACCCTAATTTCATTAAACTACGATTTTATGTATTAAATTCACAAATCCTAATTAATATATATATATAATTTTTATAAATTATAAATAAACAAGTCTTTCAAGTCAAGGTACAAGTCATTTATGCATAAAGCTAAGTATTAATAAAAATCTCATTTTAACTCTACATGTATTCATTTTAAAGCTCATTGTCAAAGTATTTTATGCACCAACCTTAAAAATATTTTTTTTTAAACTTACTAAATAAAAGTACAAGTCTCTAAACTTAATGTACAAGTGTTTAATGCACAAAAGCCAAAAATCACATTTATATACATTTAAACTTAATAAAACTAATATATAATTATTATAACCAAGCCAAACATTAAATATATATATTTCTAAACCCCTAGTACCACCCTATTTAGCTTATAGTACAACCCACTTAAGCATAAACCATTTCCTTTTCTTTTTTTACAAAATTCGACATATATATATATATATATATATATATATATATATATAACTAAATAAACCCTAACTAATTTTCCTACCCAACAAATACTTAACCCAACCTTAAACCTAACTTGTCACCTCACTTAAACCTTATGTACAACATTCCGTAGCCCATGTACAAGTATACAAAGCCATTCGATACATAATTAAGAGACCTAGTTCGAATTTAGTTAAAATTAAACTAGGACCATACTCCACTTATTACTAAATATGTTTTACACCATATATCTTCTTCTAAGACCCAAAATCCTCTACATAACCATGTCCCTTAAGCTTATATTTTAGTTGGTAAAATTCTTGGATTTTAAACAAAACACATCACCACCCTTACAAACCCCACGATTCCCCCCCCCTCCATCCACTTGTCCTCAAAAAACTCCAAACCACATCACCATGTCACCTCCTCCCTATAACATGGGGACTTAGCTCTTGAAAAACCCTAACCCTTCTTCTTTCTATAAATGTCGAACCCACTTTCTTTCTTTTCCCTCACATTCATTCGAACACACAAAAACAGCCATACACTCCATTTTCTAATAATCCAACAGCCCCTTTAGAAGTTAAAGAAATGATTTCAAGGAAGCTTAGAAGGAAGAAAACCATTGATGTTCCAATTCCAAACCCTTCGACATATATATATCCCATACTCGAATAAATATTCAAGTAAGTTTAGCAAACCCCTCTTCATTCCTTTTATATACTTTAAATATCACTAAAATTGTTACTATGTAACCTCTAATAGAAGGCAATAACTAAAATCTATTTTTCTTTTTTTTTCTTCTTTTGTCGAGCAAACCAAACCCGCCCAATTTATTTATCTTTACACATCACAAATCAAGGAACCATAAAAATATGTTAAAGATAGATTAAATATGCTTAAGATCATGTTAAAATACGTTAAAAATTAGTTCGAACATGTAAAAACCAAAAACCCAACATGTTTGTCCCTTTTTCTTTCTATCACAAGCAGTCCCAACACCCCAACTTTGGGCAATTGTTTCAACTATCAAACGACTTCTAAAAATTCTAAAACTTGGCCAACTTAACAACCACCTAGCTAACTAAATAAACTCAAATCATGGGCTAATAAGCTATATATAAGGTGTTTATCAACTCATAATAACATGTATAAAGGAGTCGTAATGGGTTGTGCCTTTTCCCGAATTTTAAAAAGCGTTTTTATGAAATAAGGACCACGAGTGTAATAGCGAAAATGCTTTGAGGGCTGAAATTGTCAAAACTCTACTTATTTTCATAACAAGGACCAAAACTGAATTCGACATAGAGTTTAGGGGGAAAACTCGCCAACTTTGAAAGTTGGAGTTTTATTAGGCCAAAATTTGTAAATTTCTCATAGTTATTTAAACAAGGACCAATTTTGCCAAAGATCTAAAGAATGAGGGTATAAAGTGTCATTTTCAAAAATAAAGGGGTAAAAACTGTCATTTCACCAATGTTGATAGGTAAAAATTGTCATTTTATTAAAGTTCAGGGGTATAAACTGTCAATATGTGAAACTATAGGGTAAAAAGCGTAACCTTATATAATAATTATTATTAATATATTCTAAATATATTTATAATAAAAATTAATAAACTAAATACGTTTATATCGATAACGAACCAACGGAAACATAAAAATGAAGAAATAAGATAAAATCTTATCCAACTTTTGAAGAGACTTCATATTGTCCCAATTAAACATTTATTCGACAACCAAAACAATACAAAACGAATATTAAAAGCTTATATATATTGGAATACGATTACTGAAACTTGACATACCAACCCAGGTTGCGTGCCGGAGACGTTTATCAACTCTATTTAATTTTGTTTTCCATCCAGACTGCAAAGGTGAGTTCATAGTCCCACTTTTATACATTTTCCAAACTTGTGGGGAGATACATGCTACAAAACCGAACACAAGTATTTTTATGTATGCTTTCCTGATTAATATTGTCTAAGTTACCTATTGCCTAAAAGACCTCCCATCATGGACCATTAATCACTTGCGGGTGAGCGCGAATATTATGGATAGATCTATTGGGTTTGACAAACCCTTTGTGTTACCGTAACGTGACCAAATGCATTTTATTTGAGATCAATAAAGAGACCGGCAATCTCCTACTCGGAAGCAAAATTATTTACATTTAATTATGGAATAATATATGCATGATAGTTTATGACTATGATAGTAAACAGTTACTAATTTATTTTCTACTTAGCTTGTGTTCAACTGATTATACTTTAAACACTATGGATTCACTCAACCTTTGTGTTGACTTTTTAGCATGTTTTATCTCAGGTAATTAGAAGCTTGGTTTGGCACGGAGTGGCTGTGGACTTTCTTATAAAAAGAGTGTCCATTTTGTTATCATTCAACCAATAAAGAAACTTTATTTATGTATTTGGGAACTTCTAGTTGGGACCTTTACAATGTAACTCTGATTTAAATAAATGAATGATAACAATTTATTTAAAACATCTCTTTTCGAGTCGTTTTCTATTTTCATGACTATGATGCTTGAAGTAACACCCCAACTTATAATTTCGCTGCGATTATCGAAAACGGGGGTGTTACAATTTTCTAAAGCAAAACCAAGCTGAGGCTAATGAAGTAAGAAAAGAAAGACTGGCAAAGAATCATGATCCTCTCACACTCCTTGCTAACACACCGACACCTTTACCAGTATACACACCACATCAACCATCTTCATCTTCAACTCAAAACTACATGCAACAACAAACTGTTTTCATCCCACCACAATAATTCTACGCACAACAACAACAAGTTATTCCACAACAACAATATCCACAATTCCAAGAACCAGAGTTCACTGACAATGATGAATCTACTACTGCTTTGACACAAGCATTTGCTTATTTGACAAAGGCATTCCAAGGACGCTATTCTACACCAACCAACAACAACCAAAGGATTTCATCGAACACTCGCAATAGGCAGATTGCTCAGCCGAGTTTCAATATGGGTCAACGAGGACAAATGGTTGGGAATCAGCAAGGATATGCTACTGGATTTAAGATGGGTAATCAGAACATGCAGAACGCAGGACAGTATGTAGGGAATCAGTTGGGTCAGTATGCAGGGAATCAGATGGGTCAGTTTGTTGGAAATCAGAGGGGTCAAAATGTTGGAAATCAAACAGTGGGTAATCAAATTAGGAATGTTGCAGCTCCAGTTGTCGAGAATTATGGAAATGTGAATCAGGGTAATCCGATAAAGTGTTTCAACTGTCAGGGTGTAGGTCATATGGCAAGGAACTATTCTACTAAGCTGAAAAAGAAAGATCCAGCTTATCTGCAGAAACCATTGCTATTGGCACAGAAGGAAGAAGCATGGAAGACCGAGAGGACATCGATGTGAACTGCATATTTATGGAAAATCTTCAGGAGGCTAAGTATGACACGGACTATGACACACCTCCTGTTTATGACACCAATGCAGTATCTGAGGTACCATTATTCAATACATGCCACAATAATGATATATTTGATATGTCTCCTCATGAGGAACAATATTCTGAGACTCTAGCACCCACTTATGATACATACCTGGACACGCCGAGTAGTAGCAATATTGATTTGGCAACTCCAGATATGAATCATAGTGGAGGCTCAGTTTCACAGCATGCTGAGCATGATGAGGAAACACGCGCTCTCTTTGAATCTTTATTGAATAATTGTAGCATTGAAATTGGGAAAGTAAAAAAGGTCAATCGCGATGTCAAGGACGCGAATGAGAAAATGACCGCTGAGCTTGAGAGGTATAAGGAAAACAAAAAAGCTTTTGAGTTTCATAAAAAATGACAGTCAGACTTAGAAACTGGTTATCAAAATTCCGTTTCAAGGGAAAAACAATTGCAAATCAAGTTTGACACACTTGATGTTAATTCACACATGAAAATAAAATCCTTAAACGCGGAAATTTCTGATTTGAAAAACCAACTTTTTAAACAAAAATCAACTTGTTCTGATCTTGAAAAAGAAACAGTTGAAAGCAGATTTTTTAAAACGAGAAAATGATCTTCTTGATGAAATCATTGAGAAACAAGAGACAATAAAAAAGTTGGAAGATTTGCTTATGAAATCGGGTCATTCAAGTCAAACCATTCATATGCATATTAAAGATCCAAATCCGTTTTTACATACAATGAAGAAAATGGCTATCGGTTGTGAAAATCCTTATACTCTCAAGAAAGCTCAGAAAGAACAGAATGTTTTGTACAATGGAAATATAATATATGCTAAACATGATCCTCCCGTTGTTCGTGATTATGAGGAAACAATAGAACTTGTTGAAGAGAGTCGAATTAAAATGAAACAAAAGAACCCAGAGATAAAACCAATTGATTACAACAAACTCAACATACTTTCTGGAGTTAATTTTGTCCCTAAAAAACAAACACCAAATTTTTCCAAAAAACCAGTTGTTACAAAACTGTTTTCAAAACAAAAAGTTGTCTCTAAAACCCTTTCAAACATGGAACAAATGTCCTCAAACAATCCTTTTAACACAAGTGATGCTAGAGGATTTCTAGATGATGTTAAAAAGAGAATTGAAACACTTCAAGGGATTGTTAAGTCTAAAACTACTATCAGTATTAACAACTGGCATTCCAGCTTTCATGAAGAAATGAAAAAGGTATTTGAAACCAAAATTACTATTTCATTGAATAACATCAATGCGAGGGTAATTCATTTTGAACAAGCATTTTTGAAAGAAACAGCTGACTTTGTCAATGAATGTTTTGAACAATGCAAAATTTTGGAAAACCTAAATGACTCTCTCTTCGAAGCAGTTATGTCTACCGATATTATGTTCATTATTTTGCAAACATATTCTATTGAAGACGATGAAAGACTGCGAGCTGAGACCTCCGCAATTGTTTCAAAATATGAAAATGCTCTTATTAAACTTGAAAAAGAAAACGTGTCATATTTTAAACAACTTGATCAAAAAAACGAAGAATGCAAGTATGACAAACTGTCGTATGAGCGTTCCTTCAAAAACATGAAAGAGCAAAATGATCTTTTGAGGGCTCAGCTGGAAAGTAAAAAAGGGAAGGGTTTGGATACTAAGTTTGCAAAACCATCGACTTCGGTTAAAACAAAATACTTCAAAACCGGTTGTTAAACCAAAAATGTCGATTTCTCAATCTGTTCCAAAAGTTGATGTGAAAAATGATTTGACAAAACCAGTCACTCCAACACCTTTGTCCAAGCATAATGAAAATGAAAAGATTGTTGATAAAGGGAAAGCGGTTGTCGAAACCCCAAAAGTGATAGCACCTGACCTTTATAGGATTAGTCTCACTATTGTGTCTGCCACCACATCTAAAACATATGGGACAAACGACAAGAGCGTAAAAGATAATCAAAAAGAGTCTTGGAATGCTAAAACAACTTCTAAGGAAAACAATATAAATCCTAATGCGTGTGCCTTACCTTCTATAGGATTAGAAATCACCTCTAGGAGCAGCAGACTACAGCCTAGGAGCAATAAAAGGAACAATAGAGTCTCGCCTGTCACTAAGAGTAGATGCCAAAATAAAGTTGAAGAAGTAGAAGAACACCCTAGGAATTTATCGCTTTTTAATAAGAGACATATGCCATCTGAATGTGTTAGGATTTATAAAAAGCGATGGTCATTGTCGTTATTTATTGTATTAAACATGTCATTGTGTAATTAGTATATTTAGTCAATAGGGCTTGGACTTAAGCTTATATGTTATGTATTGTTTTAAAGAAGCCCATGTAATAGCCCACCCAAGTCCAAGCCCATCCATCACAAAAACTATAAATAGAACCTCCCATCCTCACTTGAGAGGTTGGTGTTCTTAAAGTGCTCTCAAGGTATTGTAGTCATTAGGGTTTGTATCATTGTTTTAAGTGTGTGATTTATATGAAGCTAATATTACATGTTCCACTCTTATTTCTTTGATCATTCATAGTAGTTTTTGTATTGGTTAGGATAATTATTAGTATTAACAAGTGGTATCAAGAGCATAAAAAATTTAATGATCTAGGATTATATACGGTTATTCTCACATTACTGTGTCACACTACATTTACTTTGTCACGTTACTGTTTCCTTTGTGTTTATTAGAAATTTGTTTTGTTTTTGTCACCTTCTGTTCTATTGTCTCTCTGCTGTTCACAAGAACCAACTTTCATCATTTCAACAATATTCATCGAACGAACTTGGGTAGTCGAACGTAGTGTTTTAGTCGAACGAGAAAGGGTAGTCGAACGTGGTATTTTAGTCGAACGAGAAAGGGTAGTCGAACGTGGTATTTTAGTCGAATGAGAAAGGGTAGTCGAACGAGGTGTTTTAGTCGAACGAGCAGGGTGATCGAAGGAGGATACTTCATCGAAGGAGCATTCAGTCGAACGAGAAAAAGGGTAGTCGAGTTAGACTTACTCTTCCAATTGATCGAACGAGCTTGTTGATCGAACGAACTTACTTGATCGAACGAGCAAATTTGATCGAACGAGTTACTTAATCGAACGAAGTAACCTAATCGAACGAGCAACCTTAATCGAACGAGTAACCTTAATCGAACAAGCAACCCTAATCGAACGAGCAACCCTAATCGAACGAGTAGTTCTAATCGAACGAGTAACCTTCATCGAACGAGTTAACTAGTCGAACGAACTTAAAATTTCATAGAACCATTTTTTTTCATCGAACCAGTTAGATAGTCGAACGACTTCACCTTGATCGAACGAGGTAATCGAACAATAACTTTAATCGAACGACTTCACCTTGATCGAACGACTTCACCTTGATCGAACGAGGTAATCGAACAATAACTTTAATCGAACGACTCACCTAGCCAAACTTTCTAGTCGAAGCAAAATTTTGATCGAACCATTCACTAGTCAAACCATACTTTATAGTCGAAGCAACTCTTCATCATCGAACCACGACTCATTCCATTCCATCGAAGCATCTTAACACAGTCGAACAGAAACTTTAGTCGAACCATAAATTTTTTCATACTAAAGTTTCTTCATCAGTGAAGTTTGTTGTCTTTGTGTTGTTTCTTAATATTGAAAATTGTTTCTAGTATTTTATAGTAGTGAGATTCTACGTGTTGCATGAGACGTGTTAAATGAGACGTGTCTTTGTGTATTTGCTTTTGAGACATAAGTATAATAATTGAGTTTGCATGCAACGTGGGTGCTTTTGAGGTGAAGTTAAGAAATTACATACGTGTGTTGCTATCCTACCTCAAAGAAGCAACAGTTAACGTGTACTCAATATATGTGATGTGTTTTGCATGTGTTTGCTTTTGAAATATTTCTCATCAACTTTTGACGTGTACTTCATTAAGTCAAATACGTGATTTGCATGTGCTTTTGAGTTTGCGTGTGTTGCATTTAAATTTGCATTATTAAAGTTGCATTTAAACTTTGTGAGTAATTTTCAAGTTTGGGATTTATTAAGTTTGAAGTTTATCTACTTTGTGGACTTATCAAGTTTCTAAATCTCAAGTTTCTCAAGGATTATCAAGTTTCTCACAAGTTATCAACTTTCTCGGTTTCTCAAGTTTCTCAACGACTATTCAAGGACAACGACAAAGGACTTAAACCAAACAAATCTCGTGAACAGTAACCAACTGTATCCTAGTTCTTTAACCGATCCAATACCATCTTAACCATTCAACTACAACAATGACTACTCAACAAGACATCCACATAGCCGGTGCTGAAAACCGTCCTCCAATGCTAGAAAAAGGCAGTTATCTTCCATGGACAAGCCGTATGCTTCGTTACTTGAAAACAAAACCTAATGGACAAGGCAAACTCCTGATCAACTCCATCAAGAATGGTCCATTCAAACCTCGTCAGATTCAAGAAGCTGGTGATCCCAATCAAACACCTCCTGTTCAACCATCCTTTCGTACTCAGAAAGAAGAAGAGTACACAGAAGAGGATTGGAAACAGATTGAAGTAGATGACTTAGCCATGCACCTAATTCAACTTGGTTTACCACAAGAGATCTTTTGTGCTGTTGACAGCTGTGAAACTGCTTATGATATGTGGGAACGAGTTAGGAGGCTATGTCATGGAACTGAAATTGGTCAACAAGACATTGAAAACATGCTTCTAACTGAATGAGATAAATTTTCATCAACTCCAGCTGAACCAATTGAAATCTACTACACAAGGTTTTGCACTCTCATGAATGAGCTCATCAGGACAAATTTAACACCAAAACAGATTGTCCAGAACATCAAGTTTCTTAACAACCTTCCAGAGGAATGGGGACGATATGTTACGATTGTTAATCAGACAAAGAACCTTCATGAAGTGAACTATGATCAACTATATGATTTCTTGAAACAAAACCAGAAAGAGGCAGATGAGGTTAGGAAATAAATGCTTGCCAAAAAACATGATCCTTTAGCATTACTTGCTCAGTCACCATCACCTTCAACAGTGAACACATCATCATCAACTCCCACTCAGAACTACATGCCACATGAATACTCTCCACAAACTGCTATCTTCCCACAACAACAATTCTATCCTCAAGAACAACAAGTCATTCCACAACAATTTTACCCAGAATCACCATACAATCCTAATGATGACATGTCTGTACTGACTCAAGCATTTACCCTTCTATCAAAAGTTGTTCAAGGACGCTATTCCACACCCACCAACAACAATCAAAGGATTTCATCGAATACTCGCTACAGGCAGTTTGCTCAACCGGGTTTCAACATGGGTCAACAAGGTCAAATGGTTGGAGGATATGGGAATCAACAAGGATATGCTCCTCAGATGGGTAATCAAGGGCAGTATATGGGAAATCAGATGGGTCAAGTTGTTGGAAATAGAAGAGGTCAGAATATGGGAAATCAGGTTGGGAATGTTGCTGCTCCCGTAGCTGGGAATGCTGGGAATATGAATCAAGGAAATGTGTTGAAATGTTTTAACTGTCAGGGTACTGGTCATATTGCAAGAAACTGTCCCTCCAAGCCAAAAAAGAAAGATCCCGAGTATCTTCAGAAAGCTTTGCTCTTAGCTCAGAAGGACAAGGCAGGGTTTCAGTTAAGTGCTGAGGAAAATGATTTCATGGCACTGATGGATGAATCAGAGGATTTGGAGGATATCGATGCCAACTGCATCTTCATGGCAAATCTTTAGGAAGTTAAATATGACACGGATTCTGAAGCACCTCCTGCTTATGATGCTAATGTGATATCTGAGGTACCTACATATACTACATGTCACAATAATGAAATGTTTGATATGTCACCTCAGAATGAACAGCATCCTGCGACTCCTAATCCCATTTACGATACATATATGGACTCCCCAAGTTATTGTAATACTAATTTGGCTACTCCAGATATGGATCCTAATGGTGGCTTCGAGTCACAGCATACTGAGAATGAAGAGGAAACACGTGCTTTATTTGAATCATTATTGCAAAATTGTGGTATTGAAATTGAAAAGGTCAAAAAGATCAATAGCGATGTTAAGGCCGCTAATGAAAAATTGACCACTGAGCTTGAGAGATACAAGGTGAACGAAAAAGCTTTTGAATTTCATCACAAACGACTGTCAGAACTTGAAAATGGTTACAGTGATTCTGTTTCAAGGGAGAAACATTTGCAAATCAAATACGACACTCTTGATGTTAAATTGAACATGCAAATTAAATCCTTAAAAGCAGAAATTTCTGAATTAACCAACCAACTTTCTAAACAAAAATCAACTTGTTCTGATCTTGAAAAAGAGAAGAAAGAGTTGCATACAAAGTTTTCAAAACGAGAAGATGAACTTCTTGACGAAGTACTTGACAAACAGGAAACTATTAAAAAGTTGGAAGAATTGCTTATAAAAACGGGTCATTCAACTCAAATGATTAATATGTTAATTAACGAAAAAAACCCGATTTTATATACAAGAAAGAAAATGGCTCTCGGTTGTGAAAACCCTTGTTATTTCAAGAAAGCTCAGCAAAAACAGAATGTGCTATTTAATGGTAATCTTATAAATGATGTGCATGATCCACCTGCTTGTTATGATTCGCATGAAATGATTGAGCTTACGAAAGAGAGTCGAAACAAAATGAGACAATTAAATAGAGAAATCAAACCAATTGATTATAATGAAGCAAACAAACTTGCTGGTGTTCATCTTGTTAAAAAGGAGTCACCTTTGTTTTTCAAAAAACCAGTGGCTGCCATAAAGTTCAAAGTTGTGTCAAAACATCTTTCTAACATCGAACAAATGTACTCTACTGACACTTCCGCAAGTGAAGCTAGAATACTATTGGCCGATCTTAAAAGGAGAGTTGAAATGCTTCAAGATGTTGTGGCAACCAAAACTAATACTAAAATCAACGATTGGTTTTCAAGTTTTCAAACTGAACAGAAAAAGATGTTCGAAACAGAAATTACTCCCATTTTATCTGGCATACATGCAAGAGCAATTCATGTTGAGAACGCAATTATCAAAGAAGTAACTGAATTTGTCAAGGACCACACATCCTTGGTAATTGAAGCCAATGAAAACATTGAAAAAATCAAAGTTTTAGAAAAACAAAATGACGCACTCTCTGAAGAAGCTCTTTCAACTGATATTATGTCCATTATTTATCAAATGTATTCTGTTGAAGACGATGAAAGACTTCGAGCTGAGACTTCCCAAATTGTTTCAAAATATGAAAATGCGTTTGCAAAGCTTGAAAAAGAAAATGTTACATATTTTAAACAACTGGATCGGAAAAAGGAAGAATGTAAGTATGACAAACTGTCTTATGATCGTTCTTACAAAGAAATGCAAAAACAAATTGATCTTTTGAAGTCTTAGCTTGAATGTCAAAAAGGGAAGCGTGAAGAAATTATTGCAAAACCAAAAATGTCAATTTCACAATCTGCTTCTTCACCCTTGCCCAAAGAAAAAGCAAAAGAGAAAGTAGTTGTCGAAACACCAAATGTGATAGCACCTGGACTTTATAGGATTAGTACCACTATTGCTTCTACCTCTACATCTAAAACATATAGGGCGATAGACAAAAGTGTTAAGGAAAATCCAAAAGAGACTAGGAAGGCTAACACTGATTCAAAGGACAACAAGATAAATCCTAATGAGTGTGCCTTACCTTCTACAGGAGTAGAAAGTACCTCTAAGAGCAGCAGACCAAAGCCTAGGAGCAATACAAGGAATAGAGTCGCGCCTGCTTCTAAGAGTGAAACCAAGAATAAAACGAAACAAGTAGAAGAACACCCTAGGATTTTATCGCTTTCGAAGAAGAAACTTATGTCATCTGAATGTAACGTTAAAGACAATATTTCTATTACATGTAATGAACCTGTTTGTTTAATGAACAAGAAATCTTTGCCTGAAAATGTGTGTGATGATATTGTTTCTAATGTTGTACATGTGAATGAAATGCCTGCTAAGAAAGATGTTCCTTCAGAAAATACTGCTAAGACTAGATACATTCAAAGACTTATTGCAAAGTCTAAGAAAACAACTAGTAGTCTGCTGCCTAGGAACTATCTTAAGATGTGCGTATGGATTCCAACAGGTAGAGAATTCAGTCTAGAAAATGGTACAATAAAAATGGCTAAGGAAGAACCAGTAAAAACCGTCTATGATTGTATTTCTCCTGTTATCCCTTACCCCATGGAACCAAATGATAAACGGTTTCCAAATGCACAATCATCTGTTATTGGCAGGTTATCAAAATATGTCTTTGGATCGTCGACTCGGGTTGCTCCAAGCACATGACCGGGAATCTGAAGCTGCTGATCAACTTTGTATGGAAGTTCATGGGAACAGTTCGGTTTAGAAATGATCATGTAGCAGCTATTCTGGGTTATGGAGATCTACAGTTTGGGAATTTTTTGATCACTCGAGTTTACTATGCCGAAGGATTGGGACACAACCTGTTTTCAGTCGGACAATTTTGTGATGCGGACTTAGAGGTTGCATTCAGAAGAAATACATGTTTCGTTAGGAACTTGGTTGGTGATGATCTCTTAACCAGAAATCGTGGCACCAATCTTTATGCTATCGACATAAACCAAATGGCCTCGTCATCACCAATTTGTCTTATGACAAGAGCTGACGACACTAAATCCTGGTTGTGGCATAGACGCCTTTCCCATCTCAACTTTGACAAGATAACAAAGCTTGCCAAAGACACCATCGTCACCGGTCTCCCTAAATTCAAATACACCAAAGAACACTTATGTCCATCATGTGAATAAGGCAAGAGCAAAAAGGCAACTTATAAACCTAAAACCGTTCCCAGTTCGGTTGATAAGTTGCATCTATTACATATGGACTTATGTGGCCCAATGAGAGTTGAGAGTATCAATGGGAAGAAGTATATTCTTGTGATTGTCGATGATTACTCAAGATATACATGGGTAAGGTTTTTGAGATCAAAAGACGAAGCACCTGGAATCATCATCACCTTTCTGAAGCGAATTCAAGTTCTACTTCAAGCTCCAGTTAGGATTGTAAGAACTGACAATGGCACGGAATTTGTGAATCAGGAGTTAAGAACATATTTTGAAGAAACTGGAATTACTCACCAGACATCAGCAGTTAGAACTCCACAGCAAAATGGGGTAGTTGAAAGAGGAAACAGAACTCTTGTGGAAGCTGCTCGCACAATGCTGATCTATTCCAGTGCACCATTATTCTTATGGGCTGATGCTATTTCAACTGCCTGTTTTACTCAAAACCGATCCCTAATCCATCCAAGATTCAATAAAACCCCATACGAACTAGTGAACAACAGAAAACCCGATATCTCTTATCTTCATGTATTTGGCGCTTTATGCTATCCTACAAATGACAGAGAGGATCTGGGGAAGCTGAAGGCTAAGGGTGATATTGGTATCTTCATTGGTTATTCAGATAACTCGAGGGCATTCAGGGTGTATAATAGAAGAACGAAAAGAGTAATGGAGACGATGAATGTGAAATTTGATGAGATTTCACAAATGGCTTCTGAGAGACTCGCTCTAGAACTCGCGCTTAACCCGATGGCTTCTAATCGTATCGGATTAGGACCCGCACCACAAAGTCAAACTTCTTGACACATCAGTTCAGAACTCACACTCCAAGGAGCTCAGTCAACTAACACTGATAAACCTTCAAATCAAGAACTGGAAAATTTCTTTGAGTTTATGTATGATGAATTCTATGGTGGAGCTTCAATAGATACATCACACCAACGTTCCGCTGCACCCGCTCAACATCAACCACCACAAGATGCATCTACTACAATCGAAGCTGAAGCACCAACTCCCTCCACGTCAATATCATCTACATCTACTCCTGCCATTCCAGTAATTGAGATTGGTTTACCTACAGTTGATGAGCAAAACCCAACAAAACCAAATCAAGAAGAACCATACCAAAACGATGTTGTGTTAGAAGAAGAAGAACCATTTGAAAACCCATTTGCTACGGAATCTGCTGAATCTTCTTCTCGGTTATATGAACCATCAAACACGCATTCGTTAGATTCAAGATACCCTTCAACGTTAAAGTGGACTAAAGACCATCCAATAGAACATGTCATTGGTGAACCTTCTAGGCCAGTACAGACGAGAAGACAACTCGCTACCGATTGTGATATGTGCATCTTTGCCTGCTCAGTTAGTTTAAAAGAGCCAAAGAACATTCGGGAAGCAATGTCAGATGATGCATGGATTGAAGCAATGCAGGAAGAACTTCTCCAATATCGACTTCATGACACTTGGGATTTAGTGTCAAGACCTCTCGACAAACTTGTCATTGATCTTAAGTGGATATGGAAGAATAAAAAGGATGAAGAGATGACTGTAATTCGCAACAAAACTCGTCTCGTGGCCAAGGGATTTAGACAGGAAGAGGGAATCGATTTTGATGAGTCATTCGCACCAGTAGCTAGACTTGAAGCGGTCAGAATTTTCTTAGCGTACGCGGCTCACAAGAACATCACGGTCTATCAGATGGATATCAAGACGGATTTTTTGAATGGAACTCTGAAGGAAGAGGTGTACGTGAGTCATACAGATGGATTCGTTGACAAAGATTATCCCGACTACGTCTACAAGGTCAAAAAGGCTATCTATGGTCTAAAACAAGCCCCAAGGGCATGGTACGATGAACTCTCATCTTTCTTGCTGTTAAATCATTTCACCAAAGGAACAATTGACCAGACCTTGTTTACCAAAAAGTTTAAAGATGACATTTTGATTGTTCAGATTTACGTGGACGACATAATCTTTGGGTCCACTAATCCTGAACATTCAAAATTTTTTGCAAATCTCATGAAAAGTAAATTTGAAATGTCTATGATGGGCGAATTAAAATTCTTCCTTAGACTTCAAATCCATCAATCCCATCATGATATTTTTATTAATCAAGCAAAATATACAATTGAGATTTTAAAGAAACATGGAATGGAAAATTGTGACTCTGTTGGTACTCTGATGGTCACTTCACCCAAAATTGGTGCTGACCTACATGGGAAACCCATTGATCCGAAGAAATATCGGAGCATGATTGGGTCTCTCATGTACTTAACTGCTAGTCGACCTGATATACAATTTGCTGTCTGTTTATTAGCACGGTTTCAGGCAAGGCCTACCGAACTTCACCTCAAAGAGGTTAAACGGATCTTCCGGTACCTTTGAAGAACCATTAACATGGGAATTTGGTATCCAAAGGATTCGGAGTTCAATCTAACAGCCTTTACAGATGCCGATCATGCTGGTTCCCAAGTCACTGCAAAAAGTACATCCGGAGGAGCACAATTTTTGGGAGAGAAGCTAGTAGGCTGGTCATCAAGGAAACAAGACTGCACAGCGCTTTCAACCGCAGAAGCCGAGTATGTGTCTCTATCTGCGTGTTGTGCCCAAGTTCTATGGATGAGGACACAACTCACAGATTATGGCTACTCTTTCGACCACATACCTATGTATTGTGACTCGAAAAGTGCCATAGCCATCTCGTGCAATCCAGTTCAACACTCCAAGACCAAGCATATTAGAGTCCGCTACCACTTCATAAAGGAACACGTCGAAGAGGGTACTGTTGAATTATTTTTCGTGAAGACTGAATACCAACTTGCCGATCTATTTACTAAAGCCCTCCCAACAGAGCGGTTTGAATACTTAGTTCGTCGAATTGGAATGCGAAGCCTAACTCCCGAAGAGTTAGAAAGTCTTCTCGAATCTTCTTGAATTTATTTCCAAATGCTTCGCATGTAAATATTTTTGAAAAACAAAATACAAAATTTGAAAAACCAACAAAAACAAAATATAAAAATATAAAATTTCAAAAAGACATAAAAAATATAAAATACAAAATTCAAAAATATTCTTCTCACGACATGTCTCTTGTATAAATCAATATTCTGTACGTACCTAGAAATGTCATTCAACAATGATACGGGCATGTACAGATGCTTGAGCGAGAGTTCATTCAAACATTTTCTAAAACATGTCGATCTCAAAACATTCTTCATTACGGCTTTCGTACATTTTAGTACGGAACCCGAGCTACATTGATGACTTCTGATTATTTCCGATCAGGACTCGCAATGTTAATGGCTAATCAAAACGAATCTTGAGCACATGATCAAGATTTTTCAAAAAGATTTTTCAAAATCTTTCTCAAATTCTGTGCTCAAGAAACTCCCTCTTGAAACTCAAATGTTTTATAATATGCTTTCTTTAAGGGGGAGTATAAAAATTAAAAAATGCAAAATGTTTCATTTTCATGCTAAAAATCCGTCTCTCTCCAAAAACACTTTCATTTTAATCAGTTGCTATCAAAAATATCAATGCTATTTTTGAGGGAGAGAGGACGTGATTAAAATGTGATCAAAGTTCGTGGAATCTCAAAGTATGCTCACCAGACAGACTCAGCATGAACCCTCGAATTGACGAAACCAGATGTCCGTTATCGAAAAGACTAGTCCGGGACGGGTAATAATTTCAAGCTGGTTTTCCAGTGATGTAAACGTGTCTCGCAAAGGACTTGTCTGAGTAGAATGTACCAATTCGAGAGATGATCTTTGAATATGACCGGGACGGGTAATAATTTCAAGCTAGTCTAACTAGTGATGTAAGCGTGTCTCGCAAAGGTCATGTTCATTGAAAGTCGATCAATTCAAAATGTGCGAACTCTACCCAACATGTGCAATTTTAGTTAAAAATGCATGAGCACATGTGAAGGGGGAGTATTTCAAAAAATATAAAACTCTCAAAGTGCTAACTAAATGTGTTTACTCATAAACACTTTGAGAGATTTTCAAAAGGTTTTATGGCAAATCTAGGATATTCATGGAGTTATAAGGTGACTAAGGTTAGGAAAACCGTCCTATGATCCGCCAGAGCCGGAGGGATCTACCCAAGGACAATTCCAATAGATTAGAATTAGAAGTCCTTAGGTAATATTGGAAAAAGGAGTAAATGAGAAAGGGACAGAAGGGGTTGAAGAATGAAAAAGAAAAGTTGATTGAAAGGGTGAAAAGAAATAGCCCTCCATGAAAACTTAGGGCAGAAACCGGGTCAATACATCTGCTATCGGTACTCACTAAGGTGATACTGATATTGAAGACAAGACGTCATGAACCCAGTGACGCACTGCACCACCCCTCCTAGCCACTCAGATATCTCTCAAAAGATATTTGTTTCATTTCTCACGGAGAACACTGCATAATCTATCGGCCTCTCACTCCGAGATGTGTTGATATTGAAAAGGTGGCACTCTGCTCCTTGCCTCCGATGACTAAATACCAAAACACACAAAAGAGTCTAGAGCCATGAGATTCATCAAAATATCTCGTTAGGAACACTTCCAATATGATACACTTGTGTTCGCCAAAAAGGACACAAGTTGTAAGAGTCTTAATGAGATCCAAGGATCTTTCCATTTACATCATGATGGTTACATGCTTCAAACGGTCTACAGTCGTAGGGTGATCTCTAGCGACTCACTGAATCGTGGGTGCACTTCGGTGTGTCTGTGTAAGCCCTCTCGGGGGTATCCGATTCAGAACGGCCTGGGGGAGACTAGAGAAAGTCTTCACACTATGCTGTTGACAATCTCAAAGTCCCAACCTGTAAGCGCTGGATGATTATTACTAACAGTTTTATGCAGCTACCTATAAACATCCATTAACCATCACCACATACATCATTCATCTTCACCTCAGCATACTCATACTTATGAAGAACATCTCCAACAAAGCTCAAGTGTAAAAGTTCAAGACAAGAAGATCAAGTTAAAGACAAAGTGAAAAGACAAAGTCAAGAAGCTAATCAAGATGTCGAGAACAAATTCATATGATGAAAGATTATGGGGAGATTGTTAGCATAAGTATAATGTCCAAGATGTATGAGTATGTTGAAGGTCACGACGCATCATCACATGAAGATGTTGATTGAAGGCAAGAACATCCACCAAGACGATTCTTTGAAGATCACATAGCATGAAGGAACAAGAACAAAGACTATTATACAACGACACACGAAGCACATGGAAATGAAGACAAAAGACCAACTCACTCCGAGCAACATTTAAATGACTATCCCTTAGGGGGAGATTGTTAGGATTTATAAAAAGCGATGGTCATTGTCGTTATTTATTGTATTAAACGTGTCATTGTGTAATTAGTATATTTAGTCAATAGGTCTTGGACTTAAGCTTATATGTTATGTATTGTTTTAAAGAAGCCCATGTAATAGCCCACCCAAGTCCAAGCTTATCCATCACAAAAACTATAAATAGAACCTCCCATCCTCACTTGAGAGGTTGGTGTTCTTAAAGTGCTCTCAAGGTATTGTAGTCATTAGGGTTTGTATCATTGTTTTAAGTGTGTGATTTATATGAAGCTAATATTACATGTTCCACTCTTATTTCTTTGATCATTCCTAGTAGTTGTTGTATTGGTTAGGATAATTATTAGTATTAACAGAATGTAATGTCAAAAGTACTGTGTCTAATGCATGTAATGACTTTGTTTGTTTAATGTGCAAGAAATGTTTAACTAATGATGTTTGTGATGATTATGTTTCTAAAAATGTGCCTGTTACGCCCGAACAGAAAAATGTTCCAAAAGGAACTAGTGCTAGATCTTGATCAATAGGAAGACTAATTGCACGATTTAGGTCAAACACCAGTAGTCAAATGCCTAGGAACTATCTTAAGAATTGTGTATGGAAACCAAAGGGTAGAGAATTCATACTCCAGAATGGCAAATTAAAAGTTGTTCAAATTGAACAAGTAGAAACCTTCTATGAGTGTGATCTAGATTTTACCCCAAACCCCATGCAACCAAATTTTAAATAGTTTCCAAATACAAACTCTTCTGTTCTTTGCAAGTTATCAAAATATGTCTTTGGATCGTCGACTCGGGTTGCTCCAAGCACATGACCGGGAATCTAAAGTTGCTGATCAATTTCGTCTGAAAATTCATGGGAACTGTACGCTTTGAAAATGATCATGTAGCAGCAATTCTGGGTTATGGAGATCTTCAATTTGGGAATTACTTGATCACTCGAGTTTACTATGTCGAAGGGTTGGGACACAACTTGTTTTCAATTGGGCAGTTTTGTGATGCAGATTTAGAGGTTGCATTTAGGAGAAACACATGCTTTGTTAGAAATTTGGTTGACGATGATCTCTTAACTGGGAATCGTGGCACCAACCTTTATGCTATCGACATCAACCAAATGGCCTCTTCATCACCAATTTATCTTATGACAAGAGCATGCGGAACAAATTCCTAGCTGTAGCATAGAAGATTATCCCATCTCAATTTTGACACCATTAACAAATTAGTCAAAGTCAAAATCGTCAACGGACTTCCTAAGTTCAAATACACCAAGGATCACTTATGTCCATCATGCGAACAAGATAAAAGGAAAATGGCATCATATAAACCTAAAACCGTACCCAGTTAGGAAGCAAAGTTACATATGTTGCACATGGACTTATGTGGACCAATGAGAGTTGAAAGCATAAATGAGAAGAAATATATTCTTGTTATCGTCGATGGCTATTCAAGATATACATGGGTAAAGTTTCTGAGATCAAAAGACGAAGCACCAGGCATCATCATCACCTTTCTGAAGCGTATTCAAGTCCTACTTTAAGCTCCAGTAAAGATTATAAGAACGGACAATGGCACAGAATTCACAAATTAGGAGTTAAGATCTTATTTTGAAGATGTTGGAATCATACATCAGACATCCGTTGTTAGAACTCCACAGCAGAATAGGGTAGTTGAAAGAAGAAATAGAACTCTTGTAGAAGTTGCTCGCACAATGCTAATTTATTCTAGTGCACCGTTATTCTTATAGGCTGATGTTGTTGCCACTGCTTTTTTCACTCAGAACCGTTCCCTAATCCATCCAAGATTCAATAAAACCCCATATGAACTAGTAAACAACAGAAAACCCAATATCTCTTACCTTCACGTGTTTGGCGCTTTGTGCTATCCAACGAACGAAAGAGAAGATCTAGGGAAGCTGAAAGCTGAGGGTGATATTGGAATCTTCATTGGATACTCATAAAACTCGAGGGCATTCAAGGTGTATAATAGAAGGACAAAAAGGATAATGGAGACGATGAATGTAAAGTTTGACAAAATTTCATAAATGGCTTCTGAGAGACTCGCTCTAGAACCCGCGGTTAATCCAATGGATTCAAATCAAAACAGATTAGGACCCGCACCAAACCCGCAGACTTCTGGACACATTAGTTCAGGAATCGTACCTCAAGGAGCTCAATCAACAACCACTGAAAAACCTTCAGAAAAAGAACTGGAAAATTTCTTCGAGTTAATGTTTGATGAATACTATGGTGGAACTTTGAAAAATGCATCACAATAACATTCCGCTGCACCCGCTCAAAACCATCAACCACCACCACCACCACAAGATGCATCTACTACAATCGAAGCTGACACACCAACTCCTTCAACATCATCTACATCTACTCCAACAACTCCAGTATTTGAAATTGTTCTACCAAGAGTTGATGAGCAAAACCAAAGTACACCATTTCAAGAAGAACAAACATAGAACCAAAACGATGTTGCGTTAGAAGAAGAAGTGTTCGAAAACCCATTTGCAACGGACTCAGCTGAATCAACTTCAAGGTTACAAGAACCATCTAACACACATACGTTAAACCCAGGGTACCCTTCTACACTCCAGTGGGCTAAAGACCATCCAACTGAACAAGTTATTGGTGAACCTTCAAGGCCAGTTCAGACGAAAAGACAACTAGCCACAGACCCCGAAATGTGCATTTACATTTGTTCAATAAGCCTCAAAGAACCAAAGAACATTCGGGAAGCAATGGCAGAAAATGCTTTGATAGAAGCGATGCAGGAAGAACTTCTTCAATACCAGTTATATGATAGTTGGGAATTAGTTCCAAGACCAATTGACAAACTTGTCATTGATCTCAAATGGTTATGGAAGAACAAAAAGGATGGAGAAATGACTGTAATTCGCAACAAAGCTCGTCTCGTGGCTAAAGGATTCCGACAGGAAGAAGGTATAGATTTTGTTTATGCAAATAATGTTCTAAAAACGTTATTTATATCTTTCGATAACTTCACGTTTTGAGGATGACAAAATGTGAAATCACGTTACGTTAAAATTAACGTAAACAAGTTTTTAGTCGAAAGATCCTATTTCTACGCAAATCACTCTAGGTATGCACAAACAAATTTACAACTTGACAAATTATCAAAGAAGTGAATTTGTGTCTAAAACTTCACATTTTTAATTTGACAAAGCATTTTCTCAAAAATATACTTTACAAGTTATTTTTGAATAATTAAGAAATATTTTATTGGAAAAATATGTTCAAATAACATAACAGCTATTCTTCCCCCTCCCCCCCCCCCCAAATCAGCTCCAAACTTCCCCAAATAAGTTTTCACCAGAAAAGACAAAAAGAGGAGCGTTTTTTTTGGGCACGGTACCACTAAATTTAGTGGTACCGTGTACCGGTAACGGCTAGAATTTTTCTGCCTATAAATACCAGCCCTCTTCACAGTTTTAGGGCATCCTTTTTCACACAGAATTTTCTGAGTTCAATACTCTCATCACATTTTCTCTTCATGATCATTTAGTTTAGTTTTCTTTTGTTTTAAGAGTGATCCAATCATCCAACCAAGTGATTCTCTTCATTCCTCTTCTAGTGCAAGAGAAGAACACAAGGTATCCAAGAAGATACAAAGTGTTGTAGTTGTAGTTAGAGCACTTGTAACATTTGTTACATACTTGATTGTATCATAATATACATCAAGTCTAATTTTCTTTTGAGAGTTTGTGAGAGAAGATCATTGTGATCTTATTGAGATATTGAATATCTCTTGTAGCTTATGAGCTAGTGTATTGATCAAGTTGATCAAGAGTAGATAGGGTAGATTGAGTCAAGTGAGAGTTGATCATTGTGATCGTGTTGAGATCTTGGAGATCTCTTAAAGCTTGCGGGCTAGTGTGTTGATCAAGTGGGTCATAGGTAGATCGGGTAGATCGAGTCTTGTGTGTTGATTGTGTGAAGTAGAACGGATCGGGTAGATCGTGGTAGATTGGTGCTAGCTAAGATTAGCACTCGACATTTAGCTTAGTGTCAGAAAATTGGATAAGCGACGTGTACGGTTTTCTCTTCCTGAAAGGAGATTTGTTGACATAGTGCTTGAAACTCTTGAGTGTGGTACTCGGGGAGTGGAGTAGGGCGAAGAAGAGCTTCGTGACCAAACCACTATAAATCTCTCTGTCCCGGTTTGATCTTTCCATCTCTTTTCTTTACCTTTATTAGTTACATTAAATATTTTAGTTTAATTGTTCATATTGGTGTTGATTGATTACACATAAGATTCGAATCAAAGCTTTTCAATAGTAAAGTTTTTAAGAAGATCTAAAAACCGGTAAAACTATTCAACCCTCCCCCCCTACTAGTTTTCCACAATTGGTATCAGAGCCAGGTTAGTTAAGATTTTAAAGTAAATTGTATTTTAAAACTTGAATCGATCAATGGATTTCGACAAATATCTAGAGGGGAAATCTATGCAAAGACCACCACTTTTTGAAACTGATTGTTTTATTTATTGGAAAACATGATTCGAAACGTATTTGAAATCAAAAGACATTGATCTTTTGCATATTATTACCGAGGGTGACTTTCAACCGATTCAAAAGAATCCGGAAACTAAAAGGGATGAAATAGTTCCTTATAGTAAACAAAGTGATGAACTTAAAAGAAAACTAGCCAAAAACGATGAGGCTAAAATGATGATTTATAATGCTTTGCCTAAAAAGGAATTTGAAAGAATTTTCATGTGTAATACGGCAAAAGATATTTGGAAAACTTTGTTAGTCACTCACCAAGGTAACAATCAAGTCAAAGAAAACAAGATAGATCTTCTTGTGCAACAATATGAATAATTTTCCATTTCGGAAGATGAATCTATTGATAATGGTTTTGCTAGATTTAATACTATTATCACTAGTCTTAACGCTCTTGATGAAGGTTACTCTAGCAAGAACTATGTTAGAAAGTTTCTTAGGGCTCTACATCCTAAATGGAGAGCAAAGGTCACCGCCATTGAAGAGTCAAAGGACTTGGCAACATTATCTCTTGATGAACTAATAGGAAACTTGAAGGTTCATGAGATAATAATCAAGAAAGACTCCGATATAGTCAAAGGCAAAAGCGAGAGAGTTAGATCTCTAGCATTGAAAGACAAAAAGGAGTCTAGTGATGAGGAATGCTCGAATTCCGATAGTAAAAATGAAGAGTATGCGTTAGCCGTTAGAGACTTTAAATAGTTCTTTAGGAGAAGAGGTAGGTTCGTTAGGCAACCTTGGGATGACAAGAAGCCGTCACACAAGAACCGAGTTGAGAAGAAAGGAACGAGTGATACGAAATGTTTTAGATGCAGAGATTCTAATCACCTCATAAGAGAATGTCCTAAACCACCAAAAACCAACAACCAAAGAGCTTTCATTGGTGGCTCTTGGAGTGATAGCGGTGAAGAAGAAGAGAAGAAGCCCAATGATGAAACATGCCTAATGGCTCAGGCTTCAAATGAGGTACATTCCGACTCTTCTTATTATAGTGATGATAATTCGTTAATAGATGACAATAGATTACATGACGAATATAATAAACTATGCGAAGTAAGCTCTAAAATTTTAGGTAGAAACAAAACACTAAAATTAAAATTGCATGAACTTGAAGTGAAAGTTTTAGAACTAAAGGATCAAGTCAAAAGACTTGAGAAAAATAAAGAAGTAGACGTAGGATGTAGTTCATGCATAAGTCTTTGAGTAGAGAATGAAAAACTCAAAGAAAATGCTTTAAGGATCATTAAGTTTGAAGAAGGAACAAAGGCACTTAATGATATGCTTAAAAACATTAGGTTTAGTGAACATGACCGTGCAGGCTTAGGATTTGACCCAAACCAAGCTTCTACAAGTGGTACTAAACAAGTAAAATTTGTAAAGCCTGGAGAATCTAGAATCTCAGACGACGGCACCACTAAAGGTACAGACGGCACCACTAAAATTAGTGGTACCGTGGTACCGTCGGGTGCTAAAGTCAGATCTGGGTCAATTTTGAAAAATAACTTAAGTCCTAAACCAAGTCACATAGTTATTGATAATGTAGAAGTACCTATTGCTAGTAAAAAGGAAGTCAAAAGTTTTTACAAACCCTTGTCAACTCCCGGACTTGGTTTTGTAAAACCTGATATTAGATCAACGACTCCTTCACCTAGAAGAACAAATGTTCCTAAACCACGATCAAGAACTCCTCTACCGAGAGGTAACTTTAGAAGACAAAGTTATCCAAGTAACTTTCCCGTAAATTGGAATAACCGTCAACCACAAAGTTACTTACCATGGGAAATGTGTCCTCCATTCCAACATCCCACCCAAATGCAACAAATGCATGGGATGTTTAACACTAACAACTTTGGACCCATGAGATATTGGGGACTAAATGTTTGAGCTTCAGTTTTGCTAGAACGGATATGGTTGTGAAGCAACCTGAAGTCGATGAATGGAGTATGATTAGTAATTGCACAAATCTTGTGACGCAAAGTCAAGTATTGTCTCATCTTGCTTAGCTTCCAACAAAGGTAGTCTAATCTTCTAGTTTTAAGGGCAACACCTCGGACTAAGGTACGCTTTCTTAAAACACCCTTAGATTGTAGACATGTTAAGCGTGTAGTGTTCTTAGAATCTAACTTAGTAGGAACTAACATAATGGACGAAACTCACATCTCATCATTGCTCAAATATTTGTCGACGAAAATTATATTAAACTCATCATGTCCATAAATGAACAATGATCGCTCAAAGATCATGCGTGACAAGTCTGATATGAGCATGATGAGTGAATTAAGTCTCTGTTCTAGCCCTCATATAATATTACTTTAAGATTGTATCTTCTTAAGTCTAAGTATACCAAAGTATATGATATTACTTAGATTTATCACACAAGCTACTAATCTAATCTTAGATCTAGAGAGAGAAAGTTAGAGAGAGAAAGTTAGAGAGAGAAAGAGAGATGGGAGGTTACTTAACAATAATGAAATGAAATGATCAATTAACCAACCAACCCTCTCCCTTGAATGGGAGGGGGTATTTATAGTGTCTTACAAGGTGTTGGGCTTTTGCCCTAATAAACATATAATTAACATAAATAAAACGCCACAGCCCATGGGCCTTCTACACAGGCCGAAGCATAAATCTAACCTAAAGGCCTAAGCAACCTATTACATAAATGATCAATACTTGATAGACTAATAACGTGTTCCCATCAATCTCCCCCTAAGTATTGGTCATCGAGGTTGCCTGACGTCGTCTTTGCTTCATTGGCTTTGACGTCTTTGGAATATTTGTTCTTGGTTCTTGATATGATATGATATGGTATCGTCTCGATCTGCCTTTTCACCAACGTTCTCTAATGACAATGTCTTTACGTCTTTTCCATCATGCTCATATATCTTTTGACTTTTGTTCTTCAGATGGTTCTCACTTCATAAGCTTTCATATTTGACTTGTGAAAGTTTGTAAGGCTTGAACTTTGAATTTTCTTTAGCTTCTTTGAACTTTTGTTATCTCTTAGTCTTTGTGAGAACTTTTCTTTGGGATATGAACATGATGGAATGGTGGTGGAACTCCAGGTCTTCATGATTTGCTGCAGGTAAACAGTTAGCAATAAATCATCCAGCACTTATAGGTTCAAACTTTAAGATTGTCAACTGCATAGTGTGATGACTTTCTCTAATCCTAGTCCAGGCCGTTCTAAATCGGATACCCCCGAAAGGGCTTACACGGACACACCGAAGTGCACCCACGATTCAGTGAGCCGCTGAGGATCACCCCACGACTGTAGACCATTTTTTGGAGCTAACACTAAGCGTAATCCACAAGGGATTACCGAAGTGACCTGCTGTCAGGGTTGTTTGATGTTGACCCTGGCAGGATTTCCATTCAATCACTGAGAATCACACTTTGTGAATTCTCTCATGAATGTTCTCGGAAGATTACTAAGACCTGCGAAGGACACTCTTATAATCTACAACTGGTGTTCCTTTTGTTGAACAACCAGTGTATGCTAAGTGTACCTAAGAGATCTTTTATGTATCTCATGGCTCTAGACTCAATTAAGTGCTTATATTTGGTCGTCGGAGGCATGGAGCAGAGTGCCTCCTTTTAAATATCAACACATCTCGGAATGAGAGGTCGAAAGATAATGAAGGGTTCTCCATGAGAAATGAAACAAGTGTCTTTTGAGAGACACCTGAGTGGCTAGAAGGTTTAGTGCAGTGCGTCACTGGGTCCATGACGAATTTAATCTTCAATACCAGTGTTACCGTAGTAACAACCAATAGCATATGTATTGAACCCGGTGTCTGCCCTAAGGTTGATCAAATGGAGGGCAATTTCTTTTCACCCTTTTCTTTACTTTTCTTTTTCATTCTTCAACCCCTTCTTTCTCCTTTCATTTCTTTTCTCCTTTTTCTTTACTTTTCTTTTTCATTCTTCAACCCCTTCTTTCTCCTTTCATTTCTTTTCTCCTTTTTTCAATCATACCTAGGACTTTCTAGTACTAAACTATTGGTATTGTCCTTGGGTAGATCCCTCCGGCTCTGGCGGATAATAGGACGGTTTTTCCTAACCTTAGTCACCTTATAACTTCATGACTATCTGTTAGGAATTATCAGAATTATATTTTATTTTCATTCCTGCTATTAGTTAAAGCGGTTCCTGCTGGCAGGTATGTAGTTCCTGCTGGTTTTGGTTCCTGCTGGTAGCATTGTTTGTTACTGCTGCCAGTGTTTGTTACTGCTGGTCTTATCATATTTTTAGTATGTTTGTTAGAGTTATTTTAGGAAGAGATAGTGTATATCTCTTTACACGTTTTCTTAGTGATGTAGCATTAGGGTTTCTTGTAGTATAAAAGAAACATGCGGCATTGAGTTTTGTATCGATTCCATTAAAAACATTATTAGTTAATAAAAGATCCATAGAGGATCAACGTTTTATAGTTTATTTTCTTCTTAACTCTTGTGTTTAGATTCCGCCTAAGCATAAGTTTCATTCATAGAGATTCTCTTAGGCTGTTTGTGATTACATAGACAGTCTACCAAGCTCAAAGATCTATCAGGAAAGCACAATCCAACAAGTGGTATTAGAGCCTGGTGAGGATCTCTGTCGAAGAAGAAAACTTTTCTAACTGATCTCTTAAACCCTTATTCAATGACTTCATCTAGAACAGTTGAATTTGAGGCATTTGTCATGAAGATTAGAAACTTGCTACCTTTTGACTCGATGAGAGACTGGACAGGACATGCTAAATCTGATGAAGAATGTGTCAATCAAATTCACAGTATGGTTAATGAAGCAAAGGATGATGTGGAAGAATTTGCCTTGATGGGATGTTCATCTCAGGTACAAAATTGTCCTTTTGGCTGTCATGAAATGTACTCCAACCTTAAGAAAGAGTTTGATGAAATAGAGCCTGAATATAAAGATTTGTTTGTTAAAGTTCAAGCTTATGAAAAGGCTGTTAAAACTTTAGAAAAGCAAAAAACTTGGTATCAAGCAAATTAGATAGCATATGAAGAGAAAATTAGGGTTTTGGAAAGAGATTTACAAATCACCACTTATGAGTTAAAACATTCTAAGAGAGAACATGCTAAGGTGATTTTAGAAAAACAGGAATTGATGGCTAAGTTAGAAAGTGAGGAGACTAAGTGTAATTCTTTGAAAGAATCATCTAAACTTGTAGAAAAGATAAATAATAGCATTCAGTCTATTAAGTATAAGAAAGGTTTGGGGTATCATAAAACTGATGACACTATTGAGCCAAAATGGTTTGACCCTACCCCTAAGGAGGTTAATTACCAAATTCCTGTAAAGTATGTAAAAGAAGGAGAAATGCATGTTGTTCCTCCTCCTATAATAGGAGTGTTTAAACTTGTCCCTATCCACTCAGACCTTGAAAGAGACTTGGATGAATCTTACATGTCCTATGGGAAAAAGTCAAAGGACTTAACTGATTCTGAGTGTAACTCTAATGACTTTGTCTCTTGCTCTGCAAGTGACAAGTTCTCTGAATCTAAGTTCACTGACTATACCTCATGTGACTCAAGTGAAAAGTCTGTAACACCCAAATCACATGACTCATACTCAAAAGTTGCATATGAAAACAACTCCTTGGCTTCTAATAAAAACAATTTGGTTCCCAATGTTGAAACTAATAACTTTGTTTGTAATAAAAGAAGTCATGTGAAAAATAAGACCTTTAGGAAGAAATCCTGTTTTGTGTGTGGTAGTTATGCTCATCTCATAAAAGACTGTGATTTCTATGAAAATAAAATGGGTGTTAAACAAACTAAACAAGTGTGGAAAAATGTTGAGAATATTCCCCCATTTGTGCCCAAAGCAACTGCATTTTCTGCTGGTAATGCAAAACGACCAGCACCTATTGCTGCTGGTAGGCCTTTTGGACCAGCAGCTGTTCCTACTGGTAGAACTAACTCTGCTAGTTGGAAAAGGAATTTTGGTAGATAATTAAACAGACCTACAAGTTCTTTCTTTCAGAAGGATTATAGGCCTGCTTATTATGACCAAATGTTTATGGGGGGAGTGGCTTACTCACCATGGTTTCCTTGGCAGGGACAAGTCAGTAATGGCTTGAGTAGTTTTATGTAGTTGTTGGGTTAATATTTGTTGTTATATTTCTGTTTGCTGGTTTTGAGGGGAGGCTTATGCTTGTATTTTGTGTGTTAACTATCATCTTTCTTTGGTTGATGTGTTTATTCACTAACTTTGTTTTGCAGTTGCTATAATTATTTTGTAAATTCTTTGGTTTGTGTGTATTCTAATCCTTTTGCAGGTAGTTGTTCAAGTGCAAATAATAAGCCAACAAACTCATGAAAACAGAAAAATTAAACTCTTATTCATTATTTTGAAACTACAAGATCCATCAAGATTCATGAGATAACAGCTACATCAGATAACATCAGACAACATCAGAAAACAACCTAGTCAACAGACACAAGGAACAAACACATACTCCTCAGACCCAGACAACCACCTAGCCAGCCACTTACTCCAGCTTTCCTTTGCCCTTGCCCTTGACATCTGGCATGGTCTTGTGGATTCCTGTTCCTTCAATGGCCTCACTTAGTCTCTTGCACATAAGACCCGGCACCTGTTGCCTTGGCTGTAGGTGTGGTTGATCTCTTGAAGGAACTGGAATTTGGCTCATGGCTGCCACAGCCTTCTCCATCTCTCGTGTCAGCATGGCTGAAAGTGGATGATCTGGTGGATCCATTTCCCATTCACCTTGATAGTAAGTCAGAGATTTTGGCCAGGATTCAGATGATGGAGGAATTGGAAGGTCTTCAGAGGAATCATTCTCAATCTTTGCTTTGCCTTTATTGGTTGTGCTAGTCTGGGTGGAGGAGCTGAGTGGGAAATAATTCGCCCACCCTGATGATTCGGATGACGAATCAGAGGAGATATCTACAATGTCTTGTTTGTGGGAACTCATTAGGTGAGAATTGTTTGATTTAGGGGGTCAGGTTTGTAATATGTGAAGTTGATTAATCATGGCCTTTTATAGACAATGGAGAGTTAAGAATCATGAATGTTGGGTTGGTTTTGAAATAAATTTCTTTTAGGAGTGGAGTTAATTAAGGATTTGACGTTCTGGAGTTAATTGTAAGTTTTGGTCAAACAGCAGTTTGTTCCTGCTGGCTGACCTTTTGTTTCTGCTGATTGACTTGTGGTTGCTACTGGTATTGAAGACTTGGATTTCATTATTGTGGCGATTGAGGAATTGATCGGATCCAGTACATAATTTTGACTATTGGTCAAAACCACTTCATTCCTGCTGGTTGACCAGTGATTGCTGCTGGTATCATTATAATTGGGGTTTTTATTTTGGGATAGAGCGCGATTCTTGCAATTTAATTTGCTAAATTTGGTAATCATATAACTGACCTAAATAGTTCATCCCACACCTCAAATCATCAGTTTCCTCTAACACCCATTTCATACACCCAAATCTTACATTGATTCATCACTATGGCGGCCTTACATTTCAAAGAAGATCACAACAAAGTGGCACATCTTGAAATTTCTAAGAGAAGTACAGGATATGATGAGGTACTCACCTTTCTAAATGGGTCCTCTATTCGATTTGCGTTGACTCATTGTCCAGTAGTGGTATATGATTCTTTGGTGAGGCAATTTTGGGCCACTGCTGCTGTACGCACAGTTGTGGGTCGGCCACAGGAGATAGTTGCTACAGTTGATGGGAATGAAGTCATCATCACTGAGGGGTCGATTCGAACTCATATTCAGCTAAATGATTCGAACTCATCATCACTGAGCAAGAGATTTTGGAATGAATGGGAGCTATTGGGTATCCTATCACTGGTACTTTTACTTTTTATAAGAATAAGTTTTCTCCTCAATGGAGGTTTCTGATTCACACTCTTCTACAATGCATTAGCATTAAGACAGGTGGTTGGGACCAATTCTCAAGTCCTATTGCCTCTGGTCTTATCTGTTTGTCTACTGGGAGGGTATATAATTGGTCTAAGTATATTTTTGATGGGATGGTTGGGAACATAGTTCATGGTAAACATAAATTCCTTATGTACCCTAGATTTTTGCAAATTGTCTTAGGTATACAGACCACTGACCTCACACCAAGAATTATAGGAAGGATGACTGGCAAGCTTTTTGCCACAATGAGAATGAATTTTGCAGGAGATCACTTGCCTTTGTTACCTGCTATGTTGCCCAATGTCAATGCTGCTGCTAGTGTAGATGCTGCTGGTGGTGAAAATATTCCACCAACACCTGATGCTGCTGGTGCAGATGCATCAGTTGCAGCTGGTGTTGAGGCAGCTGATGCTGCTGGTGCAAGTGCATCAGTTGCAGCTGAGCAAACACCACCATCATCTTCTAGACTTGCCACACCATTGTCCCCTAGGCCAAATGCATCTGATGTCCCTTCTAGTTCTGCTGTTGAACCAAATGTTGAGCCTGCAACCACCACTGTTGAGCCTAACTTTGAAACATCCTCTTTTTCAAGGCTTTCAACTCCTAGTCCTACTAGGCAGCCTGTTGGCCTTGACACCCATATTGGTAGAGACTTTCATGCTTCTCCACCCAGATCCAATGAAGCTCCAAACACCACAGGTATTCCTGCTGGTGGAGCTGAGGATCCTGCTGATCTCACTTCTATGTCCAAGTTACTTGACAGGTATATGAATAAAGCTGAAGCATTGGAGTCTGAACTTATGGACACCAAAAAGATTCTTAGTGAGAAGGTGGATACTTTGGAAAAAGGAGCTCAAGGACACAAAAGAAACTTTTGGTGGGACTATCCAAAAGCTGATTGAAAGAATTAACTCTTTGGAAGCTCAACATCTACAAAAGAAAAAGAAGGGTTGTGCTTTCTGATTCCGAAGATGATCAGGCTGGTATGGAATTTGATGGACTTAATGTATTGGCTTCTGCTTCTGTTTCTCGTGCAACCACTGAGGGGGTTATATCTGAGCATCCTACACAAACCACGACTCAGGAATACACAAGGAGAAGAATCAAACGGTCTTCAGGAATGTCAGCATTTGAGATGTTTCAATCAAATGTTGCTGGTGGTTCTGGTGTTGTTACTGGTTGTGCATTCATTCCTGCTGCTCATAGTTTCGGTGCTCGAGCTGTTCCTGCAGATAGTGCATTTGATTCTGCTGGTAATATGGATGTTTCTACTGCTCCTGAACCTTCTAGTATTCCTCCTGGTGGTACCTCTATTGCTGCTGGTGGAAATACCATTGCCACTGATGGTGTTCCTCCTCTAAGTTCTGCTGGTACTACTTGTGTTTCTTCTGTTCCTGATCAGTCTGACAAAGGTGAGGCCCCACTAGAGGATGAACTTGGGGGTCTTGTATCTGATCAAGAGAAGGCTGCTCAAGCACGCTTGTTCAAGAATCTTGAGGATGAAAGGATAGGAGACGAAATGGCACAGAAGGTCCAAGCAGACATTGATGCAGCCATGGCAAGGCCACAGGTGCCCATTTCTACCACATTACCTCCTCAAAGACAACAAGAGGAGGATGCTGCTTCTTTCAACTTCTCTGAGGCAGATTGGATGCATGTTCAGTCTCAAGTAGCTGCTAATCATGATCTTTCCAAGGATCTCTTAGGGGTTGATGTGACAGATGATGACTTTCCTGCTAAAATGGTTGCTTTAATGAGGAAGAAAAGGCAAGCTATTGCTGAGAGGTTAGCAAAGGAGAAGAGAGATAAGCCTCTTTCACAGGCACAGCAGAGAGCTTATATGAGACAAGTTGTCAAGAATCAGAGTTCTGCTCTCTTCACTACTGCATGGAATACGACACAGGTTAAGAGCCTTTCTGATGAAGAACTCATGTGGTACTATAACCAGATAATGGCCAAGATTGCACCCAGACCCAAACCTGCTTTGGAAGAACCTTCTAACAAAAGGCTTAAGTCTTCTGCTGCAACAATGCAGGATGTTGATATTGATCAATCACAGGATTCAACACCCAAGGTTGCTGCTACTTCTATTCCTTGTGCAGATGCTTCTGCTAGTGTTTCTGATGAAGCTACCCTTACAATTCCTGCTGATGTCAACCCATCCAATCTTTCTGCTATAGGTGATCATGTTCCACAACCCATTTGTCCTGAGATACCACATTCTTCATCCTATCCTAATGATACTACTGGTCCCACATCTTCATCTACTTCTGGCACAAGAAAGAAGAGTAGAGCTAATAGGCGTGATTCTAGGCCACTTACAGAGTTGGATGATCAGGAATTAATTCAATTTGATTCAAAGAGTGAACCTGATGAAGATTCTCCTCTTCCTTGGGCTTTTATTGCTGGTTGGGAAGTTCTTAGTTTGCCTCAAGGAGAACTCCATGCTTTGTATAGAGTTGACAATGTCACTAAATATTTTACCTTTCTTCGGGAAATTCTGCATTTGGTGGATAGGCAAGACCTGAGTTACCTCTATGGCATGGTGGATCAGTATTATGCATCACATGATGCTACTGGAATTGGACTTATTCTTTGGGGTGATTTGAAAGTGTTGATGGATTCTCTGGAAGAAGGGGTTGCTTATTCTGTTTGGGATAATCAACTGAATTGGCAGGTGAGGAGTTGGAGGTTGTATACACCTTCAAATGTTCATGTCTTGGAAACTATGGATGGGAGAGTATTTCACATGTTTGTGGATGTGCCTTATCCCCTCTCAGTTCAACTAATGGAGAGGATGCTGAGGCATAAGTTGGTGATTGGTAAGACTGTGGTGGGGAATGATTTGACTACTGCTGAGCAATTGATTGGGTTTAATAGAACTCAACTTGCTGCTGCTCAGGCTTCTGATTCTTGATGGTATTGTTGTATATTTTCTCTTTCTTTATTTTCTTTTATGCAGGTACAGTGTTGGTTTTTAACCACACCTCAAATGGTAATCATCTCACCATGTCTAACAGACAAGAAAGAGTTGACTCACCATGAGGGTACGGCTCTGGTGTGATCATCAAATCCGTTGATAGCTGTAATAGTTTGCTCAAAACTATAGGGTTCTCAACTCACCGATGTTTCATTACTGAGAGTTGAATGGTTTTTAATTCACCATGGATTTTATCCTTTTGGATTCCAAAGAATTGGCTAGCCCACACGTATATGGCTTATGGTAAAGGCAGTGGAATACCATATTTGGTCCTCAATTCACCAAAGGTTATCTTCAACCTAAGAATTGGCTACTCCTGAGCAAACGGCTACAGGTAAAGACAGCTCAAATCTGTTTATAGTTGATGATTTACTAAAAATCATATGGTTATCAATGTACCATGGTCTTACACACCTAAACATGGGCTACTCCAGTAGTGATGGCTATTGGTAAAGAGACATCAAATCCATTAATTTTCAATGATTTACCTCTCACAGGAGTTTACACACCTGGATGTGATAAGAATAGTATGAAACTTAAATGTTTTGATGTACAATATGTCATTGTTGCTATGGTGTTCAAGTGCATTGCATATCAGGGGTAACCAGAATATAAATTGAAGATGTTCCTGTTGTTGCTGATCCACATTTGTTGCTGCTGGAAGCTTGTGCTTAAAGATGGTGTTGCTGCTGGTTACTTTCTGATGCTGCTGGTTCAATCCTCTACCTTCTGGACTTCAAAGATCTATCTGGAAACTTGAACTTAACCTAGTCAAATTCAAGTTTAGGGGAGGATTGTTAGGAATTATTAGAATTATATTTTATTTTCATTCCTGCTGTTAGTTAAAGCGGTTCCTGCTGGCAGGTATGTAGTTCCTGCTAGTGTTGGTTCCTGCTGGTAGCATTGTTTGTTACTGCTGCCAGTGTTTGTTACTGCTGGTCTTATCATATTTTTAGTATGTTTGTTAGAGTTATTTTAGGAAGAGACAATGTATATCTCTTTACACGTTTTCTTAGTGATGCAGCATTAGGGTTTCTTGTAGTATAAAAGAAACATGCGGCATTGAGTTTTGTATCGATTCCATTAAAAACATTATTAGTTAATAAAAGATCCATAGAGGATCAATGTTTTATAGTTTATTTTCTTCTTAACTCTTGTGTTTAGATTTCGCCTAAGCATAAGTTTCATTCATAGAGATTCTCTTAGGCTGTTTATGATTACATAGACAGTCTACCATGCTCAAAGATCTATCAGGAAGGCACGATCCAACACTATCCTATTGTTGCCATAAACCAATTATTTGAAAATCTCTCAAAGTGTTTATGATTGTAAAAATATATTTTGTTAACACTTTGAGAGTTTTGTGTGTGGAAAACTAGAAGGGGGGGTTGAATAGTTTTACCGGTTTTTAAGTTCTTTTAAAAACTTCTTTAAAGCCTTTACTTATGAAAAACCTTGATTCGAATCTTATGTGCAATTAATCAACACCAATATGAACTACACACTAAACTAACTAATTATAAGTAATGAAAGTAAAGAGAAGAGATGGAAAGATCAAACCGGGACAAAAGTATTTATAGTGGTTCGGCTACGAAGCTCTTCTTCGCCCTACTCCACTCCCCGAGTACCACACTCGAGAGTTTCAAGCACTATGTCAACAACCTCCCTTTAGGCGGAGAAAACCGTACACGTCGCTTAACTTGTTTTCCGACACTAAGCTAGATGTCGAGTGCTAATCTTGGCGAGCACCAATCTACCACGATCTACCCGATCCTTTCAACTTCACACACTCAACACACAAGACTCAAGAGATCCCCAAGATCTCACAAGATCACAATGATCACTTCTCACTTGACTCAACCTATTCTATCAACACTTGATCAATTTTGATCAACACTCAAGCCCAATGGCTACTAGAGATAATCACTATCTCTATAAGATCACAATGATCTCCACTCACACTCTTACAAAAGAAAAATGATCTTGATGTATGCTATGATACAACAAGAGTGTAACCAATGTTACAAGTAAACTAACTACAACTACAACTCTTGTATCTTCTTGGATACCTTGAGTTCTTCTCTTGCAAATGAAGAGAAATGAAGAGGATCTCTAAGTTGGATGATTGGATCACTCTTGAACAAAAGAAAACCTAACTAAATGATCAAGAAGAGAGGATGTGAAGAGAGTATTAAACTCAGAAAGTTTTGTGTGAGAAAGGATGCCCAAAATCTGTGAAGTGGGCTGGTATTTATAGGCTGAAAAAATATGGCCGTTATAAAGGGATGGCTCCACTAAATCACACACGACTCTAGTAAATTTAGTGGAACCGTGGAGCCGTGTCAGACAAAAACGCTCCTCTTTTTGTCTTTTCTGGTGAAAACTTATTTAGGGAAGTTTGGAGCTGATTTTGGGGTGAAAAATAGTAGTTATGTATTTTAAACTTAGTTTTCCATTAAAACATTTCTTAAATATTCAAAAATAATTTGTAAAATATATTTTTGAAGAAAATGTTTTGTCACATTAAAATGTGAAGTCTTAAGCACAAATTCACTTCTTTGATCAATAGTCAAGTTGTAAATTTGTTCTAGAGTGATTTGTGTAGAAACGGGATCCTCTGGTTAAAAACTTGTTTACGTTAATTTTAAGGTAACGTGTTTTCACATTTTGTCATCCTCAAAACGTGAAGTTATCGAAAGATAGAAATAACATTTTTAGAACATTATTTGCATCAACAATCTCCCCCTTTTTGATGATGACAAAACATAAACTCATTTTAAGTTAAAATTAGTTTTAAAAAGTTTTTAATGAGTTTACTCCCATTTCTCCCCCTTTTTGTGGAAGCAAAAAGGTTGCTAAGGCTCCCCCTTGATGTATACTCCCCCTCGTTTAGAGGACACCAAGGAATCGAGCAATGATTCGTGCTACAAAACAAGGTTAGATAACACATATACAAAATCTAACATGTAGCACTTAAGACAAATATCCAACAAAAAAAAATGACTAAGTAGCCAAGCCCCCAAAAATAAAACAACTATAGAAAAGAAAACATTCATTCATAAAGCAAGTGTCATACATAAGTATGACTACATAATAAAGATAACACGAGACAACAAGAAGCATAAATCCCTAATGACTAGAGGCAAGCTTCATTTCCAAAACGGGTCCTAAAAGTTTTATTGTTGAAAAACTAAACAAGAACATGTTTAGTTTTGTGGGCTAGGAGGTGGTGGAGATGGTGACACCATTTCAGGTGGTGATGGTGTCAAGAGGTGCTTCACATACTAGAACATAAAATGAATCTCATCTCTCAAGGAGAAAATGAGATTACGGTTGTGGAGACAACATAGGCAATTAGCACTATGTAGATCAAAGGGATGGGGTTGGATGGGTTGTGCCATGATAGGGGAAGGAGGTGGTGGTGAGTTTGTTGGTGATGGAGTTAGCATGGCATAGTCCAATGGAGTTATGGGTGAGAGTGTGTAGTCCATTGAGGATGGCACGGTGTTCAAGGAAGGAGATGATGAAGATGTTGTGTAGGTAGAGGATGTTTTGGAAGGTGCATCAGGTGGAGATGGTGAGTTGGGAGTGGCTTGGGAAGGTGGTGTGTTTACTTCATCATCTTTTGTAAGATCCACGAAGAGAGGTTTTGAGGGTGGTCTTATGGTGATTCTAGGTTTCTTTGAGATGTGGGTAGTGAATCCTTGTGTGAAGGACATGGTGTGTGGGTGATGTTAGGTTGAAGATGAAGTGCAAGATGAGCTTGCAAAGGGGAAGCCTTATATAGGCAAGATGGGTGAAATTTGAATTAAAGTGGATGGGAGTGTCCTATGGTGTAGCAAGGGAATCTTAGGATGTATGTGAGGTTGCAAAATTTGCAGGTTAGAGGTTAGGGTTGCAGGGATTTAGGAGGAACAGTGAAAAATCCTTCAAATAGGTACACGGTACCTCTAAATACCGTACGGTACCATGGCCAATTTAACGGTACCGTGACACTAAGTCACAAATTTTCCTGTGCATGCTAGTTCTGGGAAGCTAGAGGGATGTTTTCTAGGGGAACTAGTTTTTGAAAATGATAGTGCCTCAAATCACTAAAGATTTATTTTCCTAATATGTCCCATATTAAGCTACTTCTAGCACATAAAGATTATCATGTAATTTGCCAAGATAATCGTAAGCATGCAAGCATAATGGACAAAATAAACTATCATCCAAATATCACATAAAATATTCATGTAAGGTGATAGATTTAAGCATGCAAGATAACAAAGATTATTAATCCCTAATTAACTTAGATAAGTCCTAATAGGAGATATAAATTTCTCATTAACTACTTATGACTTGAGCATTTTCCCGTTCTTGTTACATTCTCGTCTTGACCATGCATCTCATTCTCATGATTCGGATCATCAACGGGTGCATAGTGGGTGGAGGATTTGGAAATGGGAATGGATGAGACATATGACTCGTTTAGGGGTTTCATGACTGGTTTGAAGAGTGAATATTGAGGACAACGAAGGTAAGGGTAAGAGTTCATGAAGTGGTGATAGAGATGGGTTAGGAACATCCCATAGGGTATCAATTTATTTCTGTTACCCTTGAGATGTACAATTTGCTTAGCGAAGAAGTAAGCGAGATTGTATGGTTGTTGGGTGAGGAGACAGTAAATCATATGAGCACAACACGCCAAAAGTTGCTCATGATTTCCTGTTAGACTTAGAACATTTTCTCGCAGGATGACTGCCCAAGAAAGTAGTTCATGACGAACCTCTTCCAAATGAATTTTCGTTGGATTTGGGTAATATGAGTATTTATGAGCACGAATGAGTTTGGTTAGTTCGGTTGGAGAGGGTATGTAGGAACAATACGGACTTCCTCTTCACGATAGTTGAAGAGGGACTCAAGACACCAATCTTCAGTATAGGCACATTGCCCATGATTGAGAATTTGGAGAATTTGAGCAAATTGCTCAAGAGTTAAAACGAATTTGAAATTTCGGACCCAAAACCAAAGTGACAAAGATTGATCCTCGTTACATACGAGTTCCACTTGTCGAAAGAATTCCAACACAAAGCAAGGACAAATGGGCTCGTTAATGTGGAGTAAACAATCAAATCCTATAGCTCTAAATGAAGTGTTGATATCCCTGTGATGAACAAAGGATGGATCAACGACTCGGCCTTCATGAAACCGACGGGTTTCAAGATTAACATAGGCACGAATGTGGTTACCGGGTGTTGTAGGTTCACGAGAGATTTCGGGTATATAGGTGTCGGTTAAGAGATGATCAAAATCATATTCATGAGACATTTTTGTTACCTAAAAGAAAATTTAAAGGAAAAATTAAAATTAAGAATGGTTGCTTTGAAGACATGTGCCTAGTGTGTGCCTATATGCAAACTATGTGGAGGTGCGGTAATCTCGACTCTAAAACTAAAAATAATGAGATTACCCTAACACTCCTAATTTTACTTTTGCTCAAATGAACATGTCGAGAAATACACATTAGTTATGTACTTCGATCAATATTCATGAGATCATGTATGCATGAGAAAACGTTTTTAGTTTGTATCAACAATGCACGAAAAATATTTCAAGATTCTAATTTCGTGAAATTTTTCGAAAATGATTGAATTGGGGTGTTTGGGCGACTTCAAAATTTTGGCGCCAAAAGTTTTGAAAAATTTGAGTGTTGATGACTCCTAATCCTAATTTCAAGTTTCCTAAACATGATTCCTCTTAAACTTTCTTGATCTAATGAAAGTAAAGTTTGAGCCAAAGTATGTGATTTAAGTAGGTTTATGAAAATCCTATTTTAAGGGAATCATGGAGGTTATGCATTATCTAATCCTGTTTCTAATTCTCTAAAGACTCAATCAAAATTGAAAAATCCCAATTCAATTTTTGTGTAAGAACAAACCCTAGACTCAAAAATTAAAGAGAAATTAGAGTAAATGACTTACAACTTTTGTTGAAAAGTGAAATTAGTTGATAATCTTGAGAAGTAATGTCTTGAAGATGATCTTGAAATGGTGTGATTGAGGTTTGGGTTGTGAGATTTAGTTTTGACAGCAATTGCAGGAGTTAGGAAGGTTTGAAATGAGTAATGTGGGGAAAGGCTACTAAAATACGGGATGTACGAGATACACGGTTCCACGGTACCGTTAAATATAACGGTGTCGTGCCACATTTAGTGGAGCCGTGATCTGCTGGGATGGTTTTCCGTCCCATTTTGATTTTTGACGAATAAGTCTAGCTGTTTTAGTGAGACTTTTTGATAGGAGGAAAGAATTTATACCTAATAAATTCTTTTGACGATGGGAACCTAAACTAGATGGAACGAGACATACGAGATGACTTCTAGAGTCATGAGATTTATGGAATATGTTCCATCATTCCTAGACCAAGACCAAGGTAGTTAAAGAATTCTCGTTTGAGAGGTTTGGTTAGGATGTCGGTGATATTGTCCTGAGAGGGAACTTTCTCAATAGAGATATTTCCTTTCTGAACATTATCGCGAAGGAAGTGGTGACGAATTTTGATGTGTTTGGTACGGGAGTGTTGAACGGGGTTTTTGCTCAAGTCAATAGCACCTTTATTATCACACAAAATGGGGACATCATCTAAATGGTTGTCATAGTCATTAAGGGCTTGTTTCGTCCATAGTGCATGTTGACATACCTTTCCGGCGCTTACGTACTCGGCTTCGATCGTGGAGATAGCAAGAGCCATTTGTTTCTTGGAGAACCAAGAAGTTAGACAACAACCCATGAAGATACAAACGTCGCTCGTACTTTTTTGATCTACATAATCTCCTGCATGATCAGAGTCGGTATAGACAATAGTTTCTACACCGGTCCCCTTGGGATAGAATAGTGCATAGTGCCCTTAATGTATCAAAAGATACGCTTAACCGCTTCAAGGTGAGAGTTTTTAGGATCCTCTTGGAAGCGAGCACAAAGGCAGACACTAAACATGATATCGGGCCTACTTGTCGTGAGGTATAGCAAACTTCCTATCATACCTCTATACTTACGGCTATCCACGGACTCACCTTCTTCATCTTTCGTGAGTTTTATTTCCATGGTCATGGGAGTTTTCATGGGCTTAGACTCTTCTAAACTAAACTTCTTAAGCATCTCCTTACTATACTTAGATTAGTTATAGAAAATACCATCTTCCATTTATTTAATTTGTAAACTAAGGAAGAAATTTAATTCGCCCATCATGCTCATCTCAAACTCGTCATGCATGATCTTAGAGAAATCATCGCACAGTTCTTGACAAGTTGAGCCAAATATGATGTCGTCGACATATATTTGAACAATGATGAGATGTGAATTACGTTTCTTTGTGAAAAGTGTGTTATCTACCACTCTCATGGTATATTCATGTTCGACCAAAAATGCCTTTAGTCTATCGTACCAAGCTTTAGGAGCTTGTTTGAGACCATAAAGTGATTTCTTGAGTTTATAAACATGATTCGGTTTCTCAAAATCAACGAATCCCGGAGGTTGTGCAACATATACCTCCTCGTTGATATAACCATTTAGGAATGCACTTTTCACATCCATTTGGTACAATTTAAAATCTAAGGAACATGCATAGGCAAGGAGTATCCTAATAGACTCTAACCTAGCTACGGGTGCATAGGTTTCATCATAGTCTATTCCTTCTTGTTGGTTATGGCCTTGTGCTACCAACCTTGCCTTATTCCTAGTTACGACGCCATTTTCGTCGAGTTTATTCCTAAACACCCACTTAGTTCCTATGATTGTTTGATTCTTAGGAGGAGGTACTAAATCTCAAACTTGGTTTGCGATGAATTGATTAAGTTCCTCTTGCATAGCAACTACCCAACTTTCATCCTTAATCGCTTCACCGACATTCTTAGGTTCTACGGTTGATATAAAACAAAAGAAATTACTTTTGTTTTGAGCTTGTGACCTAAGGGTTCTTTAGTTAAGGTTTCCTATGACATTTTCAATAAGATTGTTCTTGGATTCCTTAATGTTGACAACTTCGTCAACTTCAACTATTTCATCCTCAATGTCATCTTCTAAGGGTTTCTTGCCATTGACCTTGATGGCTTCATCCTCATCTAAGTCATCATCCACCAAGGGTGATGTCTTAGTTGGTGGAGGACTTTCATCGAATGTCACGTTGAGTGACTCTTCGACTTTCATTGTTTCCTTATTTAGGACAATGTAGGCTTTACTATTTTGGGAGTAACCTAGGAAAACACCTTCGTAAGACTTTGGGTCAAACTTGGTGAGGGAGTCTTTAGTGTTTAGAATGAAGCACTTGCTTTCAAACACTCTAAAGTAATCAAGAGTAGGTTTTCTACCTTTCAAGATTTCATATATATTAAGTATGTAAGTTGAGGTGTCCACCGCATTACACCAAAACTTTTGTGGAATTGATTGTTCATTTAACATCGTTCTACTCATTTCTTGTAGAGTATGATTTTTCCGCTCAACTACCCCATTTGATTGTGGAGTGCGTGGAGCTGAGAAATTGTGTGTAATACCATTAGCATCACAATATACTCCAAATTGCACTTCATTATCAAATTCCCGACCATGATCCGTCCTAATAGAAACTATTGTACATCCTAGTTGATTTTGGACTTTCTTACTAAAGATTTCGAATTCCTCCAAAGCTTGTGTCTTATTCTTAAGAAATCTAGTCCAAGTGTACATAGAGTAGTCATCAACTATTACTAAGGTGTAGTAATTTCCTCCGTAGCTCCGTACGGCGGATGGACCAAATAAATCCATATGAAGGAGTTCTAGGCATCTAGAGGTCGACACCATATTCTTAGCATTGTGACTAGAATGTGCTTGTTTTCGAACTTTACAAGCGTCACAAAAGTGTTGATCAAACTTAATCTTAGGTAGGTTTCTAACTAGTTCCTTAGATGCCAATGATTGTATCAAACGCATATTAGCGTGACCTAATCTCCTATGCCATAGAGTGGAGTTGTCATCTATGGTTGCTAAGCCAATCTTATCTTGACACTTATTTCCTATTTTCATAACAAATAAGCCATTTCTCCTAACTCCTTTGCCTATGGTTTTACCATTCTTAATGATCTCACTACCCTTTTCGGAGAATATAACTCCACACTTATTATATACCATTTGACTAATTCTAAGTAAGTTAAACCCTAAGTTATCTACATGCTCAACATTTCTAATAGTAAGGGAGTTTCGAGTGATCGTACCTTTGCCTATTATGTTGTCCTTAAGTTTGCTACCAAAAGTTACATTGCCTCCGTTGTATGCTTTGTATGATGAGAATAGACTTCGGTTACCCGTCATATGATTAGTGCATCCACTATCCTTGACCCATTCATCAGGCTCTAAGTCGATTCCTAAGCATATCTATTGAATAAGACAAACATTCAAACATTTGGTCCCTAATATCTCATGGGTCCAAAGCTGTTAGCATTAAACATCCCATGCATTAGTTGCATGTCTTTAGGATGTTGAAACGGAGGACAAATTTCCCATGGTAAGTAACTTTGTAGTTGACGGTCATTCCAAGTTACGGGATAGTTACTTGGATAACTTTATCTTCTAAAGTTACGTCTCGGTAGAGGAGTTCTTGACCGAGATTTAGGAACATTTGTTTTTCTAGGTGGAGGAGTCTTAGACCTAGTGAAGGGTTTTACAAAGCCAGGCCTAGGGTTTGACACAGGTTTGTAAAAGTTTTTGGCTTCCTTTATACTAGCAATAGATACTTTGGTACCATTTACAACTATGTGACTTGGTTTAGGACTTGAATTATTTTTCAAATTCGACTCAGTTCTATCTCCAGTAACACACGGTACCATTAACTTTAATGGTGCCGTCTGTACATTTAGTGGTGCCGTCTGTTGTGTTGACAGAACCTGTGAGTTTGACAGATTCTACTTGTTTCGTTTTACTTGTTGAGGCTTTATTTGGGTCAAATCCTAAGCCCACTTGGGTATATTGACCATGCTTAACGTTTTCAAGTATATCATTAAGGATCTTTGTCCGTTTTTCAAACTTAATGATCCTAAATGCATTTTCTTTTAGTTGTTCATTTTCTACTTGAAGACTTATACATGACTTACATCCTACGTCTACTTCTTTATTTTTCTCAAGTCTTTTGACTTGATCCTTTAGTTCCAAAACTTGCATTTCGAGTTCAAGCAATTTTAATTTTAGTGATTTGTTTCTACCTAAAATTTTAGAGCTAACTTCGCATAGTTTGTTATATTCTTCATTTAGTGTGTTATCATCTATTGACGAATTATCATAACTGTAATCAGGATAGTCGTAACGTACCTCATTAGAAGTTTGAGCCTTTAGGCATGTTTCATCCTTGGGCTTCTTCTCTTCTTCTTCACCGCTATCACTCCAAGAACCTCCTATGAAAGCTCGTTGGTTGTTGGATTTCGGTGGTTTGGGACACTCTCCTATGAAGTGATTAGGATCTCCGCATCTAAAGCATTTCCTATCACTTGTCCCTTTCTTTTCAACTAGGTTCTTTTGTGATGTCTTTTTTTTCATCACGAGGTTGCCTAACGAATCTACCTCTTCTCCTAAAGAACTTTTTAAAGTCCCTAACCGCTAACGCATATTCTTCATCTTCACTATCGGAACTCGAACATTCCTCATCACTAGACTCCATCTTGGCTTTCAATGCTAGAGATCTAACTCTCTCGCTTTTGCCTTTGAGTATATCAGAGTCCTTCTTGATTATCATCTTGTGAACTTTCAAGTTTCCTATTAGTTCATCGAGTGACAATGTCGCCAAGTCTTTTGACTCTTCAATGGCGGTGACCTTTGCTCTCCATTTAAGATGTAGAGCCCTAAGAAATTTCCAAACATAATTCTTGCTAGAGTAACCTTTATCAAGAGCTTTAAGACTGGTGATAATAGTATTAAATCTAGCAAAAGCATTATCTATAGACTCATCTTTCGAAATGGAAAATTGTTCATATTGTTGAACAAGAAGATCTATCTTGTTCTCTTTGACTTGATTATTACCTTGGTGAGTGACTAACAAAGTTTTTCAAATTTCTTTTGCCGTATTACACATAAAAATTCTTTCAAATTCCTTTTTAGGCAAAGCATTGTATCATCATTTTAGCCTCATTATTTTTGGCTAGTTTTCTTTTAAGTTCATCACTTTGTTTATCATAAGGAACTATTTCATCCTTTCTAGTTTCCGGATTCTTTTGAATCGGTTGAAAGTCACCCTCAGTAATAATATGCCAAAGATCAATGTCTTTTGATTTCACATACGTTTCGAATCTTGTTTTCCAATAAATAAAACAATCGGTTTCAAAAAGTGGTGGTCTTTGCATAGATTGCCCTTCTAGATATTTGTCGGAATCCATTAATCGATTCAAGTTTTAAAATACAATTTACTTTAAAATAATGACTAACGTGGCTACTGATACCAATTGTGGAAAACTTGAAGGGGGGTTGAATAGTTTTACCGGTTTTTAAGTTCTTTTAAAAACTTCTTTAAAGACTTTTCTTATGAAAACCCTTGATTCGAATCTTATGTGCAATCAATCAACACCAATATGAACTACACACTAAACTAAATAATTATAAGTAATGAAAGTAAAGAGAAGAGATGGAAAGATCAAACCGGGACAAAAGGATTTATAGTGGTTCGGCTACGAAGCTCTTCTTCGCCCTACTCCACTCCCCGAGTACCACACTCGAGAGTTTCAAGCACTATGTCAACAACCTCCCTTTAGGCGGAGAAAACCGTACACGTCGCTTAACTTGTTTTCCGACACTAAGCTAGATGTCGAGTGCAAATCTTATCTAGCACCAATCTACCACGATCTACCCGATCCTTTCAACTTCACACACTCAACACACAAGACTCAAGAGATCCCCAAGATCTCACAAGATCACAATGATCACTTCTCACTTGACTCAACCTATTCTATCAACACTTGATCAATCTTGATCAACACTCAAGCCCAATGGGTACTAGAGATAATCACTATCTCTATAAGATCACAATGTTATTCACTCACACTCTCACAAAAGAAAAATGATCTTGATGTATGCTATGATACAACAAGAGTGTAACCAATGTTACAAGTAAACTAACTACAACTACAAATCTTGTATCTTCTTGGATACCTTGAGTTCTTCTCTTGCAAATGAAGAGGAATGAAGAGGATCTCTAAGTTGGATGATTGGATCACTCTTGAACAAAAGAAAACCTAACTAAATGATCAAGAAGAGAGGATGTGAAGAGAGTATTAAACTCAGAAAGTTTTGTATGAGAAAGGAGGCCCAAAATTTGTGAAGTGGGCTGGTATTTATAGGCTAAAAAAATCAGGCCGTTATAAAGGGACGGCTCCACTAAATCACACACGGCACCATTAAATTTAGTGGAACCGTGGAGCCGTGTCAGACAAAAACGCTCCTCTTTTTGTCTTTTCTGGTGAAAACTTATTTAGGGAAGTTTGGAGCTGATTTTGGGGGGGGGGGGGAAATAGCTGTTATGTATTTTAAACTTATTTTTCCATTAAAACATTTCTTAATTATTCAAAAATAATTTGTAAAGTATATTTTTGAAGAAAATGTTTTGTCACATTAAAATGTGAAGTCTTAAGCACAAATTCACTTCATTGATCATTAGTCAAGTTGTAAATTTGTTCTAGAGTGATTTGTGTAGAAACGGGATCTTCCGATTAAAAACTTGTTTACGTTAATTTTAACATAACATATTTTCACATTTTGTCATCCTCAAAATGTGAAGTTATCGAAAGATAGAAATAACATTTTTAGAACATTATTTGTATCAACATTGTGATTTTCATAAATACTCCCCCTTAACATGTGCTCATAAGTATTAAATTTAAATTTGCACATGTCGGGTAGAGTTAGCACTTTTTGAATATGTTGATTTTCAATGAACATGATCGTCGCGAGACACGTTTACATCACTAGTAGAACTAGCTTGAAATTATTACCCGTCCAGATCATATTCAAGGAAAATCTCTCAAAATTGGTACATTCTACTCAGACACGTCCTTTGCGAGACACGTTTACATCACCATATAAACTGGCTTGAAATTATTACCCGTCCCGGACATGTACTTTCGATTATGGACTTTTGATATCGTCAATTCGAGGGTTCAATTCTGAGTCGAGCTCTTGTGAGATTTCAAATTTTAAGTTACCATATTTTAATCATATCTGTATTCTCCCCCTCAAAAATAGCATACTCATGTTGTTTTTGTTAAACTTTTGATTAAAATATGCTCTTTTTGAGGTTTACAGGAAGAATTTCAAGAACTTTTGTTTTCAGAACAAAGATTAAGTTTCAACTACTCCCCCTTAACAAGGGAATACTTGTCCTTATTAGCAGAATTTTGAAAAACTTAGAAAAATTCTGGTTAATTCTACTCATAAGTAAGAAGCTTTCGCTCCTTTGATCAGGATTGAGGCACTGAAGCGTACCTCAGGGTCCTTTCATTACAAGAACAGGTTGTGCACTACGATGTGTGCACAAGCCATTGTCAAAAATAACAAATATGATGAATGATGATGAATTATGAAAATGGTACCAATGATAACTGGTTTGGACGACAGAATGTGAGAATGTTAGGGATTATGGCTCGTCCTCCCACATAGCTTTCCAATCGTCTCATTGTCACCCGAAACTTGATTCTTCGATCAATCTTCTCCATAAATTTGATAGCTTGCTTCACATCATTCTTATCCCAACTCATATGCCTTAGCCATCCCGATTTCAACCCCATTCTATGGTTCTTCAGAATCTTTTGAAGTTCAGACTTGACAAGTAACAGAGTTTCATCGCTGAACTTGTGGAGATCCTGATAACCCATGAACTTTGGTGAACCTCTTCTGACATATGCTATCCCGAATGGTCTATCACTGAATGTATAAGGTTTCTTTTCAGTGATTCTCGGAAGTTTGAGATTAGGCTGGACTAAATTCAATTTCTTCTGGTAGCTTTCTACCCCAAGGTGCACGTCTTCAACTCTTGATCTAATGAGAATGTTGCGGATGTACAGCAGAACTGAGTTGACGATGTCATACTGAAGACGTCCAGGAAGATGTTCGAGTTTTCCTTGAACTTTCAGGAGACACATGTCTTCAATATCGTTGATGTGTAGGTAGGGATAGTCTGCTTCGCTGAAGGTGTATTCTTGATCATCCAGACTCCTCACGGTGATCTTCTTCAGAAAGTTGTAACCAAACATCGATTATGTTTCAACACTTGTGATGGAAAGAATTCTGCTCTTCTGATATACATCGGTCTTTGACGTTTTTGTAAGCATCCATTTATAGAACCATTTTCTCATATCCGGCCAGTGATAGATTCCAAGAGCAGATTCATCATTGTATTCTTTAACTTTGTTGACGAATAAATCGCTGATCTGTTCCTCGAGACCTTCTAATGTATAAGATGCTGCCTGATATTTGGTGAGAGAAGTAGCATAACGTTTTTCAGGGTTTGTGTTTCCATAGACAAGATAATCCATATCGTTGTTGAAAAAATAGGCTTTGGGTATCTTCGGGTTGTTGGGTTGACCGATGAGTGGTAACGGTTGAGAGTAATCACCGAGTTGAAAGTTGTCGGATGGATGAGAAGCCCATGCATGTTCCCAGTCAATATTTTCTGAAAGAGCTCTTGCCACTTGTTACAAGTTGTACTCAAATTCCAGTTCTGAAGTTGTGACTGTTTTGAATTCTGAGAAGCCGTCTTTGCGAACTCTGATGATATCAGACAATCCCAATTTTTGAACTCTCATCACCTTCTTTAACCTTTTGGTGAAGTCCATAATTAAACCTTCAACAGGTGCTTCATTCTCGGTTGGAACTTCCGGATATGCATCCACCATTTTTTCAAACCAATCGAACCTTGGAGCGTTCGGATTTACCCATTCTGGTGCTGGTTTAAGTGGAGCATTTGTAGGTGGTGCTGGAACATTTGGAACTCTTGGTGGTGGAGCAGCAGTTTCATGATCAGAACTCATGTCATCATGTGGTTCAGTCTCATCAAATGCCCCGGTTTCTAGAGGAACGAACTTGTCATGACTTGATTGCTTGGTAGTGCCAGAAGAATGTGATGTAGTAGAAGGGCCATTTGATTTAGACGGTTTCATTCTTTTCTTCCCTTGATCGTCTTTGTCAGGATCATCCCGATGACGCTTGATTGGTTTATCCTTCTTACATGCCTCTGCTTTCTTTTCTGCTTTCTTGATCGAATTAAGCAATGCTTTATGAAGTTCTTCCTCTTCGGGATTATCGATGATATCTGCAAGTAATTTTCCTTTAAGGTCATCTGTAGATGGCTTGGGTGGCAAAGTCTGGATTGTCATTGGTATTGTCTACATGAGATTAGCCACAGTCATTTCCAGATTTTGTCTGACATATTCTTTAAGAATTTCAGGGAGAGCCTCTTGAAGATGTTTGCTGACTTCTTGGGGTACTTGAGAACTGACTTCTTGAGGGACATGTGTTCTTAGATATTGCTCTGCTGCTTTTTCCAGATCAAATGATTTGATATTATCGATGTGAACTTTCTGTATATCCACCTGTTTTTGCACTTCAGTGAGCTATTCATTTAAAGCTTTGCGCTCAATTTCTTCTTATTGTTGAAGTGCAGAAACCTTCTTTTGAAGTGCAGCAAGTTGCTCTTTTAGTTCATTTAGTTCACTTAGGGACTGACCCACAGATGACGGTTGTGGTGATATAGGATTCTCCCCTTGGTTATCATCTTGTTCGTGTTCTTCATCATTGCCTTCATCGTCTTTGTTCACATCATCTTCATTATCTTCACCCTCTTCATCTTCTTCTTCATCATCTTTTTCATCTTCACTGTTGTCATTTTCATCAGATTCAGATCCTGAATCTTCCGATTCACCCTCAGATTCACTAAGTGTAGCAGACTTTGTAGTCTCTGACTCTTCATCTGATTGAGCTAATGGTTGTGAAGCTGATCCTTCGCCCCTTTTTCTTCTTTCACGCTTCTCTTGATCGGCTAGATATTTTTGTCTGTTAGCCTTTGATGCTTTCTCGAATTGTTCTTTCTCTTCTTCTTCAGTCATTGGTGGTTCTATGGGTTTAAACGATTGATCTGACATCTTGAGTGATTTTCCTCTTCCTCTGCCCAAACCTTTGTCTGTTTCTGCCAATATTGTCTTCATCTTTTCAAGTTCTTTCTTCTTCTTTCCCTTACTAAGATCTACTTCTTCTTCTTCATCTTCATCTATAGATTCGTCTCTAAGTTTCAATTCAGTGGACTTGTCTCTGGTTATCAGTTTCTTCTTCTCAGGCTTTGAGGCTTTCTTTGTTCGAGAAAAAGCTGCTGGGACAGTTTTTCCTATTGCTTTACCTTTACCCATGGTTGATTTTGCTCCCTTGACTGTAATTCCTACCTTTCCGGCCTTTTCAGCTTCATCGTACCATTAGTAAGCATCAGTTCCCATCACCGCTTCTGTCAACATACTCGGTGGGATTCTCAAACCCTGTTTCTTATTGTTGGTCATCTACACTTTAACCCTGGTGAGAATGTGATCCATGTGTTCGGTATGTGCTTTCTCATTTGATCTTCTATCTATTTCTGGATGATTCTTCATGAAATGTGAAATTATGAGCTTGGTGAATCGAGGAAAGAGTATCTTGTAACCCTTCTTTTGTTGGAACTGTTGGGCTTGGTAAATTATATCATTCCATATGAACTTAGCGAAGTCCATGTGGTAGAAGTTGACGACACCCCAGAAGAATTGTAACTGTTCCAGTCTCGGGTGTTCAAGTCCAGTTGCTTTTCCGGTTATACAATGAATTATGATGGTGTAAAGGGTCAACCAAGGCTGAGGGATGTACTTCCTTTCCACTTTGGAGATTGAGGTAAGCTCTTCATCGTGATCATTATAGCCGAGACGCATTAATGTTTCAACCATGGTTTCAAAGGTTGGGTCATCGTGGAATTTGCCTCTTTGGCTTGAGGCTTCTGATGGAAGGTCTAGAACGTGGCGAAGAGTATCAACCCCAAATTGAATCTCCGTGTTGTCAACTGTGACTGTAATGTTTTTTTTTTTGTCTTTTCCTATGATCATGAAATGCCAAAACTGATTCATATACACCTCAGGTACACTGGCTGTCTTTGTCATCACAGAACTGACATAGTGTCTCTTGAGTATTTCCACAACTATCTGACATGACTGACGACATGGTAAGTTCTCAAAGTCGACTCTTGAGTTGGATTCACTGATTTTACGCTCATCTCCTTCGGGAATCATCTCCTTTCGAGTAACGGATCCTTGAGACATGATTAGCCTGTATACCACAAACACCAACAGCAACACACAATGAACATTGCATATATATGTTAGTGTATGTAATTTGTTGCATGTTCTTAGCCTAACTATTATGATGCATCACATAGTAGGACTAAATCATGAAAATCAATCACATATCAATCAAGCAATCCATAAACAATGAATCCTCATTCTTACACACTTTTAGCGTTTTCCTAAGTTCATTCCAAAAATATTCTAAGTCTGAAAAATATTAACAAACTCGAAGAGTATTCATAAACTCGGAGGATTTGTACTGATTTTGCAAACTCGAAGACTAGTCACAAACTCGGAAAGTTTATAGAAACTCGAAAAGTTTATAGAAACTCGGAAAGTTTATAGAAACTCGGAAAGTTTATAGAAACTCGAAAAGTTTATAGAAACTCAGAAAGTTTATAGAAACTCGGAAAATGTCTATAAACTCGGAGAGTGTCTAGAAACTTCGAGAGTTTTTAAGAAACTCGGAGAATATCTAAAGAGTTGGAAAGTTCTTAGAAACTCGGAGAGTTCCATAACTTTAGTCTCCTAACTCGGAGATAAAGTCGAAGAGTACCAGTTTAACAACAAAGTCGAAGGATTTCACTAATAAGCACAAAGTCGAAGGATGAACACTTAAACAAAAAGTCGGAGTCATTCATATTCATCAGATTTCATGTAAACAAGTTATGATTCATAAGCAATGTTCAACTTAATCCTAATCATGTTCTAAGCAACAACAAACACTCAGAAACTCATTCACATCAACACTTTGTTCATCACAGTCAATATTATCACAAGCAATCACTCGAATTTAGTCAATCCTTTTGATTCAAGTTATAAAACGTTAAGCGCATGTTCTAGGATAACAACTAAGCATATCCCACCATTTAAACATTCAAACACATCACACCTTTATCTCAACACACAAACGCGACTTCTTAAACCTTAATTCAATTTAACAGCCTTATTTGATGTTATTGAATCTAATTAATCATGTACATAGCATTCTAAATCATGTTATGAAGCTAATATACTGACTCAATTAGGCTAAACAACAATAAACAAGAATTGCCCAATTCGGTCACTTAAACCCTAAATCGTAATTCAAGATATTTAGCTACAAAATTGATGCGCGAGTGATTCTAGGACATAAACGATTGAATTCAACACTTACAAATTGAAAGTTAACGGAGAATCGAAAAATTCTTGATGTTCTTGAGGGTTTTGGCGGGTTTCTTTTTTTTTTTTTTGATAAGTTAAGTGATACTGTGAGTTTTCTAATGTCTGATTTTAGTTATATTGTGATGATTTTGACCTTTTGACAATTTTAACCCCTTAACAAGTGTTCAAGTTCATACAAAGCCTTAAAGTGATAGTTTCAGCCCCTTAACTTGATTCATGGTTCACTCAAAGTCCTATGGTGACTACTTTTAACAACTTGACAATTTCAGTCCTTGATGTTTGAAATGGTTGAAGTCTTTGATCCAATTAGATGTAAACTTGAAATATTTTTACTTCTCACCCTTGAACTAAGACATATTTTGAAATTTTTACAAACTTGTAGTTCAAGAGATCATAGAAATATTTTTGATGAAGGTTTTGATGATGACGAAAAATTTAAGATAGAATGTGCAAAATTTAGAAAAAATTATCCCCCACAAAATATGTTCGTGATTTGAAATTGATGAAGTTTAAAATGACGAGAACATATTTTGATTCGTTTTTACTTTTGCACATTTAAAGAGGTTTTTTTTTTTCTTTTTTTTTTCTTTTTTTTAATGAAAAATAATTGGAAAATCTTTTTGTGTTTTTGATAAATTATTTACAAAGATAGTTTTGATATTTGACTCATTTAATTTTGTTTAAGAAAATTGTTTAAATCGTCTGGAGTCAAACATCGCATACCAATCTGGTGAACCAATTCCACAAATCTTGCATGAGGCAAGGCTTTGGTGAATAAATCCGCCAATTGGCATTCTGTACCCACGAAATATAATTCAATTGTACCCTTTTCCACGTGCTCTTTGATGAAGTGATATCGGAGAGCAGTATGCTTGGATTTTGAGTGCTGAACCGTGTTGCACGAAACAGCAATGGCGCTCTTGGAGTCACAATACATCGGAATCTTGTTGAAGACGTATCCGTAGTCCATCAGCTGTGATCTCATCTAGAAGTCTTGAGCGCAGTATGCTGACATGGCGACGTATTCCAATTCAGTGGATGATAGTGATGTACAGTCCTGCTTCTTTGACTGCCAAGAGACAAGTTTGTCACCCAAAAATTGTACTCCCTCATATGTACTTTTCCTTGTGTCTATGCATCCGGCATGATCGGCATCTGAAAAGGCTATTAGTGCAAAACCAGAATCCTTCGGATACCAGATCCCCAAGTGAATGGTTCCCTTTATGTATCGAATGATTCTTTTAACAGCACATATATGTCTTTCAGTTGGTCTAGACAGATAACGGGAGCATAGATATGTGGAAAATACAATATCCGGTCGGCTAGCTGTAAGATAAATGAGAGACCCAATCATACTACGGTATTTGGTAGGATCAATGGGTGTCCCATGTAGATCAGCATCTAGCTTCAGGGATGAGGATGACATGGGGGTATTATAGGTGTCAAAACTGGTCATGCCATGTTTTTTCAAAATCTCGTGAGCATATTTGGACTGACTTAAGAAAATACCACGGGGTGATTGATGAACCTGCAGTCCTAAGAAGAACTTTAGTTCACCCATCATGGACATCTCAAAGTTTTGTTTCATTAATTTTGCAAAAGTATTTGAATATTTCTTATGGGTTGAACCAAAAATGAAGTCATCCACATAGATTTGAACAATGAGAATATCCTCCCTGTGTTTTTGTATAAACAAATTCGGGTCAACTGATCCTTTAGTGAAATGATTAGCAAGTAAAAATGCAGATAGTTTGTCATACCATGCCCTCGGGGCTTGCTTAAGGACATAGAGGGCTTTCTTGAGCCGATATACATGATTCAAATGTTCTGGGTAAACGAAGCCTTCTGGTTGTGTAACGTACACCTCTTCCCGGAGTTGTCCATTGAGAAATGCCGTCTTCACGTCCATTTGATATACCGTGATATTCTTGTGAGCAGCGTATGCCAGGAACATTCGAACGACCTTAAGTCTTGCCACTGGTGCGAAAGATTCCTCGAAGTTGATTCCTTCCTCTTGACTGAATCCTTTAGCAACCAACCGGGACTTGTTACGAATAACCATGCCATCCGCATCCAACTTATTTTTCCATATCCATTTCAGCCCGACGACGTATACCCCAGCTGGTCTTTCTACCAATTCCCAAACCTCCAATCTCTTGAATTGATCAAGTTCCTCTTGCATCGACTCAATCTAATGGTCGTAGGTAAGGGTTTCTTTAATGTTTTTGGGTTCTGACTGACAAACTGTGAGTGCATAAATGCAAGTTTCACCGTTTGTGTGGAGGCGTTTACGTGTCATGACCGGGTTTTCTGGATTGCCAATTATGTTCACTAGAGGGTGATCCTTAGTCCACTTGTGGGTTGAAGGGTAGTGTTGAAAATTTTGATGCATATTTGACGGATCCAAATTGCTCGTGGATGATTCTGCAATGTTTGGAATGGTGGGAGCCGGAGCAAATGGATTGAAGAAAGCGTTTCCGTCATAATCTGCTAGTGTGGGTACTTCAGAAGAATGTAGAGGGGGATCTTCAGCTGCAGTCGTAGTGTTAGAAGCTGTTTGTTATACTGATGATGAGGTTTCCGTTGGAGGTGCATCTTCAGCAACTGCTATTGTGGTAGTTACTGGTGTATCAGGTGCTTGATTATCGACGAGTCGTTGTGCAGCAGAACTTGTGGATACATCAGAAGCACGACTAACGAGAGAATCATCAAATAGCGAAGCAAACAAATCTTCTAAGTCTTTGCGATTAAGAGAGAGGGGTGCAACTGAATGATCAGGGAATTTTAGACGGTTAGATTCGGGTCCTAAGCTGTTTTGCTCAGAAGCCATGTAGGTGAGTTCATCAAAATTAGCGTGTATGGTCTTTTGAATCTCTCGTGTTCGACGGTTCCAGATTCGAAATCCTTTTGAATTTTCACAATATCCGACAAAAATCCCTATATCAGCTTTGGCTTTTAACTTTCTAAGGTCATCACGATCATTCATTGGGTAGCAGAGAGCCCCAAAGACATGAAAGAAATTTATGTTTGGTTTTCTGTGGTGAACAATTTCATATGGAGTTTTGGTGTACCTTTTGGTGATCATACATCTGTTTTGGGTGTAGCAGGCGGTTGAAATGGCTTCAGCCCAGAGGTAATCTGGTAGTTGAGCATTTATCAACATCGTTCTTGCGGCTTCCACTAACGTTCGGTTTCGTCTTTCAATCACTCCGTTCTGTTCAGGGTTGCGTGCAATTGATGTTTGATGTTCAATACCTACTTTCTCATAATACTCCCGAAGAGTCTAATTTTTAAATTCGGTTCCGTTATCTGTTCGAATTTTTCTGATGGTGTTGCGGAGCTGGACCTGAATTTTTGTGAGAAAGGTGATGATCATCGGAGGAGCTTGATCTTTGGTGCGAAGAAAGTAGACCCAAGTCCATCTCGAGACGTCATCTATGATTACCAATATATATCGCTTCCCATTTATTGACTGAACACGCATGGGGCCACAAAGATCCATATGCAGAAGTTAAAGTACATGATCCGTACTGTGCTAAGTTTTTGGAGGAAAATGAGAACGAGTACTCTTCCCTTGTTCACAAGCTGGTCAAAGGTGATCTTTGGCGTATCTGAATCTTGGAAGACCATCGACAAACTTTTTACGAGCGAGCTCAGTCATAGTTTTGAAATTCAGGTGAGACATACGTTTATGCCATATCTATGCTTTTGTGGAATGTGCCTTGGATAGTAAGCAAATCGGAGAAGAGACGGTCATGTCTGAGAAGGAGATAGTATAAAGACTGGTTCCGCGTTTTCCTTTCATAAGGTCGTTCCCTTGGAGGTCTCGAACAAAGCATGTTTTCTCCCAAAAAGACACTTCCAAGTCACCATCGCAAAACTGCCCTACAGAGAAAAGGTTATGCCCAAGGCCTTCAACGTAGTATACACGGCTGATTTCGATGTTCCCGTTGACCTAATCCCCATATCCCATGATAGCTTCAAAATGGCCATTCCCGAATCTGACAGTGCCTATGAACTTTGCGACAAAGTTTACGAGAAGCTTTAAGTTGCCTGTCATGTGTCGGGAACACCCGCTATCAACAATCCAAAGGGCGATTTGAATCACCTGCATTACAAGAAGATGACACAGATGGAGAGTTGGTAACGGTGGATCCTGTTGGGTTAGTAGCACAATTGTTATGCATCTTTGGTAACCAAGCAAAAGTAGGTTTATGCTGTTACCAACACTGCCATATCCAACTAGATTCTGCTCTCTTCCTAGTGTATGCACTTGGTGATTGACTTGTTTTAGGGGCAACTACGGTCTTGTCAACGGTAGTCTTAGAAACTACTTTTGGCGGTTTTCCTAGGATTGACTTAGCAGCGGTAGTGGGCCTAGAGGAAATGCCATTAGTATGTTTCTTTCTACGAGACAAAAGGGTTTGTGCAATGCATTTTTGATGATTACCAGACAAAACACTAGTACGACAAAACACACAATAAGCATCCACAATAACATCATTAAAAACATTCTTAGTTTTAGCATTCGTTACATCATATTCAGAATTACACTTTGACAAGTTGGATTCTAATTTAGACATAACATGTGTCTTATTCGACTTCCTAGTGTGAACTTCTACTTCTGCATCTTTAGGTGATCCACTCTTAGGTTTCCAGACACTAATCTTCTTGTTGGTCTTTTTGGTCTTTGATCTGCTAACTGTAAGAGGGGTGCCTAATCCTGTAGAAGTGGAAGCATGCACATTAGTTGTCGGTGAAGATGCTTGCTTAGGTGTTGCCTCAACTTGATACATTCCTGGAGTAATCACATTCTTTTGCACAAATTTTCCTTTTTCAAGTAGTTTGAGTTTCTCTTTCAGCTCAATGATGATGTGATTCTTTTCTTGAATTTTACAATCCAGTTCTCGGTTTAGTCGAACAGTGTTATTTCTGTTTTTGAAAATTTCATCAATGTCCTTTTCTTGTTCAACAATTTGACTTTTTAAAACAGCATTTTCTTTTTCAAGAGTTTGAATTTTAGACTCATGACTGTTTTGAAAGGACAATGACTCTTTTTGTTTATGAAATTTTAACTCAAAGTTAAGACTTTGAGCCTGACACCATTGCAACTTTTGGTTTAGATGAAAATTTTATTTTGAAAGGTTTTGTTTCACATCATCATTGACTTGTCTAAGTCTCTCATTTTCTTTTCTCAGATTATCAATCTTAACTTTCAACATTTCAATTTCACCAGAGTGATCATCAACAATCATTTCATTGCACGACAGATAAATGGAATTCATAATAACAGAAATTATGTCAGAACACTGAACATTTTCCAAGAGACGATCTACGTCTTTTTCCAAAGCTTTCTTTTGACATTTTTGTTTCAAGATCTTGTTATCTTTTGCTTTGAAAATGCTCATTGATCCGTACGAAAGTATATATAAAATATCAGACGGATATGCGTAATACGCGGGAAATAACAAATCAACCCTTTAGGAAAAATGTTAACTTACAAAACCCGTGAATACGATATGAGATACCGGGCAAGTGATTACCCAGGTTGTGTCCCAGCGAGGTGTGAATCGAGGATTTCGTTTTCGGTTTGGAATTAAAGTGCTTGAAGGATGGATTTGGGTTTTTGTGTTTTTTAGTTCTAATTAATAAATGAGAAACAAATTCTCAAGGGAAAATTAAGATTAAAACAACTTATATTAAAAACGTGATTCGGGAATTATAATCACGAGCCTACAACTAAAATATTTGGAAATCTAATCCTACAAGTTCAAATTTATTTTTTCTAAGTCCTAAATGATAAAAGAAAATTTTATAAAAAAGAATTATAATTTTTTGACTTTTATATTTTTTATTATGAATTAAAAACTGAATTTAAAAGAAAAATAAATTAAAAATACTAAATGAAAGTGGAAAAATCTGAAAAATTCCAGAAGACTGCTTAATGATAAGCAGAATCAAGGAAAAATAAAACCAAATTAACTACTTATGTAAATAAGCAGTTATTAAGCAAACTGTGGTAATAAGCAAAAAGGAAAAAGGCTTGGTTAAATAAAAAGTTGTGCAAAGATTTCCTAAACAAAGACCCTAGGGCAGTTGGTGAGTGTGTTGGTGTGTGAGCTAAGTGACCAGGGTTCGAACCCTGGTTTTGTGTTTTTGTTTTTATTTTATTTTTGGATTTTTCTTTTTGCTACTTAATAAGCTAATGAAAATAATCAACTTTAATAAAGACAACTTATTTTTAAAACCACTAGAAAGTCCAGAAATAAGCTAAATAAGCAAACAGTTGGAATTTTTAAAGAAATAAGGCTAAGGTTATAACTTAATGACTGTTAAGCTACTAAAAAGCTATATTAAAACTGGAATAAGCTAAGTACCACACAATAAGCTAAAAATAAACTGAATAAGCCACAATTAGAAGCAATAAGCTCTAAATCAAAGCTTAAATAAGCCAAAGTAGGGTCTGTTGATGTGCAACCCTATTTGTGGGCTAATAAGCTATTTTCAAGCTAGAAATGAACTGAAATAAGCTATTGGGCTGAACTTAATCTATGATTATCACAAAGAACAGAATAAGCCTCAAAAAGGAACAAATAAGTACTTATCTTTTACCAAATAAGCTAAGAAAACCCACTGAGACTTAGTGGTATAGGGCAAGTTTGGGACATTTTAAGCCATGAAAAAGCTGCTATAAGCTATTCTAAAAAATTCATAAGAATAGGGAATAACTAGACTAGCAACCCATCATTATTTGTGCCGATTTTCAGAACTGAATGGCTTATTTTGAGCTTTTTAAAAATCCAAAACTAAGGGTGGAATGGGCAAAAACTGAGTATGCAGTCTGCTACTCTGTGCAGACTTGGGAATTTGGTTCCACCACACTCAAAACTTGGTTACACGATTCCAACTCTTGACTTTCATCTTAATGCACTAACTTGAAATAAGAAATGCCAAAAGAAACCACAAAATCTGCTTATCTCTAAGATAAGCAGATTTGGGCAGTTATGGTTCTAAAACCAAGAAATCAAACTCAAACCATCAAATTACTTCAAACTGGGTCACAAACAACTAATCTAGGTGAATCTATAAACTTCCACATTGGCAATTGAACAGTGATTACCCACTTTGACCCATTTGAGGTTTTGTGCCAAACAGTCCTTAAGAAGGCTGTTTTGCAAATTTAGAACTAAAATGGACTATTAAAGCTTTAACTCTTTGAATAAATCTTTTTTACTGACTTGCTTGGGCCTAACGAACAGCTTTTTAATCCTAAATAAGCACTAGAATAAGCTACACCTAGTTTGACTATTTTTGGCTTTTTGAGAGATTTTTAGGAAGAACATAAACAAATAGCATTTAAACTATAAAAACAGAATAAAAGCAATACTAAATTATCAATGAGCAGATAAGTCCTAAATTAAGCTAAAACTAAGCACATTAACAGTAATAAGCAAAAAATGCAAAAATTGAAAAATGCTTACAAGTGCATTTGCTCAGAACAAGGGCTGATAATCAGTTTCCAAATCAACCTAATGCTTCCCAAGAAACTCTAACCCATGGCCATCCACAATTCACCATGCTCCAGCTTATTTTGACCCAACAGCTTTTTTTTTTTGTTGCTTATTTTGACTTTTTTGGTACTTTTGGGATTAAGACTTAGTTACACTATAATAAACTCACAAAAAGCAATAATAAGCTTATGTGAGCTTATTCAAACAGCAAAGAGCTTTTTCAATCAACAACAAGCTAAACTTGATTCAACAGTGAACTTTTTAAGCTTAAAATTTCATTAACTTTGGAAGAGAGTACAATACTGAGTAAATGAGAAACAATTAAGCTTAAAAGGACTTGAATTAATACTGAAACTTAAATTTTACATTAATTGAAACATTAAACTAAAAATACGACTAAACTAATTTTCTACATGCCAAATTAAGGCTACAAAATGCCCTATTTATACTAAAATCAAGCTGGGATGTCTTCTTTGACTTCTTCTGACCATTTCTTGACCCTTGGATAAGCTTAAAATCATCTCAGCCCTCTAAACCCATTTTGGCGCCAAAATGGTTTTAGTGGAAAACCCACTTGGTCCTGATAACTTGTGATGGGAACGAAGCATTAAATGCTTTTGGACTGGGGTAGGTGGAGTGTAGAGGAGAAGAAGAAGGGCATGGGTGAGAGGTGGTTTTGTCAGTAAACCTGGTTTTGGCAGGCAAGTGGGAAGAAGGAAGGTGGGTTTGACAAAGGATTTGACCGAGTTGACTGGTTTGGTTAAATAAAAGAGTTGGGTCGGGTTGGTAGGATATGGGTTGGGTTGGGTTTTAAAGAAAAAGTGTGGGTCGGAGGTTTAAATGGTTTAAGTTTAAAGGGTTAAACTTTTAAGGACCATTTGTGTAATAATCTGAAAATCCAAGGACCAAGGCTACCAAATTTGAAAAGTATTTCCAAGGACCATTTGTGTCATTTTGGTATTTTTGGAGGTTGACTTTGACTTTTGTCTTCACTTAATCAAATGCACAATTGTTGCCAAGTCGATCCAAAAATGCTCGTTTTCGTTCCGTTTTCAATCCTTTGGTACCTGAAACACATAAAACACATTTTGGGTGTTTTTGGTCATTTTTGTGTCTTTTATGGGTGTAAAATGATGAGTATTTACACACTCATCACTCATCATAGATGCAACCTCTGTTTGAAGTTCCTGTTCCCATTGGGTAGCACAGAGTCGCAGGTGTTGAACGTATGGCAAAAGTTGCTTTTGAAAAACTTCTCTCTTTTCTTTCTCATAGGGAGAAAGAAAAGTAGAGACTTTTATTTCTGAATTACGCTCAATTGCACTTCCAAAAGTTTTATGTTGTCCATGAAAGTATTAAAATATCTAAGGACACGACATGGTTTTGGCATTGGGGCAATCACACCCGGATTTGGTAAAGTACCATTAACTTGTGCTACATTGGTCACAGGGACAACTTCAGAAGTTTCATGCATTTCAGTTAAAGACAATGTTTGTTCTGTTTTATCCTTTTGAGGTACGAAAGTGGCATTAATATGAGGTACCCGTGAGTAGTCATATTGTTTATGAAAGGGAACTTTACTCATTTTGGATCGACTCTCGTCGTCTTGTTCCATTTCCTCTTCATTATCAAACACAACAACACGCGTGACAATATCATCAAACAAGAGTTCTGCACTGTACAACTTTGGATTTTTCTTGAGTGCTTTATGTAAAAACCGTGGTTGATCATTTCCAATTGCAAAGCCATATCCTTGGGGATTTGGTTTGACATTTAATTTTTGAATGGTTGTTACAGATTCACCCGTTTTATACACAACGTTTTGAAATTCTTTGAGTTTGGATTCCAACGCAACAATTTCTTCAAGATATGAATCAACACGTTTCCTTGAAAGTTGACGGTGTTCAAAAAAAATTTCTTGACAAGTTGACAACTCTGTTTTGGTTTTAGAAAGTTCAGAGTATAGAATGTCAACTTGTTTTTGAAAGTCTAATTTTTCTTGTTCCTTTTGTGAAAATTATTCATTTTGGAAACGGTCAATTCACATACTTGATGTTCTAAATTTTGTACGTTCACGTATGATTGTTGGAATGCAGCCTCAAAGCTTTTCTCACATTTTTCTTTGTTTTCAAAATTTGAAAGTTGTAGCTTATAGCACTCAAGATCCTTGGTTAACAATGCAACTTTTGCTTTTAAGTTACTATTAATTTCATTACATTTATCAATCTGGGATTTCTGTGCATCTAATTGTGTTTGGGTGGTCAACAGCAAGGTCATGAGCTCTGGATTTGTATCATACTCAAGATCATCTTGTTCAATGTGAGCATTGTGATCATCATCAAGAGGATCATCAAATGAAACAACGGTGTTAATTTGATCTTCATCAAAGGTAACAACGGTGTTTATTTGGTCATCATCTTGAGAGGATAACGATGAGTCATTTTGACCAATACTTTCTTGAGTAGATGCAGATGCAGAGGGTGATACAATTTCATGAATGAGACATTCAGATTCAGGTACCTGAGACAAGCCGTCGGTATCATACACCGGGCCTGTTTCACCCATATGCATTTCTTGCATGTTTGCCATCAACATTACGGCTGCATTTGCCTCCAGATCTTCCATGTCGTCGTCTGAGTATGCATTTGCCATAAAGTTGTGCTCTTTCTCAGTAAGATTGCCTCCAGATTCATCTTTGAGTGCGAGAAGAAGAGCTTCCTTGTGATACGCACTGCCCAATGTCCTTGGCTTGGGGCATGCATTGGCCATATGACGGCTCCCTCCACAATTATAGCATGTTATCGATGTGTTTGCAATCCCTTTCCCTTTTTCAACAATCTGAGCCCTCTTCTGTGAATTACCAACGATGTTCCTACTATTCCCAACTGAACTGAACCTCTGTCCCCCAGAATTCCCCATGTAACTGCCTGAACCAAATCTCCCTGAAGCCCTGTTTTGGATTTCAACCCTTCCGTCATGAACAACTGTCTGATTCCTTATGTTTGATGAAGACCTTAAACGATTGTTAGATTTGTTTGAGAATTTGCTAAAGGCTCGAGCGATCAACGCAAATCCTTCATTCAGTGAATTAAAAGCATCGTCTTCATCATTGTCAACGTTGGAGTACATCATAGAGTCAGTGTTGTCGTATGAAACCTGTTGATTATCATAATATTGTGAGGGTGCTTCATATAGGACAAGTTGGTTTGAAGGTTGTGAGGGATAACTCGAATGATGTGGTGGCTGAACAAAATCCTGATTTGGTGGTGCAAAGTGAGACTGAGCCACTAAAGCAAGTAAGTTTGAAGTAGGTACTGATGAAAATCCTCTACGTGCTGCTCTGTCCTTGTCAACTTCTGATTGGTGCTGTTTTAGGTAATCATACAACAACCCATAGGAGGTGTTGGGTAGATTCTTGGCTTGTCGAACGAAACTCACATACTTTTTCCAATCAGGTCTGAGACAACCCAGAAACTTAGAATTCACAGCAATCTTTCGTAACACGATGTTGTGACGGTCCAAGTCATTTATGATATTTGTAAACCGATGGTAGTATGATTCCAAAGATTCCCCAGCTTCAATCGTGAAATGTGTGTATTCCATATAAAGCTTAGATTCCAAATCCTCTTGGTTTAGCTCTGTTCCTTCCATAAGAAGGTGTACATTCTCCCACATATCCTTTGTTGTCTTTTAGGCATCGATACTCCTGAAGATAGGATTGGGAATCCCTTGGAGTATGCAAGACATGGCTAGCTCATTAGCCTCTTGCTGAAGAACTTGTTCGGTTGTTAGTTGAGCTAGAGGAACAGGGGTTGTAGTAGCTTCTCTTGGAGGAACATGATTTGGATCTGCAGGAATAGTTGTAGTAGGAACTGGATACTATCCATCAATGATAACCTTCTTCAGATACTTTCCATGTGGTTGCTTTAGCTCGATAAACCGGAGAAAATGACTTGACCACTGCACATAATTCCATGGTGTTAACATTGGTGGTGTGTCCAAAGATCCTGCTTCATGTCTCGACTGTTGACTGCTTATAGCTTCGCACATTTTGTTAAACCAGTGTGGTTCTCTTGAAGGAGGTTGGTAAGTTTGCATTGGTTGTTGAGGGATTTGTTGTTGTGGAAAAAATTGATGTTGCTGCATTAACATGTATTGTTGTTGATACCGTGGTTGATATTGTGGTTGAGGATACTGTTGTTGATATGGTTGTTGTTGACGGTACTCTTGTTGTTGTTGATTATAGAAGTAGTTATGGTATGGTGGTTGAGACATCTTGAAGTAACTTGTAGATGTAGGATCTTTAAAGGATAATGACGGTTGTTGTTGAAGATTAGGTTTGTACGTTGAAGAACTTGAAGAAAAAATCCAAGAAACTTGAAGAATTTAAACTCGGAAAGTCCTTACAAAGTCGAAGAAATCCTAAGAAAGTCGAAGAACCAAAACTCGGAGAAATCACTTAGAAACTTGGAGGATTCAATCTATGAAACTCGAAGGATTTTACTCTAGAAACTTGGAGAATTCAACCTTTGAAACTCGGAGGATTTTAGTCTAGAAACTCGGAAGATTCAATGTTAGAAACTCATAGGATTCTTTGTTAGAAACTCGGAGGATTCTGTGTTAGAAACTCGGAAAATTCTTAGTTAGAAACTCATAGGTTTTAATATTGAGAAACTCGGAGGATTCTAAACTTTAGAAACTTGGAGGATTCTCAACTTTAGAAACACGGAGATTCGGAACTTAGAAAGTCGGAGGTTCTGAACTTAGAAACTCGGAGGATCTAAGAAACTCGGAGAAACTGAACAAACTCGACAACCTCTTCAAACTTGAAGAGAAAGTCGAAAGATTTCAGAAACTCGGAGAAAACCTTCAAACTCGAAGGATTTCTCAAAATCAGTCCAAAGTCGGAAGAAATTGCATGTGAACAGTAACCGAGATGAATTTCTTCAAATTTCACTTAGATCTAATCTTAAACAGCCTAAATTACCCCTAGGTGATTGATACCACTTGATGTTACTTAGATTTATCACACAAGCTACTAATCTAATCTTAGATCTAGAGAGAGAAAGTTAGAGAAAGAAAGAGAGATGGGAGGTTGCTTAACAATAATGAAATGAAATGATCAATTAACCAACCAACCCTCTCCCTTGAATGGGAGGGGGTATTTATAGTGTCTTACAAGGTGTGGGGCTTTTTCCCTAATAAACATATAATTAATATAAATAAAATGCCACGGCCCATGGGCCTTCTACACAGGCCGAAGCATAAATCTAACCTAAAGGCCTAAGCAACCTATTACATAAATGATCAATACTTGATAGACTAATAACGTGCTCCTAACCGTATATATATATATATATATATATATATATATATATATATATATATATATATATATATATATATATATATATATATATATATATATATATATATATATATATATATATATATATGTATGTATGTATGTATAAGATATTTACCTTAGAACAATCTTAATCAATATAAACGCCCATGTCCACGGAGACGAATCTCACAAGAGACGATGAAGGTGAGTACGCGGATAATACTAGGTTAGGGGCATGATAGGTAATTTAATTTACCTAACGACAAGTAGGCCCATTATCATGTCTAGTGTCTGCACTTGTGCTCGCTCGCAAGAAGGATCCCAAAACTTCTTACTTTAAAAGCGGTTAAGTGTATCTTCCGATGCATTAAATGCACTATACACTTGGGATTGTAATATCTCAAGGAGATCGGTGTAGAAACTGTTGTCTATACCAACTCTGATAATGTGGGAGATAATGTGGATTGAAAAAGTAAGAGTGATGTTTGTACCTTCATAGGTTGTTGTCAAACTTCTTGGTTCTCCAAGAATCAAACGACTCTTGCTATCTCCACGACCGAAGTCGAATACATAAGCACCGAAAAGGCATAACAACAAGCACTATGGATGAAACAAGCTCTAATCGACTGCGACATCCATCTCAACGACATTCCTATGAAGTGTGACAACCGAAGGGCAAATAGACTTGACCAAGAACCCCATGGATTGCTCATGTTTAAAGCACATCGAAGTACGTCATCTCCTCCGTCGCGATAATGTCCAAAGAGGAATCATTTTCTTAGAAAAGTTTCCCTCAAAGGAAAACATCGTCGATATTCCAATCAAACTTCTTAAACGAGAATCCTCTAACTATCTTCGTCTAGATCTAGGCATGATGGAACACTTTCCGTGAATTTCACAATTCCCATGTGTTCAAATGCGTCCTTCACATCCCTCTTATGACTATTTGGATATTTCATTGAAAATATTAAAGTCATCCCTCATATCCCGTATCATGACTTTCTAAATATTTCACTGGAAATATTGAAGTCATTTCTTACGTCTCGTCTCATGACTTTTTAAGACATTCCTTACATCCGTCTTATGACTATTTAGATATTTCACTGGAAATATTAAAGTCATCTCTCATATCCTGTCTCATGACTTTCTAAATATTTCACTGGAAATATTAAAGTCATTTCTTACGTCTCGTCTCATGACTTTTTAAGTCCGTCTTATGCTACTTAAATATTTCACTGGAAATATTAAAGTCATCCCTTACGTCTCATCTCATGACTTGCTAAATATTTCACTGGAAATGTTAAGTCATCCCTCACATTCTTCTTATGACCACTCGAATATTTCACTGGAAATATTGAAGTCATTTCTTTCATTCGTCTCATGACTTTTAGATATTTCACTGGAAATATTAAGTCGTCCTTCACATTCCTCGTATGATTACTTAAATATTTCACTGGAAATATTAAAGTCATCTCTTCTATCTCGTTTCATGACTTTTAGATATTTCACTGGAAATATCAAGTCATCCTTTACGTCTCGTCTCATGACTTTTAGATATTTCACTGGAAATATAAAGTCATCCTTCACGTTCCTCGTATCATCTCTTCAGTCTCGTCTCATAACTTTCTAAATATTTCAGTGGAAATATTAAAGTCATCCCTCGTATTCCTCCAATGACTACTTATGCATTTCCTCGGAAATACTAAAGTCATTTCTTATCATCCCGCCTAGTCGTTTCCATTAAAAGAGTTTATTAGGTATAAACTCTTCTCTCGCGTCAAAAAGTCTTACTAAATAAGTAAGATTAATTCATCAAAACTCAAAATGGAACAAAAATGGGTCTCAGACATGCACGGAACCACTAAACATTAGTGGTACCGTGTCTCTAAAGAAACCCCTTTTCTTCCCTTTCCCTCTGCACACTCATTCAAAACAAAAACACATATTTCCCTTTTGCTGTCAAAACCGAACACCACACACAAAATCCAATTACACTCTTGAAAATCAAGATCGAGGCATAGCTTTTAAAGAATCCTAATCACTACAACATCAATTGTAAGTTAATTAACCTTGATTTGAGTCTAGGGTTTGTTCTTATGCAAAAAATCGAATTGGGGATTTTCAGTTTTGATTGAAGTTTTATGCAATTAGGACTAGGATTAGACAATGTATAACTTACATGATTCCTAAATCATAGGATTTGCATAAACCCACTTTTATTATATATTTAAGTCCGAATTTCACTATTTTTATCGGATTAAGATTAAATATTTTTAGTGGAATCATGTTTAGGATACTTAAAATTGGATTAGGAGTCATCAACACTCAAGCTTTTCAATTTTAAGAATTTTGGCGCCAAGTTGACGCCTTTGCCAAACACCCCAATTCCATTGTTTTTCGAAAAATCTCACGACACTAGGATCATGAAACATTTCTCGAGCATTGTTGATGCAAACTATAAACATTTTTGCATGCATACATGATCTCACAAATATTGATCGAATTACGTAATTAATATGTATTCTTCGACATATTTGGTTGAGCAAAAATGAAGTTAGGAGCGTTTGGGTAATCTCATTAGTTTTGGTTTAGAGTCGAGATTACCGCACCTCCACATTGTTTACATTTAGGCGCACACTCACTAGGAATGAGATCATCAAAATGTAGTAAGTTAACATATACATACTTATATTTTTGTAGGTAATAATGCCTCGTGTCGATTATCAAGATACCAAATCCTACATTCCTAACTTAGTCGATGATCCAAACATCCCCGATGAGCAAAAAGCTTATCTTCTTAGAGTCCAACATCGATATATACACGAAGGTCGTGTAGTCGATGCGTATTTTGTTCCTTTGAGTGGCATCAAGCATGCTTTCCTACTATTCAATTTGGTTGCTTATATAAAATAAGTGATCAAGTTTGTCCTCGCTTCATCCTCGAATTCTACAGTCGTGTCCGTACCTTCAATGACCTTGAGGGTAATGTCTTTCTTGATTTTTGGATCCAAAACCAAAATATCATGTTGTCGATCACCGAGCTTGGTGACATTCTCGGTGTTCCTTCATATGGTCAGTGTGCTTACACAGAAGACCATTCTTTATAGTCACTTCACTATCACCTTGAAAGTGAAGGTCCTTATAGTACCGAGGTCCCCGACCTTCAAAGCATCAAACAACACATCCAAATTCCTCGAGTCGCCAACACGCACCAAAAGTGTGATGGTTCCATAGTTCATCTCGACCCCAATCGCATCTACCTTAAAGAACTCTTTTCCGATCTCAAAAATTGGGAACTCCTTCTGCGTGAAAATGTGTTGTGTCTGGCGGGCAACCGGGATCATGTTCTGGCAAGTCTTGCCCATATGCTCTATTGCCTATGTACCGAGGAGCCATACAACCTCGCATACTACATGGAAAAAAGAATGGAAAATATTCACAGTCAGTCTGATAAGCTCATGCCATATGGTATGTTGCTTACTCGTCTATTCCGTTGGGTTATGGCAAATTACCCACATCTTGATAACGGGGTCTACTTTCTTGTCAATCCCGTCATGAAACCTCTTGGTGGACCACAACGCCGTACTAAGCCACGTAGTGACAAAGGGGCTAAACGTGGTCGTAAATCCACCTCCGATGCTACTTTCTCGTCTTCCTCCTTCGGTCATGGATCATCATCTCAACCTATGGATGAGGATGATGATGAGGTGAACGAATAAGAACCGTCTCGTACTCGTACTCCCTCTCCCGACACTTTCATTCGTAACCTTGATACATCATCGTTCGAACCAACAACCGACCTTCCTTTTAACCAAACCAACTTGAGTTCGGTAATGAGAAGGCAAACAACGATGTACAACCGACAAGTCTCCATGCATGAGCAAACGATCGGGGGGTTCAAGTCTATTGGAAAAGCACTCAAGGAGATCGGGAACAAGATTAAGAAGTTGGGGGAGTCAGAAGATTAGTCAATGCTAACTTAATTAGTATTACTAACTCAAGTAGTATTAAGCTATTAGTAATGGGGTCTTGGCTACGGCCATCTAACATTAACAAGTTTGAATTAATTTAGTATTTCTTACTTGGCTTTGATAACTTTGATTAGTTAATCAAGCTTAATGCTTAATTATTTTTATGAGCTTTATCTAGTTTATATCTTTTATTTTATATTTTTCTTGCATGCACTAGATGATCATATCTCTTGAATTATTGCATGCTTAATAGTAGCCTAATTCTAGATAATCACATGATCTTATTAGTTGCTAGTTGTGGCTAGTGTTAGGAAAACAATGTGATTATCTTTAGTGAATTGAGGCAATAGGATTTGCAGCAAATAGCTTACCTAGAATTACCAATTTAGGCAGCCTAGATCCTGAAGAACTGGAAAAAAATGTCAACTGCAGGTCACGGCACCACTAAATTTAGTGGTACCGTGGGTCATTTAGTGGTACCGTCCCCTGGGTAGACGTTTTTAACTGTTTGCTTTTACTTTTTGACCTTCTTTTCCTCAGAACCTGCAATTATATACTGATTCCAACACTCCAAATCCCTAAACTCACCATCCTATCCATCCTCACATGCCTTGATTTGGCTATATAAGCTCTTATCATGCATGCATCCTCCTCACCATTACACACTCATCATACACTTATCATGTCTTCCACCATGGCTACTACTTCTCACAAAGCAAAGAAGCCAAGGTTCAACCCCAAACCAACCAATGAGATAATTCTCATTGATCTTACATTAGATGATAATGAAGATGTTCACACACCAATATCCATAACCAAAAAAACCTCATCCATCTCTACACCTTTGGCTCCATCAAAAGCCACCTCAACTACGCCTAACTCATCATCATCTTCCACCATTAGGACTACCACACCTTTACCTCCACCTAGTCCTCCTCAACCATTAGCACTAACCTTCACCATTTCACCTACAACTCCTTTTAAGTTTGGGTCCAACACATCATCATCTTCCGCCTCTCCATCAACACAACCAATCATGGGTTACCCCATTCTCTACCCTTTAGAACCACATAGCTTGAGTTGTGCATGTTGTCATCACAACCGAAACCTCATTGTCAACCTTAGGGATGAATTGAGTTTCAAATTCCTCTACCTTGAACACCTCCTCACACCACCACAAGGACCCATCATACCACCTCTTCCACCAACCAATAGCCCAAACAACTAAACATTTTATGTTTAGTCACCAAAATAAAAACCTAGGATCCCTTTTGTCATTTGAAGCAAATCTAGAGCCTCATCTCACTCATGATCTCTATATGCTTCTTGTAGATTTTTTTTCTTTTCTTTTTATGATGTAGTCATACTTATGTGTGACATTTATGTTTATGAATGAATGGGCTTTTTATGTGGTTGTTTATTTTTGCTACCTAGCCAATTTTTTGTTTGTGGTTGGATATTTGTCGTATTTGCTACATGTTAGATCTTGTATACTTGTCATCTAACATTGTTTTGTAGCAAGAATCATTGCTCGATTCCTTGGTGTCCTCCAAACGAGGGGGAGTATACATCAAGGGGGAGCCTTAGCAACCTTTTTGCTTCGACAAAAAGAGAGAGAAATGGGATATAAACTCATCAAAAACTTGTTAAACCTAATTTTAACTTAAAATGAGTTTAGGTTTTGTCATCATCAAAAAGGAGAAGATTGTTGATGCAAATAATGTTCTAAAAACGTTATTTATATCTTTCGATAACTTCACGTTTTGAGGATGACAAAATGTGAAATCACGTTACGTTAAAATTAAAGTAAACAAGTTTTTAGTCGAAAGATCTCATTTCTACGCAAATCACTCTAGGTATGCACAAACAAATTTACAACTTGACAAATGATCAAAGAAGTGAATTTGTATATAAAATTTCACATTTTTAATGTGACAAAACATTTTCTCAAAAATATACTTTACAAGTTTTTTTTGAATAATTAAGAAATGTTTTATTGGAAAAATATGTTCAAATAAAATAACTGCTATTCCCCCCCCCCCCCAAAATCTGCTCCAAACTTCCCCAAATAAGTTTTTACCAAAAAAGAAAAAAAGAGGAGCATTTTTGTCTGGCACGGTACCACTAAATTTAGTGGTACCATGAGTGATTTAGTGGTACCGTGTACCTGTAACGTCTAGAATTTTTCTGCGTATAAATAGCAGCCCTCTTCACAGTTTTTGGGCATCCTTTTTCACACAGAATTTTCTGAGTTCAATACTCTCATCAAATTTTCTCTTCTTGATCATTTAGTTTAGTTTTATTTTGTTTTAAGAGTGATCCAATCATCCAACCAAGTGATCCTCTTTATTCCTCTTCTAGTGCAAGAGAAGAACACAAGGTATCCAAGAAGATACAAAGTGTTGTAGTTGTAGTTAGAGCACTTGTAACATTTGTTACACACTTGATAGTATCATAGTATACATCAAGTCTAATTTTCTTGAGAGTTTGTGAGAGAAGATCATTGTGATCTTATTGAGATATTGAATATCACTTGTAGCTTGTGAGCTAGTGTGTTGATCAAGTTGATCAAGAGTAGATATGGTAGATTAAGTCAAGTGAGAGTTGATCATTGTGATCGTGTTGAGATCTTGGAGATCTCTTGAAACTTGCGGGCTAGTGTGTTGATCAAGTGGATCATAGGTAGATCGGGTAGATCGAGTCATGTGTATTGATTGTGTAAAGTAGAAAGGATCGGGTAGATCGTGGTAGATTGGTGCTAGCTAAGATTAGCACTCGACATTTAGCTTAGTGTCAAAAAATAGGATAAGCAACGTGTACGGTTTTCTCCGCCAGAAGGGAGGTTTGTTGACATAGTGCTTAAAACTCTCGAGTGTGGTACTCGGGGAGTGGAGTAGGGCGAAAAAGAGCTTCGTGACCGAACCACTATAAATCTCTTTGTCCAGGTTTGATCTTTCCATCTCTTTTCTTTACTTTTATTAGTTACATTAGATAGTTTAGTTTAATTGTTCATACTGGTGTTGATTGATTACACATAAGATTCGAATCAAAGCTTTTCAATAGTAAAGTTTTTAAGAAGATCTAAAAACCGGTAAAACTATTCAACCCCCCCCCTTCTAGTTTTTCATAAATTTCGAAGAATCATTCGCGCCAGTAGCAAGGCTTGAAGCAGTCATGATTTTCTTAGCCTATGCAGCTCACAAAAGCATCATAGTATATCAAATGGACATCAAGACGGCATTCTTGAATGGAACTCTGAAAGAAGAAGTGTATGTGAGTTAGCCAGAAGGATTCATTGACAAGGAACATCCAGAATACGTCTACAAGCTAAAGAAATCCATTTATGGTTTAAAACAAGCTCCAAGAGCGTGGTATGACGAACTATCATCTTTTCTGATCAAAAACAATTTCACCAAAAGAACTGTTGATCCTACCTTGTTCACAAGAAAATACAAAGATGACATTTTGATTGTTCAGATTTACGTGGACGACATTATCTTTGGGTCCACTAATCCGAATCATTCAAAACATTTTGAAAATCTCATGAAAAGCAAATTTGAAATGTCCATGATGGGGGAACTTAAATTATTTCTTGGTTTACAAATACACCAATCCCCTCGTGGTGTTTTTATTAATCAACCTAAATATACAATTGAGATTTTGAAAAAACATGGTATGAAAAATTGTGACTCTGTTGGTACACCAATGGTCACTTCACCAAAAATCGATGCTGATTTATTTGGGAAACCCATCGATCCGAAGAAATATCGGAGCATGATTGGTTCTCTCATGTACCTTACTGCTAGTCGACCCGATATTCATTTTGTTGTTTGCTTATTAGCACGGCTTCAGGAAAGGCCTACCGAACTTCACCTCCAAGAGGTTAAACGGATCTTTCGGTACCTACGAAGAACCGTTAACATGGGACTTTGGTATCTGAAGGATTCCGAGTTTAAACTAACAGCATTTTCATATGCCGACCATGCAGGTTGTCAAGTTACAGCAAAAAGTACATCAGGTGGAGCACAATTTTTTGGTGAAAAGCTAGTAGACTGGTTGTCACGAAAGCAAGATTGTACTGCATTATCAACCGCAGAAGCCGAGTATGTGTCTCTATCTACGTGTTGTGCCCAAGTTCTATGGATGAGGACACAACTCACAGATTATGGCTTTACTTTCGACAAAATACCTTTGTATTGCAACTCGAAAAGAGCCATAGCCATCTCGTGCAATCCCGTACAACACTCAAAGATCAAGCATATTAGAGTCCGCTATCACTTGATCAAAGAGCACGTAGAAGAGGGTACTGTTGAATTATTTTTCGTGAAGACAGAATACCAACTCGCCGACCTATTTACTAAAGCCCTTCCAAAAGAAAGGTTTGACGATTTAGTTCGATGAATTGGCATGCGAAGCCTAACTCTTGAGGAGCTAGAACGTCTTCTCGAATCTTCTTAAAAATATTTTCAAAATAGCTTCACTGTAAATATTTTTGAAAAACCAAATACAAAATTTGAAAAACCAACAAAAACAAAATAAAAAAATATAAATTTCAAAAATCCAAAAACATTAAAAATTTTCAAAAATACAAAAGCAATATAAAATCAAAAAACCAAAAATATTCTTCTCACGACATATCTCTCGTATAATCGATATTTTGTACGTATCTAGAAATGTCATTCAACAATGATACGGACATGTACAGATACTTGAGCGAGAGTTCACTAAAATGATTTCTAAAACATGTCGTTTCTCAAAATTTTCTTCACTATGGATTTCGTATACTTCAGTACGAAACCAAGACTTAAATGATGATTTCTGATTATTTCAGATCAGGACTCGTACGTTCAAAGATGAAATCATTTTCAAAAGATCGAGTATAAACAAACGAAAAGATTTCAAACAAAAACTCGTTTGCCAAACAACAAGTCTTGAGCACCTCTTCAAGATTTTTTCAAAAGAAGGATTCTCAAAATCTTTCAAATTAGTGCTCACGATAACTCCCTCCATACCCTTAATTGATTTAAAAAATTTTGAAAGAAATATGCTTTTAATTAAGGGGGAATATAAAAGCAAAAAATGTTCCGATCTCCTGCAAAACAAATCCATCTATATCTCCAAAAGCTTTTCTATTAATCAGTTGATATAAAAAATATCACGAATATGCTATTTTTGAGGGGGAGAAGACGTGATTAAAATGTGATCAAAATATTTAAAGATCTTAGTTGAATCTCAAATGAGCTCGACTAAGATATAACCAAAGAATTTACAAAGCTTAATTGTCAGTAGTCGAAAAGACTTGTCCTGGACGAGTAATAACTTCAAGCTGGTCTAACCAGTGATGTAAGCGTGTCTCAAATAGGACTTGTCTAAGTAGAATGCACCGTCTCGAGAGACTTTCTTTGAACTTGACCAGGACGGGTAATAATTTCAAGCTAGTCTAACTGGTGATGTAAGCGTGTCTCGAATCGGTCATATTCACTGAAAATCGATCAATTCAAGAGTGCAAACTCTACCCAACATGTGTAAACTATCTTAAATCTTATAAGCACATGTGAAGGGGGAGTATTTCAGTAAAAATAAAACTCTCGAAGTGTTAACAAAAATGTGTTTTATAATCACAAACACTTTGAGAGATTTTCACAAAAGGTTTTATGGCAAGTGATCAATGAATCTAGGATAATCATGGAGTAATAAGGTGATTATGGTTAGGTTTATGTCCTATGATCAGCCAGAACATGAGGGATCTACCCAAGGACAATTCCAATAGATTAGTATTAGAAGTCCTTAGGTATGATTGAAAAAAGGAGAAAAGTGATGAAAGGAGAAAGAAGGGGTTGAAGAATTTTTTTTAAAAAAGTTTGTGAAAAGGGTGAAAAGAAATAGCCCTTCAATAAACTTAGGGCAGAAACCGGGTCAATACATCTGCTATCGGTTATCACAAAGATGATACCGGTATTGAAGACAAGACGTCATGGACTCAGTGACGCGCTGCACAACCCCTCCTAGCTACTCAGGTATCTCTTAAAAGATATTTGTTTCATTTCTCACGGAGAACCTTACATAATCTATCGACCTCTCACTCCGAGATGTGTTGATATTGAAAAGGTGGCACTCTGCTCCAAGCCTCCGACGACTAAAACCAAAACGCACATAATCTAGTCTAGAGCCATGAGATTCATTAAAAGATCTCTTAGGATACACTTCCAATTGCATACACTTGTGTTCGCCAAAAAGGACACAAGTTGCATAAGAGTCTTTATAAGATCTAAGGATCTTGCCTTATATATCATGATGGTTACTTGTTTCAAACAGTCTACAGTCGTGGAGTGATACTCCGGTATACTTCAGCGGCTCACCTGAATTGTGGGTATACTTCGGTATATCTGTTGTAAGCCTTCTTGAGGGTATCCAATTCAGGAACAACCTGTGTAAGGATTAGAGAGGGTTTTCACACTATGCTGTTAATTCTCTCGAAGTCTAAGCCTGTAAGTGCTGGAAATCCCGCCAAGGAGATTCCTTTCACGAATTGAGTCCTTAAGACGTGGGTCTCTACTTAGATTTATCCATAGTACTGATAACTGTCCCTCAACGGGATTAGGATGGCTGATATGCCCGACCAAGGTGAATGGAATCAAGACATTCATCAGTAAAACAATCGTAGTGGTCTGATCTCTAAGAAAAGTCCACAATGATTGATTGGTGATTTCAACTAACATTTTTATGCAGGTACTGATGAAAGTCCCCTTGGAAGAAAGTCCATTTACCATCATCATATATTTCAACATCTACATCTCATCATACTCATACTTATGAAGTTCATCCTCAACAAGCTCAAGTGAAGAACGTTCAAGACAAAAAGATCAAGTTTAAGACAATGAGTTACGTCAAAGTCAAGAGCTAATCAAGAAAGTCAAGAACAACTCCAAGTATCAAGTGAGGAAGACATAAGTATGAAGTTCAAAGTATTATCAAGAAGTATGAGTATCATGGAAAAGACGACACAACAAATCATAAGAAGATGTTGATCAAAGGCAAGAACGATTAAAAAGTCATTAATCAAATATCACAAAGCATGAAGGAACAAAGAAACTAGACTAATCTATGACACCACACAAATTTTAAGATCAAGAAGAACGAAGACCTAATCACGTGAAGCATCATTTGAATGACCACCCCTTAGGGGGAGATTGTTAGCATTAAAAGAAAGTTTTGGTCATTCTACGTCTAGGGTCTTTGTAACATGTCATAGTTTATGTCATTGTTTATTAAATGGGCTCATGGACTTGGATAATCTAGTATACTATTAGTTAAGGTTTTTAAGTTTCTTATTTGTAAATCAAAGTCCATAATCTAATCAAAGCCCAAGCCCATGGTAAAGCCCATGAGGCATTTATGTTCTATGTATAAAAGGCACTCTCCACCTCATTTGGAGAGTGTGCTTGAGTGTGTATTGTGTGTGTTTTAATATAAGTTCTCTCTTTCTTTATCTCTCTCTTTCTAGTTCTTATATGCCTCACATATCAAGTTACCACCATCTTTCTGCTTCATATATAGTGATAACGTTGATATATCTAAGGTCCTACACTTATCACAAGTGATACAAAAGTGATAATAGAATGTTTATGTTATGGTGGTTTTGGAAATTTCAATGCTTTATCACATGTTCAGCTAGATAAACTCATACTTCAATTTTCCAGTTATGCTTTTTGATAATTTCAATACTTTCTCACAGGTGATATAACTAATAACAATTCAAGAACTCTGAAGTTGTAAAAAAATGCTTTTGTTATGCTTTTGGTAATTTCAATGCTTTATCACAGGTGATATAACTCAAATAACAATTCAGGTGATATAAACAAATTAATCCAAAAAAAATAGTAAAAAACTCATAAAAATGATGTAAACTATTTAAACATTGTAATGCTTTATCACAAGTGATAAATGCCAAAATATTCCATAAAGTCACAAAAATAAAAAATAAAAAATACACAAATCAGTAAAACTCATAGTTCAATCAGTAAATTCATACTTCAATCAATGCTCTGTCACCTCCATTTCCGCCTGCTCCATCATCTCCATTTCCGCCAGCTCCACCACCTTCACTTCCGCCTGCTCCATCATCTCCGCTTCCGCCTGCCTTCTTGGGACAAGTACGCCTATTGTGATCAGTCAACCCACAAATACCGCATCCCTTCTTTTGCTTCTTACTTTGCTCAAATGCTCCCTCACGTCCACCCTTAAAACGACCCCTCATAAATCCCTTATTACTTGCTTTTGATCGATTATCAACATAAATTTTACGAGGCTTCTTAACACCCATAAACTCATGAACCATTCCAGAAACTGTGTGGGGAGGAACACTTGGCAAATCAGACTAACTTCTGACTTTAGATTTCTGAGCTTATCTACAAAAGAAGTCAGCTTTGGATGATTATTGATCATCATATTCACACACGACTCAACTAAGCTAGACGCCAATAGCAAGCCTTTCTATTTCTTCATTCTTTTGACCATAATAGGCCTTTTGCCTCCTCAAATCAGGTGGAATCAAATCCCTTGTCCAACACCTAAGTATATACTGATCTGGAACCTTAACCACATTACAATTCTTGAATATACAGAAAATGTGACGACATAAAATCCCACATCGGACAAAAAGCTGACAACAACAAGCAACTGAACAATCTAGTTTGTTATAGACCACCTTCATAAAAAAAAAAAAAAAAAAAAAAAAAAAAAAAAAAAAAAAAAAAAAAAAAAAAAAACCAACAACAACAACAACAACATAACATAACATCAAAGGTGATACCTAATACCACCGGTGATACTCAATATCACCTGTGATACTTAAAGCAAAATACATGTAAAAAAAAAGTAAATAAATAAATAAACAAATAAATAAGAAAAGACATGTACCTTGTACTCTCCAATGTCTTTCTGATATAAGTTAACCTCTTCTTCAACATTCTCTGAAATGTTTTCTTCGTCAACCAATTTTGGAAGAGTGTCAGGATCAGGTTTTTGCTCAGAAATAACAGAAACATCACATCCCTCATCACAAGTTTTAGACTTGATTGAACATAACCATGAGCCAGCAATTATCTCCTTTTGAACAAGAACAAACAACTTACGAGTGTAAACCCTTGCTGCATGAACTTCAATTGATAATGGCATCAACAAAACAGGATATGAGTCAATCAACTGATGATCAAATCTTTCTTGTTGGTATCTATGTTTCTCCATTGCTGACTCATAACAGATCATAAATTTAACAAGTGTAGCAGTAGGACTCGTGAAATATGAAAATAAGGAATTCTCACTCGATACGATCTAGTTCATGATTATGTTCCACATCAAAGGTAGTAAGCCTATATTTAGTTGTTCCAGGAATCATATGGAAAACTGCACGCGCTTTGCAACCGGTTATCTTAAATTTCGAAGTCCTAACTTTTTTATCACCTTTCTTAGGAGCTAAAGTATTCAAATGAATTTTCTTTGGGCACCATTCCCTATTGCAAACTAAATATTTCTCTTTTACAAAACCATCCCTTAACCTTTTCTGAGTAGACTTTCTAATACCAAATCCTGCCTCTGAAGCGTATTTCGAATACATACTAATGCATTCCTCAACAGAATTATAAACACTAAACAACACTGGTAACACACTAGCAGAAACTCTAGGAACCCAAAAAACCCATCCACCAGGAGTATCGATAAAATCATGATGAATAAAAGATTGAGGAGTTTTCAGACTATTAGAAGCTGTAAAAGAAGGTGATAAAACACACAGTCAAAAGCATAACACAACAACTTATCAAAACATATCACTGGTGATACTACACATATATCATCAACAGTTAAACTAAAAATAAGCAAAATAATAACATCAACTTTAAATATCACTGGTTATACTACACATAATTATGACCAAATTCCGCACAATTAACAGCTTGATCCACAGAATTATCAACCGATTCAACACAATTAACAGCTTGATCCACAGAAACATCAACCAATTCAAAACAATTAAAAAAGCACAAAATATAGTATCATAAACTGACAATATCACAGGTGATATCATACATGAAAATATAAAAAAGCTTAACCAGTAAACTAGCAGCTTAATTAATAAGCAAAACTATAATATCAAAAACTGAAAATATCATAGGTAATAATACACAGAGTAAACTGAAAAAAATACATCCAATCATAGTTTATCATCAACAAAAAGCACAATTATCATAATGCTTAAGCTGTTTAAACTAACGGCGTAACTAATAAGCAACATAACACTACAATCAACAGCTTATCATCAACAAAAAGCACAATTATCATCATAAAAAAGCACATAAAACAGAAAAATAAACTTAAAAATCAAAATTAAACTCACATGATGCATTAGAAGCACAATCACCAGAACTATTAAAACTACTACCAGATACATCACCAGAATTATCAACAACAGCACCTACATCAACAGAATTATCACAAACCGCAACAGCTAAACAATCGGATGAATTACTAGATAATTCTGCAATTGAATCAGCAGGTTCATTCAGATCAAAAACCGCCATTAACAAAACTGATGAACGATGGAGTCGCGGTGAAGTGCGGTGGTGTTGCGGTGGAGTCGCGGAAGAGTCGCGGTTGTGTTGCAGTGGACTAACAGTGGTGTCGCGGTGGTGTTGCGGTGGAGTAACGGTGGTGTGCGGTGGAGGGAAAACCTAACTAATTTATGGAGGGAAGCAGTTGAGAGAAAATACACACAAACTGTGTGTGGAAAAAAAAAAAAAAAAAAAAAAAAAAAAAAAAAAAAAATGAGGAAAAATAAAATAAAATAAATCTTTATATAGTTCGGGAAAAATTAGGTTTAGAAAATAAAATTTTAGGTTAATCCCCACCAATAGATCAAACTATATTGATGGTGAGGATTTGTCCTTTGGTAAACATCAAAATAAAGGTAAGCAATTGAAGTTTTTTATAGTTAAAAAAGTTTAATTTTTTCTTTCTTTTGAAAATGCGTACTACTGAATGTTGTAGTACTAGCTAGAATCATACAAAAGCAAAAGGAAAAGTGCTAAATATGTATAACACGGACATATAAAAGTAGATCACATGCACTAAAGTTGATATTGAAGAATGACACATGTCTTGTGATTATCATACATATTTAGGCAGCATATCATAGGAGATTATAGTAATAATCGATAATTCATTACGTATAATAACTAAATTCATAAAATAAAATAAATAAAGAGCAAATTTTCAAAAAGAGATAAAAAGTTATTTTGTTTTAAAAAATGGTATAAAAATAACACTTCTTCCTTAAATGGTCATGTGCGAATGTGCGAATATATAACTTTACTGAATGTGCGACAAGTGTCCACTTTTTTAATAATAAAGTACAGTGGTAGGTGTGTGTTTTTCAAAATATTCTTTTTTTGTCTTATATTGATAGTATTAAAAGACCTAAATACCCTCATCTTTTATATAAAAACACATGTTTAACACAAATACCCCATCACCACTACCACCACCAAATCCGGCCAGCCACCACAAGATCCGGCCAAACGCTCTCGATAAAAAAACAAAACCCAAATTCTTTTCATCACGAATCCACAAACATGTATAACCATAAACTGATGTCTTTCTTTCTTAAATCAAAAACTCAACATCTTCTTTTAACCAAACCGAACCCGATCCTATCCACAACAACAAATATTAGACTTCACATCATAATACAATTCCTGATTTTCTTTAACCACAAAACCGAACTCGACAAGTGTCCACTACACTTGGGCCCATACAACATCACCACGAATTCAACACCTGAAACCTACTATCAAAACCCAACTGCCATCTCCAAGTTGATAGTCTGTGACTTTTGGCTCTTTTTTTTTGTTTTGTTTTAGATCTTAGATTTGTGATGTGTTTGTGATGGTGAGTAGATCAGGTTTTTGATTTTTTTGTTGTTGGACCGAAAGATTTAGTTTATGGGTTTTAGTATAAATATGTCGGGATCTGGGTTTTTTTGAAGTTGTGGGTTTTGTTCTTGATGTTCTTGGCCGGATCTATGGTGGTGATCATTTGGTGATGGTGGTGTTGATCTGTGGTGGTGAACAGGTGATGGTGAGGTGGTGGTTTACTGGTGACTGGAAAAAATGGGTGAAAGAGAGAAGAATGGTTAGTTTAGATTTGTGTTTGATATATATATATACAGTAGAACCTCTATAAATTAATAATGTTGGGACCGGGATATTTTATTAATTTAGTGAGATATTATTATATCGATAAATTAATAAATTATTAATTTAAAGAGGTTCATGTATGACCTTCAAAATTTCCATATCCAATGTACATTCACACATTAAATGAAGTTGTCAAGTTCATTGTTTTGAATTAAAGATAGTTCAATGTATATGGTTCTAAATTGATCACTATAAAATGTCCAATGACAAGTTTTATAATCACATCAACTATGGTTTCTAAACTAAAAAGTGTTAAAAAAATCAACCATGACCAATCAACAACGAAAATTGTTATGCGAGTATAAGAGAGATCACCAAGCGGCAACAACTCTTCATAACTTTTTGTTGCAATACGAGAACACAATGCCTACTCTATTAAGTGCACTGGAGAAATTTAAAGATGAACTCAATATAGATTTGAAGTTTACAAAAAAACAAGTGACTATAGATTCTTTTTTTACTAGACAATCTTAAAATTTTGGAATATTTTGGGGAATTATTAATTTATAGTTTCGTTGGGACCAATATATTTACATTGGGATTTAAAAAAATTATTATCTTATTATTTTATCGATTGGGGTCCAATTTTGTACAGGTCCCAAGTTGGGACCGGACAAATTATTAGTTTTATCGAGGTTATTAATTTATCGAGTATTAATTTATAGAGGTTCTACTGTATAAGTGGTTAATTTGATCTGGGATTAAAATAGGGAACACTTGTGTTGGTTTTTTTAATTTCTTCATTTTTGGATTTTATGAATTAAATATGGATGATGTAAACAAAGTGGTATGTGTTAAAATCATTGAGGTAATTCGGAGTGTATGATGGAATTATTGCCGAAATATATGAGTATCGCCGGAATCTGGAAATAAAGCGAAGTCGCACATTCGCACATTTAATGGGGTAGCACAGTCGCACATTTAATTGATTGTTATAGAGATAAGGGTAAATAAGTAATTTTGTAATAATAGAAAAAAGAATATTTGGGAAAACACCCACCTACCAATATACTTTATTGTTAAAAAAATAGACACTTGTCACACATTAAATATAGTCGCACATTCGCACATTCCATTTAGGTAATGAGTATTATTTTTGTACCTTTTTTTGAAACAAGTCAACTTTTTATCTTGAGAATTTGCTCATAAATAAAATACATTATCGAGACAAGGATCGGGAAGACAATATATTTGGTCGAACATTTCAATGTTTGTTTATGCTTAGATTTAAACAATGGTCGTTATATTTTGTGTGTTGTTGAAACATAAAGTAACTAGAAAATGTGAAACAAATCACTTGCAATTCACTGCTTGAAAAAGAAAAAATACCTCACTTATTTGTCGAAGAAACACGACGTATCTATGATTAATTAACCAGTCAACTTACATGTGTTTTTCACAAGCAAAAACTTTTTCATTTTTCAACTTATCATATGTAGGATTGTAGATGCATTAATGTGGGAAAATATATAAATGCTTGATGGCATGGTTTGAATTTATTTTTTGTTTGTCGGGAGGGGTATTTTCTTTTTCTTTCTTGTTATTTAATATTCGATTGTTTTCACACCTAATTTTGTTTATAACTTCATCTATCATTTAGTGAAAACAACTGTATTAGTGATTTAATGATGGATTATTTAGGTTTCGGGATGTCTCGAAAAGAGTATAAGTTGACCCGATAATGTATTAAACCAAAATATGCAATTTTACCCAACCCAAAAATAAGTGCGAGATGTTAAAAAGAACGATATGAGAGGTAATGTTAAATTTGTATAAGTAACCATTATTTGTCTCTAATAATTATTTAACAAAATTATCTTAAGTGAGGCTACAAATATCTGAACTATTGACATCCTATTAAGTTATCTGATTTATTGATGTCATACATATGTTTTGCAGTCTTTTACAATACTAGCTAGTCAAACTACACAATAATGTTTTCATTTTTCTTCTCTGTTCTCCTGTTTTTTTATTTTACTTTTTCTAAAGACTTGAAGTTAATACATAGGCTTTCTAACCAACTGTGCTAGCTCAGTTAGCCACCAAATGTGACTTTGGGGAGGTTGTTACCACATGCAAGAAGTCTCAAGTTCGAGTCTCTCCGTGGGGGTTTTCCTTCAAGGTGGAATATGTGGGTTTCTGCCCCATAGATGCGTCGATTCGAGGGTGGCAGAGACTACCTTCTGGGTATGTACTGTGAAATTGAATCACTAATTATTATTCGATGTTGGCAGGGACTACCTTATGGGTAAGTACTGTAGAATCGAATAACTAACTTAGTATTGTACTAACTCGCCGTTCAAAAAATAAATAAATAAATAAATACATTGGCTTTCTGTACCGTAAAAAAGTTAAAAATTCACTCAAAAACATAATACAAGAATCAATATATTGAAATAATTTGTTGCATTTACATTAGCTTCTGCAAATCACCCCCTCCCTTCTCACCTCCTTTTTTCCCCAGCTACAAGGGCCTCATTGTAACTTTTTATATTTTACAAGGTTTTATTCGTTCTTTTTTTATTAATTCACTTATTCAATCGTATATAACCAAAATTTTAACTTCATTATTTGTAGCAATCCTTCCCAAAATTCTCTCTATTTCTCCCTATAAAATCCAAATATTCATTCGTTTATTTTTCACGCATTCACGCAGTTATTATCTCCATTCAATCATTTCTAATCAGATGTCTCAGCTCGATCCTGAATGTAAAGGTTTTTAACTGTTTTTAGTATAATTTTTTAATTTTTGTTAGTTAAAATTGAAATCGAAGCTTATACATTTGATATTTAGCTGTTATATGCATCGTTTGTGATTTTTTTGATTTTTTATTGTATGCTCAATTGTGTACCGATTATATGATTTTTTTTGTTGTAATGTGATGTTTATGGTTATTACTTGATGTTTAGATTTACTTTTGCTAAACGGAATGTATACTGATGCACTAATTTTATAGATTTTTTTGTATTTTTTTGTTATTTTTGTAGATTAAAAAAAATGTATACTGATGCATCAATTTTATATATATATATATATATATATATATATATATATATATATATATATATATATATATATATATATATATATATATATATATTATATATATATATATATATATTTAATCTTTGATTATAATGTTTATGTGATTATAGTGTTCACATTATGTTATCTGATTTTTTGTGATTTTTTTAAATCAGTATATTATGTATGCTGATGCACTATTTTCTTCAATTAAATGTGTTTTTTTATGATTGTGTTTAATGTTTTTTGTGATTTATAAAAAATGTATATTAATGCACTAATTTTATATCTGATACATTTTACTTTATTATTATATCTGATGCTATGATATTTTCATCATTCTGTTATATATGTTGATGCACTGATTTGAATGATAATTGTATTTACGTATATTTTTTATATTTTGCAGCTTTGATGTCAAGTTCTAGTTTTACTTCTAGTTCTAGTTGTAGTTCGTCTTCTAGTGGTGTTGTTCGCGATACTGTTGGTAGTATAGACGTTTCTAGTATTAGTGATGTGGTTTGTTGTTCTGATGATAGTGTAGACACCTCTAGGAAATGGATTCCTGAAGTAGGTGTTGCTCAGAAGCCTAGCACAGGAACTGTTTTTGCTTCGTTGACTCAGGCTTATAACTTCTATAGGCATTATGCGAAGTTAGCTGGGTTTGATATTAAGCTTGGGACGGAGTGTAGGGACGATTCCAGTGATATAAGTATCAAATACTTCAGTTGTAGGAAAAGTGGTAAGAAGAGATATTCAAAATATGATAAGCATAAGTCAGATTATGAGGTTGACAAACGTGGCAAGGGGAAAGGTAAGTACGTTGACAAAGGGAAAGGTAATTGCGTTGATAAAGAGAAAGGTATTGATATGTCTCAAGTTAGCGATGCTTTTGTTAAGAAGCCTTTTAGAAAAAATACTTCATGTAAGACTGATTGTTTGGCTTCTATGAGGGTTAGAAAGATTGAGGGTGATAGGTATGAGGTTTACTGGTTTGTTGAAGAGCATAATCACCCTCTGGTGTCGCAACAGGACATGCAGTTTTTGATGAACTCACGGGATTTAGGTTACTCCAAACAACATTTCCTTATGCAAGTATCAAATTCTAACGTTGGACCAGTTAGGGTTGTTAAGCTAATGAAAGAAATTTATGGAGGGTTTGAGAATGTTGGAGCGACTGTAGCTGATTGAAAGAACTTTAGACGTGATATGAATCTGTTTATCGGGGATCGTGACGCGCAGATGGCGGTTGAGAAGTTGCAGAACCTGGAAAAGCACTGTGAAGGATTTTCTATGGATTACTACATAGGGGAAGGTGATGCGTTGAGTGGTTTATTCTGGGCTGACAATGCTGCAAAGTTGAACTATAAGCGTTTTGGAGATATTATGTCTTTTGATGCCACGTTTAGATCGAACAAGTAATGTTTTTTTGTCCTGACCTTTTTTATATACACACTGGTGCACCTTTTTGTTTAATACTGCTGCACTTTTTTAACAACAACAATACAAATGTTTTTTTGCAGGTACAAGATGGTTTTTGTACCATTCACTGGTATAGATAACCACAACCATTCTGTGACATTCGGAGCTGGCCTTCTTTCTGATGAGACTATATCTTCCTACAAGTGGCTGCTTCGGGCGTTCCAAAATGCATTTGTTACTGACCCACAGGTTGTTGTTACAGACCAGGACCCGTCGATGAAGCAAGCGATTGTTGATGTTTTCCCAAATGCTCATCACCGTTTGTGTATGTGGCACATTATGCAGAAGCTCACGACTAAGGTATATTTAGATTAATTATGTATATATATTAATTTTATAATACTGATACACTAATATGTAACACTGATGCACTAATATGTAATACTGATGCAATAGTATGTAACACTGATGCACTAATATGTAACACTGATGCATTTTTTTGTTTGCAGGTTGGTACATCTATTTGTAAAAACTCAGATTTCAAGCGAAGGCTTTGTGAGATAGTTTGGAATGATCAGATATCACCTAGTATATTTGAAGAGGAGTGGGCCAGTATTATTGCTGATTTTGACCTAAGTGAGAATGAGTGGTTGTCTGATATATATGAAATGAGGGTTAGATGGATTCCAACTTTTCTCCGAGAAGAAGACATGTCTGGACTAATGCGTACGACTTCACGATCTGAATCTGAGAACCATTTTTTTGGAAGATTTACCACTCCACACCTTACGTTAGTTGAGTTTCTTAGCCACTTTGATAGTGCTATGGATTCCCAGCGGTATTTACAGCGAAAGAATGACCATGAAACTCGTTATAAGACACCTGAATACCGTACTGAGTTGAAATTGGAGAGGGATGCTGCTGAGCTGTACACTTTGAGTGTGTTTTTTGATGTTCAAGATGAGCTTTTCTCTTCTATTACCCATTGCTTATCCGTCAACATTGAAAAGATTGGGTTGTTTGAAAAGTACTTTATTCGTGATACTGAGGTTAAAAAGTGGAAGGACAATAATTCGTTTGAAGTTTATGAGGTATATTTGATTCCATTTTTCTTTTTCCTTTTTTTCTTTTCTTTTTTTTATGTTTATTTATTATATTTATTTTTGGAATGTGTGAAATTACTTTGTATATAAAATTATTTATCTATTTGATTATAAATTGATGCACCTTTATTCTATACTCAGATGCATTAATTTATATTATAATATTTATACATTTCTTATTATTTATTTGATTTATTTTATTTGATTTATTTTATTTTTATTTTTTTATTTTTTGCAGGTGTTGTATTCTTCCTCTGATATGAGTGTCACTTGTTCGTGCAAGCGTTTTGACCTTTTTGGGCTTCTATGTTGTCACATTTTTTATGTTTTGAGGATGAACAATGTGCAAGATTTTCCAAAGGAGTATGTTCTTGATAGGTGGTCGAAGACTCCGGATAGTATTTGTTTTGATGCTACTGTAAATGTTGCTGAGACAAGTTCATGTTCTAATATTCGTGCAATTCGTCAGACTGTTGAAGATAATGTTGATAGGTTGATGCCATTTAAAGACAAACTTGAGCTGTACCGTTTGCATTTGTTGGATTTACTGTCTTCAGCTGAAGATGAGGCTCCTGTTGCTCTTAACAAGAATAAGGCGGATATTTGTGCCATGCTTGGTGTCACTGAACCAGCTGATGTTGAGATACAAGTTCCTAGGCAATCGAAGAACAAAGGTATTGGTTCCCACTCAAGATGGAAGAATATGGATGAAATATTACTCAAAGAGGCTAAAGCATCAAAGAAGAGAAGAACTTGCTTTACTTGTGGAAAAGATGAAGGTCACAACTCTAGAACCTGCCCGTACAGGGACAACATCAGTGGTAGCCGCAAAAGATCATCCCGTTCTACTCGTTCCGTAGATGTGGATTACCAGGAGTGATGCACCATCATGTTTCAGAGATGCAGCTTTTATATACTTGTTCAAAAAAAAAAAAAAAAAAAAAAAAAAAAAAAAAAAAAAAAAAAAAAAATTCTATTCCTTTATTTATTTTTATTTATTTTTAGGACTTGTGTTTGAATAATGAACTTCAGCAAAAAAAAAAAAAAAAAAAAAAAAAAAAAAAGAAAAAAGCAAAACTTGTTTTGTCTGATGAGTAATTTGGATATTGGATTCTATGGAATTTTACTTTGAAGTTGATTTGGTTTTATTGAATTTTTATTTTTTTAGGTATATATATGATTGTATTTTTTATGCAACATTTTTTTATTATGTTAGTATAGATATGTTTTAATTATTTCATTTATTTATGGGTAATTAACTGTTGCTAAACTGAATGTGTTAGTAAAAAAAATTCACAGATGCATCAATCATTATAAATTTGATGCACCTTTTTCATAAATCTCATATGCATCAATTCTCATAACTTTGATACGACATTTTTTTATTATGTTAGTATAGATATGTTTTAATTATTTTATTTATTTATGGGTAATTAACTGTTGCTAAACTGAATGTGTTAGTAAAAAAATTCACAGATGCATCAATCATTATAAATTTGATGCACTTTTTCCATAAATCTCATATGCATCAAATCTTATAACTTTGATGCATCTTTTCCTTTCATATGTAAACCTATATAATTCAGAAACATAAAGCATTTGTACACCAAATGATAATAGCATTTCTTTCACAGAAACATAGTATTTTGCTACATGATATTGTTTGCATACACATAATGCATTTTGCAGTAACATATTAGTTGTCTGCTTGATCAAACTTTTTTACATCATATTTTTTTGAAATTATGTAAATATAGTTCAAATGTAAGCTTATTACATCATATTGTTTTCTGGGCTGAATTTTGCCAAAAAATTCCATTTTACCATAAGCTTCTTTTCATGCTCGTCAAAGTACTTCAACACCCTTTTTTACAGCTTTTGGAATGCAGTTTTTTGGAAATTTAGCTTCTGAGCACCATTTAAGTTTCTGTATTTCTCTGACTCCATTTCTATCTGCTCCCTTTTTTCATTTATAAGTGTCATCAACATCTTCACGACGTACTTTCTACGAAGGCTCATCAGTTGGTAGTTTTGCCCCAGACTCTCTTTCTTAAATCCTGAACTGAATTCCCTTTTTCTTTCGTAGAAAGTCTCCATATGTCTCATCACAAATATTGCAGACCCGAAATGGTTTAACCTTGTTTCACACTCTAGCTTCATTATCTTGAATTTTGATTTGGCTATCTTGGCTGCACTTGGGTGATTTACTGATTCCAGGTAAGTCGCAAAAGCTTTTGTCTGTCATATAATTAATATTTCAGTACATTTTAAATACAAACAGATGCAATTTTTTTTATAAATGTGATGCTCTAATTTTAAAACATTTTTTTGCCTATACGTACAGTGTCATTTTATTTGATTACCTATTCATAATAAATTAGTATACAATGAACTAGCATAACATATTCCGTAATGACATGCAATAACACAATATCCAATCTTTGATTTCATTTTCGATAAATTTTAAAGTAAAACAGATCCAATTTTTTTTATAAATGTGATGCTCTAATTTTAAAACATTTATAAAACTTACCAACTCAAACGGAGTATCCCCATATCGCCTTTCAATGTCTTGGCTTTCATTATACACGTTGTCGATGATATCAGCTTCCCATGTTTTTAAGTTGTATACAATCAGATAGTAATGATTGTATTGATCTTTTGGCATTGTTATTGGGAAGAATATATGTTTCATATTCATATTGTTATACACCAGATATCCTTTATTTGTACAATATTTTTAAATTTATATACTGTAAATAAAGAATAAAAATATATATTACCAATTCAACGTTGTCCAGGTTGTTTTTTGTTGAATATTTAAGCACATCCTCCATTTTTTTCTGAAATCCTCTTGCTTCCGTGATAGCTTCAAAACACGAAACATGATTTACCGTATCAAAACATGTTAACACAGATGCACTAAAATTGAATATTAATAATCATACATATGTTGTAACATATTCTATAACCATACCAAAATACAACCATACAGAAAACCATATTAAGCTATAATTTTAGTATTTTTTTACACCACACATTTCACTTTATAATATAAAAAATATTTATTGCTTTATTATCTTCAATTACTAAAAGGTATCTTATCTTTATCACAAAATCCATACCAAATTTTCATCTACACCACACATTCTAATTTCTAACATATCTTCAAATCTGCACCTTTATTATAGCCAAATACATGCATCTATATTATCTCTATATAAGAAATTTCATTCCAGTTTTTTCATCTACAACTACTCACATTCACGACATTTTCCATTCAGTGACAAACATTTCAAGCTAGAAACCTTTGAATTAATGATTATTAAAGCTGATGCAGTTGATTGAACTCATCAATCAGCTCAAACACAAACGTCACCAACAAAACATGATGTTCTGGAGACATGTGTATGTTTGAGCTGGTTGATGAGTTCAATCAACTATTATATCAATTGCATCATTCTCAAACACAAACGTCACCAACACAACATGATATAAAAAAATCTACTATTATATCTACTGCATCTCAATATATTAGTACAATCTACTGCATCTCAATCTAAATGTGTAAGAAATAATCATATAGATGCTATATCATATACTACTGCCTAATTATTTTACTGATGTAATTTATCCCTTATATCTTTCATCCATTTGTAATATTATATACATATTATATAAAAATATATATATTTTTTCTTACCATCATGCCAGTTTTGCAGAATATAAATCGTGATGCCATCTTATTTTTCAATTTCTCATCGTTGTTCTGAATTATGCTCCTCACATCCACTGCCGTGCTTGTGACTGGTAAGTTTTGATACATACTTTCAAATACCACTCTTGGAATCGACATGTCGGACGTTTTGAATACAATATCCCTATACTAATTCAAAATATAGATGCATTAACAACATTATTACGATGCATTAAAAAATATATATATTATTTTAAATTTAGTAGTTTTAGCTTTACTTACATAGGAGCAAGCATCCCGCTGAATATGCAATCGACGATAAATTTCTCAGAAGCTTGCAAGTTGCTGGTGATGTTAACTTTTCTCTTGACATATGGAGAAAGAAATGCTTCAGTAGGTACAGTCACTCTTTTCCCTCTGACTTGCGTTTCTTTTTCCATCTTACTTGCTTCTGCTGGTGTCATTGACCTTAATGGGACTGCACTATATATGATTTCTTCTTCAGATGTTTCTGCTTGTTTCCCTTTAGTTGCGTCAGTTTTAACAGCTATAGATAGTTGTTTCCCTTTAGCTGCATCAGATGTTTCCTGAGCTGGTGCATCATTATTTATTGCATCAGGTGTTTCCACCACCTCATTTTTTTCTACTGGTGCATCAGATTTTATTTCATCATCTTTCTTGTCCAATCCCATCATTTCATTCTTTTCTGATTCCATCTCCCCGCTTTTCTGATTATCTTCATTTTCTTTTTCTTCTGGCTGAGTGATTGGCAGATTCAATACCTTTTCTAGATTCGTGTTTACGTCGTTCAACTCGTCACTCTGTGAAAAGAGATTGAAACTCGGTGGCGTGAAATCCATCCTGTGTCTTGATACCACCGACCCACCTTCTTTACCTTCTGATGTTTTTTCATTTAAAGCCGAGAATGGAACTGGTGGAAACCGTGTTAAATCTCCCTTATTCTTTAGGTTTCCTAGTATTTGGCTTATAGTTCTGTTGCCACCTGTTACTGATTTTTTATTATTATTCTTATTCGTATTCTTTTTGGCTGATCCTTCATCCGGTGATCTTGCGCCCATCCTAATCTCCGTACCTTCAACAGGTGACTCAACAACTTTTAGAACTTCATCTGATGCATCAGCTGCACCTTTTTCCTTCACCAACTGCACCTTTATTGCTTTTTCAATTGATCATTCGGATGCACCCTTTTCTTTAACAACCCCTGCATCTCCGCCTTCGTTAACTTCATCAACTCCCATTTAATTACCGTTTACACCTTCATTAACTTCATCAACTCCATCTCTGCCTTCGTTAACTTCATCAACTCCATCTTTTTCTTTGTTTACCGCATTTCCTTCCAAAATATCTTCGGGTGTTTCTATAACAGTATCTACGTCTTCTTCTTCTTCCTGTGAAATATGTGTTTCTAAAAAGTCGTCTGTGATCATGTTATTTTCTTCCTGAGAGATATGTGCGCCGCTGAGATGTTCGTCATCTTCCAGTATTGTTTTTTCAGTTTCAAGTACAGCAGCAACTTTCCCTGGTTTAAACGCTCTCATCAGCTTTTCGTTTATGGCCTCGATAAGTGCTTTGAACTCATCGTCTTCTGGGTAGGAAATCGATGCCATTTCAAGCATCTCGTCAACCACCCCTTGTACACCAATTGTTATTGACAACGCCTTATTTATCTCCATCTTCATCTCCTGTATACAAATTTTCACATACAATGTATAAATTATTATCGATGTCGTATTTTTCATATATATAGCAGATGCACTAATTATAGATAGCAGATGCACTAATTGTATGTAACATATGCACCAAACAAATATAGCAGCTGCACCAAACATATAATTAACACTAATTGTTATACCTGATGCACTAATTATATATAGCACATGCACCAATTTTATATAACAGATGCATCGAACATACAATTAAGATGCCCTTTAAAATTTCATTTGATGGTTTAACAACTATTTATACATGTGGTTTAACAACTGTTCATACATATGCTTAACAAATTTTATTTAAATATATATGAAATTACCTTAACTGTTTTCTTTTTAAAGTTTTTGATCTCATCAATTCTAGATGAACCTTCACCAATTTTAGAAATCAGATCTTGCAAATCCACTCTTGGTATGTAAACTTGGTGCATTATTTCTTCCTGCCCATACTCGAGTTGCTTTGCTGTAAATTTATTGATGAATTTTATTCAAATATCAGTAAAATATTTAGAATATATGATGACTCGGATACGTTAATACTTTTTATGCATTTTTTTGTATATATTACCTGGTGATTTCCTCATGTTTTGTATTGCCTTCCTTGTAAGCTTCCTTTTCTTTTTTGGTTCAACGTATTGCAAACCTTCTTTTATTGGCAGCTTTCTAAATCCACCCATCTTCAGCTCTTGTTTTTCTCTCCTGTTCAATTTTTGTGTTTGCCATGCCTTAATGGCTGGGATTTCTTCATCAATTTCAACTTCTTCCGACACAGTTGAGTTTAGATACAAAAGCTGCAAAAAAAATAATAAATAAATAAATGAATAAATAAACATATTGCAAACAATCTGAATAGCACTTTATATAATATTATATGCAGATGCATCATTTTTTTTGTTATTGATGCACTATTATGACTACACATATGTTGTAATGCTTTATTTGTAAACATTGTATGTTTGATTTTGTACTTACCACCATCAATAGAAGTGGCCCGCCGAATCCTGTTGTGCTTTTGTATTCTCTTGTTGTTTACTTCATTACTTCTAACAAGTATGTACACCAATCCATGTTTTTTATGTCCTCTTCCTTCTCTATGCATGGTAGGAACCTTTGGTTCACCAATCCATTCTTTGTACATTCTCCGATAATTGAAATAAATGCGACAAGGAAGTTCAGCTTGAATTCTTTTCCAACATGGTGTGCAAACAACAGTTTCTCCACCACCTCTTTCAAATAAAACCTTTCATCTGGTTCGTTATACGTGTACCTCCAATCAACAATCAGTGGGTACTCAGTTGTTACAAAGCGCACTTCTGTGACTTTGATGTCTCTCATTGGAATTCCTAACATTTCATGTATCATTTTTGTTGTTATAAGAATTGCTCGTCCGTCTCCCATCTTAATTATGCAGGTGTCAGGGTCAAAATGATTGACCACCCAAATATCCCAATTTGATTGGCGTCGAGTTTATCTTGAAGTTCTCGTTAAGCAATGATCCAAACCCCATTTCAACTACATCCTTTTTTTTGCGAATCTGTCGACCTCTCTAAAAATTTTACTATATCTCTTGGGGAAGACCTAGACGTGATTTTTGGGAAAGTCACTTTCGGTTCTTTTTCAGTATCTTCTTCATCAATTTTTTGCTTCTTTCTCTTATTTTCATTCTTATTTACTTTGACTTCTTTTACTTTCCTTTTTTTTGTTGCAATCTTTTTCTTTCTGCTCTGGCTTCTATTCGAGTCAGTGCTGACATTGTAGGTGCCTACATAAGAAAACATTGAAATTTAGTGATGTTGCAACTATATGTGCTTAAACACATACCATTTCTAGACCAAAACCGGACCCAAATAGACCAAAAACCCGACCAAAATGCCAAATATATTGTGTTTTTGTGTTTTTACATATGCAGGCACGGATATCGAAGAAAAGGAAAAAAATCAAGCAAAGACCGGGAAACCGAGCACGAGATATGGAAGTGTTATTTGTAGCCGATGCCGAGGAGAAATTATGGTCAACAAGTCAACCGAGGTCCTCATATTTTCAGAGATTGTCAATTTCATCCCTTGGATCTACTTTGGAAAATATGGCAAGATTAGTCCCTAAGATTTCAAGTTAAATACATTTGGTCCTTATGATTTTAAAATACCAAATCTTAACTAAACACAACCTTTAAACCCGAACCCAACCTTCCCAACAAAACCATCCTAGCCCGTCACTTAATCCAGCCCAACAACTAAATCCTAAAACCGACCCAACTTCAAACCCGGTCCACACAACTAATCACCTAACCCACAACCCACATTAACCCACTACCGGCCCAACAATAAATATAACCCAACACCAAACTCCACTAAACTAACCGGCCCATCCCACAAAACCCGACCCACCCACACTCGCTAATAACTAAACCCGGTCAAACCCTTAAAAATAAACTACTCGGTCAAAAATAAAACAAGCACACCCTATTATCTCTTTCACAAAAATACCGATCCCCAATATTCACCCCTCTCTCCCAGATTTCACTGTTTACCAAGAACCCTAAGTATTACCGTACGAATTTACGGCAATTAAGGGTAGAATAGACAATGATTGGTTCATCTAGAAGCTCCTGACACAAGGAATGACACGTGGGGGCAGGCTATTGGTCGAACCACCTCACACTTTTGATCGTACGGCCAGAGTTAAAGCTTGGAGATGAAGGGAAGATCCAAGGGTGATAGATAGCTGTGGACACACGCGGATCGCCAACGTGGACTCTCCAGAAGAATCGATCGAGGCCTATAAATAGCGGGATAACTCCTCAGATCGAAGGCTAGTAATTTTTTGAGATAGAAATGTTTTAATTTTAATTATTTTATTGTCATTTAAAATTTCAGTCGAATTAAATTTGGTTGTATCAGAATTTATTTTTTTTTGTAATCGTTAAATTTGATTAATGAAGAATTCTATTTCAGCTTTGTTTTAATTACTTGTCTCATTATTTTATTTTAGTTATTATAATTGTTTTATTTTTATCATCATTTAAAAAAAAAAATATATATATATATATATATATATATATATATATATATATATATATATATATATATATATATATATATATATATATATATATATATATATATTTCTAAGCTTATTATTAAGCTGTTCGTCTGATTCTATAAGCTTATGTTAAGCTTTAGTTGAACTCCATATTGTTTGTTTCTCAAAAGCGAAATAGTCAAAGAAAAGTTAAAAAAAATCACTTGATAAGCTGTGGAGAGCTGATGGTGGAAAGAAGAGCTGGAAATTGGGTTTTGATAGTAGCTATAAGCCTGGGTTGAATTAGGTTAATAATCTGAGTTCTGAGATCTCTAATTTCAGCAGGATAAGCTTGTGAGTGCAGATTCATTTCTTTAGCTTGTTGATTAGTTGTATCAGTTTAATACGTCTTGTTATTTTTCCTTTGCTTTTAATTTTTAGATTAGCTTTGGTTTAAGTATTTTAAGCATAGGAGAGATTAGAGCATTAGTTAAAGTAAATTGCATAAGTTGATAAGCTTTATAAGGGATTGTTTTTGGTTGAATAGCAGCTGAGCTTATTAAGATTACATCGCGGCAATTTTTGAGGTTAATCTAAGTAGTTAAAAAGAGGTTTGAAAGGATTGCTTTAGTTTTAGAGTCGAATTACAACATTTGCGCCACTTTTCATTTTTCTGCTATCAAAAAAATAGTGCAATGTCTTGTGGATTTAGACTGCTGATCTAGGCCAAAATCAACCTAGCAAACAAGTTTTTGTTATAGGGTTTTTGGGATAATAGTAATCTATGCTTACTGGGCTTTTCAAAACAGCTTTTATTTTAAAAATCGGTTAAGCTTTGAGTTTGTTATGAGCTGTTGAAAAGAGCTAGTTAGCTTGATTTCTAATCTAGTGTTCATAAGTTTCTGGTATTGTCAAATCTGGTCCCTGTATTTTCTGTGTTGGTTTAAATCGTTACTAAGCAGTTTTAGAGTTAAAGTAGTTTGTTTCTTTGCAATTTTAGTCCCTGTTCTTTATTTAGTCTAAATTAGTTTCAGTTTTAGCAACTTTAGTCCCTTAGCTTTTATAAAACTTTTATTTTTCCAAATTTTCTTTTATAATTTAGTTTTTCTAAACTACATTTTCAGTCCATTAGTTTTTTCTACTTTTGCATTTTAGTTAAATCACCTAATTAGTTTTAAATAGTTTTAATTCATAAAAAATTATTTAAAAGTAAAAAAAAAAAAAAATATTTTTCTTTTTCCAAATTTTTCTTTTATCAAAGTTAATATAGGAAAATTATTTTTATATTTTTAGGTTTTAAATTTCACAAAATCATTTTTAGTTACGTTTTATAATACGTCGCATAACGTTTTTAATTTCAAATTTTTCATTTTTAAAATTCATATGCTTAGTTTAATTGTTGCATTAGATTAATTAGTTAATTTCTTTTATAATTTCATTATTTGTAGTATAAAATCAAATCAATCACTCTTTTTCACACATTCACTACACGTATTCGACACGTTAACGACAACTCGATATTCGACCTTCGTTGGGAAACGACCCGGGGAAAACGCATACGTTGAGTTTTACCCTTGAAAAAATAATAATACTAAAAACGACGAATCAAAAAAATGGCGCCGCTGCCGGGGAAGGCTTGAAAAGAGTTGGAGTTTCGCCATAAGAATCGTGTTTTGAAGACCCTTCCTCGGAAGTTAATTGTTTTTGAAAAATAAAAAAATACAAAAAATATAATAATTAAAAAAACACTTTTCCTAAAGTGTTTTCACCATTAATAATAAATCCTCGGTATTCCGTTGAAGGAGGGCGGTTGTAAACCATTCCTAATTACAACAAAACAAATCGTGAAATTGATCGTTATCGGATTACTTTATTACTACAACCTAATTACGGGGTTTAAGGAAGCTTGACATTAAATTGTCGAGCTGAAGAAGGCGGGTTTTTAAGCATCTTCGGAGCTACCTTTGCCTTCCCGCCACGCTGCGCGTAGTTTTAAAGGAAACGGTTACGGTTAACGTAACGGTTACCAAAAAGAAAATAAAGTCTTTTGTTTTTCAATATATTAAAAAAGCCAAAAATAATTCCCAACCAAAAATACAAAAAGATTTTTGATTTTCATTTTTGTTTTCTTTTTGGTGTATGCACACCCGATCTTCTACTTCTCACCCTCTTCTTTCACCGCTATCAAATCCCGAGAGGATTATTCGTCACAATCACCGTGTTCATTTCTCAACCGTTGAAGAAATGGCCGATGAACCACATAATCAACCCCCGCCGATGGGTGGTGATAATCACATGCCAGCTCCCGATCTCCGAACGATGGAGGAGCTGTGCCAACCCACAATGCACGGACGTGGTGGCCCGATTGCCCCCGTCAATATTCAAGCCGCCGATTTTGGACTTAAGCATCATATGATTCAACAAGTCCAAAACTCGTGCCAATTCCATGGCTTGCCGGGTGATGATGCGAACAAGCATCTTGACAAATTCATAACCGTCACCCAAAGTATGAAACAAAATGGGGTCTCCGATGACGCCCTTCGGCTATACCTCTTTCCTTATTCATTGACGCATCATGCCACCGCATGGTTTGATCGTCTTCCCAAGAACTCCATTCGTAGTTTCGACGAAATGGTTACGAAGTTCTTGGCGAAATATTTTCCACCGTCAATGGTGACAAAATTAAGGAATGAGATTAGCAATTTCCGTCAGCTTCCCGATGAATCATTGTTTGAGGCATGGGAACGCTACAAGTTATCGATTGATCGGTGTCCGAACCACAATATGTTATTGGTCACTATTATAGATACCTTCTATAACGGTTTGACATTACGACACCGTGATACGATTAATGCTGCTGCCGGTGGTACGTTTATGAAACGTCGACCCGAAGAGTGCTATGATCTCATTGAAAATATGACCACCCACCATAATTTCTGGGATTCCTCTGCCGAGAGGAATGAGTCAACAAGATCTAGCACTGATTCTTCTACTTCCGAGATAGCCGCTCTTTCTAAACAAATGAATGATTTGTCTACGGCTATCTTGAGAATTCATCAAAATCAGATTTCAACTCAAAACAACAACAATCAAGTGAATGTTGTTAACCATAGTTGTGAGACATGTGGTGGTCCTCACCAATATTTCGAGTGCCCAGCCTCCGGTGGCTACACTCAAGAGAATGTGTATGCTGCTTCTGGAAATTTCAATCAAGGTGGTAACGGTTACCAACCTCAAGGAGACCGTAATCTCCTCAGCTACCGTTCTAACAATTTCCTCGGACCACCCGGTTTCCCACCAAATCAAAATCAGCAAGTGCAAAACCGTAATGTTTCAAATAATCAAAATCAAAATCGGGGCAATCAAGTTTATCAAAACCAAGGGAATTATAACCAAGCCCCGAATCAAGGAAATTTTCAAAACAACCAAGGTTTTGTTCAAAACAACCGAGGGCCAAATCTTCCAAATAATCAAAATCAAGGATTTGTGTCAAACCCATCGCCCTCGGATGAGTTATTAAAGCAATTCATTCTTCAAAGTCAACATCAACAAAAGAAACAAGAGGAAATGAATAGAATGATGATTAATCAGATAACCGAATTGAACAAACGTTTAAATGATCGACCCTCGGGTTCGGGTACTACTACTCTTCCAAGTAACACGATCGCCAACCCGAGGGGCGATGCTAAGGCGATCACGACTAGGAGCGGTGTTTCATATGATGGACCCACGGCTCCGACTACCCCTTCTTCTCTACCTCCCAAAGTAGTCGTCCGTGAGACCGAGGTGACCAAGGACACGGAACCTCCTACTAACAACGGAGGAACCAAAGACGTCCAACCTCCGGTCGTCCATCCATCTGAACCGAAAAATGTTGAACCAAAAGAAAAAACTCCTGAAGAAGCTCCCGTTAAGACCAATCTTCCATATCCTTCGAGAATGAGTGATCAAAAGCTCCGTGACAAAGCTTCGAGTCAAATGGAGAAATTTTTCCAAATTTTTCAAGAATTACATTTTGATATAAGCTTCGCGGATGCTTTGATCTTGATGCCTAAATTCACTTCCACACTTAAAAGTTTGTTGAGCAATAAAGAAAAATTATTTGAAATGACAAAAACTCCAGTGAACGAAAACTGCTCCGCGGCAATTCTCAAAAAGCTTCCTGATGAAGCGAAAAGTGTACCGCTTTTAAGGGGTCATTTAAGCCTTAAATCGTATTTATTTGATCAAATATTGCCCTAAATCGTTCCTTTTGTCATTTTAGGTACTTTTGAGGAGAAATCTGGAAAAGGAGGCATTTTGGACGTTTTTGGAGCATTAAAGTGAAGAAAACGACAAAGTCTCAAAAATCGGCTAAAAGTTACTCTTGACGGCGTCACAATTTACTCTGGACGGCGTCATGCTTTGGCAAGAAAAGTTGGACGTGAAATTTACTCATGATAAGCCAGTGAAAATAGCATGTGAATTCTGACGGCGTCACGCTTTAACTTGATCAAGGGCATCACGGCTTAAATCATAAGGGGACGGCGTCACGTTCACGAGCTGACGGCGTCAAGCCTTGATAAGCCAGAATGGATTTTGGAAGAGCTAAAGAGGGACGGCGTCAAGAAGGTCATCCGGGAACCCTAAAAGCGGTGAGGTGACGGCGTCACACTCCATAAGGTGACGCCGTCAGATCCAAAAATCTATATATAGTTTTCTAATCTTTTGTCATGAAGGAGAGCTTAGTGTGTGGAATTTTGGGATAAAACCCTAAGACGATTTTAGCTACTTTTTCAGGGCTTTTTGCCTTGAGATCTTCCATGTTTCATTGAAAGATAAGTTATCAATTAATCATTCAATATGTCTATGTGTTGTTTGATTCTATCTTATTCTTGTCTTTTGTTTAACATGTTAGGCTAAATTTATCTTGTGTTTGCTTAGATCTAATGAAACTTAGCTATTGATTATTGGTTGTTAGTGTGTTGTTAGTTGTATTGGATGATTGTTTATCTATGTTAGGCTTAAGAAAACTGGCTAACTTCCTATTCGGTAACTTGCTTGAACGTCTTAAGAAACATGAACCAAACGCGTACTAAAGGTTTTTATGGTTGTATTTAATGCACAAGCGAATTCTAGTGATCCCATGTTAGGAGCTTCCTAGCCGGCTTGACATAGGAGTGAAGTAGGAGCTTGTAGAGTTGGGGAAGTAAGTACGCCACCCCACGAATGGTATTAAGGAATACACCCGTCATCCACGCGACTAATACACACTAATTAACCGGTAAAAGATAGTTAGGGAGTAAGGAAATCTAAGTAAACACATTTCTCTACACATAAGTTTCTCACCACATTTTATTTTCAGTTATTTATTTTATTTGCATTCGTAGTAAATTGGGTTAGTTGACTAGCAACTAATTCCGCCCACTCCTTCAAAACCGAGATTTTATTTGCTTTCATAAAATTATAAAAACATAAAAAAGAATCTTCCTCAACCCTTAGACCTAATTAGAGTAGCCTTTCATACCTAACGAACACTATTCCCTGTGGAGAACGATCAATCCCCCGTACTTACCACTACACTATACTACATCGGTCAGGTACACTGCCTGGTGGGGTTGTAAGCCTCTTGAGATCCCTCGAGAGGTAAAACCTGTTGTAAGGTTACAAAACCACGCAATCAAGTTTTTGGCGCCGCTGCCGGGGAATAGTTATTGTTTAGGTTGAATTTTTATTTCTATTAGGTCTACTCACTAGATTCCTTTCTAGTGAGATTTTTGTTTTATTTTTCTAGGTTTTCTTTAGTCTATCTATTTTCTTTGTGCTTTTGTTCGTAACAGATTTTCATTAACTATTCAGTTTGCCATTATGGAAAACGCGAATCCACCCCTTACACCTGGCGAAGTGGCTTTGTTGCGTAGCCAACTTGAGAATGAGATTAGTGAGCTCAGGGAGCTCAGTAGAATGATTGATATAGAGCTTGATTATGCCTTGAACAACTTAGGGACCGCCATATACTCAGATAATTACTTAGAACGTAATAATCTTACGGTTGATAAGTTGATTGAGAAAATTGAGGAAGTGAAGGTAGATCCTAGGTTTGATGATTATTTCAATGAATACCCCACTAAGGAGGAGATTGCTTACTATAACAACCTAGTTGATAACCCTCGACCACCTTTTGTTAGAATTGACCCAAAGATTAAGAGAGGTGATCCCGGGAATGTGAAGATACCATGTATGATTGGGTACCAATACGTTGAGCATGCTTACATTGACTGTGAATCCCCAATCAACGTTATGTCCTCAGGCCTCTATAGCCAAATCATAAACACACCACTTGAGCCTAGGATGGACCCCAAGTGTCCAGGCGGAGTTTGTAACTTCGTTGGAAGAATTAAGGATATACATATCCTTGTTGGGAGCTTTACCTTTGTCACCAACTTCATAATTTTAGAAGATATGGCAAGTGTTGTTGACTGCCGCCTATCTCGCGTTGTGTTAGGTAAGCCATTTATCGAAGCATCCAATTTAAGGTATGACCGTTTGAAAGGCACGGTTCAGTTTTCTAATCACATAGATAGGATCACATATAGGATGCCTTATCGGGTTAATGAGTTTCGTTTTGTGCCTCGATTTGACATGGACAACATTGGTGCGATTGAGGACATCAATGAAGAGGATAAAGAAAAAGGCATGGACCATGTTTGGAATAGGAGAAGCCTTTATTATAAAGATTGCTTAAACCTTGGACCTAAATACAAAATTGATATGGAGGTTGTTAGGATGATTAGAGGGGCAATTGAGAAGCAAAACGGAAAAACGTAGACCCCGTGACTTAGAGTCTAGCTACAAGACTCGTTAATAAAGAAAAACGCTTCTTGGGAGGCAACCCAAGCTTTATTTGTTTTATTTGCTTTGTGTGTTCATTTATTTGTTTGTTTGATTTTATTTTCCGTATGTGTGTTTAATTTTTATCATTATTGATTCATGTTCAAAACTAATTTGTGAAAATGCTTTATTTTGTTTTTAACTTCGTCTTAACTACATATAAAGGTATTTTGCAAAAGATAAGTGTAAGGGAAATCTAAATCGGTTTATTAGAATACAAATTAACATGAATCGTAATAATAATAAATTAGCATACATATTAGTGTTTGTTTGAGTCAAATGCTTGTATCGAGTCATAATGATGTTTTGCAGGATTTCCAGGAAGTAAGGTAAAGGTTTTTCCAGAAATTTTCCGGAAACTTAAAACGAAAATTTTTGTCAGGTCATTTCTGACGGCGTCAGGGGTTATAACCTGACGGCGTCAGATTTAATTTCCAGAAATTTTTGAAAGTTTTGTTTTCATAAAAAGTTTTTATTAAATCTCCAACTTATAATCTCCAGGAATCTGCAAAATTATCATTCCACAAGCATTATATCCTTATATATAGATTTTTTCCCGCCGATGTTATGCAGGTTTTCGTGTTTGTTTTCTCAGGTTTAACAGGTTATTTTGGACAAGGAAATGTTTTTGGATCAAGCTTGTGGCGATGCATTAGTCATGGAGCTTCAACATTCTCTTTGGAGGAAGATTTAACCGTGTAATTTCATTATCCACCGAGCGAATCAGGGGAGTATTTGATTTCATTCTTTTACTTTTTGCTTTTACATCTTATTATTTGAACATTGGGGACAATGTTCATCTTAAGTGTAAGGGGAGGGTAAAAGTACGATTTTAGAGAATACAATTACGCTTGATTTTTGTTTGTTTAATAATAGATGTGTAATAAAACTGAGAGAAATACTTGTTAAGGTAATTTTATTGCCAAATTTAAAATTTTTTACAACATATAGGAGTGAAACTTTGATCTTAATGAGCGTCTCACGGATAGGAGTTATATAACTAGCACAAAAACCGTACCACTAAAAAATTTTCCACCCCCAAATATGTGAGGTTCGCCCCTAGAATTGGTAGGAAAAGCATTTATGCTATGATGTGTGTACCGGTAGCACTTAGATTCTAGAACTTGCGTTAGGACCATTCCAAGGCCACAAGTGAGACTACATTCGTGTAGTTAGATTTACTACATGATAAGAGGCATTAGGATTAACCCATTGTTTTACACCTGTGTTTTTGTTATAATTACGTTGGCTACATTGGTCAAGTAATTCTCCCACACCCTTTGCGTTGTACTCATTTTTAGTACACGATACCCCTAGTACACCCCTCAGAGCCTATCTTTTCGTTTCGACCTTTAAGCATTTTACTTAAAGGAAGAATTTGTTACACCCCACTAAAATGTACACCCAAATCGCCTTAGCCTACCTTGTATGCACTCATCTTTAGTGCATTATTGTTACAACATTTGTTTAAACCCAAGTTAATTATCTAATTGATTACATGGTTGCTAAGTCGAGTCATATCCTTGTACATATTGTTTTGGGACGATTGGGACTCATGGGTAAAGTACTAGTGTAATGGAGTAACGGGGAAGAACATCATTTATTACCCCCATATGTGCTAAATATTTTAAAAGTACTCCAAGTTTTTCAATTATCTTAATTCGAGTCATTAGATTAGTATTTGTAAAGTTATGTAAAAATTCAAGTGTAAGGGGATGCAATGCCCCTATGATGTATTATTTTGGATGGTAGGGTAAAAGTGTATGCAAAAAAAAAAAAAAAAAAAAAAAAAAAAAAAAAAAAAAAAAAAAATCAAGAAAAACACAAAAAAATGAGAAAAAGAAAAATAGAAAAAACATACGGACTACCATCCCGTTTTATTTTATGTTTATTTTATGTTTTTGTTATTTTATCATTAGCTTAAGATCGAGTCTAGTCTTGGCTTAGCAACATTGTATAGTACATGTAATTGATCAAGATTTTTAACTCGCCACCAGTAAAATATCCTTTATCCAACAAAACCGTGTTTTCCTTTTCCCTACACCTAAAGTTATAACCCATTTAAAAGCCCTCTTTGATAGTTTATCTTAGGTGCTTACGCCTAGTGGAGGAGGTTTTCGATCCTTTCCCAAGCCTATGGTAATCTATTTGCTATGACAGGTAGTGAGAGATATTTTCCGTTTTCATTTATGAGATTTATTTTGATGACACTTGAGAGATGTGAGTATCTAAACACTACTTGTGAGGTGCTAGTATGTAATCTCCGTGCTTATTATGATTGAAGTGGAACGATTATTTGTTGTAATTACTTTTATGTTAGCATTAAATGACCCCTAGCTTGTATTTTGATTAGAATAAAAGCGCATTTGCTTGAGGACAAGCAAATCTCAAGTGTAAGGGTATTTGATGAAGCGAAAAGTGTACCGCTTTTAAGGGGTCATTTAAGCCTTAAATCGTATTTATTTGATCAAATATTGCCCTAAATCGTTCCTTTTGTCATTTTAGGTACTTTTGAGGAGAAATCTGGAAAAGGAGGCATTTTGGACGTTTTTGGAGCATTAAAGTGAAGAAAACGACAAAGTCTCAAAAATCGGCTAAAAGTTACTCTTGACGGCGTCACAATTTACTCTGGACGGCGTCATGCTTTGGCAAGAAAAGTTGGACGTGAAATTTACTCATGATAAGCCAGTGAAAATAGCATGTGAATTCTGACGGCGTCACGCTTTAACTTGATCAAGGGCGTCACGGCTTAAATCATAAGGGGACGGCGTCACGTTCACGAGCTGACGGCGTCAAGCCTTGATAAGCCAGAATGGATTTTGGAAGAGCTAAAGAGGGACGGCGTCAAGAAGGTCATCCGGGAACCCTAAAAGCGGCGAGGTGACGGCGTCACACTCCATAAGGTGACGCCGTCAGATCCAAAAATCTATATATAGTTTTCTAATCTTTTGTCATGAAGGAGAGCTTAGTGTGTGGAATTTTGGGATAAAACCCTAAGACGATTTTAGCTACTTTTTCAGGGCTTTTTGCCTTGAGATCTTCCATGTTTCATTGAAAGATAAGTTATCAATTAATCATTCAATATGTCTATGTGTTGTTTGATTCTATCTTATTCTTGTCTTTTGTTTAACATGTTAGGCTAAATTTATCTTGTGTTTGCTTAGATCTAATGAAACTTAGCTATTGATTATTGGTTGTTAGTGTGTTGTTAGTTGTATTGGATGATTGTTTATCTATGTTAGGCTTAAGAAAACTGGCTAACTTCCTATTCGGTAACTTGCTTGAACGTCTTAAGAAACATGAACCAAACGCGTACTAAAGGTTTTTATGGTTGTATTTAATGCACAAGCGAATTCTAGTGATCCCATGTTAGGAGCTTCCTAGCCGGCTCGACATAGGAGTGAAGTAGGAGCTTGTAGAGTTGGGGAAGTAAGTACGCCACCCCACGAATGGTATTAAGGAATACACCCGTCATCCACGCGACTAATACACACTAATTAACCGGTAAAAGATAGTTAGGAAGTAAGGAAATCTAAGTAAACACATTTCTCTACACATAAGTTTCTCACCACATTTTATTTTCAGTTATTTATTTTATTTGCATTCGTAGTAAATTGGGTTAGTTGACTAGCAACTAATTCCGCCCACTCCTTCAAAACCGAGATTTTATTTGCTTTCATAAAATTATAAAAACATAAAAAAGAATCTTCCTCAACCCTTAGACCTAATTAGAGTAGCCTTTCATACCTAACGAACACTATTCCCTGTGGAGAACGATCAATCCCCCGTACTTACCACTACACTATACTACATCGGTCAGGTACACTGCCTGGTGGGGTTGTAAGCCTCTTGAGATCCCTCGAGAGGTAAAACCTATTGTAAGGTTACAAAACCACGCAATCACTTCCGGAAAAGCTTGGAGATCCCGGAAAATTTCTCATTCCATGTGAATTTCCGGGAAAGGTTGAATGTCACGCCTTGGCCGATCTTGGTGCAAGTATCAACCTAATGCCGTTGTCCATCTGGAAGAAATTGTCTCTACCCGATCTCACCCCACTTGCATGACCCTCGAGCTTGCGGATCGGTCCATCACCCTTCCTAAAGGTGTAGCCGAGGATGTCTTTGTAAAGGTGGGGCAGTTCCATTTTCCTGCAGACTTTGTGGTAGTTGATTTTGACGCCGACCCCCGGGTTCCTCTCATTCTAGGAAGATCATTCTTGAGGACCGGGCGTGCTCTGATCGATGTTTATGGTGAAGAAATTACTTTGCGGGTCGATAAGGAAAAAGTCACGTTCAATATTAATCCGAACTCGCAACCTCAAACCGACAAATGCAATGTCACTACGGTTGATCAAAAATCCGATCCCGTAATTGCTCCTAAAAGAATTGATCCAAACCTTTCCAGATTCACGGTCAAGAGCATGTCAGAAAAACGTGCTGAGCTCAAGGCTATGAAAATCAATCCTGGATCGAGCAAATGGTTTGAGTGTTGTGCTGCAAATTCTAAGAGTATTCTTGACGACGATGATGAAGACGAATCGGAGACTACAACGGAAGCGGTGGAAATTGCTAGCTCTAAGAGCACACCACTTGTCCCACCTCCAGAACAAGTTTATCACATCGAGATTCTTGATTCCGACTCTTCCATCCTTCTCCTCCGATTGAGGGAAGTGTGATCTCTAGGGAAGAGGTCGAGGTGTTTTTCAAAGATGAATCAATTTCGCCGGAAATTGATGATTCCTGTCTTAATCCGGAGGGAGAATTTCTTTTTGAAAAATTATTAGACCAAGAGCCATCTCTTTCTCTCCCTCCGAAGGAAGTTGAAATCAATCTTCCAAAGAAATTTGATGACCTTGTTCCCGAAACTTTCAAAACAACTATCACCAACCCTCTGTTTGAGTTCGAATCAGGGTTTACTTTGATTTCGAATAATCTAATCTTTGATAGTCAGATGGAGGAAAGTGATGAGTCTGTGACGGAACCTGAGTTCACAAATCATCATATGATTGATTCTCTTCATGAGGAGTTCTCCGATGAACTCTCTCACTCTATGTCTCCTCCGGAATACGATCATTTCTACTTTGATCTTGAGGATGACACTAGTCTGGGGGAAGGCATTCTCAATCATGAGAATTTTCTATTTGATGATTTAATCCCGACCCTCCCTCCCGACTCATTTCTTAAAAAAACGACCTTCATCGACAAATATCTTTTTGAAGATGACTACTTCATCATGATTGTAATCATGACCTTCTTTCCCTACATCACTTATGATGTTTCTTCTCTTCTCCGTTACTCCTTCGGGAGTGAGGACAAAATCTTTGACCCCGGTATCACCATTTCTAGTTATTCTTTCTTAAAAATACCGCGGGTATCTCATCGGAGTGGAACTTTCGTATGCTTCAATGTTTATCCAAACATCTGGAACGAAAGTCCGATGGAGATTATCTTTTCCACATGCTCCCCCAAGGACAAATAAATTCGGGGTCGAGTCAAGCTCATGTGACTCGGTTACAAAAAACAAGCGCTTCGTGGGAGGCACCCCATGCTTATCTATCTATCTTCTTTTCTCTTTTCTAATAAAGTGAGTGAGGAGGGCTTCCTCTTCCGTATCTTGTGTTTCGTGTTTTCTGTGATATGTCCAGGAATGCCCGATGATGAAGACTCTCGTGCTCGTAGTTTCCTTCACGCTACTCGAGTTTCATCATTCGCTGCTCATCCGATATCCTAAAATCTTATCGTTTGACATCTATCTTTTGGCATAATTAATAAACGGCCTTAGATTTTTGTAGGAGAACCCTTACCTTTAAGACATTGAGGACAATGTCTCGTTTTAGTCTGGGGGGGTAATCTTGCGATTTGATTTTTGCCTTGCAATTTTGCCGTTTTCTCATGCAACCCCATTTTTCCTCAAAAATTGAAAAAAAAAAAAAAAAAAAAAATCCAAAAAAATGAGAAAAATTTAAAAATTTTTGCAAAAATATAATAAATTTTGACATTTTTGTTGATTTTCCGCTGGGTAGAGTAGGAATAAAATTCTGACTTGACCGGGCGTGTTGAGCCCTAGCTTGTCTCCTTAACCGTTTATAATCTATAAGCTTGTGCTAGTCTTTTACACAAGGAGCTAGAAAACGCGAATTCTTTTTAAGAGTTTGCAAGTTCCCGTATTTGACTTTATATATGCATGGCTTGATTATAAGGCTAAGCATTCGCGGATCTTATTACTTAAGATTTTAAATTTGCGAAGAACGAGAAATGATAGAGTTGTTTATAAGTTAGATTGCTAAACGTGGAGTAGTTGGATCTCTTTAGAGCTCATCGAAGTTATTTGTGGCTTTTTGTTCCCATTAGCTTGTTTCACCTTAAAAATAGTAATTTAGGAATAATTAAAGCTATTTTAGTTTTGGCGATAATTAGTTTTTATTTCTTCCTTAGAGAATTCTTGCTTATGAAAGTTGGGTACACATCAAGGTACTGCCAGTGTTACGGTGTAATAGACTATTCCATCTTGCCGGCTCGCAACCGATGTTGGGATTGTTATAAAAGCCGTAGGACTCGGGATTTGGCAAAATATATAATGAATAATGAATAATAATAATCCAAAGCCATAAAAAGTTTTCTGCATCTTGCCGGTTCGCAGCCGATGTTGTAGACTTCTAATAAAGGCAGAGGAAAAATTCCAAGGTCATAATAGACTATCACATCTTGCCGGTTCGCAGCCGATGTTGTGATTGTTATAAAGGGCCAAGGATATAATAATATGTGCTTAATAATGTTAAAAATGCCAAATTTCGACTCCGGGGGTGTCCTAATAAAGGCTTCCGTCTCTGGACTCGTAGATGAGTTGTTTCGGTCGCAAATAAAAGGGATATTCTCAAAATCGTGTTAAATCAGAGACCTTGATGTGGACCTTATTTTTGTATGCAACGGTTTTCGAGGGAAGGTTTGGAAACTACTTAGCGTCTAAACTAAGTATCTTTATCGGCTTAAAAAAATTATCGAAACGAGAATTTGAAGAAATTCATTTCTCACCAAAAATAAATAAATAGAGGAAATTAGGAATTTGGGAACGAGAAGTCCACAATTAGCTTTCTGAGTAGTGTTGGCAATCTAACTTGTAAATAACAATGATTTCGTTTTTAAGCTTAGTTTGGGGACTCGTGAAAAATCAGGGACGACGAATTTTATCCGTATGGTCACTTCTTCATGAGTCGTGTTTCCTACTCGAAGACCCTAAAAGTTATCGAAAGATAATGATTGTCAACAAAAGCCGTCACATGAATAATGAGAAAAATATAAAAATACAAAAATAGAATAAAAGGAAATTCGGGGAGTTTTTAGAACTTAAGATTTCTTGATCTCTTTTGAAAATTTTGCTACTTCTCAAAGTTAGTAAAAAGAGATTGGAAATTTTTGGTTTTGAAAACGTGTTCTTATAACATTGCATGAGGACATTGCAATAGCTTAGTCTGGGGGAATTTTGGTATGTGCTTAAACACATACCATTTCTAGACCAAAACCGGACCCAAATAGACCAAAAACCCGACCAAAATGCCAAATATATTGTGTTTTTGTGTTTTTACATATGCAGGCACGGATATCGAAGAAAAGGAAAAAAATCAAGCAAAGACCGGGAAACCGAGCACGAGATATGGAAGTGTTATTTGTAGCCGATGCCGAGGAGAAATTATGGTCAACAAGTCAACCGAGGTCCTCATATTTTCAGAGATTGTCAATTTCATCCCTTGGATCTACTTTGGAAAATATGGCAAGATTAGTCCCTAAGATTTCAAGTTAAATACATTTGGTCCTTATGATTTTAAAATACCAAATCTTAACTAAACACAACCTTTAAACCCGAACCCAACCTTCCCAACAAAACCATCCTAGCCCGTCACTTAATCCAGCCCAACAACTAAATCCTAAAACCGACCCAACTTCAAACCCGGTCCACACAACTAATCACCTAACCCACAACCCACATCAACCCACTACCGGCCCAACAATAAATATAACCCAACACCAAACTCCACTAAACTAACCGGCCCATCCCACAAAACCCGACCCACCCACACTCGCTAATAACTAAACCCGGTCAAACCCTTAAAATAAACTACTCGGTCAAAAATAAAACAAGCACACCCTATTATCTCTTTCACAAAAATACCGATCCCCAATATTCACCCCTCTCTCCCAGATTTCACTGTTTACCAAGAACCCTAAGTATTACCGAACAAAATTACCACAATTAAGGGTAGAATAGACAATGATTGGTTCATCTAGAAGCTCCTGACACAAGGAATGACACGTGGGGGCAGGCTATTGGTCGAACCACCTCACACTTTTGATCGTACGGCCAGAGTTAAAGCTTGGAGATGAAGGGAAGATCCAAGGGTGATAGATAGCTGTGGACACACGCGGATCGCCAACGTGGACTCTCCAGAAGAATCGATCGAGGCCTATAAATAGCGGGTTAACTCCTCAGATCGAAGGCTAGTAATTTTTTTAGATAGAAATGTTTTAATTTTAATTGTTTTATTGTCATTTAAAATTTCAGTCGAATTAAATTTGGTTGTATCAGAATTTTTTTTTTTTTTTTGTAATCGTTAAATTTGATTAATGAAGAATTCTATTTCAGCTTTGTTTTAATTACTTGTCTCATTATTTTATTTTAGTTATTATAATTGTTTTATTTTTATCATCATTTTAAAAAAAAAAAAATATATATATATATATATATATATATATATATATATATATATATATATATATATATATATATATATATATATATATATATATATATATATATATATATTTCTAAGCTTATTATTAAGCTGTTCGTCTGATTCTATAAGCTTATGTTAAGCTTTAGTTGAACTCCATATTGTTTGTTTCTCAAAAGCGAAATAGTCAAAGAGAAGTTAAAAAAAAATCACTTGATAAGCTGTGGAGAGCTGATGGTGGAAAGAAGAGCTGGTTATTGGGGTATGTTATTGGCTATAAGCCTGGGTTGAATTAGGTTAATAATCTGAGTTCTGAGATCTCTAATTTCAGCAGGATAAGCTTGTGAGTGCAGATTCATTTCTTTAGCTTGTTGATTAGTTGTATCAGTTTAATACGTCTTGTTATTTTTCCTTTGCTTTTAATTTTTAGATTAGCTTTGGTTTAAGTATTTTAAGCATAGGAGAGATTAGAGCATCAGTTAAAGTAAATTGCATAAGTTGATAAGCTTTATAAGGGATTGTTTTTGGTTGAATAGCAGCTGAGCTTATTAAGATTACATCGCGGCAATTTTTGAGGTTAATCTAAGTAGTTAAAAAGAGGTTTGAAAGGATTGCTTTAGTTTTAGAGTCGAATTACAACATTTGCGCCACTTTTCATTTTTCTGCTATCAAAAAAATAGTGCAATGTCTTGTGGATTTAGACTGCTGATCTAGGCCAAAATCAACCTAGCAAACAAGTTTTTGTTATAGGGTTTTTGGGATAATAGTAATCTATGCTTACTGGGCTTTTCAAAACAGCTTTTATTTTAAAAATCGGTTAAGCTTTGAGTTTGTTATGAGCTGTTGAAAAGAGCTAGTTAGCTTGATTTCTAATCTAGTGTTCATAAGTTTCTGGTATTGTCAAATCTGGTCCCTGTATTTTCTGTGTTGGTTTAAATCGTTACTAAGCAGTTTTAGAGTTAAAGTAGTTTGTTTCTTTGCAATTTTAGTCCCTGTTCTTTATTTAGTCTAAATTAGTTTCAGTTTTAGCAACTTTAGTCCCTTAGCTTTTATAAAACTTTTATTTTTCCAAATTTTCTTTATAATTTAGTTTTTCTAAACTACATTTTCAGTCCATTAGTTTTTTCTACTTTTGCATTTTAGTTAAATCACCTAATTAGTTTTAAATAGTTTTAATTCATAAAAAATTATTTAAAAGTAAAAAAAAAAAAATATTTTTCTTTTTCCAAATTTTTCTTTTATCAAAGTTAATATAGGAAAATTATTTTTATATTTTTAGGTTTTAAATTTCACAAAATCATTTTTAGTTACGTTTTATAATACGTCGCATAACGTTTTTAATTTCAAATTTTTCATTTTTAAAATTCATATGCTTAGTTTAATTGTTGCATTAGATTAATTAGTTAATTTCTTTTATAATTTCATTATTTGTAGTATAAAATCAAATCAATCACTCTTTTTCACACATTCACTACACGTATTCGACACGTTAACGACAACTCGATATACGACCTTCGTTGGGAAACGACCCGGGGAAAACGCATACGTTGAGTTTTACCCTTGAAAAAATAATAATACTAAAAACGACGAATCATGCAACTATAACAACTGACGCACCAAAACTATTCTAAACAGATGCCTGTAACTCTAAGCATTGATGCACCAAAAATAAACAAACATATGCTGCAATACAAACACATACAGGTGCACCTAAATATACAATTTCATACGGATGCCATAATATTACCTATAATCACTAATGCACCAAAACCATACAAAACACATTATGTGACTATAAGCATTGATTCACCAAAACCATTCAACACATATGCTGCAATTCAAACACTTACAGATGCACCTAACGATACAATTACATACATATGTTTTATTCAAAACATATGCTGCAATTCAAACACCTACAGATACACCTAAAGATACAATTACATACATATGCTATAATAGGGATTATAAAGATGCACCAAAACCAAACAAGCATATGTTGCAATACAAACAGGTGCAATACAAACAAACAGATGCTGTAATAGTAATTATTAAGATGCACATAAACCAAAAAAATAAAATAATAAAATAAAAATATAAAAAAAATGTTTACATTTGATTCAATAAAAAATGTATATACATATAAACCATTCAACAATAATATACATATTATATGTACGCATAAGAAAATTAAAGTGTATACGTATGTAATAATTTTTTACAAATGCAATAATTCATACACACAATATTAAATATTTTTTTACAATAATGAAATTATATGATAATGTAACACCCTCATCAATTGTCCAATGTCCTCCTTTCACTTACTATTTTGGGACTTCTCTGTTTCAGGTGTTTCGTTTTCATCGTGTTCGGATTCCATTTCTGTAGCTGTAGCTGAAATTGAATATAAATGTCATGTTCATGTTAAATTTTTTTTTAATAAAACGGCATAATAAAATTAAAATTGAATTAAATTTTGTTATCATATCCATGCATAGTTTCTGCTACAAATGCACTATTTCTCATAAAACAGATGCTATGATTATTTTGTTGTAACACAGATGCTATTATGTTTGTTATCACATTCATGCTATAATTATACATACAGATTCTCCAACACATAATGTGATGCACTTAAATAATAATACTGTAACCATTCATTTGATGCCCTAATTTTGTAACACGTATGCTATAATTATACATACAGATGCTATAACACAAATGTTATATTCATACATACAGATTCTCCAACACATAATTTGATACACTTAAATACGTATACTGTAACCATGCATTTGATGCCCTAATTTTGTAACACATATGCTATAACACATATGCATTTTGATGCCCTAATTTTGTAACACCGATGCATTATTTAATTGAATAGATGCTATAACACATTATTAACACATTTTTAACACAGATGCACTAAAATTAAACCTCATTCTAATAAATTTTATAATTTCACATATTATTCCAACTTATTAACACTGATGCTTCAACCACTGTTTCGTATGCTTTTCAAAAAAATGCAGATGCATTAAATAATATATTTTATAATTCTTACATTCGGCTTGATTTTCTTCGATTCTTTTGTTCTTCTCCAGTGTTCGTGGACTAATGCGAGTAGCTGAAATTGAAAAAATACAACAAATTAGACTACTAATAATACAGAAACCAAAAAAAAAGATCAATGTGATGATCGAAATACATAAAATTAGTGCACTTACGGTTTCTGAATCTTTTTTTCATCATTTTTATGATGATCGGAAACAAAAAACGATGCCTGTGATGTGATTTGATCGGATTTTACGGTGTTTTGATCGGAATTGGCGGTTTTATTATCAGAATTGATTAGAGAGAGAGAGAGAGAGAGAGAAAGCATGTGTCGTGTGTGGTGTTAATGAGATAGGGTCGGATGGATTCACGCATTAGGCGTGTTTTTGTTTAATGTTTCAGTTTTACCCCTTATCTTTCGACTGTTATCAAATTATACTTTGTAACTTTTTTTCTCATTTTTCTATCTAATTACACTTTTCTATAGAACCGGACCCTATATATATATATATATATATTGGTTCTTGGAATATATATATATATATATATATATATATATATATATATATATATATATATATATATATATATATATATATATATATATATAACCGGACCCTATATATATATATGTAGATATTGGTTCTTGGAAAAAATCCACTTTGGTGGAAAAGTGAGAAAATAGTGTAAATCACCCTCTCTTTTCCCTCCCTTTTTTCACACCAAACTACAGGGACCTTATTGTATTTTCCTCTATTCTTTAAGGGAAATTTTGTACATTCGCACCCTACACACACCCCCCCCCCCCCCCCCCCCCCCGGGGGGAAAAAAAATCCCGCCAAAAAAAAAAAAAAAAAAATTTGGCAAAAAATTTTTTTTTCCAGGCAAAAAATTTTCCCGCCAAAATTTTATAACTGTGATGCACCTTTTTATTTTGGTGCATCACAGTTATAAAATTTAGTTATAACTATGATGCACCAAATTTTATAACTGTGATGCACCAAAATAAAAATGTGTTTTTTGGGGTCCAAAATTTTTTTTCCAGGCCAAAATTTTTCCTGCCAAAATTTTATAACTATGATGCACTTTTTTATTTTGGTGCATCACAGTTATAAATTTTGGTGCATCATAGTTATAACTAAATTTTATAATTGTGATGCACTAAAATAAAAAGGTGCATCATAGTTATAAAATTTTAGCGGAAAAATTTTTGGCCTGGAAAAAAAAAAAAAAAAAATTGCCCAAAAAAAAAACGGGAAATTTTTTTTTTTCCGCCGGGGGGGGGGGGGGGGGGGTTTCAAAACTTACCCTGAAGTTTGAGATGTTTCAAATCCTACCCTATAACTTTTTTTCTCACTTTTCTATCTAATTACACTTTTCCCTAGAACCGGACCATATATATATATATATATATATATATATATATATATATATATATATATATATATATATATATATATATATATATATATTATATATATATATAATTAAACTATAAGGAAGTAGTAACAGAAAAACATAAAAGAGAGGCGGGGGAATTCGAAATCGATTTAGACCTCTTCACCTCTTAACAATCAATCCTACCATTATACGTTCATGTAGTTTTATTCAGTAACTAATGTGTATCGATTGTGCAATTTAACAAGACTCACCTTTCAAAAACTTAGAAGGTGTTTGTTTGAGCTAATCTCATTTCGGCTTGTATATAATAAGCTTTATTTTTTCGGCTTATTTAAAACTTAGTGGTTTATCTTAGCTTGTTATATCATAATAAGCTTATCAATAATATTTTAAAGAGTAAAACACACCGTTCGTCCCTGAACTTGTACAAAACCATCACGCTGAGTCTTGCAAAGTTTTTTTCGTCACGCGAGGTCCCTATTTCCATTTTTTTTTAATCATCCAAGGTCCCTTTGACCGTTATCTCTCAATCAACTTCCTAACATCTGTTTTTAGGTGAGGATATAATGGTCTTTTTACTGTGACGGAATTTTCTCTTTCTCATTTAGTGTCCTCTGTTTCACACGTCCCATCTAATTTTCCGCCATGATCCCTAATATAACAAAGCCCTTTACTCATTACTCATCCCCAAACTTGTCTTGGAAGCTTACCCAAAAAAACCTAATGCAATGTCAGCCCTGAAATTAAATTTTTTAAGTGACAAAAAAGCCCCAACATTGGTTTTACATTATGGCAGGTTAGAGAACAGGCTGCATTGAGGAGATATGGTACGTTTTTTTTTTTTTTTTTTTTTTTTTTTTCTTATAATCGCTTTCAATGATATGTTTGTACTATTGTTTAAGGTATTTGTCGTGTAGGTTACATAATCTTAACAGTGTTTTGTTTTTGGTTTCAACAGCTGGTCAATTAGGTCAGTTTAGCATGAGAGTTCATCACAATGGTGTTTTCAAAAATTGGCCAGATAGAATATACGAAGGAGGTAAGGAAAGTATTGTTGATTATGTTGAAATTAATAAGGTGTATGTTGATGAGATGGATGTTCTTATGGTCCAAACTGAATCTTGAATTTTTGAAAGACATTGTCAATGACCATAAGATGATAGATGTTTATGTTGAAATTGGTAAGACAAGATTAGAGTTGAATGAAATGTCTCCACAATCAATTAAGACAGTTTTTAGGGAGATGGATGAAGAAAGTAACAAGGTAACTAGTGCTGCTATCAAATCATGCTGTAAACGATTGGTTTTAGATAATATTGATAATGAACATGTAGTAGAGCATTTTCTACCATTAACACAACTATCTTTGATGTCAATAGTATTAGAGAATCTAGTAAGTTGCCAGATATTAAACATGTGTTTTCAACTCTTGACATGTCGTTTGCTAGCCAACCTGTTGACCATATGCAAAAAGATAAACTTGTTGAGGTCTGTCAAAATGCTAAAGAGTTGAATGTTGGATTTGATAGTGAAGCTGATGTTAGTGACAATACTAATCCTGCAAATGTACTGATTGATGAGGATAATACTTTTGAGGCGTCTGATGTTGAGGTTAATATGTTCCAAGTGAGTCAGAGTAAGCAATTAGGCAAAATAGGAAGATCACTGATCGATATGAATAACACTTTTGAGGAGCCTAAAGTTGATGTTACTCTGTTCCAAGTGAGTCTGAGTAGGAACATCTTGCCAGATAGCTGATGACTTAATTGTGGCAAATGAAGAGAATACTTGTGTGGAGAACGATTTACAACTTGTTTTGTTCCAAGTGAGTAAGAGTACACAATTAGGCAATGCAAGAATATCTAGCCATATACCTGATGACATGAATTTGGAAAATGAGTTAGATGTCATAAATACTAATGTCTTTGAAACTGCTTGTGGTTCCGAGTCGGATGTAGGTTATTCTAGGATGACAAGGGTTAGAACAGATGAGGATGGTATTATTTATAAAACATTATTTTACCAAGGTCAAACCTTTGGTTCTACAAAAGAAATCAAAGAGAAGGTAAGAGAGCATTCAATAGTAACCAGAAGGGTTTTGACTTTTGTAAAGAATGACAAAGAAAGAACAAGCACAAAATTGAAATGAATATATAATCACAAAATCTAGGATTTACTGATGCTAAGTTCACTTACTAATCAAGATAAATTAGTACACGTATTTTGAATCTGATTTTAGATATTATCCGGAGCTAAAATTGGAATGCTGCTTATCTGCTCATACTATCGGATAGCGTTCACTCTATTCTTCACTCATTGTGCCACTGCCAGCAGTTAGCACAACTGCTGATTTTGGTTTATGATTCTGATTCTGTATTATGTCTGCTGATAATGATTATGAGTCTATATATTTTTGATTGCTATGTGTTGACTATGTTTTCTTGCTTGTTGTGAGTTTTGTTATTGACCCAACAACTGACTGAAACCTGCAACTCTTATACCATCAAGTTCAGTAATACGGCGTATAATATCTTTTATAATAGAATTAATAAAAAAAAATAATAATAATAAAAAAAAAAAAAAAAAAAAAAAAAAAAAAAAAAAAAAAAGGAAAAACAACAACTAATGTCAGGACATTAAGGGCATTCCAACAATTTCAGAATGGTTGAAGCAAGGAGATCGACGACGTGGCTTAGGGCTCAGTATGTCGGATGTGCGCAACAAACTTGCAGAAGATGCAACTTGGCTAGAGAAAAAATAAGTCCAAGAAGATTGGGTCAATGTTCAAGAAGGAAACAGAAATGACGAGTAGCGGCGATCTACGTCTGATCTTGTGTAACCCAAAGCTGTTTATGGGTATGGTTTGTTTGTTTTTTGGTGTTTCTAGGTGATTCAGTTTTGAAAAATGACCAAAAAAGATACTCATTAGGATTGTTGTTTTCAATATGCTTGATTCAAGGGAAATGCTCATCATAAGTCTATAACAACCTTTCTTCATCATTATAATACCTTTGATGGTTGGTGAAAATTGGTCCTGTTTAGATCATATGTGAATTATTGGCCATGTATATCAGTATATATGTTTAATCGATCACACTATCAAATTCAATATACGTGTTACATTAATCACAAAGTGTATTAAATGTGTGTATGTTTAATTGTTCCCAATTATAGTATACAACAAATCCAAGCATTTTCATATTATGAAAACAAGACCTGCAAATGGTCAAATGAATGTTAATATCTTCTAACCAGCAGTCAAGAAATTCTTGAACCAAATTGCAGAGTTCTTAGCGTATCTCTTGAGATGGTCATTGTAATCAACAAAATACAGTCCGAACCTTGAACTGTAACCTGCAGCCCATTCCCAGTTATCCAACAAAGACCACACGAAATAGCCCTTTACATTGCATCCATCCTCTCTGCTCACGGTTGAACCACTTCAAAAGTTAAACACGCTGCCATTTGTACTGTACAAAAAGTTGAATCGTTCTGAATTTAGGACTTACTTTATAGCTGCTAGCAAGTTTGTGAGATAGTGATTGTAGTATTTCACCCTTTTTTCATCCTTTAGTGCGTCTTTTAGTGATATAAATGGGCTGTTTGGGTCATCCATCCCTGTGGGTGAAAAAGTACATACGTTACATTGCTTTATGTGCTGTACTGGCTGCATGAATAATAATGCATTGTAAAGTATAAGTTACTAATTACCATTTTCAGTGACAATAACTGGAGGATTCCCATATCTGTTCTTGACATAATTTAATAAGCCTCTAAACCCTTCTGGCACTATTTATAACCATATTGAATTTGCCTGAAAAAGAGAATACATAATAAATAACATATAACAGGATGTCGTTTGTATCTGCTAGTAGTTAGCAGGAGAAGAATCAAATACCCGATCGCCAATGGCTTTCCCGTCTTTCCATGCTGAAATAAAAATCATCACAAAGTGGAATCAGTCGATTGGTTGCTTATATCGACAGGTTTTAGATAAATGAAAATGGATGTTTTAAACGACATACGAAGAGTAATGGAACCGGAATCTGCAACAGAGTCATTAAGCAAAACACCAATGATGCTGGTTGAGTTATGCCAAGCGTACCACGTTGTGTAGTGATTTATTCCCACAAAATCTAGCGAACCTTTAAGAAGAGTTGATTGAACTTTCGAAAATCTTGGTAACCGGTCTCCTACTCTTGTCCTCATTGAGCTTGGGTAATCCCCGAACATTATAGGATCAAGAAACCTGTCATTTTTTATGAAAAAGATTGACATATAATGTTGAGGTTTATATTAAAAGTATAAGGATACGGGTTACAAAATGATAAATGTTGGTCACAAAATCATCTTTTAATGCCTCGCAAGTAAAAAAAAATAGCAAATGAGTAACACTAGACAGATGGAGATGTTCATTTTACGCCAAACAAACATAAATTAAAATTTAGACTCGTTCTTACCATCCTAATTGGAAATCTTGTGCTCGTTGCGTCGCTTCAATGTCTTCGGTTTTGTTTGTACCCGGTATATACCAAATGACATCAAATGCTACCCCTATACGTCCATGCTGCTTTGCCTACATAGAGAACAACACAAATAAACATGTTACAAAAAAGGCTAATCATAAAAAAAGACAAAATGTTAATGTGAGTTTACCTTGTATTTTCTTTTATAGATATCAAACGCAGTTGCATGCGCAAGAAGAGCGTTATGGCCCACGATGTAAGGTTCAGTAGCTGAGTTTCCGGCCCTACAAAACAAATGAAGAAGTATCGAGCAACGTCCTGGTGCTTGAAGTCCCACATCATATCCTTGTACTGTAAAAGTATGTGGTTCGTTAAACGTCATCCAGTTCTTTACCCGATCACCAAATTTTTCAAAACATGTCTCAGCATATGCAGCAAAATCGTTTCTGTGTCACAATATATATGACCAAAAATATTACATTAAAGAATAAAGAATAAGCGATATTTACTTGAATAACATATAAAACTTTTGAAAGTTTTTACACGATTCTAGTGTCGAGCCATCCATTGTATCTGTATGCTAAAGCTTGAGGAAGGTCCCAATGGTAAAGGGTCACATATGGTTCAATCCTGTGGTTTAATTTCCAAACCAAAAGTAAACATATCATTATGTTTTAACTAAGTAAAGAACATGTATTTCTGTGCTGTTAAAATTCTGATATATAAACCATAATCATACAAGAAACTTTATTTAAACGATATGTACCATGAGCTAATAACGAATTAATAACGGCATTGTAATGATCAACTCCAGCTTGGTTAATTTGCCCGGTTCCATCTGCGACAATTAACCAATATGAATTTTTGACTGTTTAAAACCCAGTATAAAAGTATATGTGTATCTTATGTACTTATGCATGAGAGTTGGCCATTGTGACCATCAGTGACTGAACCAGGTTTTATAAGGACCGGGTGCACAAAAGATTTCAACTGTAATAATATAAGGGCATAGATTTTTTTGGACCGGAAGCAATTAGGAAAAATCGAAGTCTTTTATGAAAGTTAACAAAAACCTCTAGGTTGAGAGGCAAAGGGTTTTCCAACTCATCCAACCCTGCTATGTTTTCACTGTATATAATCTTATTTATATAAAGGTAATAGTTTATATAAAAAGTTAAAAACTTCTTACTCGGAAAAATCCTTGGCCATGAAATGGAAAACCTATATGCATCCATGCCCATCAGTGTAATCCTTCATTAATTTTATGTCACCCTACATGTCAACTAAAACCAGATCAATAATGTTACAACAATAAATTATACCTTATGCAATAAAAATTGTAAACACTCTAAGGTTGACCATTCTACTTTAGAACAATTCCTAGCTGAAATAACCTGACTAGTGACTAGTCTCGATGTTTGTTTTGTTTTGAGTTCTATTGTTCATAGACTTTTAATTCATTTGACAAGTGTATAAACACGACAAGTGACAAGTTTTTCTTGGATACTGTTATTTTAACACCATAAATGTAAACCTGGAACTTAAGGTGTTGAAAACTGAGTTTAAGTTTTGTTTTACAAGAGAAGAAAATATTACTTTACCTCATACAAGTGGTACTGATCAACTGCAACATCAGCATTGCTGAAATCAGTTACCTTACCTGCAAATTTACTAATTAAGGTTAAAAATGGAATTTACTTTGAGTTTAATAATAGGTACCTTTTTTTTCTTCTTTTTTTTATACTTAGAACCCTGTTTTTTCTTTTCTATTCATATTTCAATTGGAAAATGCAAAACATTACCAAATGAATGAGCAAATTTGTCCCAAATAGCTGGGCCCCTTCCATCTTCCTTCACGGCTCCTTCATACTGTAAGTAAATTTCGTAAAATCACAAAAATAATAAACGTAAAGAAATAAATGATATCATGTATAAATTTTTATAACATGGAGTATATATTTGCTATCGTTTTTATATAGTTAAGTACGTTCAAAGTAAACTATATATCTAGCGAATTAGCGGTTGCCTACGTCTTAAGATTACGAGATTTAATGGTCGAAATTACCTACAAGCAACCTTAGCTAGGTCATTGCCTACTACGACGTTACTAAGATACTAATAATGATAAGAAATAGCCTAAATAGATCAAAAGTCAATCACAAAGATAAGTGAGTGTAGACAAATCTTTTCCATAAATGGAAAGCCTAACTAACTAGCATACGTGAACTCGCGGAAGGATTAAGCAATATGCATTTCACTCAACAAATTTCGTACTGTGTTTAGCTACTACTTTTTATCATAAGTAACCATATATGGATGAAATTGATACTTATAAAATAACATTTTATCTCGTGACAAACTTATAACGCTTTAGATTTATAACGTTTGTTGTATCTACTGTAGCATATATATTATTTGACTTATGTAAACACAAGAGACAAGATCTAGTATCATATGTCAGTGCTAACGGTTCTAAGTCTAACACGCTCATATTTAAAGACAAAAAAAATATATATAAATATAATACATACACATTGGCGGTGATATTAATAAGATAACTAAACAAATTGGTTAGCGTTGTCATTTATTAGTGTTTTCAATATAAAATATATAAACACAAGATAGATTGTTTATTATGGCTACAATCATTTCTTAGATTATGTCAAAATGGAACCAAAAAAATAATATTAGAGCTAGAGTAGTGATAATGTTCTTGCACATAGGTACATAACAAACACAAATAATTTTGAGTGTGCAATGTTGTATAAATATAAATATAATAAAAAAGACAAAATAGAAACCAGAAATGTATGGGCGCTATTCGTCAGATTGGATAAACTCAACGGCAATACGTCATAAACTTTATATTTTCCATATGTATATTTCAAAATTTAAATTTATTCACGTTCATATTGCATGTAAAATTAATTGCATAAACTATATAGTAAGAGATCATGCGACACTTAAAAGTGAGATATAGTTGAGTGCAGTATCATTTACTAATAATAATGATAATAATAATAATAATAAGGATTAATAATAATAAGGATTAAGAAAAATAAAAATAAAAACCTGGTAAGCAGAAGAAGCAGTTCCAAAAACAAAACCATTTGGAAAACTGTTTCTGTTAATCCCATCAGCAGCCAAACATCCTTGTATTAAAAGTACAATCCCAAAATATATGATCAATACAACGGGTTTCATTCTTAACATCATTTATCCAACATATATATGTTTAGTAACGGTAAGAAAGTGGTGGCAGAAATTGGTGGATGGTGACGCGTGAAGAAATATATATATAGGGTGGTTGTTATGGAAATATACCAAATAAGTTAGGAAATAAAAAAGTGTTTATGGAAATCGGAATGTTTTTGTGTGTGCTTTTATTTTCCAGCGAGCTTAGTGGGGGGTTTTATACCAAACAATGTGGTGGAAATGGTGCTTGAATGTAGGAAGGGGGTGTTTGTTTCGGCTTATATAGCGGGCTTATGGCTTATATAGTTTTGGGCTTATGTTTCATAAGCGCATTTTTTGTGGCTTATTTTGAAACTTGTGAGATTATATAAACTTATCATGACATGATAAGCCAGAAAATCTCAAAAAAAAGCCACGAAAAGTGAGCTTATGAGACATAAGCCGAAAACAAGATAAGCCATGCATAAGCTGGTTATATAAGCCGAAACAAACACCCCAGAAGAATATTTTCACACTCTTATCAAATATCTATAGTCTCCAAAGAAATGATATTCGAATAATATTTTAAGATAATTAAATCCGGATATATATAATGTAGATAAAGATAAAACTAATCCTAATCACCTCTTGACAGTAGAACAGAACAGAGGAGAACGAGGCTTTTTCTATCCAAGCGTTTTTTCTTCCTCAGATGTAGTCGGTGTTAATGGATATTCTCATAGACGTTTACAAACATATAGCCCACCAATAATGTTTACTAAGTTAGTAGGCCCCTTTAATTATTTAAGAAGAGTTCAATTAAAGATTATTTTGCATATTGAGCGACAAATTTTAGACATTCATCTATAAAGATACAAATAGAAGAGATTATTTATATTTTTAATTAAAATTCACTTCCACCTTTTCTTAAAAAGAAAATTACGTATTTCAAATACCATAAACCGTTAATTTACATAAATCACATTATTTAATTTTCTTTAAGCAGATGAACACTTTTATATACTTTCAACAAACTTTATTTTCTAGATTTTTTTTTTTTTTTTTTTTTTTTTTTTTTTTTTTTTTTTTTTGTGGTTTTTTTCGTATACTAATTTGTTTGATATATCATATGTGATGCAATATTAATCTATAAGTTCGAACCTCAACATGCTGTCATAAAATGGGTAAAATTATTTGTGTAGAATTTCAAATGATTCATTGTTTTTTTACATTGAAAACTACACATTGTTAGTTTTTCAACCATCATAACATTTTATTCATAAAAGTTGGAGAAAATAGATTTTTATTTTTTATTTTTTATTTTTTTTTTATTTTATTTTTTTTATGGTCAAACTCGCTTGATGTATCACATGTGATATAATACTAATTTGTAAATTTGAACACTTAACATGATCATAAAATGAGCGAAAGAAAAAAAGAAAAATGCTACATTTGTTTCACACGGACATATCAAAAGTATATCATATGCACTAAAGTTGATCTAGAACTATAACACATGTGACATGTCTTGTGATTTTTATACATGTATAGGCAGTAGATCATTAGACATTAGTAATAATCGAGAATTGTGTATACATAATAAGTGTATTCGCAAAATAAAGACACTATAGAGACAAGGATGGAGAAAACAATATATTGGCCAAATTTTGATCGATATTACAATGTTTGTTTATGCTTAGATTTAAACACTGGCCGTTGTTTTCTAATGTTGATACAGAAAGTAACCGCAAATATAAATCAAAACACTAAACAACGGATTACAAGGCACTACTAGAAATCTAAAAGTTCAATTCGCTTGGGAATTTGTAAAGCTTAGCTTGTCTCAAAATCATCGTTGTATTTTGATTGTTATGGCATACTAACTATGTATGTATCCTTTAAAATTTTAGTTTATGCAAATCTCGAATGTTTCGATAATAAGTGAAATAGATAAAAGTCGCTCAATTGGCATAACACACTGTTGGAAGAAGTGATATAGTAGAAGAAATAGGATGTATATACTATATAGTTGAACACGTTAACTCACATGCGTTTTTTAAGATACAATATGTAGATGCATTAAATATGCAACAATGTGGGAAAACATAAAATGCTCTATGGAGTCGTTTTGAAATTAGTTTATGTATGTCGCGAAGGGAAGGGCATTATCTTTTGACTATTTTTCTTAGAAGAACCTTTTTGTTCTTAATCATCATTCTTTTTCTTTCTTTCTTGTCAATCCTATTTGATTGCTTACACACCTAAATTTGTTTCTAACTTTCTATGTAAATTACTAAAAAAATACAGCTGCATTTATGAACTAATGATGGATTGTTTGTTAGTTTTATAGACAAATATTAATATGTGTATGTTTATAACTCGAGACCACGGGATTGCACACTTTACATATGAGAATCGATGTTAAATAATTAACATATACTCCGTAAATAGTTATATTTAATTATTAAATCATAAATATTTATATGGTCAAACAAGGAAAAATGAGGGGGTTGAATGTCGAGTTTTAGAACTTAAGGAGGTGCTAGCAATGACTTGTTAGACAAGATTAAATGCTATATAAACACACCATTTGGTCTCATTCTAATGAGATTCGACTAGCTCAATATACCCTAAAAACCTTAAATCAGTTTTCTTATATGACAACCAATCGCAGAACATATATTTTATGTAGAATGCATGCATAATCCATGTGCATGCATAATCCATGTTAATCCATATAAAGAGTGCATGCATATTCAATGCATGTGACTTTGATTGTTACGCTTGACAGCTAAGAAAACCTATATGGTTTATTCTGTTCGACATATAGGAAATAAATAGGTTCGATCCTATTTATTTTATTAAAGCTAAACTTTGTTGTTGTATGCTTTATTTGTGATTCAAGAAATAGCATTTACATCGAATTGCTAATAGTACGTGTGTATAAGATCATCACTACTACACAAACTGGTTTTTCCCACGGTAGAATCCGTGGGAAACCCCGTGGGTAAGGGCCCTTTTCCACGGATTTCACACGGAATCATTCCGTGTGTAAAACCCTCGTGGGTAAATATTTTCCCACTGATTTTCCCACCGAGTGTTGACTTTTTTTCCCACGGATATTACTGTGGATAATCTGTGGTTTTAATTTCCCACAACTTTCTCACAAACATTTTCCCACTGATTTCCCACAGTTTCTGCATCCATTTTTTCATATATATCAGTGGTTTTTTTGCCACAGATTTCCAACAAACATTTTCCCACTGATTTCCCACATTTTTAGCATCAATTTTTCACATAAATTAGTCGTTTTTTTCCCACAGATTTCCCACGGAAAAATAAATTTCCTCGAATAATTCTGTGGGAATTTTGTGATTAATTAGTGGGAAATATGTGGCTAAATTCCGTGGTATTTCGGATTTTTCAGAACCTGGAAATATAAAAAACCAATATCTGAAACAATAAAAGCAATTGACAAATTACCGAAATAAACAAATCCATTAACCAAAATGCATTAATGTGTCGCCCAATGCACATAAATTTGTAATCCACAAGACATAAGTTAGTAACATGTTATCGGACAATGCACCATCGAAATTGTTTCCGACCTACTACAACCTAATAGTTCGAACACAAAAACTAAAGCCTAATGCTAAATCAAACTAGCTAGGTCCAGGATCCGATTCAGTAGGTCGCTCAGTTCGGGGAGGATAATTTTGAGCAAAAGACTCAAACCTATCATTGAGTGGGACTGCAGAGTTGTTGTGGATTCAAACCTACACGGAATTGGTGGGACTGCAGGTGATATACTCCCTCTTGACGAACTTTCATCTTTTGTTAAACTTCCATTCACTTGCTCCAAATTAGTGTAGCCCATAGATAGTCCCTGATTGATACTTGACGTACCATAAGTGACAATTCTTTCTAGTGCATCGGTCAAATCGCTGTTCAGTGACATACCGTCTGCCGCTATTTGCTGATTTTCATCTCTGAATGCTGCAAAAGTATTACATTATGAAATGCAATCCGAAGTCTGAGTTTACGGGATATGTAACAAAATCTAAGTTTATACAAAGAAAATGGCAAAGAAATATTTAGGGGTTATGAAATGTGAAACAGAGATCACATACAAGATCTAGCAGCAGATTCTAGCTCAAAAAAGGTTGCCACTAACATGCTTCTCGAGGTCTCAAAGTCAGATAGCAGTCTTATTATCCAGTCCTCCATAGTTCGTCGTCGCTGCATAACAGTAAATGTCAACTTTAAGAAAAAGAAATTACGAAACAATCAAATACTCCGTATATCTGAAGGCAACAAATTATAATGCAATCAATTTTATTCATGCCAATACTCAAAGCATTAATCTCATGTGTTTTGTTTTACAAATACACCAGTAGAGGCTCAATCTATGTTATTTGACCCTCCAACGAATAGAAAAACAGGTTGAGTACTTGAGTCATTCCCAACAACTTAAATATCAAAACCCCATTCAGAACTGAAATGTTCAAAAACTTCAAGAAAATGAGCCACAAAGCAGTTAAATAGTCCACGATTTAAAGTATCAAAGTCATGCAAACAATTCTCGGCTCATCATTTTAGATGTATGTTTCCTTTACTACCTTTTTGTTGCACTCAACGCTTAGCTTTTGTAAACGAACTGGTTGTCTTTGACTGCACTCTGTAAATTAATACCTACATGATTTCCTATTTTCTTTGTATTTGTAATGTAGAAATTTGACATGCATTTCTATCCTTTGAAATTACCCATATCTTTATCTTATGTTAGTATGTTCAATATTTGAATTATAACTATCATATAAACTGTTTATCATGAAATTACATTACCTGTCCATACCAATTGACCTGGTGACCACTAGACGCTGCAATTTCGATCCATTTACTTACAAATGGATGAATTTCGGTTATGTTTTATCTTAAATGGGTCAAAAAAATCAGTTGAAAATGTTTAGCTAAAAGTGGACCAGGTCTAATCAACCAAGCCAGCCTATTTCAATCCGCACAACCCGGCCCAGGTTAGCCTACACGCAGGCTCGTTACGATCTGTACTATTAAGTTAATTAATTTCAACCCACCCTGGGTGACCCGTCATTTCTAACCTTATCAAATCAAAAGAATGGTCCTGGTTTTGAAACATTATGCTAAGCGATCAACTACACATTATAGTAGCTATCAACGAGTAAAAACTACCTTTTCAAAAGGTTTCCAGTTTTGAAACCGCACGAGTTGATTTGGTGGTATTGGTGGGAGATTCTTGCTGGGAAACATGTTTCGAAGCTGCAAAAGAAAGGGTTAAAAATATTAAGACACTTATTAAGAAAATCTCTAATATTCATACGTCAAATTAGGACAACTAAAACTTACAGCAGCGCGTAACTCCAGGAAATCATCATACTTTCTTAATGTTGTTCATGTAGTTGTAATGCCTTTAGGTGATTGTAGCGCAACCTGAACCCTGTAGAACTGTTCATAATAATGTTAATATCGAACATGCATAAACCACTACTAAAAACAGTAAATCTCCATTTTGTTTGAATAATATATTAATTACATACTATTCATGTAAATGAAGACATGATGACGCTTTTTCATTGCTAAAAAACTCATCCTTAACAAGAAATAATTATGAACTGTTTGATGAATCATGGCATCTTCATAGTCAGTGGCGGATCTTGAAGGAAAATGTGTGGGGGGGGGGGGGGGGGAAATTTTTTTGTCCTATCGTTATATTTCGGTTAGTATATTAGGGTCTTCTAATTCGGGTCGGGTCAAACATAACCGGAGTGACGTCATATAAGGTCTTCTATTTCACCAATTCAGTAACATCCAAACTTCCAGCATGCTGATAAATTAAACTATATGGAATACATACCATAACCGGAGTGACGTCCCTTCCTCTTGGCCTCCTTCATGCGACGAGCACGTGATCGAGAGTGAATCTTGGTTGGCTTTCTGATGATAAATCCATCCTTAATCAACTTTCTGATGTTTTGGCCTGTTATCCAATCAAGACAAGATACAAGATATCAGCACTTTAGATACTCAATTCACTCATTCATTAGTTCTTAACATAGAAAGTATACAAATTTCCCATGACCAAAAGTGCTTAGAAAAGAGGTCATTACAGACAAGTTATTAACCATTAACATTTCCATTCAACTTATCAAACAAAACTACGCTCGTTGCATCCCTCAGACTATAAACTTTCAACAAACACTAAATACAGAAAATCTCACTAAGAGGGTGTATGAGATTACTTACTTTTTTATGCTAACTGCTTAAAAATAATTACAAGTCTCAAAAAAAGTGTTTGGATTGTGCTTATTTTGTGAAAATGCCACAACTGTAAAAAATAAACAATTTGATGAAAACATTTGATAAAATCCTTGTATAAAATGTTTTCAGAATCTGCTTATTTTACCCAAATATAAGCAAATAAGCATAAGCAGTTTTGAACAACCAAAACATCTAGGCATAAAGCATTTGTAAATCCTAGTATGTAATCTATCCAATAGTTGACCAAATAATTAAACTGTAACAAAACACATAAAACATGAATGAATCAATAAAATTATATAAAAAGACAAATAATGAAAAACATACAAGAATTGGCCATGGAGATCTCGTTGGTTTCATTTGGGTCAAGCCAAACTTTGCCTTTCCCACACCCGAGAATACTGGCTGAAAGCCTCTTCTGCAGCTTCAACGCCACCATCTCTACCGCCGAACACGAAAAAATGAATCAACAGCTAGGGCAAAATTAAATTAGGGCAAAAATAATTAACTTAGCAATAAACTAAATTAGGGCAAAAACAATTAACTTAGTAATAATCTAAATTAGGGTAAAAACAAAATTAATTGCAAAAATAAAATTAAACAAACCTGGTGGGTAGTGGTGGTGGAAGCCGGTCGTGACTGATGGTGGTGGACTGGAGTCACTGGACGACTGGTGGTGGTGGTATGGAGCAGGCAGTGGTGACTGGTGGGTGGCTATCTTCTTTCTTTCTTTCTTTAAATGAGAGGAAGATAGAAAGAGCAAATGAGATAAAGTGTTAAGTGTAGATCTGGGTACAAATAAATGGCGGGCTTATTTGACTTTTGGTGAAATTTTGGGTAAGTGAAAATTTTGTGAAGGATTTAATATAAATACTTTTATTTAATATATAATTAAAATTAAAATTAAATACTTTTAAAAAATTAACTAATTTAATTTAATATAAATACTTTTATTTAATATATTATTAAAATTAAATACTTGTATAAAATTAATTAATTTAATTTAATATAAATATTTTATTTAATATATAATTAAAATTAAAAATAAATAGTTTTAAAAAATTAACTAATTTAATTTATGGTTGTACACGAGATGTTTAGCGAATGATAGCATTTTTAAGCATTTGAGGTGTCCCAAAAGAATTCTTTTTGAAATTACTAAAAGAAACATTAGAAGATACTCAAAGAGTATGTCTTGATCAACGAGATGTTTAGCGAATGATCCGGGATGATATGGTTCTACACGAGATGTTTAACGAATGAGACGAGATGGTATGGTTCTACACGAGATGTTTAACGAATGATCCGAGATGATATGGTTCTACATGAGATGTTTAACGAATGAGAGGGGATGGCATGGTTCTACACGAGATGTTAAATGAATGAGCCAAGCAATTATGGAACTCGCGCTCAACAACAAAGTTCCAGCTTATCTTATTCTAGTTTGAAAGTTGCAATTCCTAACTATGGGCCAATGGTTAACAACAATGTCTCACCAGGCGTAAAGCAGTTTATTAACTCGCCTGTTTCGTTTAACGAATGAGCCGAGTTGACATGGTTCTACACGAGATGTTTAATGAATGAGCCGAGATGACATGGTTCTACACGAGATGTTTAACGAATGAGCCGAGATGATATGGTTCTACACGAGATGTTTAGCGAATGATCCGAGATGGTATGGTTCTACACGAGATGTTTAACGAATGATCCGAGATAATATGGTTCTACACGAGATGTTTAACGAATGATCCGAGATGATATGGTTCTACACGAGATGTTTAACGAATGAGCCAAGCAATTATGAAACTCGCGATCAACAACAAAGTTCCAGCTTATCTTGTTCTAGTTTGAAAGATGCAATTCCTAACTATGGGCCAAGGGTTAACAACAATGTATCATCAGGCGTAAAGCAGTTTATTAACTCGCCTGTTTCGTTTAACGAATGAGCCGAGTTGACATGGTTCTACACGAGATGTTTAACGAATGAGCCGAGATGACATGGTTCTACACGAGATGTTTAACGAATGAGCCGAGATGATATGGTTCTACACGAGATGTTTAACGCATGAGCCGAGATGATATGATTCTACACGAGATGTTAAACGAATGAGCCGAGATGTTTTGAGGATAAAAGTGTATAATATGTTTGGGGAATAAAATCCCGTCGACATGTCGTCGGCGTCATAAAGGCGGGAAAAAACCCCGCCCAACTATTCGCTACGGTATAAGTATATACACACAGAAGATCATAAACGGGCATACGGAACATATACGTGTAGATATCCACAGATATACAATGATTTGTTACACATATATGTTATACCTAAACTTAGACATACACTTGTGATACTAGCATAAATAGTTACATTAATAAACAATCACATAAAATATTAAACTACAAACACATATGAAGCCATACTAAGTAATGTGGGAGTGTGTAAGCATATACAAACATCAAAACGGTATTTTTTTGGGAAATTCGTGGGTATTTACACACATATTTCCCACGGATTTAACACATTTGTGGATAATCGGTGGGAAATTACCGACAACTTTCCCACGGGCATAATCATTTTCTTTTACTTTTTAATATAGGTACACGTATACACGTCCGTATACCTACATACAAAACATCTAAAGATACAATGAAGGTCGTAAACGGACATACGAAACATACATGTGTAGATATTCATACATATGCAATGGTTTGTTACATAAATAAGTGATACTCGCATAAATAGTTACATTAATAAATAGACACATATAATATGAAACTACAAATACATATGAATACATACTAACTAATGTGAGAATGTGTAAGTGCACACAAACATAAAAATGATATTTTGTGGGAAATCCGTAGGTATTTACACGCATATTTCCCACGGATTTATCACATTGGTATTTACACACATAGACCGTGTGAAATCCGTGAGTAATGTAGCTAAAATTTGCCACGGACTTTTGGCCGTGGCTAATATGTGTGAAATTTGCGACAAGTTTCCCATTGAAGTTTAATTAACACAAATAGTGTGAATATTGTTGCAAATCTGTGGGAAATTTGCGACGGATTTGCCACAAAAACTTGGTCAACAATTTAGTGTGTAAATAGTGGGAAATCCGTGGGAAAATTACGACATATTTCCCACGGAAATTTGGTCAACAATTTAGTGTGGAATTTGTGTGTATTCCGTGTGAAATTTCCCACAAATTTTTTTCCGTGGGAAAAGTTTGTGGGTAAAACCAGTTTGTGTAGTAGTGCATGGTATTAACTCATTATAGTTAATATCTTGGATTGAGATATAAAACGGTAAGAGGTATCTCGCTAATCCACTTGTTAGTTAAAGAAGAAGATTAAAGTTTGATCCTTGTTCTTGCTAGGATCAAAGGTACATTACTTTTATTATTCGGTTAATCTTTTATATGTTAAATATGATCATACGCTTCCGCAACGTGTTTGATTGATATTAGAATAAATATATGATTGTCATGTTTATTAAATTCTAACAGTGGCATCATGAGCCGTTTTAACATGTAATTGTATTACCGAAACACATAAAAATCGAATCTTGGATTAGGATTACATGTTAGTCGATTTGTTTTAAGGTTTAGAACATAAAAAAAATAATCGACACTCTAATTTTTTAATTTTTTTTTGGTTGGGGGGGGGGGGGGGGTGATGCCCTCTTAATTAAAAATTAGTTTTGGAACCCTAAATTAGGAACATGTTTATGTGTGTAAAGGGTTACGTATCATGTGACTTGTAATTAATCCATGATGAAACATGCATGTTTATCATGGATTAGGGATTATAATTCATTGTTAAGCTGTTTGTCACATGTAATAAGATAGATCTAAAAAATTGGGATAGACCCCAATTAATTTAATTAATGAATCTATTTATGTGCTACTTGGTATATATTTGCTAAGACTTACGCAACCAAATTGTTTGGTGTATGTGGTCCATTGGTACCATTTGCTCGAAAACCAATGGGAGTCTTAGTTAAATATATGCATATTAAAAACCATAGATAGATTATTAATAGGATTTTATCAAAAGGTTTGCATGTGGCTATATGATTTAATTATTAAGATTATGAGTTATTATTTGGTTATTTATTTTTGTTAATTACTTGTTTTTTTGTTTAAATTATATGACGAATTGTAAGCAAAAAGAGGATAATTTTTCGAATAGAAAATAAATTGACCTAATAACTATGAAACTATGATGTGATAAATTATATATTGCAAAGACTTATGTGCCGACAGTGGTTTGCTTGGCACGGTAATTTGCTCTCAGGCGAGACTAGCAATATTATAATTTATAACATATTTTTTTAAGACTTGTAATCATAAACTTTTAATTGAGTGATGAGTTTTGTACCAATAGTGTGAACGGCTCACCCAGTTTAGACAAACTATAAGAGGGGTATAAGGAGGCTTGACATTAAATTGTCATCCGAAAGAGACGCATTTTTAATTAGCCTTTGGGCAGACATTTGTCTCTCCGCTCCTTTGTGCGTCTAATTGGAGCTACCAAGTAAGCTATTTTTTGTACAAAATCATCTTAAGGGTGAATTGACCTCAATTTCACGTGCCACTTTTTGGTAGTTATCCGAATAACTTGGGTCTTTTGACTCATGCAGCAGTATGATATAGTGGGCAATAATTGTAGGTAATTCTTTGATTGGTGAACCCAATACCTCAATTAAAACTTTGTTGATTTAAATCTTAGCTAAATTGGTAAATAAAAACGTTTTGAAAACTTATGATACGAAGATGTGTGCATGCTTCTTCGTACATATTTTGATTGTCAATTCAAAATAAATACCCTAAAATTTAAGTCCATGCTATCTAATTATAAGAAACACTTGGAGTTAATATTTAGCGTAAGTGAGACGTTACCTAGATTTTAATGACAAGGTAAATTTCCATTATGCGTGAGACCAGTAATGGAGAATTTGCAGTTTCTAAATTAGACGACTTAATTAAGTTGTTAGTGAGACTTAGAAACTTAAGGCATTAGATGGGAAGAAACATGCTTACATTGCAAATTGTATTTGGAAAATGTAATTCCTATAATGTTCTAGGAGTCGGAAATTGTTTGCCGATTATTGTACGACAGATTACAATTTTTTGTACTTTCACTACTAGCAGATCAACTGATGTAGTGAAACTATGGAAATTTGGATCCTAGTTTTCAAGAAAATTCAATGGTTATATGAATATTTCCTTGGGTATTTTATTTTCTTTAAAAGATTGTATTATCGAAAATACTAATTTTGAATTTTGTAAATTCTTTTAATGTATTAATGCAACGTTAAACCATAAACGTGGGACATTCTTTTCGTGGTAAATTGATCTACACCCGTAGGGGTTTTTGGCTAGAGTCAACTTTACTAAAAGAATAAACCTAGTCTCATTTCTTTGAGAGAAGAGTGAGACGTAATCCTATTCTTTTTCATGAATGAGAAAGGTAAGATAAGAAAATTAGAATTGTCTAAATTCTAAGAAATAACTCATAGCAAACTTTAATAGTTAATAAAATTGCACATTTTCCGAGTTATTAAATTAAAAGCTAGACTGATTACCGCAAAATTGGTAAAAGGCAAACTAGCATAATTTATCTAGTTGTTGTGTTTTGACCGCTTAAAGATGCTACATACCATTGTGGGGATGGTAGACATATTAATAAAAAATTGCATGCCCAATTTTCAAGTTAATTGCATTGATGGATAGTCCATCATCTACATAGTAGAATACACTCTTTTTAGTACCTAAGTAATTGTTACGAATGAGTCTTCTCAAAGGTGTAGGAAAGTTAATAGCACACTATTTGCTATGACTGGTTATGAAACACTTACAATGTTGTCAAATCCTGTGGGAGCATTGTGTTGTAATTACTAAATAGTGAATTATTGTAATGATATGTAATTCAGTGGGAGCTACAAGCTTTGTCATCTTGGTAGTAACCCAAATTATCTCTAGAATGTCTTGAGATAATTACTTTCCAATTGTAGACACTTGTGGTTTTAAGGATAGTCATGTACGTTTCCTTACTAGACAAGGTGGTTCTATATCTACTAATATCTATGACACAATCATATTGATCGCATAAACAAACGAGTGACGTGTTGTTTATCTGATACATGATGTTGTTCCATGCACAAGTAAGAGAAATCTTATATTGTGTGCAAGGTACAACATATAGGAATATGATTTAAAGAACTGTCTTGACTGCAAGGTAAGAAACTAAAGTTTTAAATATGACTAATACACCTCTAATTCTAGAAACACTTGTTGTTGAAATTTAGCTTAAGTGAGACATTGACTAGATTGCAACAACAAGGTGAAATTCCATGATTACGTGAGACCGTACATGGATAATTATTGTTTCTAAATTAGATACCTATTAGAACAAGTGTCAATAAGGGTAATGAGACTACTTCAAACTAAATATTTATGTATTATTGAAATGACATAAATAAATGAAGTAATCTAATACTACTTCAAATTTGAATATTTATGTATTCTTGGAATGTCATAAATATATGAAGTAATAAATTAACTTGAAATTACTATTGAAATCAAATTGTGGTGTTCATGATTACTTTAGTTATACATGTTTATACTTTATTGTAAAGCTATAAATATGAAGTCTTTTAAATTGTTACAAGACTTATTATAACGAGGCGTGAAAAACCCGTGCGTTGCACGAATTGTATCTTGATGTTCATTGCGCAATGGTATAATAATTTGTTGACTTGTTAACGTGATGGTGAGTCTAAAATATATAACAACGTATAACTTGTATATTCAAAAGCAATGTACTTTGATCAAATATCACGATTCAATAACATTGTAATTGATGCGACATCTCACATAAAGGGCATTCCAGTATTTAAGTTATTTTCTCCACATTAAATGAGTATACGTGAAGAGACTTTTTTCTAATATGTACATTTATTGAGAAACAAAAGTGTATGTCTTTTCAAGTAATTGTACATAAAGTGACATGCATACATGACCCTGTATATGTAACATATGCTATATATTTGAGTCGTAAAGTTCACTAATTATGAATATATAGTGTATGTTGACTAATGATTAAAATATTGTAACTATCTATTAGATTATTTAAAGTGATTGATGGCTATTTAGTTTAATGTTGTGTATTTGCGTATTAGATAAACGAAATAGACATGGACAACATAACTAATTCTAACAGCCCAACCCAATTTGATAACTTCTAATCTACTATGACACTTTGTTATCAAATCCATATCTCAAAGATAAATAAGTACCCGTGAAATGTTACTTTAAAATCAAATCAATAATACCGTACAAAAACCCCGTAGTCATTTTTCTTAACCATAATGATTTTAGCTGTGAACTATGTATCCCCTATTTCAAATTTACAATTTAAGATCAAAACTTTTATGCTACTATCATGTTCATAGCAATCACCATCATGTAATATGAGCATTGGAAGTTTTAAGGATATAGGAGGATTAAAACCTTAGTTTAGATCAGTAAGAACAGTTGTAGTGTACTAAATATGCTTACAAAAGCTACATCGTTAAAACAATAATATGATTTTATCTAAATCATATTATTTACTAACATGCTTAGAAATTAGAACTATTTGAATGAACCAACTCCTTCATGTACCATGTGTGCTAAAAGTTGACATCTGGTCTTCATACTCTTTGTAGGCAGCCCTGAATCACTATACTAATAAATGCATGCATTCTTGTTTCGGTCCATGAAACGGTAAAAACAGATTAAATTTTCTTCATCAATCATCTCTATGGTCTTAATTAGCTTAAATTCATAAGCAATAGTTGCATTCTGCAAAGCTAAAAAGTATATAGAAAGACAGTTGATAAAAACATGTATGTTCATGTATATATACCTTGCTAATTTTCCTTTCTGTTACTGGTTGATTACACTTCCTGAATCGATCACTTCCGCATAGTTATAATCGTCATGCTGCCATGTAAGTGATTACAGTATTTATTTATTCACAATGTGAAAAATGTTTAGGTAACCTTTTCTATGTAACAAATGTATGTTCTATTGAGTATCTGAATAGTAAATAATATGATAAGTGCATGTTAATACTCAGCGTATTTAAATCTGTATATCAATGCTAATGACTAAGGACTATATACATAATATTACAATCACCATTTACCAGTTTGTTAAAATGTGGATGATATTTAAGTATTATTCTTGCAGCTCGGTCACTCAGATGTGTGTAAAAACAATTTTCGGATAACAAATGTTTATTTTCAAATCTCAGCCCAAGTTGATAGTCTCAATCCAGCCCATATTCAATGTCATACCCGATCCAATCCAATTACGCAAACATATTACCAGTGATAACCCTAAAACACTCACACATAACGCCTACCACACTTACACACCCCTTTCAACAAACTCAGATCCTCAATTTTTCCGCCCCCATCTCACCTCGCATATCATATCTAATCTCATTTTTATCCTTCAATAATTATAACCGATCTCATCTTATCAATCATCTTCTCTCTTTGTTGAGCATATCAAACAAATATTTTTTCAGATTTGCTTTGAAGATTAAGAAGACTATGACAAACGGTTTCATCTTCAAGATCCTTTGAAGGGGTCTCGGTAGGTATCTCTTTTGATTTTTAATCTGAACCGATTGTAAAGAATGGATTCGAACACTCATGTTCTAGTTCTTTCTTTAGCATGAATCGGATATTAAAGGAGAAGTATATCTCTACATGGGTCGATGATGATGATGATTCAATTGGAAAAATCTTTAAAGGATTAAAAAAAATTGAATCAATCTGAGATCGTTAATTGTTGTTGTATTAGTCTTTGAGTCTAGCAGTAGATAGGAGATGGGAATATGTTGTGTTACTGAGTTTGAAGGAGATGGGATTTAGGTTAGTTACGGTGTTGTTAGAAGTTGTTTGATTCGGGTGAAGGACTGATGATGTTACGAACTGAGGTCAATAAATCTTTGGTATTTTGTTTTGTGATCGATAACCATTCTGAGAAATGATGGCGGTGAAAATGATGATATCGGGTTATTTATAATCTTCAAAATCTAGTTTAAAAGTTATAAGCAACTGAAAAGTTGTAAGCTGTAACACCCCCAAATCTGGTATAGCGGAAGCATTCGGGTAATGGGGTGCTACTAAATTGAATATCACAACACAAGGAAATAAAGAACGGAATACATATTACGTTTTAATACATTCATAAAAAGTTAAATAAGTTTACATTAAGGTTTGGTTTAGAAAATCAAGCCCATACTTAAGTTGTCCCAGATAAAAACAAGTCGAAAATAAAATGCCACATTAAATCAGACTGGAGTCTATGACCCTTGTCCTGCCTTTGCCTTGCCATAAATATCCATCTTAAACACCTGAGAAAAACATGCTAATAGTCAGCAAAAAGCTTGTGAGTTCATAGGTTTAATAGTAAGCAGTAAAATCATAGTTTTGGACCATGAGTTTGGTCTATGAACAATGCAACCCATGCAATGTCATATAAAAATATTGTCTATTACGTTAGCACTAAGTTCATGCAACCGAAGCTATAACAGTGTGCATGCTCTAGAAGCATGTTAAAATATAAAGGCCCAGCAAGTGTTTATCCCAGACACTTGTGTTTCGACATGGTATACGTTCGTTTGCCTATCCGGTCAATCCGAACGGGGACGTTACTCCCAATAGATCTATTTATAACATTCGCGCTTCCCAGAAGGAATTGACGGTTCATGAGTTGGGCATAAAGGGACATAACAGGGCTTAGGCTAATCCGCGTAATAGCATAACAATAGTTTGGTCCATAAAAAGTTTTGCATGTTTCTCACCCCAATTATAAAACGGTTTAAATAGAGTGGGGCTATAAACTCACCTTAGTAAATAGCAGTCTGATAGTGAAATTCAAGTAGTGGTAGTGAGTGGCACCGACACGCGACCTAGATTAGTAAAGCATAATTAGCTCATAGTTTAACTTTTAAGTTTAAGACGCAACGAGATTAAATTAAACTCGAAAGTTTTAAAGTGTTATGTTATTGTTGCTTGTGCGGCATCATTTAAGTTTGAAAATAGTTTTCTAATTGCTTGCAAGTATTGGCTCTTGGGAGTGTATAAACACATAAGTATATCGTAGTAGGAGTGTTGAGGGCGAATTACCCTTGGGTTGATAATAACCGAAAGACGATGTACGGAAAAAAAACATTATCGTTAAGAGAATATATAATACTAAGTGTGTGTGTATATATATTTTGACGAAAGACGGGCATGACCCATGTATATGTTTTAGTTGGCCGAGGTGGCTAAGAAGCCGTAATGTTTATATTGTAAAAATTAAGTTGTTTAATTTTATAACGTTTGTATAAGTGTTTTAAATCAATAGTTACAACTTGTTATATGTTTATAAAAGAGATTTTTGTATGACGAATTTATATGTCGTGACCAAGTAAATTGTATAACCCAACTTGTTATAAACTCGGTTGAGTTAATAAGGTGTAATTGTATAACATAATTATCAATTATATTGCGAGATTCGTGATCGAGTGGAGTGAGACGAGTCGAGAATCAAGTCGCGTATATTGAATCTAAAGTACTCGTCATAATGTCGGACCTCGACCCAGCGGACAAATGAAATCTGATAAGAGTTTGGGCTGTTGGGCCCAAGGATTCCTCATGATAAAACCGGTGTGGGCTGTGGCCCAGTGTGAAACAAGCAAGCACACTCTTAACTCAATGGGATTCGGCCCAGATTTACACAATCACAAATGTTACTCAAAAGAAGGATACGCAGACTTGCATTTTTTTTTCTCTTTGTGTTTCAGTATAGCAACACAGACCTGGAGTGGAACAACACAACCATTTTGACATAAGTTTGTGTTTTAGTTCCACAATGGCATCACAAATGTAGACTCGTGAGTTTTCAACCTTGATCCGGCACTGCTAAAAATACTTACCAACTCGACATCCATGTTTAGACCAAGTTTTTGCTTGCCGTTTCTCGACTCGACAAGGAACTTGACTCAATGCTTCTAACGTAAGTTTCCGAGGTGTAAAAAGACTCGCGATTTAGGTAAGACCCTCCACTCGACTTGCTCTATTTCGGCTTACACAAAACGACTCGAGTACAACAAGGCTACGACATCAAGAAAAGAACTTGCTACGCATAGTCTAAAAATCAAAACATGAGACAACCAAAATGTGAGCCGAGACCATTTATGTTTTTCCTTATATCGGCTTGTGCTAAAGTTTTGCTACCACACCAAGTTTTTACCGCAACTACCATATCAACAATACGTTTTGACATAAACTGAAAATCAAGGACTTAGGCTATTTCGAACACGCAACGCCACAAGACCAAAAACGAGAACGAATACGAGCCATAGTAATATTTTTGGGTTTCGACTTAATCCAAAACCGTACCACACAAGACTTTAACATAATACTATCACTAACATCGATTCTTATCGATTTGCCAATATCCAATTAGGGTCGATTCGTTGTTATATCAAAACAAACTTATCAATTTTTTTTTTGTCACGCAACCAAATTAAATTTTTCAACAATCATAATAAACAAAACCAACCAATACTAATAACATCAATGTGTCCACAGATTCGAATGAAAGAAAAGGAAATAAAACAAGAAAGATTAGTATCCTTACAACAAGGTGGATCGATTAACAGGAGATTAGAAGAAACTCGAACGAACCCAAATCCGACCCAAGCAAGCAAATCCCACCACAGTTATCCCTTTGATTTTTCGAGTGAAGTTTTTGGGATGTGAGTTTGCTTGTGGACCGATTACGGGAATAAAAAGAATTGAAACAAGGGAGGTTTGATTCCCCTTTCCTAAAGATCAGACGCTCCTTTGGACTCGGAAATCGGAGTGGCAGTCGTCCTTCTCTTGGACACAAGGAAAAGGGTAAAAGAAAACTTGGGCACCACCATTTGTTGTTTTCGATCTGGGAAAAGAGACAATGGAGGTAACGGTTTTGATCCTCAGGTTGAACAGGCAAAACAGATGGGGAGTGGGGGAGGGAGAGAGAGGCGTGACTGCTTTTATGAGGATAAGGGTGAGGTAAATTTGTTTTAACGTTTTATATATCTTTTTATTATTATTATTATTATTATTATAAATAAAAGTGAGGTATAAGTAAAATAAAAGGTAAATGTTTATTTTAGTAAAAGTAAGTGTTAAGTTTTTATTTAATACGTGTAAGTGTTAGATTAATGAATTTAGGTGTCAATCGTTGAGCTCTGGTGTAATTTGAGATTTCTGAGTCGCCGTGAGCACGAAGGATATAGTTCAGGTGTCGTTTTCATCAGTCTGACATAGAATAAAATCTATTGCTTCCGGAATGAAATTATAGAATTTAATTTTTACTAGTGTGTTGTCGGTACGCGTGTGGTGTCGTTTTTCGGGAAAACGAGATAACCTCTCATTTTTGTTATGTTTGTGTCTGTAACTGTCTGAGAGTGAAAATTTTACTCTTTCTAATAAAATCAATTAGCTTCGGTGAGTTATTGTACACTATAGCGTGCGGGTTTGTCTCTCGTAATCTTTATGTAAACACATAAATGTTTAATCTAGCAGTTAGGTAATAATAAATAGACATTCATTATTAAAATATCAGTGGAAAATTACCGTTTGTTACATCCTCCTCGCCTTAGAAGGAAAACCGTCCTCGGTTTTCACTTAGAGTTACCCGATGAATTTGATAAAAGGTGTGGGTATTTACGTTTGATCTCGTCCTCGCACTCCTACGTGTATTCGGGACCTCTTCGGAAATTCCAGCGAACTTTAACAATAGGAATGTGGCTTTGCTTAAGCCGTTTGACTTCTCAATCCATTATCTGGATAGGTTAAGGTGCGCGGACGATCTTCTCGTCGCATAAGGACACGGTACTTGGATATTCCACCCATACCATTTATGATATCGGAGCTTCCAGGTGAGACTGGAAGGAGGTTGATGTCGATTGAGTAGTTTAGAAGTTCTAAAGTACAATTTTGAAGAATGATGTTGGTTGCCACTAGAAATTAGTTGGTTGATGTAGGGGTGTACCCAGTATCTAGTGCAGAGTGTATGATTGTAGTCGTCGTAATGATTGACATCGATGCTTTCAAGGGAGAGTATGTCTCAGTCATACGCGGGGTTATGAGTTATCAGGTAACTATCTTATCCTTAGGTTGTTTGTCTGATGGTAAGATTCTTCGAAAAATGAAGTGAGGCGTTATGGGATTGGGTTTTGCACGAAATTCTAGGGTTGTAATCGTTGGTAACCTCGTTGATCGTGGTCGTGCTCTCCGGTAGATAGTCTAATGATAGCTAGTGGTGTAACTTATCCCTTTGTTTTAGAATAGGATGTGAGACAAGGCTGATTCTAAATGGTAAGGTTGTATTAGTACCCTATTGGTTACTATGGTTGCTAGTACGGGTACCATGACCTTGCACTACTTTTATATACTCATGCACGCGAGTTTTTGATTCTTTTTTTTTTTTTTTTTTGTTTTTTTTGAAAATAAGGACTTTGACCTTTGATAAAATTTTAGGCAACCAGTCCTAACATAGCATGGTCCTACCTGAATTATACATAGGTGATCAGGCTTTGTATAATTAAGGTTCGACGATGCAATGCTGGGTTTGGTTAAAAAGGAAAATTATTGGTTATTCTGTTTGTGAGGTGATAGCATAAAATGCTTTCCAAGGGGGTAAATAGTTCGCAGGGTGATCGTAGGACAGTTGGTAAGGCGTTTTGTAAAATAGTCTTTTAGGGTAATGATAAAAATAATTTATTATTTGCAAGGTATAGCAAATTTGTAGTTTATAAGAGTAAAAATAGTTCATAGTGTGAGAGCAAAACGGGCTGTAAGATAATCGCAACTTGTTTGTATATTAATAATGGCCCAATTTATCATTTTAATAGAGGGTAGCAAGGTAACAAACAGCTTATGATCTGTTAACAAATATACGTAAATGATAATAGAGTGATTTATTAGATGGTAGTAAAATAAGTAGTGCAATGGCAGCGAGTGATACGTCTAGTCGATATGAGATTGTAGATAGTTGTGAGTCAAACAAGCTTACAACTCAAGATAAACGTACACCAATTCATACAATACGACGAGGTTCACATAAAAGTGCTAACAAAGCCTTATAGGAATACATCTTAAGGGAGTCTAAATTTAGGTCTCGTTATACGGGGCAGTCGACCTTTTGACATCACGTTCAAGCTTGTTCTCCTCCTAATTCAATGTTTCCTGGTACTTCAGTTCCTTGCACTCATTCTTGTAGTGCCCTTTCTTTCCACACCCATAACAGGTCGCCTCGGCCTTCCAATTATTTTTTGGTGTTGTATGTGCTCTTGCAAGGGTTTAAGACCTACAGTCCTTGGCCATGTGTCCAATCTTCTGACAGTTGTGGCACTTTCCAGCACACTTCCCGTTGTGGTGGTAGTTACAACGGTTACATAAAGGTAACTTCCCTTCATAAACCTTCTTATCTCCCGACCCAGCAGTGTAGACCTTGGCGATCCCTTGTCGCTTGTTCTGGTTGTTGTTGTTGGTCAAAACTATTTCAGCCAAATCTTCAATCACTTGGTCCATCAGCTTGTTGGCTACCTCAATGGTTTCGTGGAGATCAACAGCCTTATAAGTGGGAACATTCCCCTTAATAAACGAGGGTAATCCGCCAATGTATCTCTCCAGTAGGCGGGCCTCAGTTTGGACCATGTCAGGACATAGTAAAGCAAGTTCCTGAAAACGTTGGTTATAAGCTGCCATGTTAGTACCTTGCACCTTAAGGTTCCAAAATTCCACCTCTAACTTCTTCACCTCATTTCAAGGACAGTATTTCTTAAGAACCATTTCCTTAAAATTCTCCCATGACATTGCGTACGCAGCGTCGTAACCAACTGATTTAGAGTAATTGTTCCACCAGGTTAAAGCTGCATCCTGGAATGTAAAAGATGCATACTTGATCTTATCTTCTTCCAAACAACCACTGATTCGAAATACTGTTTCTAACTTCTCAATCCAACGAACCAGAACAACTGCTCCTTCAGTACCACCAAACCCTCCAGTCATTATCTTTCTGAAGTCTTGATAAGTACAACCTCGAGCATTGCTGTTTGTGGGTCTAGAGTTTCCACCATCAGTTGTTGAATTGTTGGCTGCAGCTAGTGCTGCTGCCACCCTTTCTTCTACTTGCTGGTCGAGCATGGCTCGATTCATGGGTGGAGCTGCTGCAGTTGCCCTAGCTGGGCTTGGATTTGCTGTCTGTGCACGAGTAGCTCTAGGTACTTTCTTTGGAGGCATTTTACTGTATCAGAAAGATAATGATAATTGAGAGTTGCACAAGTGTATAACAATAAGTAGAGCGTACGAGTAAGATCAATCATAAGGAAAATGACACAATGGGATAATAAATCAATCTTGTTATAGATTTGATTCAATTGAGGTTCACAAAATTACAAGCCTGAATGCATAGAAAATAACACAAATTTTTGGAATACAAATAAGAATGCTACAAATCCCACTAACTGTCAGCTAATCAGTTTAGTGAGGTACATCTCAACTCTAAAAGAACTAAGGCTCATCTCTAGTCCTGTCTAGGTGGCGAAATCCGAATGCAAGCTCTCCTAGCTGTGCCTCCATCTTGACAAGACGAGTCCTTAACTCGGTGTTCTCCCTATGGTAAGCCTGGTTAGCCCTCATCAACTCTGAAACCTGTGCCTCTTGGATCAATGTCCTCCCATATATCATTTGATTTGCCTCTCGGGCTATGACTTGTGTCTGCTCCAGTCTACCCGCTCTATCACCCAAGTCGAGTAAATCTATGCTGTTAGAGTGAGTCCTAGCATATAGCCTAGTGAAATCATCATCATACTGCTCAAAGCGGGCTGGGTGAATCTCATCAAACAACTCGGAGTGGAGACCTAATATCTCGGTCTGTAGGTCTAACTGGGTTTGGATCTCTGTGATGACATCAGTCTCTGTACTCTCAGTAGGAGTACTCTCAGCCAATGTCTGCCCAAAAATTACTTGCTCAGTCTGCTCATCCCTCATCTCTGGAACCTCTGTTGAGTAAGAGTCATTGGCCCTTCTGAGCCTCTGGCGTGGAGGTGAGTGGGTAGGTGAATGTGGTGATGAGGTGGGTGGTGGTGATGTTGAGGTAGTAGAAGTACCCATGTAGGTATATAGGGACCTATAACTGGATGGGGATATAAGAAGAGTGTGAGCAGGGTTGTGGGTACCCTCTGTAGTGTGGGGTGATGGTCTAGTAGGTGGGCGTATGATTATGCGTGTAGTACGGCGAGGAACAGTAGGAGCAACTTGAGTGGCTGGTGTGGTATGAACATGTAGTAGAGATGGTGGCATAGGCTCTATGTTGTGGGGAGGCATAGTCTGTGACAAAAACGGTATAAGTGTGTAAGCATATCGAAAATACTCGTAGTGAATAGCGTAAGTTAAATATATATAAGTATACATATAAGTATTCGAGCAAAAATCAACGAATAGTAGCATGTAATTAAGGCAAGTAATCAGTAAATAAAGAACAAGTAAGGCAGACAGGCAAGTGGCGGTCATAGGGACTTGTTTTTATAAAAAGTGGTTATAGTTTAGGGTTTATATGTACCTAGTTCTCAATAACCTAGACTTTGATACCAATCTGTAACACCCCCAAATCTGGTATAGCGGAAGCATTCGGGTCATGGGGTGCTACTAAATTGAATATCACAACACAAGGAAATAAAGAACGGAATACATATTCCGTTTTAATACATTCATAAAAAGTTAAATAAGTTTACATTAAGGATTGGTTTAGAAAATCAAGCCCATAATTAAGTTGTCCCAGATAAAAACAAGTCAAAAATAAAATGCCACATTAAATCAGACTGGAGTCTATGACCCTTGTCCTGCCTTTGCCTTGCCATAAATATCCATCTTAAACACCTGAGAAAAACATGCTAAAAGTCATAAAAAAGCATGTGAGTTCATAGGTTTAATAGTAAGCAGTAAAATCATAGTTTTGGACCATGAGTTTGGTATATGAACAATGCAACCCATGCAATGTCATATAAAAATATTGTCTATTACGTTAGCACTAAGTTCATGCAACCGAAGCTATAACAGTGTGCATGCTCTAAAAGCATGTTAAAATATAAAGGCCCGGCAAGTGTTTATCCCAGACACTTGTGTTTCGACATGGTATACGTTCGTTTGCCTATCCGGTCAATCCGAACGGGGACGTTACTCCCAATAGATCAATTTATAACATTCGCGCTTCCCAGCAGGAATTGACGGTTCATGAGTTGGGCATAAAGGGACATAACAGGGCTTAGGCTAATCCTCGTAATAGCATAACAATAGTTTGGTCCATAAAAAGTTTTGCATGTTTCTCGCCCCAATTATAAAACGGTTTAAATAGAGTGGGGCTATAAACTCACCTTAGTAAATAGCAGTCTGATAGTGAAATTCAAGTAGTGGTAGTGAGTGGCACCGACACGCGACCTAGATTAGTAAAGCATAATTAGCTCATAGTTTAACTTTAAGTTTAAGACGCAACGAGATTAAATTAAACTCGAAAGTTTTAAAGTGTTATGTTATTGTTGCTAGTGCGGCATCAATTAAGTTTGAAAATAGTTTTCTAATTGCTTGCAAGTATTGGCTCTTGGGAGTGTATAAACACATAAGTATATTGTAGTAGGAGTGTTGAGGGCGAATTACCCTTGGGTTGATAATAACCGAAAGACGATGTACGGAAAATAAACATTATCGTTAAGAGAATATATAATACTAAGTGTGTGTATATATATATATTTTTTGATGAAAGACGGGCATGACCCGTGTATATGTTTTAGTTGGCCGAGGTGGCTAAGAAGCCGTAATGTTTATATTGTAAAAATTAAGTTGTTTAATTTTATAACGTTTGTATAAGTGTTTTAAATCAATAGTTACAACTTGTTATATGTTTATAAAAGAGATTTTTGTATGACGAATTTATATGTCGTGACCAAGTAAATTGTATAACCCAACTCGTTATAAACTCGGTTGAGTTAATAAGGTGTAATTTTATAACATAATTATCAATTATATTGCGAGATTCGTGATCGAGTGGAGTGAGACGAGTCGAGAATCAAGTCGCGTATATTGAATCTAAAGTACTCGCCATAATGTCGGACCTCGACCCAGCGGACAAATGAAATCTGATAAGAGTTTGGGCTGTTGGGCCCAAGGATTCCTCATGATAAAACCGGTGTGGGTTGTGGCCCAGTGTGAAACAAGCAAGCACACTCTTAACTCAATGGGCTTCGGCCCAGATTTACACAATCACAAATGTTACTCAAAAGAAGGATACGCAGACTTGCACTTTTTTTTTCTCTTTGTGTTTCAGTATAGCAACACAGACCTGGAGTGGAACAACACAACCATTTTGACATAAGTTTGTGTTTTAGTTCGACAATGGCATCACAAATGTAGACTCGTGAGTTTTCGACCTTGATCCGGCACTGCTAAAAATACTTACCAACTCGACATCCATGTTTAGACCAAGTTTTTGCTTGCCGTTTCTCGACTCGACAAGGAACTTGACTCAATGCTTTTAACGTAAGTTTCCGAGGTGTAAAAAGACTCGCGAGTTAGGTAAGACCCTCCACTCGACTCGCTCTATTTCGGCTTACACAAAACGACTCGAGTACAACAAGGCTACGACATCAAGAAAAGAACTTGCTACGCATAGTCTAAAAATCAAAACATGAGACAACCAAAATGTGAGCCGAGACCATTTAAGTTTTTCCTTATATCGGCTTGTGCTAAAGTTTTGCTACCACACCAAGTTTTTAACGCAACTACCATATCAACAATACGTTTTGACATAAACTGAAAATCAAGGACTTAGGCTATTTCGAACACGCAACGCCACAAGACCAAAAACGAGAACGAATACGAGCCATAGTAATATTTTTGGGTTTCGACTTAATCCAAAACCGTACCACACAAGACTTTAACATAATACTATCACTAACATCGATTCTTATCGATTTGCCAATATCCAATTAGGGTCGATTCGTTGTTATATCAAAACAAACTTATCAATTTTTTTTTTGTCACGCAACCAAATTAAATTTTTCAACAATCATAATAAACAAAACCAACCAATACTAATAACATCAATGTGTCCACAGATTCGAATGAAAGAAAAGGAAATAAAACAAGAAAGATTAGTATCCTTACAACAAGGTGGATCGATTAACAGGAGATTAGAAGAAACTCGAACGAACCCAAATCCCACCCAAGCAAGCAAATCCCACCACAGTTAACCCTTTGATTTTTCGAGTGAAGTTTTTATTATGTGAGTTTACTTGTGGACTGATTACGGGAATAAAAACAATTGAAACAAGGGAGGTTTGATTCCCCTTTCCTGAAGATCAGACGCTCCTATGGCCAAATAAGGAAACCATGGTCCTCGTCTTCGCCTCTCTTTGGCTTAATGCGCTGATTCTCGGACTCGGAAATCGGATGGGCAGTCGTCCTTCTCTTGGACAGAAGGAAAAGGGTAAAAGAAAACTTGGCCACCACCATTTGTTGTTTTCGATCTGGGAAAAGAGACAATGGAGGTGACGGTTTTGATCCTCAGGTTGAAGCAGGCGAAACAGATGGGGAGTGGAGGAGGGAGAGAGAGGCGTGACTGCTTTTATGAGGATAAGGGTGGGGTAAATTTGTTTTAACGTTTTATATATCTTTTTTTTATTATTATTCTTATAATTAAAAGTGACGTATAAGTAAAATAAAAGGTAAATGTTGATTTTAGTAAAAGTAAGTGTTAAGTTTTTATTTAATACGTGTAAGTGTGTCAATCGTTGAGCTCTGGTGTAATTTGAGATTTCCGAGTCGCCGTGAGCACGAAGGATATAGTTCAGGTGTCGTTTTCATCAGTCTGACATAGAATAAAATCTATTGACTCCAGAATGAAATTATAGAATTTAATTTTTACTAGTGTGTTGTCGGTACGTGTGTGGTGTCGTTTTTTGGGAAAACGAGATAACCACTCGTTTTTGTTATGTTTGTGTCTGTAACTGTCTGAGAGTGAAAATTTTACTCTTTCTGATAAAATCAATTAGCTTCGGTGAGTTATTGTACGCTATAGCGTGCGGGTTTGTCTCTCGTAATCTTTATGTAAACACATAAATGTTTAATCTAGCAGTTAGGTAATAATAAATAGACATTCATTATTAAAATATCAGTGAAAAATTACCGTTTGTCACATCCTCCTCGCCTTAGAAGGAAAACCGTCCTCGGTTTTCACTTAGAGTTACCCGATGAATTTGAGAAAAGGTGTGGGTATTTACGTTTGATCTCGTCCGCGCGCTCCTACGTGTATTCGGGACCTCTTCGGAAATTCCAGCGAACTTTAACAATAGGAATGCGGCTTTGCTTAAGCCGTTTGACTTCTCGATCCATTATCTGGATAGGTTAAGGTGCGCGGACGATCTTCTCGTCGCATAAGGACACGGTACTTGGATATTCCACCCATACCATTTATGATATCGGAGCTTCCAGGTGAGACTGGAAGGAGGTTGATGTCGATTGAGTAGTTTAGAAGTTCTAAAGTACAATTTTGAAGAATGATGTTGGTTGCCACTAGAAATTAGTTGGTTGATGTAGGTGTGTACCCAGTATCTAGTGCAGAGTGTATGATTGTAGTCGTCGTAACGATTGACATTGATGCTTTCAAGGGAGAGTATGTCTCAGTCATACGCGGGGTTATGAGTTATCAGGTAACTATCTTATCCTTAGGTTGTTTGTCTGACGGTAAGATTCTTCGAAAAATGAAGTGAGGCGTTATGGGATTGGGTTTTGCACGAAATTCTAGGGTTGTAATCGTTGGTAACCTCGTTGATCGTGGTCGTGCTCTCCGGTAGATAGTCTAATGATAGCTAGTGGTGTAACTTATCCCTTTGTTTTAGAATAGGATGTGAGACAAGGCTGATTCTAAATGGTAAGGTTGTATTGGTACCCTATTGGTTACTATGGTTGCTAGTACGGGTGCCATGACCTTGCACTACTTTTATATACTCATGCACGCGAGTTTTTGATTTTTTTTTTTTTTTTGAAAATAAGGACTTTGACCTTTGATAAAATTTTAGGCAACCAGTCCTAACATAGCATGGTCCTACCTGAATTATACATAGGTGATCAGGCTTTGTATAATTAAGGTTCGACGATGCAATGCTGGGTTTGGTTAAAAAGGAAAATTATTGGTTATTCTGTTTGTGAGGTGATAGCATAAAATGCTTTCCAAGGGGGTAAATAGTTCGCAGGGTGATCATAGGACAGTTGGTAAGGCGTTTTGTAAAATAGTCTTTTAGGGTAATGATAAAAATAATTTATTATTTGCAAGGTATAGCAAATTTGTAGTTTATAAGAGTAAAAATAGTTCATAGTGTGAGAGCAAAACGGGCTGTAAGATAATCGCAAACTTGTTTGTATATTAATAATGGCCCAATTTATCATTTTAATAGAGGGTAGCAAGGTAACAAACAGCTTATGATCTGTTAACAAATATACGTAAATGATAATAGAGTGATTTATTAGATGGTAGTAAAATAAGTAGTGCAATGGCGGCGAGTGATACGTCTAGTCGATATGAGATTGTAGATAGTTGTGAGTCAAATAAGCTTACAACTCAAGATAAACGTACACCAATTCATACAATACGACGAGGTTCACATAAAAGTGCTAACAAAGCCTTATAGGAATACATCTTAAGGGAGTCTAAATTTAGGTCTCGTTATACGGAGCAGTCGACCTTTTGACATCACGTTCAAGTCCTGTTCTCCTCCTGCTTCAATGTTTCCTGGTACTTTGGTTCCTTGCACTCATTCTTGTAGTGCCATTTCTTTCCACACCCATAACAGGTCACCTCGGCCTTCCAATTATTTTCTGGTGTTGTTTGTGCTCTTGCAAGGGTTTAAGACCTACAGTCCTTGGCCATGTGTCCAATCTTCTGACAGTTGTGGCACTTTCCAGCACACTTCCCGTTGTGGTGGTAGTTACAACGGTTACACAAATGTAACTTCCCTTCATAAACCTTCTTATCTCCCGACCTAGCAGTGTAGACCTTGGCGATCCCTTGTCGCTTGTTCTGGTTGTTGTTGTTGTTTCCGGCGTGATCATCCCATTTCCTTTTGTTGGTCAAAACTATTTCAGCCAAATCTTCAATCACTTGGTCCATCAGCTTGTTGGCTACCTCAATGGTTTCGTGGAGATCAACAGCCTTATAAGTGGGAACATTCCCCTTAATAGACGAGGGTAATCCGCTAATGTATCTCTCCAGTAGATGGGCCTCAGTTTGGACCATGTCAGGACATAGTAAAGCAAGTTCCTGAAAACGTTGGTTATAAGCTGCCATGTTAGTACCTTGCACCTTAAGGTTCCAAAATTCCACCACTAACTTCTTCACCTCATTTCGAGGACAGTATTTCTTAAGAACCATTTCCTTAAAATTCTCCCATGACATTGCGTATGCAGCATCGTAACCAGCTGATTTAGAGTAATTGTTCCACCAGGTTAAAGCTGCATCCTGGAATATAAAAGATGCATACTTGATCTTATCTTCTTCCAAACAACCACTGATTCGAAATACTGTTTCTAACTTCTCAATCCAACGAACCAGAACAACTGCTCCTTCAGTACCACCAAACCCTCCAGTCATTATCTTTCTGAAGTCTTGATAAGTACAACCTCGAGCATTGCTGTTTGTGGGTCTAGAGTTTCCACCATCAGTTGTTGAATTGTTAGAAGCAGCTAGTACTGCTGCCACCTTTTCTTCTACTTGCTGGTCGAGAATGGCTCGATTCATGGGTGGAGCTGCTACAGTTGCCCTAGCTGGGCTTGGATTTGCTGTCTATGCACGAGTAGCTCTAGGTACTTTCTTTGGAGGCATTTTACTGTATCAGAAAGATAATGATAATTGAGAATTGCACAAGTGTATAACAATAAGTAGAGCGTACGAGTAAGATCAATCATAAGGAAAATGACACAATGGGATAATAACTCAAGCTTGTTATAGATTTGATTCAATTGAGGTTCACAAAATTACAAGCCTGAGTGCATAGAAAATAACACAAATTTTTGGAATACAAATAGGAAAGCTACAAATCCCACTAATTGTCAGCTAATCAGTTTACTGAGGTACATCTCAACTCTAAAAGAACTAAGGCTCATCTCTAGTCCTGTCTAGGTGGCGAAATCTGAATGCAAGCTCTCCTAGCTGTGCCTCCATCTCGACAAGACGAGTCCTTAACTCGGTGTTCTCCCTATGGTAAGCCTGGTTAGCCCTCATCAACTCTGCAACCTGTGCCTCCAGGATCAATGTCCTTCCATGTATCATCTGAGTTGCCTCTTGGGCTATGACTTGTGTCTGCTCCAGTCTACCCGCTCTGTCACCCAAGTCAAGTAAATCTATGCTGTTAGAGTGAGTCCTAGCATATAGCCTAGTGAAATCATCATCATACTGCTCAAAGCGGGCTGGGTGAATCTCATCAAACAACTCGGAGTGGAGACCTAATATCTAGGTCTGCAGGTCTAACTGGGTCTGGATCTCTGTGATGAAATCAGTCTCTGTACTCTCAGTAGGAGTACTATTAACCAATGTCTGCCCAACAATTACCTGCTCAGTCTGCTCATCCCTCCTCTCTGGAACCTCTGTTGAGTAAGAGTCATTTACCCTTCTGAGCCTCTGGCGTGGAGGTGAGTGGGTAGGTGAATGTGGTGATGAGGTGGGTGGTGGTGATGCTGAGGTAGTAGAAGTACCCATGTAGGTATATAGGGACCTATAACTGGATGGGGATATCAGAAGAGTGTGAGCAGGGCTGTGGTTACCCTCTGTAGTGTGGGGTGATGGTCTAGTAGGTGGGCGTATGATTATGCGTGTAGTACGGCGAGGAACAGTAGGAGCAACTTGAGTGGCTGGTGTGGTATGAACATGTAGTGGAGATGGTGGCGTAGGCTCTATGTTGTGGGGAGGCATAATCTGTGACAAAAACGGTATATGTGTGTAAGCATGTCGAAAATACTCGTAGTGAATAGCGTAAGTTAAATATATATAAGTATACATATAAGTAGTCGAGCAAAAATCAATTAATAGTAGCATGTAATTAAGGCAAGTAATCACTAAATAAAGAACAAGTAAGGCAGGCAGGCAAGTGGCGGTCATAGGGACTTGTTTTTATAAAAAGTGGTTATAGTTTAGGGTTTATATGTACCTAGTTCTCTATAACCTAGGCTCTGATACCAATCAGTAACACCCCCAAATCTGGTATAGCGGAAGCATTCGGGTCATTGGGTGCTACTAAATTGAATATCACAACACAAGGAAATAAAGAACGGAATATATATTCCGTTTTAATACACTCATAAAAAGTTAAATAAGTTTACATTAAGGTTTGGTTTAGAAAATCAAACCCATAATTAAGTTGTCCCAGATAAAAAAAAGTCAAAAATAAAATGCCACATTAAATCAGACTGGAGTCTATGACCCTTGTCCTGCCTTTGCCTTGCCATAAATATCCATCTTAAACACCTGAGAAAAACATGCTAAAATTCAGCAAAAAGCTGGTGAGTTCATAGGTTTAATAGTAAGCAGTAAAATCATAGTTTTGGACCATTAGTTTGGTATATGAACAATGCAACCCATGCAATGTCATATAAAAATATTGTCTATTACGTTAGCACTAAGTTCATGCAACCGAAGCTATAACAGTGTGCATGCTCTAGAAGCATGTTAAAATATAAAGGCCCGACAAGTGTTTATCCCAGACACTTGTGTTTCGACATGGTATACGTTTGTTTGCCTATCCGGTCAATCCGAACGGGGACGTTACTCCCAATAGATCTATTTATAACATTCGCGCTTCCCAGCAGGAATTGACGGTTCATGAGTTGGGCATAAAGGGACATAACAGGGCTTAGGCTAATCCACGTAATAGCATAACAATAGTTTGGTCCATAAAAAGTTTGCATGTTTCTTACCCCAATTATAAAATGGTTTAAATAGAGTGGGGCTATAAACTCACCTTAGTAAATAGCAGTCTGATAGTGAAATTCAAGTAGTGGTAGTGAGTGGCACCGACACGCGACCTAGATTAGTAAAGCATAATTAGCTCATAGTTTAACTTTAAGTTTAAGACGCAACGAGATTAAATTAAACTCGAAAGTTTTAAAGTGTTATGTTATTGTTGCTTGTGCGGCATCATTTAAGTTTGAAAATAGTTTTCTAATTGCTTGCAAGTATTGGCTCTTGGGAGTGTATAAACACATAAGTATATCGTAGTAGGAGTGTTGAGGGCGAATTACCCTTGGGTTGATAATAACCGAAAGACGATGTACGGAAAATAAACATTATCGTTAAGATAATATATAATACTAAGTGTGTGTATATATATATATTTTGACGAAAGACGGGCATGACCCGTGTATATGTTTTAGTTGGCCGAGGTGGCTAAGAAGCCGTAATGTTTATATTGTAAAAATTAAGTTGTTTAATTTTATAACGTTTGTATAAGTGTTTTAAATCAATAGTTACAACTTGTTATATGTTTATAAAAGAGATTTTTGTATGACGAATTTATATGTCGTGACCAAGTAAATTGTATAACCTAACTCGTTATAAACTCGGTTGAGTTAATAAGGTGTAATTTTATAACATAATTATCAATTATATTGCGAGATTCGTGATCGAGTGGAGTGAGACGAGTCGAGAATCAAGTCGCGTATATTGAATCTAAAGTACTCGCCATAATGTCGGACCTCGACCCAGCGGACAAATGAAATCTGATAAGAGTTTGGGCTGTTAGGCCCAAGGATTCCTCATGATAAAACCGGTGTGGGCTGTGGCCCAGTGTGAAACAAGCAAGCACACTATTAACTCAATGGCTTCGGCCCAGATTTACACAATCACAAATGTTACTCAAAAGAAGGATATGCAGACTTGCACCTTTTTTTTTCTCTTTGTGTTTCAGTATAGCAACACAGACCTGGAGTGGAACAACACAACCATTTTGACATAAGTTTGTGTTTTAGTTCGACAATGGCATCACAAATGTAGACTCGTGAGTTTTCCACCTTGATCCGGCACTGCTAAAAATACTTACCAACTCGACATCCATGTTTAGACCAAGTTTTTGCTTGCCGTTTCTCGACTCGACAAGGAACTTGACTCAATGCTTTTAACGTAAGTTTCCGAGGTTGATGCGTGGTTTTGCGACCTTACAACAGGTTTTACCTCTCGAGGGATCTCAAGAGGCTTGCAATCCCCACCAGGCAGTGTACTTGACCGATGTAGTATAGTGTAGTGGCAAGTACCAGGGGATTGATCGTTCTCTAGGGGAATAGTGTCGTTAGGATTGAAAAAACTACTCTAATAGGTCTAAGGGTGAGGGAAGATTCTTTTTGTATTTTTATAATTTTTTATGAAAGCAAGTAAAATCTCGGGTTTGAAGGAGTGTGCGGAATTAGTTGCTAGCCAACTAACCCAAATAACTACAATTGCAAATAAAATAAAATAACTGAAAATGAAAAGGTGGTGAAACTTATATGGAGAGAAATGTGTTTACTTAGATTTCCTTACCCCCTAACTATCTTTTACCGGTTGATTAGTGTGTATTAATTGCGTGGATGACGGGTGTATTCCTTAATACCAATCATGGGGTGGCGTACGTACTTCCCCAACTCTACAAGCTCCTACTTCACTCCTATGTCGAGCCGGCTAAGAAGCTCCTAACATGGGATCACTAGAATTCGCTCATGCATTAAATACAACCATAAAAACCTTAGTACGCATTGGTTCATGTTTCTTAAGACGTTCAAGCAAGTTACCGTATAGGAGGTTAGCCAGTTTTCTTAAGCCTAACATCGATAAACAATCATCCAATACAATTAATAACACACCAACAACCAATAATCAATAGTTAGGTTTCATTAGATCTAAGCAAACACAAGATAAATCTAGCCTAACATGTTAATTAAAAGACAAGAACAAGATATAATCAAACAACACATAGATATATTGAATGATTAATTGATTACTTATCTGCAATTGAACATGGGAGATCCAAGGGTATAAAACCCTTAAAAACGGCAGAAAATTCGTCTTAGGGTTTCTCCTCACAAAGTTGCACACTAATGACTAAAAATTGCAAAACTATATATAGAATTTAGGGGCTGACGGCGTCACGTTGTAGGAGGTGACGCCGTCACCTCGCCGCGGCTAGGGTTCCCGGATGGTCTTCCTGACGCTGTCCCTCTTTAATCCTCCAAAATCCACTCTGGCGCGTCAAGGGTTGACGCCGTCACAATTGTGCTTGACGCCGTCTCTCTTTAACTTAGACTGTGACGGCCTTGATCACCTTAAAGGGTGGCGCCGTCAGACTTCCATTGTAAAACTTTCTGGCGCGTCACGTGTATTTGTCATATCCACCTCTTTTGCTAAGCCATGAGGCCGTCAAGAGCAATTCTTGACGCCGTCACGTGTACTTTTCCAGCAGCTTTGGAGACTTTTTTGTTTTCTTCGCTTTTATGCTCCAAAAACGTCCAAAATGCTTCCTTTTCCATATTTCTTCTCCAAAGTACCTAAAATGACAAAAGGAACGATTTAGGGCAATATTTGATCAAATAAATACGATTTAGGGCTTAAATGACCCCCTAAAAGCGGTACACTTTTTGCTTCATCAGAGGTGTATAAAGACTCGCGAGTTAGGTAAGACCCTCCACTCGACTCGCTCTATTTCGGCTTACACAAAACGACTCGAGTACAACAAGGCTACGACAACAAGAAAAGAACTTGCTACGCATAGTCTAAAAATCAAAACATGAGACAACTAAAATGTGAGCTGAGACCATTTAAGTTTTTCCTTATATCAGCTTGTGCTAAAGTTTTGCTACCACACCAAGTTTTTAACGCAACTACCATATCAACAATACGTTTTGATATAAACTGAAAATCAAGGACTTAGGCTATTTCGAACACGCAACGCCACAAGACCAAAAACGAGAACGAATACGAGCCATAGTAATATTTTTGGGTTTCGACTTAATCCAAAACCGTACCACACAAGACTTTAACATAATACTATCACTAACATCGATTCTTATCGATTTGCCAATATCCAATTAGGGTCGATTCGTTGTTATATCAAAACAAACTTATCAATTTTTTTTTGTCACGCAACCAAATTAAATTTTTCAACAATCATAATAAACAAAACCAACCAATACTAATAACATCAAGGTGTCTACAGATTCGAATGAAAGAAAAGGAAATAAAACAAGAAAGATTAGTATCCTTACAACAAGGTGGATCGATTAACATGAGATTAGAAGAAACTCGAACGAACCCAAATCCGACCCAAGCACGCAAATCCCACCACAGTTAACCCTTTGATTTTTCGAGTGAAGTTTTTGGGATATGAGTTTGCTTGTGGACCGATTACGGGAATAAAAAGAATTGAAGATCAGACGCTCCTATGGCCAAATAAGGAAACCATGGTCCTCGTCTTCGTCCTCTCTTTGGCTTAATGTGCTGATTCTCGAACTCGGAAATCGGAGTGGCAGTCGTCCTTCTCTTGGACACAAGGAAAAGGGTAAAAGAAAACTTGGCCACCACCATTTGTTGTTTTCGATCTGGGAAAAGAGACAATGGAGGTGACGGTTTTGATCCTCAGGTTGAAGCAGGCAAAACAGATGGGGAGTGGGGGAGGGAGAGAGAGGCGTGACTGCTTTTATGAGGATAAGGGTGGGGTAAATTTGTTTTAACGTTTTTTATATCTTTTTTTTTTATTATTATTATAAGTAAAAGTGAGGTATAAGTAAAATAAAAGGTAAATGTTGATTTTAGTAAAAGTAAGTGTTAGGTTTTTATTTAATACGTGTAAGTGTTAGATTAATGAATTTAGGTGTCAATCGTTGAGCTCTGGTGTAATTTGAGATTTTCGAGTCGCCGTGAGCACGAAGGATATAGTTCAGGTGTCGTTTTCATCAGTCTGATATAGAATAAAATCTATTGACTCCGGAATGAAATTATAGAATTTAATTTTTACTAGTGTGTTGTCGGTACGCGTGTGGTGTCGTTTTTCGGGAAAACGAGATAACCTTTCGTTTTTGTTATGTTTGTATTTGTAACTGTCTGAGAGTGAAAATTTTACTCTTTCTGATAAAATCAATTAGCTTCGGTGAGTTATTGTACGCTATAGCGTGCGGGTTTGTCTCTCGTAATCTTTATGTAAACACATAAATGTTTAATCTAGCAGTTAGGTAATAATAAATAGACATTCATTATTAAAATATCTGTGGAAAATTTCCGTTTGTCACATAAGCATTCAAAACCATTAAGACTTAACATTTATTTCAAGCACAGCAAATAATTCATATTCCTCTTCACTTCATCTTCCGGGCAATAATTGACGATTATGGCTTGAATATTTACTGATTTGTGAATTTATTTGCTAAAATACTACTTCGGTATATATTTTTTGGGATTAATTTTCAAGCTTAAGCATGTTGCACCATACAATTTTTTATGCACATTTACTCTTCCACATTAAATGTAGGAAAAGTGAATCTTTAAGTATATTAGATATAAAGTAAGACGTTAACTTATTATGTCTTCTTTATTAAGACATATACAAGAAGTCATTGAGTTGATCAATGATTTATAACGTATAGTGGGATTATAACAGTCTATGTCTTCTTGATTGAGATATGAACGATAAGTGACTTAGTTAAAATGTACTTGTGTTATAAAGCATGCAATTTGATTGAAAATCTATTTCACCATTAAGTTGAATTAGTTGGTAAATAGGTAAGCCAAAAGGAGTATAAGTTTATCTTACATATTGTTAGATTGTATCACTATATTAGTTTTAATGAAATACCACAAGTTTGTGGTGTGTTCAGTTAGGAGAACCAAACTCTATTAGTATTGTTTGATTAAAGATAACTATAACTTCCTTTCTTCCAAAAGTTATCAAGGTTAGAAAATTGAGTATGGGTTGTATATACTCAATAAGACTCCAACCTAGAAGATTAATAAGACACTATTTATTATGGAATGTGATGAACCACATTAAGTCTTAAAATTGAAGTTCTGAATTTGTTAAACTACTTATGAGCAAGTTATTAACAAACTTAATGTAAGGAACTATCAATATGTATTTATAATGTCCCAAAAGAGAACAATTTTGTGTTGCTCTACTTGCTAAGTATTTATAGATAGTCTATAAATTGCAAAAGGCAAGTGGGAGGTTTTATCTTGAAAAGATAAAATTACAAGATACATAATCTTCTAAAAATACACTAGTAAATGTCATGATGAGGATTAAACATGTTAATGTTAAATCTCAAGATGATGGAATTCTTATTCATAGATCCGCAAGGATATCTCAAATATTTAAATAATATGTTGAGGATTATGAGTTACAGGATTATGGTAAACCTGTAGATCATTAAGATGAATTGCAAATATTGAATTTGGAAAATTACTCATACTATGAATGTTTAGATGCAGTCCATAAAGATAACTAGTTTTAGAAACTTAGTTAATCTTGAACTTTATAGTTAGACTATAGAATGAAGATGAATTTCTACAAAGGGAATGAAAATCCTAGATATTTAAATTTTTGAGTAGAAATCATATGGACAATTTTGTATACATAATTAATGAATGTCTTATGAAAAGATTATCAATCACACTTAAGCAATTAACTGTGATTGAATATTCCTTCTAAGCACATTAAATGTATAAAGATTATGATTGTCATTCTTAGTTTCATTAACATGAAATTGACAATAGAATATCAGACCTCTTTCTTGAAAAATTACTTGTGCGAGGACGATAAGTAATTAAAAAGTGTATTTGAATTCAAAATAATCTTTGAAAGTATACAAAGTGCAATAATTCATGAATGGATTAATACATGCATCTAGGAGATATACTTATATTTAATTATTAAATTCAGTTTAGATTTATAATTAAAATAAGACAATTTCTTAGTATTCCTCAAAGCTAGTGGGAGTGTTATATTTATTTTCTTATTTCATATATGTTGTATAACATATAGGAAGTAACATTCCATAAACGTTAAATGTTAAGTCTTAGTTTGGAATGAAACTTCACTTGAAGATTTAGAAAATAAACATACAACCTTGGAATATATGTTTATTGTTATAAACATAAGCGGTAAAATAATTGATTCTAATATAATATGATATACTATTAGAAAGTGTTGGGAATTTTGGAAGTTCCTACTGATGAAGTTCTTCTGACAGGATTTTGCTGAGGCTATAGATGGTTTCTGCTGACATAGTGTTTCTGCTGAAGACTTATTTCTACGGATATAGTGAATCCGTATCTTTAGTATTTGTTTGTTAGGATATGCATGAGCTATTTTAGGTAGTGATATGCATTGATATTTTTATTTATTACTGTACTAGTGTTCCTTGTGTATAAAAGGAACACATAGGTCATTTGTATTAGACACGCCTCTTGAGAGAAAAACAACTCCAGGAAAACATTTTAGAGAAAAATAATAGAGATCCATAGAGGATCATTGTTCTTGTTATTAGAAAAACCTTGTTAAGAAACTTTGATTGTGTTCTTGTTCTTATTCCGCTGTGCAACAATCATTGTCTCTATAATCCTAGAAGAGTTAGATCTTGGATTCTACAATTGGTATCAGAGCCTCGTGCTCTCGAGATCTAGGGATTCAACAAGGTTTTTATCTGTGAATGAGGAGCAGATACGGCGAATACTTAAGGTAATCGTTAATTTTTTTTTATCGATCTATTAAATATTGATTGGCGACGTGGCTTGTATCTGATCGTATCTTAAAGTTCTATCATCCTCGTACTCAAAATTAATTGATTACTGCAAGTGGGCTCACGTGGCATGAATTGGTTTTGGTCAACGAATGCGATTTGAATTAATTTTGTATTCGTAATAATTGGTCGAATCTAGCAATTGAAATTGTTGGGGCTGCATTGAATTTGGGGCTTGTCGTTTTTCTTTGTAAAGTGGTGTCGAGATAATAAATATCATAGCTGGTATATGATGTTTGACTTTGGCGTATAGCTGCTATTGGTGATTCACGAAGTACAATAAAATATTATTGGTTTGGGATTTTACTTGATTTGTCGCTTACTGTTACTACAATTCTAGTATTGGTGATCGAATATTAAAAGGGTTGTCATAGAGTCAATAAGTTGCTATCTGGTTCACGTGAAGTCATCAATATTGCTGTCATTGATTCGTACTGATTGGGGTATCAAGTGTTGTCAAAACTGAATTCGTGTTGCTACTGATTGCTTTGGTGATTTCACTTGTTTCTGCTACTCGTTTGTAAAATGGCAGAATTTGATAATGAAAGTGATGATGCAATGTTTCCTTATTTGATGGATGATGATTACGAGGTCTGGGCTAAGAAGATGGAACACTGGCTCACGAATAATGATATGAATACCTGGAAGCTGATTCAAAATGGAAACAGCTTGAAAAGGATTGGAACAGATAGAGATGGAAATTACTTTATTCGCCCTCCAACAACTGCTGATGAAACACTAGCTGTCCACAGAGAGTCAAAGGCAAGAACCACCTTGCTTAAATCTATTCCTGCTGATCTTGTAGCAGATTTCCATTATATGGATGATGCAAGTAAGATATGGAATGCCATCAAAGCAAGGTATGGTGGAAAGCCTGAATCCAAGAAGATGAGAAAGGAAGCTTGCACTATATCCAAGATTGAAGAATTTGCACTGATGGGACTCACTTCTCAGGTACATAATTGTGTCTTTGGTTGTAGTGAAAAATATAATGAACTTAAGGAAGCTTATGATGAATTGAAACCTAAATATAATGAATGTTATGTAGAAGTTGAGGCTTACAAACAGGCTTTAAAAACTTTGGAAAAACAAAAAATTTGGTTTCAAAAGAATTAGCTTGCTTATGATGAAAAGATAAGGGTGTTAGAAAGTGATTTAAAATGTGCTAGAATTGATTTAAAACGTACTGAGAAAGAAAAAGCTGAGGTAGTGTTAGAAAAACAGGAAGTGCAGACTAAACTAGACAATAGCTTGGCTAGGTTTGATAAATGGAAAGAGTCATCTAAAAATCTAAACAGGTTAGTTAATAGTTCTATGTCTGTAAAAACTAAACTTGGTTTAGGGTTTGGTGACTACATAGGGAAAGATCAATTATATGACCCTAATGAGTATAGTGTGTTTGACCCTGAACCTGTAGACTATCAAGTCCCTATTAAGTTTGTCAAAGAAGGAGAATTGCATGTTGTCCCTGGACCTATTAGAGGTGAGTTTATGCCTAGCTCTCCTCAAAAAGACTTTGATGGATCACACCATCTATATGGCAAAAAGTCAAGTGACTTGCCAGACCCTGATTGTAAGTCTACTGACTATGCCTCATGTGATTCAAATGACAAGTCTTCCAAGGTCAATGTCTCTGCCCTCAGTGTTTTTAATGTTAAAAGCTCAGAGTCCATCTCAACTGAGTCTACCTCCTTTACTTCTACTTCTAGTGTTTCCACATCCAAGAGTAAAGTTGAGATTGAATCCAAAGTTAGGGCACCCAAACAAGAACCCATTGTTGTTCAAGATTTACCTAGTTTCACTTGTAATAAATCTGATAAGAATACATACAATTCTAGGACTTCTTGTAATAAGAATGGTTGTTTTAATAAAAAGGCTGGTCATGTTAAGAAGAAAACTTGTTTTGTGTGTGGTAGTAAGTCTCATCTCATTAAAGATTGTGATTTTCATGAGAAGAGAATGGGTGTGTGTGCTTACCAAAAGAGATCTAGACCAATGTGGACCAATGTTAATGATATTCCCCCATATGTTCCACAAGCAACACATAAAACTAGCAAACCCAATTGGAAAAGACATGTTGCTAGACCATTCTACATACCTACTAGCACTTACTTTCAGAATGGTTTTTGGCCTGGTTATTATGACCCAAGGTATATGGGGGGAACAAGATGGGATACTGGTGTTAAGCCCTCAACAGGTTGTTCTTGGACAAATAAAAGGAAAGGTTCATTCTGGGTACCCAAGAACAATAGTCCTTGTCAGGTGCATTGATTGAGGGGAGACATAAGCCTAAGGGGAGGCTTATTGTTGTATATTTTGTGCTAACTAACATTTTTTTAGTTTGCTTTGTGTTCTCTACCAAAATGTTGCTGCTTATGAATTCATTTGTAGTGGGGCTTGTACGGATGATCAATGGTTAATTGTCTGTCATCACTTTATTTTATTCACTTGTGGGAAAAATTTCATAAACACCCCACAAGTACAATGGTGCCAACCCCTATTGTCCCTATCAAGTTTTTTTTTCTTCAAATACCCTTGAGGCAGAGGTCGCCCAAAAATATTGGGCGGGTATTATAATAATGTGACATGTGTCCCTAGTGTTGTCCCCACCAGGTACAAGTTATCACATGCATTTCTTGGGCGACTAGGCCCACAAAACTTGGGCGACTTTATTATTTTGTCTTTTTGTTTAAAAAGTATGGTCTTTTTTTATTATTTTGTAGTACATATATCTTGGGCGAATGGGTCCCAGTATTCTTTATTCTTGGGCGACTTGTTAATTATTTAATAAAAATTAATTGTGTAATCATCCATAACCACCACCACCCTCTCCCACCACCACCACCACCACTCATATCATAGTAGCACTGTGTGATCATCCATGGTTGACAGCCTCGGCTACATAAACATTTATCCAAAACCTTAAGCACAGAAGAAAGGATCGGCAATTCAAAATGATTAGACACGAACCAAATTAGAAGTGGATGAATAAAAGATAAATATTGCCATAGGTCACAGACTATAAATTTGGATAAATGAAGCTGCAATAGATGTTGTATAAATGAATATGACGTGTAACTTAGTTCGTTGTAGCTGTGGTTATAACTGTCAGCAGTGTCAAGATTAATAGCCCCCCCACCCTCACAAGTTAATAAAGAAAGTTCAATCACAATATCAGCAGAGAATAGCACCATCAGTGATCACTTGATGTTATTCAGCTTTCGTTAGTAATCAGCCGATCACTATGTAGCATCCGTTAAACAGTACCCATTTGGGCATTTGGCCATTTTTTGTAAAGATAATACAATGATCAATTATGATGATGGAAAAGCACCTGTATGACAAATTGACAATTGACATCATCAAACCCACAATCGTTCATCTGTGGTACTGTTATGCGTCTCTTAGAGAGGGTGGTGGTGGTTATGGATGATGACACAATTAATTTTTATTAAATAATTAACAAGTCGCCCAAGAATAAAGAATAGTGGGACCCATTCGCCCAAGATATATGTACTACAAAATAATAAAAAAAGACCATACTTTTTAAACAAAAGACAAAATAATAAAGTCGCCCAAGTTTTGTGGGCCTAGTCGCCCAAGAAATGCATGTGATAACTTGTACCTGGTGGGGACAACACTAGGGACACATGTCACATTATTATAATACCCGCCCAAAATTTTTGGGCGACCTCCGCTTCAAGGGTATTTAAAGAAAAAAAATCTTGGTGGGGACAATAAAGGTGGGAACATTGTACTTTAAGACCAAATAAAGAATTTTCTGTCATCACCTTATTTTATTCACTTGTGAGGATGATTGCTTTAATTGTGTGGGGCTGAAATGTTAGTAGCTACTGATATGTTAATTGTGAGGGGCTACTTGATTGGTTTGTCATTATTCGCAAGTGGAGCAGCCATTTATCTGTTTTGAGGTAGTGGTGATTAATTTTGATTGGTCGAAGTTTAGTACAAGGCATAGGTTTCTGTTCGAGTCACTTGTGATCATGGAATAAAAATTGGTCAATGGCATTAATTGGATTGGGGACATATGGTCTGATGATATGTTCAAGAGTATCGCCTTGTGCTAGTGATAGTAATTTAAGGGGTGGGTTATAAGTACCGTGGCTATTTTTTTAAACAAACCGGGTCTAGGACCTAGGCTATTTTTTTTATTTTTTATTATTTTTTTTTTTTATTTTTTTTTATTTTTATAATTTTGTTTATATCAAAAAGCTATAAACCTGAAAGTGCGGAACAGAAAATATAAAGTTTAATATGTCAAACGCTTAAAACTGTCAAAAATACGGAACAGAAACTGACAAAAACTGTGCTATGCAGAAAAAAAAAGGGGGACAAAAAATGGGGGACAAGGTCTGCCACCCTTGTCCCCCGGTACCGTTAGTATGCCCCTAATTTAATTTGTCACCTGATTCAATTGTGAGGCTGCGTAGGATTTTTTTATTTGGTACATGTGAATTCATTATTTGTCGTATGGTGCTTGGTCAATATTGTGGGGCTTAGTCATCATATGGTCATTGATTTGTGAAACTGATGCTCAAGTGATCATTTTATTTCACAAATTCGTGAGTGGGGCCATGATTATTATTATTCACTCGTCTGTTGCTACTATTGGTTCACTTTAATTCGGTGTTGAAGTAAATTAATTGGTGGAGCATTTGAGTGGTGCGGAAATATGATCAGATATTGGTCTGGTGTTGCTGTTAAGTTTGCTCACATGGATTCTGCTGCTAAGCTTGAACTGATTCTGCTGGTAGTACTTCTGTTTCTGCTGACAGTGTTCTCGTTCCTGCTGATCGCTCTTCCATGTCTGCTGATAATACCATTTCTGCTGATGGATTCAGATTCTGCTGCTCGTGTTAAAAAAAAAATATCATTTTCATTTTCTTTCTTTACTTTCTTTTTGATTCGTTATTAAAAAAAAAAAAAAAAAATTATTTATCATTTTCATTTTCTTTCTTTACTTTCTTTTTGATTCGTTATTAAAAAAAATAATAATAAAAAAAAAAATAAAAAAAAAAATTATTTATCGTTTTCATTTTCTTTCTTTACTTTCTTTTGATTTGTTATTATTAAAAAAAAAAAAAAAAAATCGCACTTGTATACTAACTTTTGTGCAGGTACAGTGTTGGTGTTTACACCTACACCATAAATGGTAATCAACTCACCATGTCTCATAGACAAGAAAGAGTTGACTCACCATGAGGGTACGGCTCTGGTGTGATAATCAAATCCGTTGATAGCTGTAATAGCTTGCTCAAAGCTATAGGGTATTTCAACTCACCCATGGTTTATTCCTGAGAGTTGAAATGGTTCTCAATTCACCATGGATGTAACCCTTTATGGGATCCAAAGAATTGGCTAGTCCACAAAAGTATGGTTTGTGGTAAAGACATTTGGTATCCATATTTGGTATTCAATTCACCAAGGTTCAGTTGAAACCAAAGGATTGGCTAGTCCTGAGCAAACGGCTACAGGTAAAGACATCTCAAATCCGTTTATAGCTGATGATTTGCTAAAAATCATATGGTTATCAGTGTACCATAGTTTTCGAACTTAAACATTTGGCTACTCCAGTAGTGATGGCTATTGATAAAGAGACATCAAATCCATTGTTTTCAATGATTCACCTCTCACAGGTGTTAACACACCTGGATGTGATGAGAATAGTATGAAACTAATATGTTTTGATGTACAATATGTCATTTGTTGCTGCAAAGACCTGAAGTTTAAAGTTTTGCCATTCATAGAGATGTGGTTCTTTTGATTCTTTGCTGATGATGTTCGAATTCAATCCTCTTATTCTGAAGTGTTAATGATCTATCAAGAATCTTGAACTTAACGTAGTCAAATTCAAGATTAGGGGAGGATTGTTGGGAATTTTGGAAGTTCCTACTGATGAAGTTCTTCTGACAGGATTCTGCTGAGGCTATAGATGGTTTCTGCTGACATAGTGTTTCTGCTGAAGACTTATTTCTACGGATATAGTGAATCCGTATCTTTAGTATTTGTTTGTTAGGATATGCATGAGCTATTTTAGGTAGTGATATGCATTGATATTTTTATTTATTACTGTACTAGTGTTCCTTGTGTATAAAAGGAACACATAGGTCATTTGTATTAGACACGCCTCTTGAGAGAAAAACAACTCCAGGAAAACATTTTAGAGAAAAATAATAGAGATCCATAGAGGATCATTGTTCTTGTTATTAGAAAAACCTTGTTAAGAAACTTTGATTGTGTTCTTGTTCTTATTCCGCTGTGCAACAATCATTGTCTCTATAATCCTAGAAGAGTTAGATCTTGGATTCTACAGAAAGTCTAAATAGAAACATATATTTGAAAAGATATAACATGAATAAAACCTAAGTTTGACACAAGGATTTTTCATGTACATCATGTTATTTGTTGTATCACGCTTGGATGAAAGATGATTTGACAACATTAATATCTAATTGACAGTTATTCGATAACTAATTGTAATGGATATAGTTGGATATAGAATTACATCTTCAGCCTGGAATAGCTCCTAAATTCTAAGTATGAACCATATGGCAAATTGTTGCGCAATTGTTATAGCCGACAAATCTTGAAATATTGGAAGACATCAAACATTACACAATGGATATTAAAGTTTACGGAATTTTAAAAGAGCATATTGTTGTTGGCATACAATGATGCTATTGAAATTGAGATGACACTCAATACTAGTCATGGTAGGATTTCATCCTTGATTAATGACCATGTGTACTAGTTATGTTTAACTATGAGCATAGTTGCATTATACATTAAATAATTATAATACTTTAAAATATAAAATGTTTGATAGTTTAATTGTCATAAATTGGTGGTTGAGGATGTCACGCATTTTATGAAATATTATGTGGCAATATCAAGATAGTTGAATGCACACATATAAGAACTTCACTAATTGAATTCTTGAAATAAGTATTCTCAAAATTCTGATAGATCAAAATTGGTTGATTTATGTCTTGTCAACAAGTATGATTGACATAACTTGAGGCATAATTCATTAATGAGAATTATCATGCATTGATCTATTTAGTATTTGGATAAGTGATGTTAAGCAATTATTATTTACAATGAATTAAAGTACTTGGTACGTTCGTTTTCATTAATAGTAGATTGTATCCTATATTTGAGATACCAGATAATTGTCCGTTTTCACTTAATGATATGGGAATATCATTAAATTAAGACAAATCTGAGTATTGGTAGAATATACTTGAAAGTATATTGATGCGTTGACATGCCAATTTCACATGATATTCAATGAATTGAATATAGGACTTATCCCAACTTCATGAGTTTACTTTATGGATCTTGTCATCAAGTAAATCATGTATATATAGTTATCCTCAGACTTGAGATACCAGATAACTGTCATGGATGTAGTGCATTTCTGTGAAGCAACTTACTGCTATACGTAACTGGTAGCTATAAGGATTGTTTTCAGGAGTGTTGCAAAGTTCATGGGTTATGCTCGTAGTCAAGAGAGAATTTGTTCATTCAAATTTGTTTGAAGTTTAATACTGCTGGGCCCCTCGTAGGGTTGACAAGATGTTTTCGTAGCCACGCCCAAAATCTATCTGAAATACGTTCAGACGATTTGGTAATCTTGCTCAATTATAAACAACAAGAAACAGAATAGTTAATTAAAGAATGACTAAGATCCATATCTTTATTAACGTAGTATTAGTAACAAAAAGATAAGTATGATGATGAATCATCAAATGGTTTTTCCAGGAGACCATCCTCGAGTTGTACTAGGGGCATTGGCGTGTTGCTAGACGCTAACCAATGTCATTACACTATTAATAGATGTCTAAGTGGGAGCTGTTAGTTTTGTGGACAAATATTAATATGTGTATGTCTAGAATCAAACTCGAGACCACGGGATTGCACACTTTACGTATGAAAATCGATGTTAAATAATTAATATATAAATAGTTATATTTAATTATTAAATCACAAATATTTATATGGTCGAACAAGGAAAAATGAGAGGGGTTGAGTGTCGAGTTTTAAAACTTAAAGAGGTGCTAGCAATGACTTGTTAGACAAGATTAAATGTTATATAAACACACCCTTTGGTCTCATTTTAATGAGATTCGACTAGCTCAATATACCCTAAAAACCTTAAATCAGTTTTCTTATATATATATATATAATATATATATATATATTATATATATTATATATATATATATATATATATATATATATATATATATATATATATATATTTGGAAGGCGACTTTCATTTTTTGGATTGGTGTCGCACTCGCCACATCGGCAGACCCTCATCCACCACGTACCCAGACTATGTTGTCTGAACCGAGCCCACGCTGGCATAGTGGGGATTTTTAACGGCTTCCGCCCGGAAACCGTACCGCCTCCACACGAGTATCCTCGCAGGAGTAACAGTCGGATGAAAACTGAGGGCGGCTCAGATTCGAACCTGTGCAACATTGGCTTACAGGCTCTCCTCTTCATTGCTTAATACCAACAGAGATTTGTGGCCCTCATGTGAAGACATCCCGGCAGGTCACCCAAATCAGTTTTCTTGTATGACAACCAATCGCAGAACATATATTTTATGTAGAATGCATGCATAATCCATGTGCATGCATATAATACATATAAAGATTAAAGAGAAAATTCCCAAAATGGTAGTTTAAAAAAACTTTTTTCAAAAAATAGTAGGAAAATAATGGCTTTTCTCAAAAAGGTCATGTGCGAATGTGCGACTCCATCCAATGTGCGACACGTGTCCACTTATTTAATATTAAATTACAGTGGGTAGGTGGGACTTTGACTTTGAGTTTCTGCTTAAATGACAAATATACCCTTCTCTTAAATATAAATAAATATCAATTTCACTCCTTATCCTTATCTCTTTCATCATCTCCTTCTCCCTCATTCACCACCCATCACCACCGCCTGGCCACCAAAAATTCCGGCTAGCCAACCACCAAAATATCCGGCCATTCGCCCGATGCAAAGCATTAGAATCTAAAAACTCAAAATCCAAACAATGCAACCACTCAATTAATCAAGCTGGAAAGCTAAATTATTTAGCAAAACACCAAAGAGATGATACCAAACACGAGAAATGAGGCTGAGATCTGTGAAAGCTATATTTGTTTTTCTTGTTAATTATTATTCTTGTTAAGTTAAAGAAAGATTGCACCAGATCCAGTCATCCAGTAATTATTATTCTTGTTATTAAATTTTCAACTTTTCATAAGCTTAAGTTAAGTTAAAGAAAGATTGCACCAGATCCAGTCACAAAGTAAAAGAAAGATTGCACCAGATCTAGTCATCCAGATAATCAGCTATGGAATTGAACAGAACAATGCCATCCATAAGACAAAAAAGAGAATATCTCACCAACCAAAGTACTTTATTATTAAAAAATATGACACGTGTCGCACATCTAATGGAGTCGCACATTCGCACATTCTCAAAAAAGTCATGTGCGAATGTGCAAATGTGCGAATGTGCAAATGTGCGAATGTTCAATTCGCACATTTGCACATTTGCACATTCGCACATTCGCACATTGCGAACGTGCAAATGAGTCACATTCGCACATGACCAAAATACCCTCTTTTAAATGTACGAATGTGCGAATGTGACTCATTCTTACTTTTTCCCTGATTCTTTCACCCCAACAATTTGTGCTAACAAACAAAAAGTATAACAACCAAATCATAGAATCAAGACCAGGTGTTTTTAAATAAATATTAAACAAACCCCAACTATCTAAATCATATGGGTAAAAGACCTGAATCCATTTCTGGACATGGTAACAACAAATATGTTATATACAAAAGTTCTACGTATTTTTCATCTTCATCATTATATCTATACAAAAAGTTCCCCATTAAGAAATCTTGATCAAGCTTTTTGTTGTGACCCATTATGAAGGGAACCGCCATCAACATCTTGATTCTTCACAAAATCATGAGACCAAGGGATTGAACTCATTGGTGGGAAGCAACATGAGCATTCTTCAAGGCATGGCTTTGGTACCTCCCAATTACTTGATTCACCTTCAACTATAGTAGATCCAGAAGATGTCGATGATGATGTGGAAGAAGATGTCGATGATTATGTGGAAGAAGTAAGAATGAGTCAAATACACGAACACAATACCTACCTGAGACCACCAATGGATCTTGAAGTTATGTTTGTGTTTGATTCGGATTAATGAAGTTATGATGATGGAGATGAGACGAGTTTTAGTTTTGGATTGATTGATGAAAGAGATGAGAATGATTGATGATAATTATTTGTGTGATGAGATTTTTTAGATCTGAGTTTGGGAGAGATATGGATGGGGCTTCAATTTTAGATATGAGTTTGTGTGATGATAATTATGTGGTGGGGAGTATTATAGTTTTTTAACACCTTTAATAATAAGACAAAAAAGAGAATATCCCTCCTACCACTGTACTTTATTATTAAAAAATATGACATGTGTCGCACTTTGGATGGAGTCGCACATTTGCATATGACTTTTTTAGAAAAAGACATTATTTTTCTATTATATTTAAAAAAAAGTTTTTTTAAACTACCATTTTAAGAATTGGCTCAAGATTAAATGCATATTCCATGCATGTGACTTTATGCATGTGCATGCATATATAATACATATAAAGATTAAATGCATATTTCATGCATGTGACTTTGGTTGTTACGCTTGACAGCTAAGAAAACCTATATGGTTTATTCTGTTTGACATATAGGTAATAAATAGGTTTATTAAAGCTAAACCTTGTTGTTGTATGTTTTATTTATAATTCAAGAATTATCATTCACATCGAATTACAAATAGTATGTGTGTACAAGATTATGGTATTAACTCATTATTGTTAATATCTTGGATTGAGATACAAAATGGTAAAGGGTATCTCGCTAATCCACTTGTTAGTTAAAGAAAAAGATTAAAGTTTGATCTTTGTTCTTCTTAAGATCAAAGATACGTTACTTTTATTATTCGGTTAATTTTTTATATGTTAAATATGATCCTACGCTTCCGCAACGTGTTTGATTGATATCAGAATAAATATATGATTGTCATGTTTATTAAATTATAACATTATTTGAGATATCTCGAAGCTACTACAAGTTGTTTGAAGAAAAGTTGTGAATCATCACACTATCCCGATAATATATTAAACTAAATTGTAGCTTCTTAATTAGTATTCTTTTTCTTTCTTGTCAATCCTAAGATGACATTTGGGTGTTGTTTAAGTTTTTTTTTAAACAGTTAGATTATATTGCACAATTTTTGTACCAACAATTTTACGGTTATGATGATTTTTAACTGAAATAACTGTAAAGAATAATCTCGTGAGTAGTTTGTTGTATATAAATAGGGATTGTCTAACAAGTGCTTTCGAGACATTGGTTAAAGTGCATTAATTCATCCCGAATTTTCCTGTTAAATTAAAAATTGCATTTAATACACATTTATTACACTTATAATTACCTTAAATAATTGTGATTTTTAATTTAATAAGCATAAAATTTCTTTAAATAATCATTTTAACCAATGACTTGAGGGCACTGAGTAGACAAACCCATATAGTTATATACTATACATTAGCTTCTGCAATTTATACTATATAATAAACAGCTACATGTTACAACTCAATAAAGCATCATATGCAATTAATTCAGTGACGTGTCTTCACTGTGATTGGTCAATTCATTTGGAATGTACAACCGCTTTGCACACACTCAATAAAACACATAACAAAAAGCTTCTTTCATAAGCCATTGTTCATCAGTTACATCTATACAATACAATTAATTCAACATCAAAAAATAAAATATTGTGCAATGATTGTATACGCTCCCACTCTAAATCAATATTCAGTTTAATTTTTTTGGAATCTGAATACGCTCCATTGCTCATCAGTTATTGATTTGACTATTTCAGATATATATATTAAAAAAAAAAACATATGACAATGGAGAAATACAGCTATTGAGGTGAGTGAGGATGATTGATGTTTTTGATGTCATCCTAACAATTTAGGTCAGTTTTAATTATATTTTTTAGGTTTGTTATGTTATCATTGCATATGTAAATTGGGTTTTGAATCCCGTCAATCTATAATTTCATCCTTTGTGTTAAAATTCAATTGATTGTTTTTCAGTTTTCGTTTTTGATTTTTTCCCCTTATATATGTTATATTTCTGGAATTTTACAAACTACATTTATCGTCATTGTACATGTTATACTTGCAAACTACACAACCCACGTGTGGTTGATCCTATTTGTATGTCATTTTGTTTGTATATGCATACCAAGTGTTCGATGTAATGTCGGAATGAAAACTTGTGTTTTATTATTTGTTATATTTTCAAAAAAATAAACTATAGAATTATGTTGAAAGGATGAAGTTAGTTACAAGCCATTGTTCCACGCTGAGACGTAAGTGAAGGACGGCCAAGTGAAGCAAATGCCGAAATGTACAGGGATTTACGTGCTCTTCTACAACTACTTGAAAAACTACGCACAAAAGATATGGTACATTATTAATCATTTCCACCAAAATCATTATACATATATACAAAATGTGCCCAAAAAGGGTAGCCAAAATGTGTCGTTTTGTTCTATCGAGTTGAAACTGGAATTGAGAAAATGGCAGAGTACATTACTTTAAATGTTCTATCTGATCAACTAAGAGAGGCGGCAATCATTTTGGTATAATGCTAGGCCTAAATTAACTTGCAACTTATAATTAAGCTTATTAAAATGTGGTGCACTGTCCATTGACACATGATTATGTTGTCCTTGCAACGGTGTCATGGCTCTTTGGTGTATGCGTCTCAAAAATTCACTGTAGATAGTGCATATATATTGTTTTAATAAAAATCCACTGCAGACAGGACTATTGTAACTGATTCTTAATGAACAAGGTTTTTGTACGATTCTTTGATTTTAATATTTTCCTTATAAGGTTATCTTATCAGTTCACTTTTGAAAAAATTGGAATTTCAACACAAATGGCTAATGCATATTATATGGTCACTTTGACAGGTTTTCAAAAAGTCTAATAATAGATGACACTTGGTGACTTTGACAACGAGAAGCCACGAGTAAGGAAAAGTTTGGTCATGTCTATATATCATATCTAACTTTCGTTCTTAACACAATCTTATCTTACTATACTAATGCATTCTTAGGGGTTGTTTGGGTTACTTATCGAAACTACTTATAAAGAGAATATCAAGGAATTGCTTATTGAAACTTTAGCTTATAGGGTTCGTTTAGGAATGCATAATGAAACTACTAATAAGAGAAAATGATGGTTTTTTGTTGCTAACTCAAAATGCTACATATAAATGATTTTTTGGGATTGTTTACTGCCAATTCATTAGGGAACCCTTTTAATATGCAAAACTACAAATCTCAAGTGAATAATATCGAGGTTACTACCCTTCAAGAAAAAACTACATAACATCGTTTATCCCCATAACTAAATATGGTTCATTTGGGACTCTATTTCTAAAAAAAAACTTAGTTCAAAAGATAAGAAAGAAGTCTGCACCGGCACCTGCTGATTCATAAACGGTTTATTTCAGTTCACTGGATGACATGTAACTCTTAATGTCACTATATACATAATGATGAATGGGTTGACGTGGGTTTTTCTTTGTCTTTAACGGGCCAAACAGACAAAAAACAAAAAATATAATAGCAGAGCGTAGCGGGTTGAAAGTCGTCAAATGCTGGCATACGTCGTGTTTTGAAAGATTCTAATTCTTTCAAATTCATAGTTTTAGTAACACATCTTCTTTTTGCATGTTTGCAGGTAATTATTACAAGAATTTGGTGTAACAGGCTGTTTGGATATGGGTTTTTCAGCAAGTTATTTGTTTATTTAGGTGTAAAATTTTTTAACAGATTAAAGATAGACATTTTATTATTAATTATAGGTTTAGTTAGGTGTTTTTAATATTTCTTAAGAAGTTAGATGTGTACCGATTTGAGCGCAAATTAGGTCAATAAAGGGTTGTTTGGATTAGCTTTTTGGTACTGTAACACATTTTGAGAGATTTTTACTTCTGATCGCAACAAGTTTTTAAATATTTGAAAAACACATAACTTTAATAAGATCTTTGAGTTATTTTTGTGTTTTTCTGTTTGTGCAGAAAAACTTCTAAGATCTGAAAACAAGGACGATCCATTGATGGCATTTCAAATCGCTTTCGATCTTAATGAAAATGAGCACAAATCTCTTCTGTTAAGTGTGAGAGATCGCCTAAGAAGTCTGAAGTTGAATTAATAGCCATTGATACTGACAACTCAAATGTCTGAATGTGACCCAGCTGAAGTGACCTATGCTGTGAAGTTGACCAAAATGAAAGGGATTTTGTGTGGAGAAACTTCAATACAGTTGAATCTTGAGTTTTCATACACTCATAACAAGTGAGCAATTTTTATTTTTTTACTGTGACATACCTGTCTATTTTTTGCAGTTTAGAAAGATTCGTATATTGTTACGTATCTTTAAACAAGTCGAATTTACAAATTCTCAAGAGAATAAAGGAATCGATCAAGACGAGGGACAACATTTGCCACAGTGCAACAATATATGCAAACGCACTCATGCATGCTGGAACAAGTGGGCTAAATTTATCTTTTATACAGACTATCATTGGAAATTCTAATTGTTGTTGCTTGCATGTGATTTAAGGACTGGCTTAGCAGGGCCACAAACTGGGCTAAATTTAGTGCAACAGTTGGTCTTGGTGTGATTCACCGTGGCCACCTGCAGCAAGGAAGATCCTTGATGGCTCCTTATCTTCGTCGAAATGGGTTTAGTAGTGGTAGTCCCTATTCTGAAGGCGAGTCTCTCTATGCTTTGGTTTTAATCTAAGGTTGGGCCCTATATGCTTTTGGTTTTAATTAATCAATTTCTTTAATTTAGGGTGCGTTTGGTTTGGAGTCTTGAATCACTATCGCTATGAGTTTAGATATAGGGTGGAATGGAATCAGAATGAGTTTATGAGTTTAGATATAGGGTGTTCCATTTCTGCCTTTGGTTCATGCACTAAATATTGTATGTGTTTTTGTAGATACCTTTTCCTAAAGTCTTCGATATATATTTACTAGGTTGTTAATGATTGCAGTTAATGATTTAGCATGTGTATCTATGCAGTCTGCGAAGCACCATCTTTTTCATGACAAGACATTGCCATCCTTCTTTAAAAGATTATCCTACCTGATGGTTCATTTCTTCTTGTGCCTACTGGTAAGAGACTGCATATATAGTTAATTGAATGAGTGTTGATGTGTGTGATATTTGTTATTGCTTTCCTGTTGGTATCTTCTTTGAAAACCCATTGCCTTGAGTTTCAGTTTCGCTCCATGTCTATACTAATGTGTTCAGGCTAATGAATGCTGAAACATAACAAGTATAATTTATTTTTATTATTTTGGCGCTGCTGATGCAAAACATGATTCTTATGCAGGTGCGTATAAACTCTTGCCCACCTCAAACCTATCAACATTGCTTATTATTTTGACCGATAGAGTGGTACTGCACTAAGGGTCGTACGGTTGCATAAATCATCAAAACACAGTGAGATTTTACGTACTTTTACACTCTTTTAAAACGTCAATAACCAATTCAACAAACTCATACATGAGAACAAGAACTAACTTTGGTTAACAACAACACAAATATGTAGGTTCCACTTACAAATTCATGTGCAGGATGAAACTGGGACAGTATCTTTGTCCATGTTTAATGATGAAGTTCAGGTCATGGTTGATAGATCGGCATATCGGTTATGTGATAAATACGGCAAGGTATCACCTATACATAACCATAAGCTTTTAATGCTTTTGTAATTATCTTTATTTAATACATCTTTCCTTTCAATATGTAGACTACTGATAGTAGTTTCATTCCACCTGAGATTACTGCGATTGTGGGTAAGAAGTATGCATTCAAGGTATTGATGGATGATTTCAACTCCAAAAAATTGTTACCTGTCTTTAATGTGTTACGTATGTCTTCTGATCATGAGATTATCGAATCTCTTCGTGCATCTACTAACTCAGTTCATATACGAATGTCTTATCCATATTTCATATTTGTTTTTAAGGCGGAAAATGAAGCAACAAGTGCAAAGGTTGAGGACGTCACTCCCTTGGTAAGTATACTTATTTATACGAATATATAACAAACTATCAAATACAATGTTGTTCTATTTGTCTTGGGTTACCATCTTTTTATGATTCTTTGTAGGATTTGGAGTCACAAACCGATGAAAACACAATGCCTCAAAATGTGATCAAGAATACTGTTACCAATGTTGACCAGTCGGCTACTGATACAGGGTCTCAAGAAAAGAGGAAAGTGGATGCAATTGAGAAGCCTGTATTTGATGAATTAGAAGAAAACAGTGCAAGCAAAAAGACCAAGTTCCAGTTAGATAAAGAGATCAAAGTTGAAAAGCCATGAATTGGTCTTGAGAGGTCATTTGGTGGAAGTGACAGACTTCTTTGGTCCGTGAAGGATTTAAATCTTTTTATTTGATGCAACATAACCGTGGATGCATTTCCCATATATATATATATATATATATATATATATATATATATATATATTATATTTTTTTTTAATTTTTTTGGGATTATTTATCTTGCATTTGCAATGCCTTTGAACTTATTTGGTGTTTGGAGTATGTTTGATTTGGATTAATGCACCTTAAATTGGTGTTTGGACAATGTTTCTTTTGGATTTTTGCAAGGTATTGTTTTTTAGGGATTGAGGTATTCTATTGATGATGCTATTTTTCTCTTCAGGTTGTAACTAACTTTTAATTTTGCATGTTACTCTAACTTACTGGGTCATACAAGTCGATGCCCATATGAAAGGATGATACCTGCAGTTGATGAAAAGTTATAGTTTCAGAATAGAATGTTTTTGTATCAATCAATTGTTTCAGCAACAATAAATGTTTACTTTCAAAATTTTTTGTAACTATATATTCATTCTATTTATCATTACCTACTTATATCATTTGCTTTTATTTATGTTTACATTTCATTCCATGTGATGATGTGACAAACTTTTTTTAATGTAACATTCAACCAATATGAGAAGGTAAATACTCTATTTTCTTTTGTGTATTTATAAAGTTGTAACAAAATTGAAAAACACTCTGAATTAAGGTTTACATTGAATAACATCCAAAACATATCATTAAAACACTTAATATCTAAAATATAATATTAGAAACCTTAAACGGAAAACATAATTCAAATGTATTAAAACAGAAAACCAAAAGTAAATGAAATTGTTTTTAAACCACAACCAACAACAATAAACTTGAAAAAAAATATAACATTGTATTGACCAAAACCAGCATCAACACATGTAGCAAACATTTAGTCATCGTCGTCAATACGTGTTCATGTCATGACAAATGACACCGACACATTTTTCACTTTCTATATATCGAAAACTTCTTTTACTTACACATTTTTTCCACCTTATTAGGTGTTCATGTAATGGAGCTTTAGTTGAAGTGTTACAATGGTCACTAAATACATTTGCTTCTGAAGACCACCAAAATTGGAGATCACGAGACAATGAGCGTTTATTACATATATATTTACACGCATTGTATTTTATATATCATTGACTTATAACTTATTATTCCGTTACAAGAAAATTTTATAGCGTTTACGTTCATTGTTTTTTCTTACTTTATTCACGTACTTACTTTTTTTAATCAAAAGCCCTCTAAAATCCCGTGAATTACACGGGTCTATAAGCTAGTGAACATATAAACTATTCAATTAAATGAATCAAAATAGTTTTCTAGAAATTATTACGAGGCTTGACTTGAATCTAACGCACAACTAAACGTGTCTGCTTTATGTGGAATATTTCTAGAGAAGTTAATTCCATTAGCTTCAAATACACAAAAGCGAGTTTTCCTCTTTTGCATTACTTGAAATACATTATTTGGCAGATTTTTTTTTTAAAGAGGCGACATTTATTAAAGGAACCAAAATATGGTACAAAAGAAATGACGACTCATCATCTTAACAAGACAATTAAAAATGATGAGCCTAAGCAAAAAAACATACAAAACAAAATGCACAAACCACTAGAAACTTACAACAAACGCCATTAAGAGAACCTTGCATTAGGGGTGAGCATCGGTCCAGGACCGGACCGACAGGACCGAGAACCGAATTAGCCAAAATGCCAAGACCGAGGACCGGACCGAATGTGGTCGGTCTGGTCTCGGTCGGTCCGTCGGTCGGTCCGGTCCAACAAGGCCAAATAATCGGTTTGTGGTCCGGACCGGACCGGACTGAGGACCGAATTGGCCAAAATGCCAAGACCGAAGACCGGACCGAATGTGGTCGGTCCGGTCCGGTCCGTTCGGGTCGTTTGCTCAGCCCTACCTGGCATAATACATGCTCTAAATCTAGAAAAGAAACTTATAAAACATTGAGCATTTGGGCCGTTTGGTTTGTAGGTGAGTTTAGGATTTGGATTTGAATTTAGATTAAGATTAGGATTTAAATTTAGATTTGGATTTGATGTAAGAGAGAGAAATAAAATTAAATAAAATAAAATATGTATTTAACTAAATAAATAATCAATTTTTATAACTTTATATACATTTTATTTTTAATGGGATTCAATGTGAGATAAAATTTTAGTAGGGATCACTTTAATTTCAAAACCTACCTCACCCTCTTTTTTTTAAAATTTGTGGCCCATTGGGGTTCACTCCCAATTTGATCCTTCTTTTGTAAACAATCATAGATTTGCATTAATTAAATCCCAACCCCAATCAAAACCCACTTACCGAAAAGCCCCATAATGATTCATTAGATAAACATACAATGATGTTGAGAGGATTTGAACTTAAATGCATTTAACAGTCTAATGATCTAAACCACCATTTGTTAATGAATTTTTATTCAACAATTAATGTATGGGTTTTGCTAAACACTGGCCAGTTTAAATATACACCATTTTTTATTTAACAAAGTTAAAATTTCTTTTTATATTCATATTAAATATTGCCCAGTGGCCATTGTTTAGCAAAACATACTATTTCTGGAAATAATAAACTTAATCATGTTGTTACACTTACGATTTATCTATTTTATGTCGATGATAAGACCTGTCGGTATGGATTGAGAGTCGGTTTTCCTTTAGTCCATATTGATGCTAGAACAAATTTTGCTCCATTTGATCCGTGAGCTAGATACCTATACGACACCTCTGATATTTATGGTTGTATATGTTGAAGCAATTTCTTGCAACCGCTTCAAACAAATAAAGAAGGCCTGCCGGTCGAACCAAGGAAAGGTTCTCCCGGAAGGCTTATGCATCAGTTCTTCGATTAGGCGAGACCGGACGACTCTTTCAGGCCCTTCGTCCTTGTCCCGAGCTCCAAAGCATGCTGCATATATGAAAGAACCCGTTAGAAGGTGGTCCCGAGGCCGAAGCCCCGGGGACCACCCTCCGACGGTCAAGTCAGAACCTCCGATGGGAGAGGATTTAGTATGAGTCATATGCATGATCCGGTTGTATATATATCAGTATGTACAGAGATAAATGTATGTGAGATAATAGAGAGAGAATATCCATGTGTGTGTTTTTATATTGTGAGATCAGATCATAATAATGAGATAAGGTAGTAGTATTTATAGGGAAAGAAAGTGGGGTCACAATCCCACAATACCCGGATTAGGTGGCAGACATAATCCCTTAATATCCGGGCTTAGGCGGCGTAGTCTGGCGCTGCCACCTGGTCAAAGGATATCGCCACCTGTCCTAGTACTTACAGTGATATTAGCCGGATGGCTCCGCGTGCCCTTCGGTAGAGTGCCCTTCGGTATTTCCGGATGGCTCCGCGCCGTTCGGACGGCTAGTCAAGATGGGCCGTCCGGGCAAACATATACGTCAACATGTCCCCCCAGTATTGCATTATCGGTTGAAGACCGATGATGTAATACTCAAAGAATGCCTTTGTGCCTTTCGGCACGCGTCGCTCGGACACATACACCTGCAATTCTTAAATAATATCTTTGTGCCTTTCGGCAAACATTATTCTGACATATACACATGTAATACTTAAATAATACCTTGGTGCCTTTCGGCAATGTCCTTCGAACACATATATCTGCAATATTTACATGTACCTTTATGCCTTTCGGTATGCGTCGTTCGGACACATACACCAACAATAGTCAAAATGTTAGAAGTCCAAACCAAGATAATACTTGCGAAACAGTCATATAACTTTAAACAAGTGTCGCAAACTATACTTTATTGAAGCAGAATTCATTCCATAGGATATATACAACAGCCAGCATAAAATCAACAATTTACCAACAGTAAACCATGAAAGCAAGGGCCCAAGCAACGAGAACAAACTAACCACCCAATCTCGTCTGCAAAACATCCAGGAGATGGGATTCGTTTTCTAGCCATATTCACCTATATCTTTCTCGTGTTTTGTAAGCTGTTTTAGCGCAACTACAGATTTTAGAGTATTGGTTTCTTTAACTTACGTATACATCGCACCGTGCTAAAAAGCATTACTACTGTTGTCAGTACTGTAGGGATTAAAACTAAGATTTACAAACACACTCTGTCAAAGAAATTGAGGCTCAAAATCTCATCATAATAAGTGTTCCAGTCACATGGCTCAAGTTTGCATTGCAAAATATATTTTTACTCAAAGATAGTTGATTCTTATTAAAACTTATACCTATTCTATGAAATTTAGCTACTTTAAGCGCCTATGAATCAACGTTGTGATGCTCTACCTTTTAATAGTTGGTTGGTATTAGTGTTACTATAGTTAATCTATTATTTATTTATCTTAATTTTCATTTAAGCAATTGCGCAACACCCTATTCCACATCATCCAACGTCCTTAACACGAAGATGGCAGATTAAACTGATCCTCTTTAACAACAAACAATTTAATGATTTACATAGAATTTCCTTCCAGTAACAAAAATATCATGTCGACATGTAACACCAATATTGCATTGTTAGTAAAATACTGACGTAATATTTTAAAGAATACCTTATGGCCTTTCGGCCTGAATCATTCGGATTAGTGTTGTATTTGCCTCTCGGTGCGCGCCTTTTAGACATATACATTAACATGTCCCCCCAGTATAGTATTGTTGACCAGCGGTTAATGATACTATACTCAAACATTGTTGAATCCGAAGCGAGACGTATTTTTCCCATCATCCTTTTGTTCCTGCATAAATAAAACATCGACCCCAAACGTATACCTTTCTGTCGTGATTGTATGGCACCCCTTTGAACATTGACCACAAAAATCTCCGGAGGGGGCCAGCCTCTCGGAGGGGTCACTTTGTACTTATGTTCAAAGTGTGATAAATGATTCAGCCTTTCCGCCAGGATTATGGCAACCCCTTCCCTTTTTGGGTATCAACCATCTTTGAACATTGACCACAAAATCTCCGGAGGGCGCAAACCTCTCGGAGGGGCCATTTTCTAATTATGTCCAGAAAACAATGAACACTGATCACTAATCTCCGGAGGGCACGAACCTCTCGGAGGGATCACTTTCTACTTGTGTTCGAGATATTACAGGTGGTTCAGCCTTTCCGCCAGGATTATGGCAACCCCTTTTTGGGTATCAACCATCTTTGGACATTGACCACACACTCCCCGGAGGGCGTGAACCTCTCGGGGGGGGGGGGGCATTTTCTAATTATGTCCAGAAAACCAACCTCGAACACTGACTACGCCCGGATGTCGCGAGTCACCCGGACGAGCCACATTAAACTTATGTTCGGAAAACCAACCTCGAACACTGACTACGCCCGGATGTCGCGAGTCACCCGGACGAGCCACATTAAACTTATGTTCGGGCTATTTGTAATTGCTACACATGTGGAACCTCGTATAACTATCCCTGTAGAGTAAATCATGAAAGCTCTTGTCTTTTCCGCTAGGTACGAAAGATATAATATTTCACATGTAATACATAAGAGAGTCACAATGGGTAGACATCGACACACCGGTCGCTTTTAATTTGTCTACAATGGGTGTTATTCCTGCACAATAGAACATGAAAGCTCTTTTTCTTTTTCTTGTTAAATATAACCAACAAAATATTCTCATGTATCAGTAGGAATGTTAGATTTAAACCGAACCGTAGCGTAACCAACGGAGATTTTTAGCATGGTACGGACGAAGTGTGACGTCCGGATGAAATCGCCGGAGCGTTTTCCACGATCGTTAGATCCGAAGCTTACTTTTCCTGCGGAATAAAATTTAAAAGCTTTTTGCTTTTCCCGTTAAATATGATAAACAAAATATTCCACTTGTATCTATAGATAAATGGGTCTACCGAGACATAATCAATTAGGCCGTACCACCCAAACGAAAGCGACAAGGGAAAGTCATTTTCCGATAAACCGAAAATATTTATGCCACTACATAAATATGCCATTACGCATTTGATCGTCTCAAGCTATTTGTTCCATTATTCTTTAGTATTAGTTTTGCTAAAAGAAGTTACATGTGTTAATTCATTTGTAAAAGATACAAAACATAATCTCCCAAGTCCCTATGTTGCCTCCCCATACATGGGAATTAAACATAACAGAATTAGGCCTTGCTTCTTTTCACTTCTTGTTTAATTAGCTCTTATTTTAACTTCTTGCAACAAAGCAAAAATATATTATTACATTTAAATCACCAATATAAAATTGAAAACATATTAGTTGCCCAGTTTGGTGGAAGCTACGATTACCCAAAGTACACAACTTTAAATTTCAAGCTCAATGCTAACAGTTAAATTTCCTAACTGGTCTTAAAAGATAATGTCATTAGGAATTAAGAAAGAAGCTTCATATTGGCTGGTGGAGTCCACTGACCTAGGAAATAAAATAATGCCCAACAGAAAATGGTGTTTGCAGGTGGATCAGTAGCGTTAGCTACACCGTTGATAGCATTATTCAATAGCCCAAGCTTACATGATAAACTTTGGATAATTATCTATAATTAGTATATGAGAATTTAAAATAACAGGCTATCAACCGCGAGGTAGTAAAGAAGAGTGACAGCCCAACTTCCGTCTATATGAGAAGGAAACCTTAAGGTTAACGATGTCATATTATTCTGGCTAGGGATTATCTCGATTTCGTATAGCACAAATTTTATCAACAGAACTATCTATGCAGTAAACTAGCTGATTATCTGTTTCATCGGCAGAGTTTGAAGCAATCAAGCTTAACATTTGATCCTACTTCCAAGTTACTAACTAAACGGGATTTAGAGGCCGCTGTTATCAACTCGACCAATAGAGGCACTTATATCTCTTCATTCTACATTATCATTGATTATTTATGACAGATGGACACACATAGTACTTTCCTAAGGATTAATCTACATGGAGCCAATTAATTACAATCCCAACAGCTACCCCGAAATGAACAATAACAGTAACATTTTTTTTTTTTTTTTTTTTTTTTTAGCCAATTTAAACATAAATATTGGATTTTTAGTCTTTTGCAAAATAACCAACTTTTTAGAGTCAATTCGAGTATAACGATCAATGTTCATCCATTTGCGAGACAACCAGTAACTTCTGCAACCAATCTAATTGCTTATATCAAATTTCAGCCTAGTGCGAACTAACTAACATTCTTATTAAAGAAATCCTGGTCGTGTAGGTTCCCGCAATAATTCCTTATGCTTTGCCATATAATAATTCATCATCATTTTTCATGGTATTTAAGATCAGAATGAGAAAGTAGAGATAGATAACTTACAAACCCACCATCAATATATACTGCCCGAGGCAGCCCCTCCAGGAGCTCAATACGCCCGAACAACTTGACTGAAGAGAATCATACCGAAAGGCCTTTAGTAGATCCATACCGGATGCCCATGCGCTTGATGTCAACAGCAGACATCCGCACCGAATGGGACTGTGTTTGGATGGAGCAACACATGCGAACGGGTTATTACCTTCGTATTGACACGACCAAAAGAATATGTGCCGGACGACCCATAGTCGTCCGTCGTCCATGATGAGATATAACCGGGAGTCGTACCGAATCCCCAAGCACTAGCATCCGCAGCTACTGCAGAGCTACCGCAGCTGCTGCCGAAACCATATAAAAATACCCCGAAAACCGCGGCTAAACTCCACGAAAGCGGTCTCGTATTAACGGTTTTAGTAAACAAATAAAAAGTCAAGACACAACCCTCGCGAATATGAACCGAAGGCCATAACAATTTCAGATCCTAATAAATAACAGCAGCCGTGACCACAAGGCCAGGATATAAAGTCCCACCAATGGTTCTACCGGAAGGGCACCCGCGCATAGCGGCATTTGGACCGGACGTCCACAGACCCACATTTTCTTTGGACCTTAAACCCAACTGGAAGAAACAATCCTTTAGTGAGTTGTAACCACTTTCTTGGGTAAAGTGTGATAACTTATGGACCCACCTCCGAACGAGATAGTGCATAACGGGCATTTAGAACGGACGTCCATAACCGAACATCCACAACCGAACGTCCACAACCGAACGCGTACCGCCGAGTGTTCACAGTTTGAACGTTCGCAGCAGAAAGTCCGTTTCGGACAGGAAATGAGACCCATCCTTTAAGCCTAAAGTACTCCACACGAGGTGCCTCGGCCATTACCAGAGCATCACAATCATCAATATTATCAATTGATTACTCCAACTCCAAGCTTTTTTAACGCCTTCCCGCAAATATTACCACAAATTTTCCCAACCCAATCATTTAACTCCCCAACAAGAGACAACTTTTCAAGACCGGACCAATAAGAAAGCAAATTCGTTATCATGTCATCACCTTATCCATAAAGCGAAACCTTAATATCGACTGTCCTAAAGCTGGGAAAACAACCCGAAACAATCGGCTTCTTTAAACCATTCACACAGGTAGCTCTAAACATTTCCCCCGACTTACTATTTTCCACCCTATTTCTCAAAACAGCACTTTGAATAAACTCAATAATCTTGAACACACCCCGGCCACAAGGACTATATATATGAATCCTAAACTTAATCCCTAGTATGACTTTGACTAAAAGTCATAACCCCCTCTTGAAGACAAGATTGAAGTTGCAATGGTATGTCAGGTTGGGATGAAACCCGTCGCCAGCATAACCAAATAATATCGTTCCTTTGAACGATGCGTCCCTCCCGAGCGATGTGGTATATCCGAACAAGACCAGAACCGAATAAGATAAGTCCTTCGGACGATGCGTCAAATCTTGGTTTAGGATACAAAATAGAAGAACCATCACCGATGTTCCAAAGCCTATTTACAGGCAGCCAACAAACCTGTCTCCCTATTTATTTCCATGAGATACCCCCTATTTACTTCCATGCCTTTAACCAGAACCGAGGAACCGGATCTTAGCCAACAACCCATCTCTCTTTTGCTTTCCCTATCAAACGGTTGGAGCCCGCCACAAGTACAACCGAATGAGATAGTACACCTGAATAACACAACATCCGAACAAGATGGTATTTTCAGACGGCTAATCCGAAAGAAACCATACCGAACAGCCCTCCATCTATCCGTATTTCCGTTCATACTCGACCTCCATTCCGGAAGTTCATACTGAACGCCTTCATAAGGACTAAAAAATGTGCTCACTATATTCCGAACGGGGTGGTATCACCGAATGACACAGAATATCCGAACAAATCTTGTCCGCTTCATCCCGTCCTTACCGGACGTCTACAACCGACCGTGCATAGCCAAATATCCACAACATAATGTTCCCCATCGCACGTTCACAACCACAAGTCCGATCCGGACTCCGAATTTTAGATTGAACACAGGATAGACCCTACAAAATAGATCATGATAAACCACAAAAAAGTTAGCGCAAATATGATATGGAGATTCTCCAACTGTCTAATATTACTTTATGCTTGTATAATAACAAGTGTTCATATGATAAGATCATGATGTTAGTGGATAATACCTTATTTACTGACTTAAAACTTTGCTTCTTTCCTTACAACTAATATTTGCAACAAAACTTTCTTAGATAACTATTTCACAAAAACAAAACTTAACCCGAGCCATATTTGATCTTAAGTTTGAAGCTGATAGAATATTTACAACCAACACTTACCCATATACCCAGAACATTAAACGACCCAATCCCAAACATCAGTTCAATCCCGATGTCACCAACCTACCTAACTTTGCAAACTTATGTCAATCGCATATATTTTAATCATTCGAGTATTTCCGAATCAAGTTTCAAGACTAACAGTTTAGTACCTTACAAACACAAACATAAATAACCAAAATATACCTTCCCATTCACAGCTTTCAACATCGGACTCAAACGTAGCGAAACCGAACCCCTTCGGCCTTTGTGTTCCCGGATCGACGACAAGCCTAGGAAAGTGAGGTTGACATTATTAGTGATGATACCAATGATTTGATCAGTGATTCAAACCCATGAAATGCCTTAAACCCATCCGGACTGATTCAAACAATCCGACTGATTCGAATCCATGAAATGCCTTAAACCCATAACAATCCGACTGATTCGAATCCATGAAATGCCTTAAACCCATCCGGACTGATTCAAACAATCCGACTGATTCGAATCCATGAAATGCCTTAAACCCATAACAATCCGACTGATTCGAATCCATGAAATGCCTTAAACCCATCCGGACTGATTCAAACAATCCGACTGATTCGAACCCATGAAATGCCTTAAACCCATCCGGACTGATTCAAACAATCCGACTGATTCGAACCCATGAAATGCCTTAAACCCATCCGGACTGATTCAAACAATCCGACTGATTCGAATCCATCCGGACCCACGTGTGGTGGATTATTTTTTTATCCGTTTTAGGAGCGAACGGAGCCATACTTCCTTACATTCCAGACCATCATTTGCAGTCGAGACCGGATCTATACAAACCCATCTACCCGGATCTGACATGTAAGAAACGAAATGGAGATGAGACCCGTCATTCTCAGCTGTTGGTAGATCGAATGATAGGGTCCCACGGATGGCGCCAATTTGTTGAAGCAATTTCTTGCAACCGCTTCAAACAAATAAAGAAGGCCTGCCGGTCGAACCAAGGAAAGGTTCTCCCGGAAGGCTTATGCATCAGTCCTTCGATTAGGCGAGACCGGACGACTCTTTCAGGCCCTTCGTCCTTGTCCCGAGCTCCGAAGCATGCTGCATATATGAAAGAACCCGTTAGAAGGTGGTCCCGAGGCCGAAGCCCCGGGGACCACCCTCCGACGGTCAAGTCAGAACCTCCGATGGGAGAGGATTTAGTATGAGTCATATGCATGATCCGGTTGTATATATATCAGTATGTACAGAGATAAATGTATGTGAGATAATAGAGAGAATATCCATGTGTGTGTTTTTATATTGTGAGATCAGATCATAATAATGAGATAAGGTAGTAGTATTTATAGGGAAAGAAAGTGGGGTCACAATCCCACAATACCCGGATTAGGTGGCAGACATAATCCCTTAATATTCGGGCTTAGGCGGCGTAGTCTGGCGCTGCCACCTGGTCAAAGGATATCGCCACCTGTCCTAGTACTTACAGTGATATTAGCCGGATGGCTCCGCGTGCCCTTCGGTAGAGTGCCCTTCGGTATTTCCGGATGGCTCCTCGCCGTTCGGACGGCTAGTCAAGATGGGCCGTCCGGGCAAACATATACGTCAACAGTATACTAGCTTGTAGTATAAATATCGGATAAGTGTTTTTTCTTAAAACATTTTCCATAATATATTTGTTAATTGTTATTAAGGTGACAAAACTGATAAAAATAAAAGAACAATTTAAACACTTCAACATGCGATGATTACCTTTTGAATGCTAACACTTCAAATATTGCTTGAAAGAAATGTATACTTTTGCAATATGAAATTGCTCCAACGGGCAAATGTTAGGTTTGTTGCAATTATACTTTCTTTAATCGAACTTTTTTTTTTTTTTTTTTTAATCGAACTTTTTTTCCGCAAAAACATAAAATCTTTCCCACACTATATATATCGCATATATATCCTACGTGCCATATACGGTACCTAAACCTATAACCATTTGATTAAGAAAACATCAAAGATATAAGCTATTAAATTATTGAACCTTTTTTCAGCATCACATGAACGATAGAATTTGAATTGAAATTTTCCACCTATTAATCCCGCTCAAAAGAATGACCTTCTTATTATAGTTTGGGCAATCGTCCTATTTTGCAAACAAATTTGCATGCCACGTTAAATATGTTTTAGCAGCTTAAGGCACCGTGTTATCCTTTTCGTTACAACATATACCCCATAACATGTATAGCCACTCAATTGCAAAGTGGAAAAAATTAGAAGTAACCAGAGAACGACACGTTATACACTTATACCATTCTAACAACTGCCTAACACGAAATATATACCCAGAGATACGTTATACCATCCAAAAGTCAACCTTAAAAACAATTAGCCAGTTTGTTTTGCAAATGAGGACGACATGAACCTAGCCTCGATCAACAAACATCAACACACATCAAACCTTAACACTCCTTCTATCCTGGTTGTTTGTTCAGTGAGAAAAAACAGGACCATCTGACCTGGACCAAACCCTGCTCCCTCCTTCAACTCCTTGAAACTAGACGGTGAAACAATTGCAACAGTCTTCTTCACCCTTGATCAACCTTTTTTCTTTGTTTTCTCACGTACAATGAACACTTTCTCTAGTCTTTTGTGCGTTACCACAATGTAAGTTGTAACCACCGGTAAATTTTCACTTTCACTAAACTAATACACATTCTAAATAAAGAATACTTATCCATTTTCTACGTATATATTTTTTTTTCTTTAAAGACTGAACATTATCATTTATTCTGATCACCACTAGACATTAATGTGACGTAACTCACATTCCCAATAAACGTGCTCACACGTAGACCGACACCAACTTGCTCTATGTTTATTTCACATAAACATTTCTTATATGTCAAGTATAAAATATTGCAACTCTTATTTGCCACTTTACGTTATTTCGTTAACACACGACCATTAGATGTTTAAACTAAACGTTTGCTATCTATTAAAGTTCTCACAAAACCCCTAAAGTGCACTGAGGATTCCTAAAGTGCAAATCCTAAAGAATAAAACCCTAAAGTTAATGTACAAGCTTCTAAAGCATGAAAACCTAATTTTACTTTATTTTTCCGTTACAAGCCCTAATTTACAATTCTATGATTGTATGCAAATAAACTCACAAACCCTAATTAATGTGTTCATGATTTCTATAAAATATAAATGTACAAGTCTTTCAAGCCCATGTACAAGTCCTTAATGCATGAAAACTAATTATTAATATAAAACTTATTATAAACCTTAGTGTACTTACTATAAAACACACAATACAAGTCCGTAATGCACAAACTTTAAATTAGATTTTCTTATACTTTACCAACCTAAGTACAACACCCTAATGCTAAAGATACAAGTGCTTAATGCATAAAATTAAAAACTATACTTTTATTATTCCTAAACTTAACTAAACTTATCTAGACTTAGGGTGTGTTTGTTTTAAAAAAAAGGTCTTACTAGCCCTTTTACTCTTACCAGTAAGAGTTGGTAAGACGTTCTGATTGTTTGTTTTTTTCTTTTGAGTCAGACCCAATTAGACATATAACATCTTACTCAGTAAGAGGTGGGGGACTTGTCTTACTGCCTCTTACTCGATAAGAGATTGAAGACTCGTGTTAATATAATATATTTGATTGTTTATTAACTATGTTATATTTATGATAAAAAGCCTTGTTTCATATCTACATAAGTTACTTAAATAAATTGCAGAAACGAGCACTTAAAATCATTCGGACAATTATAAAAAAACAAACAACATTATTTCGTTCAGATTTAGACTTTCTAGCCACCTCTTACTGGTAAGATGTGGTAGTCAGATTCAGACCTAAAACATCTTAATGAAACAAACACACCCTTAGCAAAACCTAACCAAAGGACTCCAACTAAGTTCCCTACACTTCTAAACATCAAGTACAACATGATATAACCCTAGGTACAAGTACCTTAAGCTTAAATGCCACCCTTTGTTTCTATATGGTTCGAAATGAACCAAACCCTAACCAAGCTAGCCCTAATCTAGTTACAAACAAACCAAAACCCTAACTAAACTTTCACTAGGCTCAAACCAAGACACATCACCATGTTTCCTTGAATTTCTTCAAATGAGTCAATTTTATCAAGCTTATATGTGTTCTCTTTTTAACCATTCGAACTAAACTCTAACCTTGTGGCTATGGATCAAACAAACAACCATGTCTCCTAGAGTTTCAACAAAAGAATCAAATATCTCAAGCTCTACATGTGGTCTCTTTTTACCCATTCAATCTAAGTAATATGTCGAACTAAGCCTATGGCTCTAAAATGGGACACCATTCGATTTCCCCTACAAACCACACAAACCCTTACCGACTCAAAGGAACACCTCACCATGTCTCTTACCTTCATGACAACACCTTACAAGTGGCAAATTTCATTAAATGAAACCCTAACTACTTCCCTATATATATATCGACCTAAATCACACCCTTTCATCTCATCACTTGTTTTCTAACACAAACTACCCACACACACACTTACCTACTGAGTTCTAAGTCTAAGAGAAGGAGGAGGAAAGTTTGTATAGGAGCTTGAAGCCTTGAAAGGCTTGGTTCCAAGTTTGAAGTCCCTTTTGTCGATTTTCTTTCTAATCGGGTTCAATAAAGATTAGTAAGTCTTTTAAGCATTTCCAATATCTTTTATACTTAGAAATAACACTTATATATGATAATAGACTAGTACAAATTGAAAATCATTTCTCCTTCTTTTTTTAAAATTACCGAGTGCAAACAAAACCCCCTTGTTTATATATATATATATATATATATATATATATATATATATATATATATATATATATATATATATATTTTAACAATAGACCATAAGCTACCCCATAAGCCCTCTAGATAAGCTAGAAAACATGTTGACAAGTTATAAAAATAAACCCGTAAGCTTTTAAGGTTTAAACTTTATTTCTTTCCCTTTTCTTTTCTTATCGCTAGGTAAACCAAACGCCCCTTTTTGAATTAAGTTTTAACCCATAAGCCGAAGGCTATAAGCCAAGCCATTAAGCCCTTTTAATAAGCTCATAAGTGAGATTGTAAACCACAAACCATGAACCAAAAACCTACAAGGCCTCGTTTATTTTTCTCTTTTTCTTTTGTGTCGCGACTTAAAAACCAAACGCACCTTTGATTGGGCTTTTAAAGCCCATAAGCTATTTTATAAGCTAATAAGCCCTCCACAGCCTATTCTTAGACTTAACATAACTTATATTGATAAGCCGTAACACACCACACCCTTTTCCAAATTCAAAATGCAACTAGAATGAAATAAGGACTAAACATGAAACGGCCAAAGTGCTTGAAGGGTAAAAAGTGTCAAAACTCTAGGACTAATAGTAAATGGATAAAATGCTTTGAGGGCCTGTTTTTCCAAATCTCTAAACCTTTATATATAAAGGACTAAAACTGTAATCGACATGTAACATAGGGTATAAAGTGTCACTTTTGAAACTACAGGGTAGAAACTGTCATTTCACTAAAGTTGAGGGGTATAAGCTATCATTTTATGAAAGTTCAGGGGTGTAAAGTGTAACATTTTTATATTATTTCGAAAATATATTTCTAATTCGTTTTAACTCGGTTTTAGTAAAAACTAACGAAATGTTGATATTTCACAATCGATCAATCGAACTTTAAGAATAAATTATGGCAAGTACAATTTATCATCCACTAACTTTTGAAGAGACTTCAAGCTTATAAATATTATCATTTGTATTTTTCTCGTTCAACCGTACACAATTAACTCAAAAATTTACATATAATTATCGACAATACACCATCATACAACTACCATAAATATTACACAAACATACTGAAACTTGACATATCAACTTAGGTCGCGTATCAGAGCCATTTATTTACACTACTTGACCTATTCAGACTACTGTATCACCGAGGTGAGTCATAGCCCCTACTTTTTTAATACTTGTTTTAAACTCTTTGGGGGAGATATATGCTCAACTACTTGTTGTTACTTTCATAAGTACTCTAAACTTTTACATATTACTGTGAGTCATAACCCTACTTTTACTCGTTTAATTACTTTATACACTCTTTGGGGGAGATACATGCTCAAATACTTGCTTTGACTTCCACAAGTACTCAAAACATTTATACTCTTATGCTACACTATACTTTTTATACTTTTGGACATGAAGTGTAGTTGCGATATGTGCCTTAATGTGTTAAACTTATTCTTATACGCTTTATTATTTAGCAACTGTTTAACTCCTGGATTGAGCAGTTGGAGAGGTATTGATAGTACTATCGGGCTGACGCCCCCACCCTTGGTCCTAGATTCATGGCCTTGGGTGAATATAATCCAGTATTCTTGTGTAAACTTACGTAAACTTGTCATGAGGTTCAGTTGGCTGTTATTCATTACATTAAGTACTCACATATATCGTATACACATATGTTCTATTCATACTATATTTTAGCAGTGGGTTGTGAACACATATGTTGCAAGTTTTGTATGGGCGGAACTTGGAACTGAATGGATTTACAATACCTTTGCTGTGGGAACAATATTTGAAGGTTTTCCAATTTAACTAAACTCTATGAACTCACCAACCTTTGTGTTGACACTTTTTAGCATGTTTATCTCAAGTTAGTAAGGTGATAGCGGATGCATGGATGATAGAGTCATTTGCATGCTTTGGAGACCTATGCTTTTATCCTTTACCATTTGATACATTTTGAAAACATTTATGTAATCATATACTTTGGGACCTCTTGTAATAACTCTGATTTAAATAATTCGAATGGTAACTTTTCAAAACGTCTCATTTAGAGGTCGTTTTCTATACCTTGTGCTTTATATTAAAAAGTAGCACCCCATTGACACTATCGTTCCGCTGCGATATTTTGGGGGTGTTACATAAGTGAACCCAAATAAGTTGTACTTCTTAACAATTCTAGATGGTACATGTAACTATTCGCATTTTTCAAGTTACTATTCACTTTTACTATTCATTTTGTAAATATTTTACGAGCCACATTTTTTATTTTTTCATCCTACGATTATTATTCCACGTAAATCCCGAACCTACAATTTCAGGTTTTAGCAAACAATTATACATTTTCATATACTAAGTCAAGATATATTTTTTTAGTATCAACATTTTTTTAGGAAGCTTATATAATTACCTAGTTCAAATTTAAGCTTATTACTTAAATTATTTAACATTAATAAATCCTTAGAACAATTTATATCAATAGACAAGAAAATATTTAGTTTCTTGTTTCCACCTTACTTCCCCCCCCCCCTCTCCTATGTTGGGCGTACAAGATGGGAAATCACCAAGACAATAAGTCTTGGTGATATTATACAATGACACCCATTTAATGTCCAAGCATAAGACTTAGCCTTGAAGGCTAAGTAACCTATCCCTTTCCACCTCTTAGGAAGATGAGGAAACCAAATTGGCTACTAAAGCCAAATGGAATTAGTAGATGCAATCCATCTTAAGCCTTTCAACACTTGTATTTCTTAGCTAAGAAGTAAGATGAATCATCTAGCTTATCACCTCCTCAAAAGGGCTATATAAGCCTTCCTTGTCTCTTCATTCAAACGCCCAACTTAAAACACAAACACAACACACTCTCCTTTGATCATTGGCTTCAAGTTTACTCAAGAATTAATCCAAGATTAAAGTCCTTTGAAAGCTTCAACAAGTCATTGCAACCTTTTGGTGATTTCTCTTGAGTTTTAAGCTACTCAAGTAACCAAAGACTTAGCAAAAGTCTTGCAAGATCACAAGAGGAGTAGAAGATCTCTAGTGTGAAGTTGTTCTAGTCTTGTCCTTGTTCTTGTTTTCTTTCCTAAACCAACCATTGTAAGTCCAAGCTTGTGCTCATAATTCTCATCATACTTTTGTTTCCATATTCATAATATGCTATATATAGTTTTTATATTGGAATCATTATGTACAAATCCTTAAAACATGTCCAAACTTATATATCATCATATGTTATCCTTTATAAAACAAACAAGTAAACTAGTGACTTATGCAATGAAAAAATGACTAGAATTATGTGCTTATAAAATTGACAAATTTTATAGAATAATAGAGGGTCCTACAAGGAAAACGTAACAATTTGAAACACTCAAAACGGACACACGAGTCGAAAGTTATGACCAAAAGAAGTTAGCGTAACCGAAAAACTGAATCTGTTAAAATCCTTACTCCATGAATCTGGAAATTTTTCGAGGCACTTCTGGCCCGATTCATCAAAAAGTTAAAACACGAAAGTTGTCCGTAATGATGTTTTACATCTATAGCATGGGAGCTCAGCCTGAAAACACCAAACAAAGGCAGTTTTCTGCCTCAAATGGTAAGGACAGTTTTCGGCGTCAAAAATTTGGTTTTCACTTGACAACTGATTAAGAATCATGTTATTTTCAAAACTAATTACTAACTAGACATAATAAAATTTATAAAATAACAATCTTCATTCAAAATAAATTTTCCTAAAGTCTATTTGACCTTCGGAATAGTGTTTTTCACATGTGAGAACCAGTTTTTCATATGTGAAACAATAATCCTAACTTATAAGTTTTCACAAGTGAAACCATATTCCTAACTTATAAACGCTATAAGTTTTCACATATGAAACTATACTAATAAACTTATAAATCCTTATAACTATTATAAACTTCATGTTTTACATATTGAGCACTACAAAACTAGGGAGCTTCATGTGAGGGGTTTCATTTGGGTAAACGTATCGACGAGTTGCTGGATTTACGAATTAAAGTGTCTGTTAGTGCAAGCAGTCTCGTTTGTTTTGATTGATGAAAAACATGTATATAATAACCTAAAAGTATTGATTCTAAATCCGCGGCTAATTTGAACTTTGGCTAATTTGAACTTTGAAACGAATACGACCTAAATAACTAGAACTACAAAATACTAAAACTATAACTTAATTATTTATAAAAGTCGACATACATATGTTATACTAAGTATATATATCACATGTTAAAGTATATACATAAGGGCCAAATTTCTTTTAAAAGTTGTACAAGACATGTAATGTGAATAAGGTCTAGAATTATAAAAATTTGAAATTGAGATTGGTCATTTGACCTCCCACCTTACTCGGCCAGAATCTCAGCCTATTCTCTCCTTTATCTACTTCACATAACAACCCATAATCTCATTCAAAAAACACACCATAAACCCTAAAAGAATAACCTAAGTGACGGTAGTTTTCTTCTTCATTAATTCGAGTGAAAAGGGTGGTACAAAGGAGGCGTGAAAGGTGTCAACAAGGGTGGTGTTTTGATTGTGGTTCTGTACTGGGTTCGAGGGTATTTGTTTTGCTTCGAAACATGATCTGGGTATTGGGTTTTGTTCTTGTTCCTTTCTTCTAATCAACACAAGGTATACCACTCCTGATCTTGTTCTTGTTCTCGACATATATGCACATAAAATGTTATAAACGATCACTATATCGACCTAAAAGAATGATACGAATAAAGATTAATATTGTCACATAAAATCATGAAATGGAGGGTATATATATATATATATATATATATATATATATATATATATATATATATATATATATATATATATATATATGTGTGTGTGTGTGTGTGTGTGTATATATATGTGTGTGTGTGTGTGTGTGTGTGTGTCAATATGAGTTTATTGGGGCTGTTAGAATTTGATTGCATACATGTTTGATTTGGACCTGTTTATACACTATAAAACATGGGTTTTGAACGCATGAAATGATGAGAATAATAGAACCATGAAATAATGAAAGATGTATGTGATATATAGTTCTAATCTACTTTTGAATTAGGTATATATGAACTGATAAAATCTGGTTATGAAAAAACATGTATTCGATCCCTAAAATACAACCTGAAACCTGGGGATATTACTTATGAAATGAGGAAATCACATAAGTCGACCTAGAGTTTTTATGTCGCCATTCCAATCAGTTTTAAAGAGCTTATGAATCTGTTCTTTGGACTTATGTTTTGTTACACCCCGTGCCCGCTTAGACCAAAAATTAAAACTTTTTACGCGGAAACGCTTGATTTATACGGATATCATGTTACTCTTTTGACCACTGACCAAAATCTATAAACTTTCAGGCCTTGAGACTATTTTTAAATGAAACTAGACTCAATTACCTTCAAAACCCCGGGTGGCACGACCTCTAACGACTTACGGATCAAAAGATATGATTTTTCGAAGTTTTCCAAAAATGTTACCGAGCCGCCCATCCGCCCATCCGATTCGGATGGAGGCTGCTGATCTTTCAAAATTAAGTTCGAGCCCCGTACTTGAAAACCCGACCTCGAAACTTTACCATACTTTCCAGATTTACTTGGTACACTATTTGGCTCATTTTCACATAAAAACATTCACCATTTGACTCCCCGAGATAGTACTATACAAATTAGACGCATTAAACCCATTTTGACCCATTTTCACCATAAACCACTTATACCACTTCATTTTCTCACTAAACTTAACCATTACCATTACTTTAACATACAAAACATGATTCATAAACACTTGGTCCTTTTACAACCCAAAATGGGTACAAACATACTTAATCCAAACGCTCCTTTAACATTTACCAAAAACACTTAAAACACACTTTGACACATTGTTAGCCCACCAAATCATTAGGACTTCATTATCATACACTTTGACACTTGACTTAACTTTATAAATCAATAAAAGACCAACGGGGGTACAAACTTTATACTTGAGCTCGGTATTCTACCTAAGCTCTTAACACATACTACCTTCTATCTTCCACATTCGCCAACCTTAACCATTAGTCCAAGCTCACCATTTCCATCACACATAAACCTACAAAATATTAAACACTTAAACCGTAAGCACGAATGCTTAGTAAGTAAAACGGGTATAACATAACATTATACTTCATTCACACATATGCATCATAACCATTTATCCATGAACACATTAAACATAAACACATACCTTAACCACTCTAGCCTCAACCTTTCTTTCCTTAATCCTTCCTTATCTAACACATCAACTAGTCTTACACTTACTTGCACTTAATAACCACATATAAACCATTCATATACTTTAACATATATAAACACATAAACACATAAAACATGGAAATCACCATAACATCATCTTATAGCCGGTTTACTTACCTTAGCTCCAAGCTAAGAGGTCACCTATAACATCACCATCATCATCTTCATCCTTTATCATCATCATCATCATCATCATCATCATCATCATCATCATCATCATCATCATCATCATCCTTTATTGTTAAATTAAAACACAACACCATGAATCAAGGGTTTACACAACCCATCTAAACTTACCCATAATCCTTTCCATATCATCATATGATCATACTTTGATCATATGATGAAACCCACTTCAATCATAAACCCTAACCTCATTATCATAAAAATAGAGAGAATACTTACTTGGGAAATCATTGGTAGGGATAACATATGGGCACTTGATCTCCATTTTCTTCATCCTAAGCCTTCAACTAGTTTTCCCTCTCTTTTTCCCTCCTCCTATAACCGGACCAACAACACCCTTCTAATAATTGGGTGAAATATCTAGAATTTCCTAGATAAAGCTAGTTAGGTATCAACTTTGGCCCTTTTGGTACATTAAGCCCCTCAAGTCTCATTCCTTCTATTTTGGTCACAACTAACTTATTACACATCTAGTATATTGCAACTTTAGCCCCTTAGATCTATTTCTTTCCATTTGTGCCACATAATATTTTCCATAACTACACAATACATTTATTGACCATTAATTGACTTTTGGGTTTGACTATAACGTTATATTTATTGACTAACCATTCACGTATGGCCTTTGGTCCCTTTTCACCTAGGGTGGGGTACAAGTACCCGGGAACGGGTCTAACAATTCTACCCCTCTTATTTAGATTTCGTCCCCGAAATCTTTCATTCTTTATTAACCAAAACCTAGCCGCATTATACTTCTCATTCCTGGCACCTTAATTCTTAGTTTATTTAGTGCAATGATCTAAGTGCTCTCGCAATTCTATGCATACTATAACATATCACATCGCCTTAATCCACATTACTTCCCACTTACTTCTATAACCATACAACTCTTACTTAGCCTATTACATAATACAAGACATACTCACTATAACTAGTTATCATTTTAATCCGTTCTATTACCGCTACATCATGTTTTCACTTGCTTTATCCTCTATTCTCATTCTTTAACTACTTGATACTTGAGAAAATTTGTGTTATTTAACTTTACATAAATGCGCTTAGCTAATACTTTCACATTCAATCAACACCACTCATCCGTTTCTTTTACGTCTCTACATAAGTCAAACACATTTCTAATACTTCCTTATTTATCATAGCCATTTCACTTTTCCTTTAACCTTTTTATTATAACGCAAATACTACTTAATCATTCTTTTTACGTTCTCTACACTTACCTCATTTCTTCTACTTCTTTCTTCATTTCGTTTTCGCTTACCTTTATAAGTCTTATAGAAAGATTACATGAATTGACTTTATAACATCATAGTTTAATGTTTGCTATCACATTACACATGACACTTATCATCCATTATTTCTATTACTCACATTTTGTACCACGCCACAATTGCGTACTATAACATTTCTAAGCATCATTACAATTCTTTATTTCCTTCAACTTGTACTTAACACTCAAAACATAGGCTTCTTATAATTCTTCTTAAAAGACGTACTCTAATTCTAACCCTTCTATCTTAGTCTTTACAATTTCTAACTAATTCTAGACTTCCGCTTTCTACTTCTCTAACCCTACTCGTGCCATGTTGGCAACACATAAGCCCACTCATTCATGCTTCCTCATTTACATGGAAAGGCGTCCCAATCGATGTAAATCAAGAAACATAAACTCATGGTTATATATTTCCAACACAACACAAGTACTCCTATTCCCCAATTTAACTTTTATTTTCTCATTCTTTTTATTACATTACCTTTACCCTTCTTAGACTTGGATCCATAACATTATCACATTCATTATGGGGATAATTTTATGTGCCATGGACGTAGGCAACCCCTTGCCGGTGAAGGCAATACTTTTCATCCAGAAGGATCTTTAACATTCATCCCGAAGGATTCCTTAACATTCCTTTACTTGGTCATCCCGAGGGATACCACCTTTAGCATTCATCCCGGAGGATCATTAACATTCATCCTGGAGGATCATTAACATTCATCCCGAAGGATCATTAACATTCATCACTTTACCACTTTCACTTTTTAACATCGGATCCAAGCCATTAACATTTATCACACACACATTATCTCATCCATTTTATTTAGTGAAGGCAAGCTCATAGAGCATATGAACTTGCTTATTAAAATTACACATTTCTATGTGTTTATCCTCTTACATTCTAAATCCGCATTAATCATTTTCACCCTTTTTCTTTACCCTTTTTGTCTACTCGACTCTTTCCACTTTTAAACCTTGCATAGATTAGTTTTCATTCATTCATTAGCATCATTCATTCTTCTTACACAATTTAAGTCGTTTACACATTCTTATCTCGTTTAATTTTCACATCACATCCTTTCGCTTAACTCATCATGTTTTTTTATTCAACACTTTCATCATAATAATAACCGCTAATGGGGCACATTAGCCGTGATATGATAATTTCCGAACAACACTTTAACCTCGTGCATGCTCATCTCATTCTCTCTTATATTCTTAACTCATTGCATTCTTATTCTCATACTTAATCTCATTTCTTTAATTGTTTATGTATTTAAGCAATACCATTCTATCTTGTCTTTTACGTATATACCTTTCATAGATCATTAACTATAACACACTCATTAGCGTCACCTTTCTTCACACACATTCTATATCATTAACATAAGCTCGTTACGTTTACCACACAATATCTCATTACATTCTTACTCACATACTTAACTCATCTCATTCAATCATTAGCTTTTAAGTCATACCCTTTTTCTTGTCACTACTTTACTAACGCACCTTACTTTAATCCTATACATTTCACATCATATTACACTATTACCGTTATTTCTGAAGTTATGAAAAGTATGGAAAAATTATCCAGAATTATCATTATAGTGATATGGTGAAATTTTACACATCTTTGTTTATGTTATTAAAAAAAAAAAAAAAAAAAAAAAAAAAAAAAAAAATCGAAAATAAAAAGAAAAAGGAAAAGTTGGATGTTTGTTTTAACCAACTTATGTAAAAGTTTTGTATTAAGTGGTCGATATCACCACTAGTTGTTGTATATTATATCTATGGATTGAATGTGAGTTGGCAGTTATGGGAACACCAACTTAAGGTTTATTCTTTGATTGAGATCTTGTTGAGTATAATTCGTGTCTACCTAAAGCGTGTGTTTCAAGTGTTAAAGCGTGAGTTATTCTATGATATGAGTCTTATTCATGGGATGGTTGGGATAGTGATTAACCACACTTAGGATTTTAATTTATTTGTTTTGTTTATTTTTCATTTTACACCAACTTGTATCCCAAATATTATCCATACCCTATATCATTCCTTATCCAAACCTTTGATTTATTGAGATTAGGGATTTGAGCAATCTTAAGTATCGTAGTCGTGAATTCGGCTATGTATTTATGATTTTGTCGCCCTTTTTGATATAATATTATTGGTAAAGATTACTTGGTCCTATCTTTAGCCTATTCGAGTTAAGGATTTGAGCAATTGCAAGTATCGTGTTCGTGGATTCGATCATGTATTTGTGATTTTGTCGCCTTTTCTGGGATTTGAAATCGATAGAGATTAAGGAGAATGATTAACCCTTAAGCCTCAAAACCCTTTTTACCGCTTTAGACTTGTTATTCCTTGGCTTTAGTGGGGGAGATGTGTATTATGGCCAAGCTTATGACAGAATACTCGTCACGACTGAGCAATTGAGCGAATTACTAAAATGTTACCACATAGATTAGTTGAGTGATTTCAGTGATTTCATTTTCCTATTTCGTGAGGTGTTTGGTTGTGCAATTATGATAAAACGAATAAGTGCTTAATTATAAAAATACATCCTAATATCTTTTAGGATACATTTTCATAAGTTTTAATCTAAGGTTTACTTGAGGACAAGTAAAGTTCAAGTGGGGGGATATTTGATGAACTCAAATAAGTACATTTTATTACCATCATTTATCCTATGTATTTGACTTGTTTTATTATATTATATATGAGAATTGATACTTAATTGCTTACTTTTGTAATTCTCAGGTAAAAACAAGCATTTGGTGAAACTAAGCGATTTTGGACTAAAAATGGAGCAAAACAAGCAAGATTGGAAAAGTCTGCTGAATTGAAGAGATTAAGGACCATTGTCTGACTTTGAAGAATGCGCCGCATGGATTTATCCCATGCGCCGCATATGAAACCTTGGTCAACGAGAAGAACCAACTTGTTTTACTCCAGATGCGCCGCATGAAGCTCCTGATATGCGGCGTATCAATCTCAAGACTTCACCAGATATCCAAGATATTGAAGAATATTCGCAAATATTATAATCCTGGACCCCACGCGAAGTTACCTTGATACGCCGCATCGAACCAATCCGATGCGCCGTATCGGCCATATACAATCCTTACCAAGAATTCAAGAGATCAAGTGAAGATTAGAAGCTTAATGAAGAAGTCAAGGTTACAAGTCGACACTTGAAGATGCTTTCGTATTTTGGCCATAAAATCTTCATCCGGACTCCGTTTTAGGTGATTCAAGCGGCCACGGAAAGAGAAAAAGGAGATCTACCTGTATCTGAAGGAGATGCGGCGCATCTGGTCCTGAGATGCGCCGTATTGGGAGATGAGGCGCATCTGGTATTTAGATGTGCCGTATTGAGTCAGTTTCAGACTTGGAGGCTACGTTTACTTATAGATGCGGCGCATCTAACTCTATAGATGCGCCGTATCGACCCAGATTTTAGAATCTATAAATACCGAACTCATTAACGAATTAGGGCATCTTTGGGAACCCTTAGGGCCATTCCCAGACGATCAAAGCCTCTCAAAACAGCAGAAGATCACCCTTGAAGACCCAATTATACTTGAAGAACATCTCTTATCATTGTTATATTACTTAATCATTCGGTTAGCGTATCGTATTCACTATGTTTCACACTCTATTCGTCTTGATTATGTTTTTGTATTTTGTTACAGAGATTATGGGCTAACACTCTTATGTGTTAGCCAAGTTTATGAGTATTTGATGGTTTAATTAGTTTCTAATTCGATTGGTTGCTTGGTCTTCGTTTTGATTACTTTATTAGTTTATACTTCATTAATATCGTTTGCGTAATTAATGTAAGCCCCTTAAGGGGCTAAATAATATATAAACGTGGTAATCATTAAGCAGCTTTATGCGGGTTCTGATTAATTGTGACAGGATTAGTCAGTCAAAAAGACTTAAAATGGAATCTAGAATAGGATAGACATAAGTAATCATTAAGGGTTTACTCGCCGATAAGATTAGAGCCAACGCTTTGGTGACTTTTATTAGTGCATTGATAACCTCTGTGTCTAGCTGAGCATTGCTTGGGTCGCCATGCCCCTTCCTCGCCTATTTAGGATAGACCGCGCCTAGTCGTGAGCACCATCACTACATGTCTTAGAAACTTATCAAAACTTAATCATATATGACTGAACTTGGTTAACACGTTCTTCTTATTTTTGATACCTTCAAGCTTCTTGCGTTTGTTTAGCTTAGTTTAATTAGTTTAGTATAAAACCAAACTCGTGCCAGTCTCTCAGGCTGAACCCCCCTTTACGTTAGTTTAGAAGAGTCGAATACCTCTAGAATTAGTATATTAGAAATCTCACTCTTAGTGATCGACACCCTACTTACCAACTAGGCTACATTGATCGGGTACACTGCCCGTTAGTGTTGTTATAGGTTAAGTCGGCAAAATATAAATGTAAAACTTGATAAGGAATAATCACCTGTACAACGACACATCAAGTTTTTGGCGCCGTTGCCGGGGAGTGAATTTATCTATTTGCTAGTTTTATTGGTATTTTTCTGTTTTTAGTTTATTTTTGTGTGTTTGGTTTATTTGTTTTATCGTTTGTTTGTTGTCTGTGTGTCTGTCTCAGAAGGGAGATACGGCGTATTCTTGTCTGTGAATACGGCGCATCTATCTCAATACGGCGTATTCTTGTCTGTGAATACGGCGTATTGACGCTCTGTGGGCAAATTTTTTTTTTTTTAGTTTGTGTGATTTTTAATTTTAAAATTTTCTAAAAAAAAAAAAGATTGCAGGAAGCTAATACGGCGTATCCATTGTCTGTTGGATACGGCGTATTAACTTGTGCCGTATACGGCGTATCCATTGTCTGTTAGATACGGCGTATCCATCTTTTGTGACCTAAAAATATTTTTCGTTTTTTTTTTTTAATTTTTGTGTTTATTTAATTTTTATTAGTTTAGTTTTTATTTTTATTTTTTTGTTTGGTCTACTGTTGTTCTTCTTGGTTGTTTTGTTTTTCAGGAAATTATGGTGATCGTGAAAAACTTTAATGAACTGACCATGGAAGAATATTTCCAATATGCAAAATACAATGAAGAAAAGTGGTACACAAGATTCAGGAGAGAAACCAGGTTTGAATTAAAAGGGCACTTTCTAAAGGAGCTACGCGATAATGCTTTCAGTGGTGCAGAAAATGAGGATGCTAATAAGCATGTTGAAAAAGTGGGCGAGATCGTTGATTTGTTTCATACACCTCATGTAGGGAAAGACCATATAATGTTACAAGTATTCCCGATTTCACTCACTGGACAAGCATATCGATGGATTAAAACTATTCCTGCTAGAAGCATCACTACATGGGCCGATCTGAAGGCTAAATTTTTGAACAAGTATTGTCCTCCATTAATGACTGCAAAGAAGGTTCAAGAAATCAACAACTTTAAGCAAAGACCGGAAGAAACGCTTTATTTGGCGTGGGACAGGTTTAAAGAATTACTTTTTAGATGTCCTCAACATTATTTAACTGACATGCAGGTTGTGATTGCCTTCTATATGGGTTTGGATGTGGCTACTCGGATGCTTTTAGATTCTCATAGTTTTATACCTAAAATGAATGCTAAAGACGCCTTAACCGCTATACATGAAAGAGCTGACCACTGTTTAAGGTGGTATGATGGGGCATTCAAAAGACATACAGGTAATGATGATTCTGAAATTTTAGCTACAATTACTGTTCAAATAGATAACCTTGGCAGGGAAATAAATAAGATGTATGAAAGGATATATACCATCGATAATCGCTACAAGGGAGGCAATGGACCTCACTCACCTTACCCACCAACTCCACCACCACAAAAAGAGATCTATGACTTCAAAGAAGCCGTTACTAAATTTATAAAAGACGGTGAACTATCAAGAAAAGAGTTGGTAGACACAAGTTATCATGAAGCACTTAAAGAGCACAATAAAAATACTACGGATTCAATACATCGTATTGAAGAACATTGCCGTAATATTATAAGCATACTTAGTGTCACAACAAAAGAAAAGAGTATGGTGGAAGGATGTAATGAGATTGATGCTATTATACGTGATAATGTACAACCACAACATGATGAGATAAGTAATTCCGGAGTTAAGCATGATGACAAGGAAACAATAGATAACCTTCTTGTGGATTCTCAGGAAGAAAATAGGAATTCAAATCTCACGGACTCAGAAAGGCTAAACAGGTTTCGGGCTAACCAACATAAACCTGTCCCTTTTCCTAAGCCAAAACCGGAGGTACAATATCAGTGGGAAAAAAATGGAAGAACTTACTTTAGCAATATTCCACCATCCGTCCCTTTTCCTGAATGCTTTAAGGTAAGTGAACCATATATCCCACCCGGCCCTTTCCCTGGACGAATAAAGAGTGGATGCATACCCATTCCTTTCACTGGACGACTGAAGGTGGAAAACAAAAAGAAGCCATACAAGAAGAAAATAAAGAAGATGAAAGCTAGGAATCAACGGATAAAAGAATCAAAAACACAAGCTCATGTGGAATCTACGACACAAATAGGTAACACCCTTGATTCTCCTTTTATTTTTACTAATGACATTGTTAGTGTTTCTAAACAGGTTGCAAAGCCGAATGACGATGTGGTGGAATCTGTTACCTTACAACCTATCATAGACATCACACCACACGATGACACACAACTAGCACCTGTTAATGTTATCCACCAAATTTTGGTTGAACCTACAAAAGAAATAGATGATGAGCTCTTGGATAATACCATGGTTGAAGAGCAAGAAACTTTGGACTCTACATGGAAAGAAGAGGAGCTCGAAACGATACTCGCCATAAACTCTTTCACATCTTGTATAGAAGTTGAGGGACGCCTAACTACTGACAAGATTAATGAAGAACAATTCATGCACCCTCAATATATTAGTCTCTCATGTGGAATGTTCAGGACATCTAATTTATCAACCAAATCCGGAAAGGTAATGAGTGGAGATCACTACCCACTAAGGTACCATTTTTACTTGACATATCTTTCTACTATAGCAAATTTACACTCTTATAGTGTTTATTGCTATTTTCACCCGCATGTGATTCCAAGTGGGGGGACGTACACCCTATTACCTAGTAAATAAGGGTGGAGTCAGGCTCGTGACTCGAACAAAAACAAGCGCTTCGTGGGAGGCAACCCATGCTTGTCTTTTATTTTCTTTTTAGATTATTTTATTTTCTTGTGTTTGTTTTTATTTGTTTCTTCTGCATGACTGCTGTCCGATACAAACGATACGGCGCATCTGTGTACTAGATGCGGCGTATGGCATTTTAATTTTATACACAGCGCATTTAATAATTCGAGTACGGCGCATCTATCCCCTAGATACGACCTATTCTGTTTTTAATCAGAAAAATTTTAAACCATAACCGACATACAACGCATCTGTTGTACAGATACGGCGTATCTAATTATTTATTAAAAACAGTCTTCGAATTAATAAAATAAGAAGCGACACATTAATTTCTATCGATACGGCGCATTATCCCATTGCATGCAGTTTAATATTTCCTACAGGTTGTTGATGCGGCGTATCCAATATTCCATGAATGCGGCGCATCGACACTCTGACCTGTAATTTTTCGTAGTTTTAGTCTTCTAACCAATGATTAACGAGATGTTCTCGAGTCTATTTTTCTGTGGTCTCTATATTTTTACAGGTCTGGACGATTGAAGATGTTGATGAACTCCCACATCTTATATGCTCGCATTCTTACATGGAGGATCATACCGAGCAAATCTCAGGGGAGTTTTCCGTTCTAATTCTTTCTATTTCCTGTTTTTAATTTCCAATTAAACAACGAGGACGTTGTTTATCTTAAGTGGGGGGATGGAGAATTAGAACGTTACTTGTCCTTATTTTTGCTTAATATGTGCTTAATATGCTCAAATTTAAAATTTTTCTAGCATGTTTTTGTGAAATCAAAGTTGCATAACCCGCACACATGACCCCTATTTCCAAATTGTAAGGATTAAGCCTACTCAGTTTCCCAATATTTTACCCAAATTCCACAAAAATATGAGTGTGCCGGTGACTTGTAAACTTTAGAACTTGGCTTGTATACTATTCGAGACCACCATAATAAGTATTATTTATATAATTGGAGTGACCTGTCTAAAGCGGTAAATTTCTAGGATTACACCCAAATAGCCTACTATATGTTATGTGTTATTAGCTAACTACACTGGTTAGTTAACCCCCGTATAAACCCTTTTGTTACTCTCACTTTTAGAGTAAGATACCCCTAGAAAAACACTCAGAGCCATTCCTTTCGTTTCTTACACCTTTGTTAAAATGTTTCGTTACACCCTTACACCTTAGCCTACCCTGTAGATTAAAATCCGTGGTTGGTTAATTGCTTTAGGCAAAGTGTGTTTCCTTACATTACCTGTGTTCGCGTGCGTAATTCATTATCTTTGGTTAGGTCGGGAAATTGCACAATGCAATTGGAGTGAAAGTAAATATTGTATATCTTTGAGTTTATTTTTCGTGTATTTACTACTTTCACTATTACCGTTATTTCTGAAGTTATGAAAAGTATGGAAAAATTATCCAGAATTATCATTATAGTGATGTGGTGAAATTTTACACATCTTTGTTTATGTTATTAAAAAAAAAAAAAAAAAAAAAAAAAAAAAATCGAAAAGAAAAAGAAAAAGGAAAAGTTGGATGTTTGTTTTAACCAACTTATGTAAAAGTTTTGTATTAAGTGGTCGATATCACCACTAGTTGTTGTATATTATATCTATGGATTGAATGGGAGTTGGCAGTTATGGGAACACCAACTTAAGGTTTATTCTTTGATTGAGATCTTGTTGAGTATAATTCGTGTCTACCTAAAGCGTGTGTTTCAAGTGTTAAAGCGTGAGTTATTCTATGATATGAGTCTTATTCATGGGATGGTTGGGATAGTGATTAACCACACTTAGGATTTTAATTTATTTGTTTTGTTTATTTTTCATTTTACACCAACTTGTATCCCAAATATTATCCATACCCTATATCATTCCTTATCCAAACCTTTGATTAATTGAGATTAGGGATTTGAGCAATCTTAAGTATCGTAGTCGTGGATTCGGCTATGTATTTATGATTTTGTCGCCCTTTTTGATATAATATTATTGGTAAAGATTACTTGGTCCTATCTTTAGCCTATTCGAGTTAAGGATTTGAGCAATTGCAAGTATCGTGTTCGTGGATTCGATCATGTATTTGTGATTTTGTCACCTTTTCTGGGATTTGAAATCGATAGAGATTAAGGAGAATGATTAACCCTTAAGCCTCAAAACCCTTTTTACCGCTTTAGACTTGTTATTCCTTGGCTTTAGTGGGGGAGATGTGTATTATGGCCAAGCTTATGACAGAATACTCGTCACGACCGAGCAATTGAGCGAATTACTAAAATGTTACCACATAGATTAGTTGAGTGATTTCAGTGATTTCATTTTCCTATTTCATGAGGTGTTTGGTTGTGCAATTATGATAAAACGAATAAGTGCTTAATTATAAAAATACATCCTAATATCTTTTAGGATACATTTTCATAAGTTTTAATCTAAGGTTTACTTGAGGACAAGTAAAGTTCAAGTGGGGGGATATTTGATGAACTCAAATAAGTACATTTTATTACCATCATTTATCCTATGTATTTGACTTGTTTTATTATATTATATATGAGAATTGATACTTAATTGCTTACTTTTGTAATTCTCAGGTAAAAACAAGCATTTGGTGAAACTAAGCGATTTTGGACTAAAAATGGAGCAAAACAAGCAAGATTGGAAAAGTCTACTGAATTGAAGAGATTAAGGACCATTGTCTGACTTTGAAGAATGCGCCGCATGGATTTATCCCATGCGCCGCATATGAAACCTTGGTCAACGAGAAGAACCAACTTGTTTTACTCCAGATGCGCCGCATGAAGCTCCTGATATGCGGCGTATCAATCTCAAGACTTCACCAGATATCCAAGATATTGAAGAATATTCGCAAATATTATAATCCTAGACCCCACGCGAAGTTACCTTGATACGCCGCATCGGACCAATCCGATGCGCCGTATCGGCCATATACAATCCTTACCAAGAATTCAAGAGATCAAGTGAAGATTAGAAGCTTAATGAAGAAGTCAAGATTACAAGTCGACACTTGAAGATGCTTTCGTATTTTGGCCATAAAATCTTCATCCGGACTCCGTTTTAGGTGATTCAAGCGGCCACGGAAAGAGAAAAAGGAGATCTACCTGTATCTAAAGGAGATGCGGCGCATCTGGTCCTTAGATGCGCCGTATTGGGAGATGAGGCGCATCTGGTATTTAGATGCGCCGTATTGAGTCAGTTTCAGACTTGGAGGCTACGTTTACTTATAGATGCGGCGCATCTAACTCTATAGATGCGCCGTATCGACCCAGATTTCAGAATCTATAAATACCGAACTCATTAACGAATTAGGGCATCTTTGGGAACCCTTAGGGCCATTCCCAGACGATCAAAGCCTCTCAAAACAGCAGAAGATCACCCTTGAAGACCCAATTATACTTGAAGAACATCTCTTATCATTGTTATATTACTTAATCATTCGGTTAGCGTATTGTATTCACTATGTTTCACACTCTATTCGTCTTGATTATGTTTTTGTATTTTGTTACAGAGATTATGGGCTAACACTCTTATGTGTTAGCCAAGTTTATGAGTATTTGATGGTTTAATTAGTTTCTAATTCGATTGGTTGCTTGGTCTTCGTTTTGATTACTTTATTAGTTTATACTTCATTAATATCGTTTGCGTGATTAATGTAAGCCCCTTAAGGGGCTAAATAATATATAAACGTGGTAATCATTAAGCAGCTTTATGCGGGTTCTGATTAATTGTGACAGGATTAGTCAGTCAAAAAGACTTAAAATGGAATCTAGAATAGGATAGACATAAGTAATCATTAAGGGTTTACTCGCCGATAAGATTAGAGCCAACGCTTTGGTGACTTTTATTAGTGCATTGATAACCTCTGTGTCTAGCTGAGCATTGCTTGGGTCGCCATGCCCCTTCCTCGCCTATTTAGGATAGACCGCGCCTAGTTGTGAGCACCATCACTACATGTCTTAGAAACTTATCAAAACTTAATCATATATGACTGAACTTGGTTAACACGTTCTTCTTATTTTTGATACCTTCAAGCTTCTTGCGTTTGTTTAGCTTAGTTTAATTAGTTTAGTATAAAACCAAACTCGTGCCAATCTCTCAGGCTGAACCCCCCTTTACGTTAGTTTAGAAGAGTCGAATACCTCTAGAATTAGTATATTAGAAATCTCACTCTTAGTGATCGACACCCTACTTACCAACTAGGCTTCATTGATCGGGTACACTGCCCGTTAGTGTTGTTATAGGTTAAGTCGGCAAAATATAAATGTAAAACTTGATAAGGAATAATCACCTATACAACGACACATCACACTTATCATTTTCTTGTTAACTTCACCTTATCCTCTTAGTCTATTTTACACATGTTCATTTTTTTAATGTTTTCTATTTCAATCCCGATTGACTCACCTTAATCTTGACATGGCTTAACCCACATTAAACATGAATTATTTTCTAGACCATATATTGGTCTCACGTTGTAATCTAAGACTCGTTCATTTACCCTTCTTCTAACACTTCATGTCACGACAAGAATTCTAATCATGACTCATCTAATTCAGGTTCCCTTTTTACTTTTTTTTTTCAACTCATTCTATACATCACATTATAACACACATTCATAATCTCCTTACACATAAACGACGAACACATTAGTACATACTTAATCTCCTTCATACTTAAGGATAAACATCACTAAACACTTATACTTCATTAGTCTATTATCAAATTACGATTTAAAACATTTGAATATGTCTACGTCATACCATTTGTCTATTATCATTGTGATACTTACTACTTTACTTTATCAATTTATGCAAAGGCTACTTCATTTATCATTCATTACTCATACACCTCTTTAATATCTTGCAATTACACATTTTAACAATTCGCCTTACTTAAATGTCTAATTCCTCATCACGTACTGTTGTTCCCTTAACACGCTTAGAGTTAACTAGAAAGTTAATCTTTTTGTGTTTATGACTAATACAATGTATTGATTAATTCTAACAGTTAATGAAACGTGAATATAAAAAACACAAGTATTTTCAACGTTTAAATTCTAATTAGAAATGAATCAAAGAATCTATTATCCAAGTGTTTTGTGGAACAAACACTTGGGATTGAATAGACAAGGTATGGTGTCTCCTATCTAAACTTAAGCAATGCTTTAAGTGGTAACAATTCGACCCACTGAGCTATCTCAGGGATACGTTACTCGTTGTAGGAGAATAGGGGTATTGTGAAAGTCTAAGCTTTAATTGCACAAAAATACCTAACCCTCTTTTCTCCATCTGTTTGCTATTTATAGGCAAACATGTTAAGAGTACTGAAAGACTAAAAATACATAAACAAGTAGGAAGCGTGTCTGACAACTACAACAATAGTTGTCATTTCCAAGAACCAATAGGATTGCGCTAAAAAGTCTTCGAGTGTTAGACCTTACACTTCTTCGACTTTTAGCCACTTGAGGGATGGTTTGTCTGACCCTGATAAGACTTGTTCTTATCTTCTTAAAACCTTCCCTCATTATCCCGCCTTTTATTCAGGCTTTAGGTTCTTCAGTCATTTGTCTTCAGTCTTCAGTTATTGTTGTTGAGGAGACTTAGGGTTCAGTGAGCTCTTGTCTAACGCTCACTGATCCATTACCTTCTTCTTCGTCTCAAGTAACACTTCAGTGAGTACCGCCTCACTGTGTGGTGAATCTTTCTTCTTAGACTCGTCCTGAGCATCTTGAAGGTAACTTATTGAGTGACTGTTCACTCAGTGACTTAGAATGTTTTCGGTTTAATTTACACTTAGCTTAATTTGTATTCAAATCTTGTTTTAACGACTCTTGGGTACTGTAGGACCCAACAATCTCCCCCTATTTGGATATAAATTATGCTTAAGTGTTTTTGATCAGTTATGAGTGAGCTAATGACTTCTGCTCATACTGAATGTACTAGAAAGTAAATAAGGACACTGAAATAATAAAAACATCATCTTTTTAATATTATTACAAGTCCTAACAAAACTATACATAGTACAAGGATAGTGGTGGTGTTGGCAGATTCATTCAGTCGAACTTATAACCTAGGGCTTCAAGCTTTGGCTTCTTGGACTCTAGCTCATGTTGATCAGGATGCTCTTGAATCTTTGATCTCAGGTCTTGGCAGAACCTCACATTTTCAGGAGTCTTGATTGGTGAGGCCATCATGAGGAAACCCATCATTGCCTTGACTCCTGATTGGTCAATATCACTCCATCTTTGGAAGGTTGGGTCTCCAAACTCATCAGTGAAGAACAAACCTCTTTCAGGTTGTTCGATGACCAGGTTGTTCCTGAATGGAACTCCTTCTGGGAGGGCTCTGTTGCAATCCAGACCAGGGACCTTGATCTCAGGCTCAGCTTCAATCTTCTTTCTCTTTCTTGAGGAAGACTGAGAGGGAGCAGGTTGTTCGGCTAAAGCAGGAAGAAGAGAGGGAATACCAAGTTCCTAAGGTGTTGCTGCCAGTTTTTCATACCTCAGACTCAGGGACTTCAACAGACCAGGGACCACAACATTTGAATTTTTCGCTATCATTGGACCTAAGTCATCCAATTCAGTGATCCCGAAGTCAGCGAATCTGAAGGGTTCATGAACCTCAAAGATTCTCTTGTCAGCACTTCTGTAGACAGTAACAATGGCAGGCTTGGTGTTTCGATGAATCTTGACATCAGTGATTGGTTCTGGCTTCAACCTGTTTGTCATGACCCACTGATATCTCTCAATCCTGTTCTGCCTAATCTCTTCAGCCCTTTTCAATTTCTCTTCCCTTTTCTTCCTGAGAGCAATCATCTCAGCAGTCTGGGCTTTTACAAAGCTCTGACCACCCTTTCTTCCAGCAAGTTCTTTTGGCTCAAGACCAATCTTTTCAGCCTCTTCTGTGACAACCTGAATGAGGGCAGACTTGTTTTGCCTTTCTTCTTCAGCAGCTTTCTTCAACCCTTCTTCCTTTTCTAAATGAGCCGTAATTTGTTCCTCAGTGAGGTGATACATAACTCCATTTATTTCATAAGGGACCCTGACTGGCTCATCAGGGTCTGGCCTTCTTTCAGAGTAAGCAGGCACCAAGATTGTAGGTTCAAGCTCAGTGGTTGTGAGAATGCCTTTGCCTTTGTCTTGGTGAGAAGATGGGGTTGTCTCAGGAATCTCCCCCTCAGTGTGAGAAGGAGGTTGTTCAGGTTGTTCTTCAGTGACCCTCTCCCCCTTAACTGTTGCTTGACCCTCGGTGAGAGCAAAAGTTGGTGTGCTCACTGAAGTTGAGGGAGCAGCCTGACCTTTGAATGCTTGATATATCTCAGTCATCATTGATTTGATGTCTGAGGTGTCCTGCTGAAGAGTTGAGACCTTAGCCTCAAGAGAAGCCTGAGAAGCCTCTATTGCTGTCATCCTTGGCCCAAGGTTCCAAGCCAAGGAAGAAGAAAATGTAGCCCAAGATGCCAAGTGGGACTCCATAAGACCCAGGGAAGACTTGATGGAGTCCACAATAGAGCTGAGTCCCTGAAGATTGGAGAATCTCAGCATGTTTACCAGCTCAGCCAACTGAGTAGATTGTTGCTGGTAGGTCTCATAAGCCTGAAGAATTTTCCTGTTAAGCTCAGGGTCATCTTTTACTGACTCTTGAATAGTTTCAACGCTCTTGTGTATGTTGGTGAGAGCTTCGTTGAACAGTTTAAGATTCTCATCAAGATTTGTCAGGGAGAAGGAGATAGATGACTTGTGCTCATTAACATCATCATGATAGGATTCCACTGATTCCTTCAGGTTGACATAATGAACAGCAGCTTCACAGTGTTGGTCAAAAATTTCTTCAGTTAGCCCAGTGAAGAGAGCAATGTTGGCCTTTTGTAGGAACTTGACCAATTGCCTTTCAGTAAGAGTGAGAATGTTGTCATACTTCCTGATCAGCCTGAGATTCAGATTCTTCACCATGTGGAGAAGACTGATGCGATTGTTCAGTAGGTTGTGCATCAGTGTCCATATCATCACCTGCCTCAAAGACTTCTTCCTCACTCTCTTCATTGAGCTCATTATTAGAATCAAGAAGAGCCTGAATATCCACCATAGACTCGATCTCCAAAAGGTTACCCGGCTCCTCTTCATAAGAAGACTTGCCTTGGTTTTGGCCAGGTCCTGACCCCGCCATAATAACTGAGTTGGTTGTTTCAGCCTGGCTAACCATAATAACTGATTTCTTAGCCTGGTTTTTGGGGTCAGTTCCCAAGAGAATGGATCCGCCTGAGGGGGTTCTGGGTTCGGTATCAGCGGGTGGTTTATATCCCTCTGAGTCTTTGTCCCCCTTTGCGCCTTCAAGTACTGATGGGTGTTTTCCAGCACTATCATGAGGCACAGTTTGTGAATGTTGATGGACCCCCTTCCCATCAGGGTTGTACTGCCCTTTTGGGGATTCAGGGTCCTTGACTCCCTTGGGTTCTGACTGTGATTTGTCAGTGCCTTCATCGGGATGTGATTGGGTGTGGCTCCCCTTCCCAGTTGAGTAGTGCTGCCCAACCGAGGATTCAGGACCCTTTTCTCCCTCAGGCCCTGATTGTGATTTGTCAGTGCCTTCATCGGGATGTGAATGGGTTGAGGTTCCTGACTCCAATGACTTGTTTATGTCAGTGGAGTCATGAGGAAGATGGGGTTTGCCCGAGGACATTGAGGATGATTTCTCAGTGACCTCCGTTGGCGTTTGTTTTTGGGTCAAGAGGGTCTCAGTGAGGGGTGTCTCAAAGGTCTCGGCCAAATTTAACCCTTGTTTAGGGTTGTTTGAGGCATCAGTCTCAGTGGCGAGTGGTTTGGGTTTAACCACCTTACTGGACTGACCCTTCTTTGTCTTCTTCACCTTATTTGTAGGCGAAGGTACTGGTGAAACAGTATTTTCACCCTGAATGACCATTAGCATGTAGGTCGTCAGGGCGATTGGTGTAACCTCGGTAATGCCGCTTGAATAGCTGGCCTTTTGTAAGACGTCAGGATTTGATCCTTGGACGTCAGGCCTAACATAATTAGCGCCAAGTAGGTCATGAAGCACACAGGAAACAAATCTAGGATAGGACATATGTATTTGCCTAACCTTTCCTGATAGCTTGGCCACAAGGTCTCGTAAGATTATCCCTCCGATATCAAATTTTCTACCCTCCAAGAGACTGAACACCATCAATTGTTGTGATGAGTTCAATTGCTCCGTGGAGGATTTATTGCCCCCAAGGACCTGAATGATAAAAGTCACCAGGATCCTCCAGACAGGATGGAACCAGGTTTTGATGATGGGTGCTTTAGCCAATAGGCTTCATGAGGCCGCTTCAGGTTGTTTTGGGTCATGCGGCCCTAGAAAAAGCAATTCGGCTTTAACTTCCTGGTCAGTGGGGTTAGGCTCAAACCTTTCTGTTAGTCCCTTTACACGATTAGAATTAACTAGAAAGTTAATCTATTTGTGTTTATGACTAATACAATGTTTAGGATTAAATCTAACAGTTATAAAACGTGAATATAAAAACAACAATATTTTTCAATGTTTAAATTCTTATTAGAAATAATTCCAAGAATCTATACCCAAGTGTTTTGCGGAACAACCACTTGGGATTGAATAGACAAGGGTATGGGGTGTCTCCTATCGAAACTCAAGTTTTGCTTGAGTGGTAACAATATACCCACTGAGCTATCTCAGTGAGTTGTATACTCTTTGTAGGAGAGAAGTTCCTTTGTAAAAGTTCAAGACTTTCAATATACAAAGCATACTTTAACTTCTCTCCCATCTGATCTATTTATACACAAGTAATCTAAGTATAAGTGATTAAATATAATACAAGTTGTTGAGGTTGCGTGTCTGACAATTACAAATAGTAATTGTCATTTCCAAGAACCAATAGGAAAGGGCTAATAAGACTTTGAGAGTTGTTGGCTGACACTCCATGACTTTTAGCTGCAATAGGGAAGGTTGGATCTGACAAGAGAAGAGTGTTGGACTGACACTATTATCTTTTCAGATCTTTTCCCTATTGTTCCCGCCTTTTCTTCAGGCGTTGGTTCCTCAGTCCTTCAATCACTTTGTTGGTTGAGGAGACTGGGGTTCAGTGAGTTCTTGTCCAACACTCACTGAACCATCATCTTCTTCTTTGGCTTAAGTCTTACTCAGGGAGTACCGCCTTCCTGAGTAGTGAATCCTTCTTCTTGAATTCGCCTTAAGCATCCTAAAGATGACTCACTGAGAGGCTGTTCTCTCAGTGACTTGAATTGTTCTCGGTTTAAGTTAACACTTAGTTAATTTGTGTCCAAATCATGTTTGAAGCATTCTTGGGTTTTTCATGACCCAACAATCTCCCCCTATTTGGATATAAATTATTCCTAAGTGTTTTGATCAGATATGAGTGAGCTAAAGATTTCTACTCATACTGAATGTACTAGAATTTAAATAAGGACATTGAAATAATAAAAAACATCATCTTATTGATATCATTTACAAGTCCTAACAAAACTAAGTACAAAAGGGATAGTGGTGGGTATTCAGGCAGGTCATCAGTTCAACTTGATTCCAAGGGCTTCAAGCTTGGGCTTCTTTGACTGCAGCTCATGTTGGTCAGGATGCTCATTTATTTTCCTTTTCAGATCTTGACAAAACTTCACATTTTCAGGACTCTTGAGTGGAGAGGCCATCATTAGAAAACCGAGCATTGCTTTAATCCCTGACAAGTCGATGTCACTCCACCTTTGGAAGGCTTTGTCACCGAACTCATCAATGAAGAACAAACCTCTTTCAGGCTGTTCAATGACCATATTGTTCCTGAAAGGAACACCTTCAGGGAGAGCCCTATTGCAGTCAAGACCAGGAATCTTGATCTCAGGCTCAGCTTCTATCTTCTTTCTTTTCCTTGAAGAAGACTGAGAGGGAGCTGGTTGTGCAGATTCAGGAAGAAGAGATGGAATGCCAAGTTCCTGAGGTGCTGCTGCCAATCTTTCGTACCTCAGACTCAAAGACTTCATCAGATTAGGGACCACAACATTTGATTTCTTTGCTATTAATGGACCCAACTCATCCAATTCAGTGATCCCGAAGTCAGCGAATCTGAAAGGGTTATGAACATCAAAGTTTCTCATGTCAGCACCTCTGTAGACTGTGACAACAGCAGGATTGGTGTTTCTTTGAATATGAACATCAGTGATTGGTTCTGGCTTCAACCTTTCAGTCATATACCACTGATATTTCTTAATCCTGTTTTGCCTGATCTCTTCAGCCCATTTATTCCTTTCCTCTCTTTTCTTCCTGAGAGTGGTCATCTCCTCAGACTGAGCTTTCACAAAGGTCATACCACCTTCTCTTCCTGAGAGATCCTTAGCCTCAAGACCAATTTTCTCAGCCTCTTCATGAACAACCTTAATTGTAGCAGGCTTGCTCGCCTTCTCTTCCTCCTTTAACTTCTTCTTTGCTTCCTCTTCCTGAAGATAAGCACTGAGTTCATCAGCTGAGAAGTGGTGAAGAACTCCATCAATTTCATATGGGATCCTGAGTGGTGATTCAGGATCCTTTGCAACCGAGATCGGTGCTGGTTGAGGCTCAGGTTCAGTGAGGATGCCTTTGCCTTTATCTTGATGGGAGGAAGAGGCTTCAGGAATCTCCCTCTCAGTGTGAGAAGGAGGTTGTTGGCTTGAGACTCCAGTGTCTTTCTCCCCCTCAACTGTTGCTTGAGCCATTGTGAGAGCAAGAGTTGGAGTCACTGGAGTAGCAGGACCTTTGAAAGCCTGATAGATCTCAGTCATCATTGATTTGATGTCTGAGGTGTCTTTCTGAAGACATGAGATCTGATCAGCCAGAGATGCCTGAGAAGCTTCGATGCCTGACATCCTTGACCCAAGAGACCATGCCAAGGATGTTGAAGATTGTGCCCAAGTACCAAGATATTTTTCCTGAAGACCCATGGAAGTCCTGATTGGGTCCAAGGAAGTAGTAAGACCCTGAAGCTTAGAATCCTTCAGTAAGCTGAGAAGATCACTGATTTCAGCTGACTGCTTCTGATAAGTCTCAGCAGCCTGAAGGACCTTTTCAGTGAGTACGGGGTCATCCTTGACAGCTGACTGAATAGTTCCAAGGCTGTTGGTGATGCCTTCAAGAGTAAGATTGAACTTCTGGAAATGAAGATCAATGGCTGTCAGGGAGTGTTTGGTGTCTGATTGGATTTCGATCACATCATCATGAAAAGTTTCAACATCTGCCTTCAGGTTGGCATAGTGAACAGCAGCTTCAGTGTGATGATCAAACATCTCATCAGTGAGACCAGTGAAAAGAGCTCTGTTGGTCTTCAGTAGGAATTTGACCAATGTTCTTTTAGTGAGGGGAAGAGAGTTATCATACTTTTGGAGGATGTCCCCAGTACCAGAAGAATCAGAAGACTGAAAACCTGACTTTTCACTTTGGCTTGGAGATGACTGATGTGATTGTTCAGGTTGTATATCAGTTTCCATATCCTCACCTGCCTCAAACATTTCCTCTTCACTCTCTTCCCTGAGCTCTTCATCAGACTCAATAAAAGCCTGAAAGTCCCCCATGGACTCAATACCCAAAAAATCAACCGGCTCCTCTTTATAAAAAGACTTGCCTTCGGTTTGGTCAGGTCCTGACCCCGTTGTCATAATAACTGAGTGGGTTTGCTCAGCCTGACTAGCCATAATAACTGGGGTAACACCAGCCTGGCTTTTGGGGGCAGTTCCTGAGAGACTGGATCCGCCTGAGGGGTTGATGGGTTCCATATCAGCGGGTTGTTTCTTTCCCTCTGAGTCTTTGTCCCCCTTAGCACCTTCAACTACTGATGGGTACTTTCCAGTAGTATCACTAGGTACTGATTGTGAAAGTTTGTGGACCCCCTTCCCATCAGGATTGTGCTGTCCTTCAGGGGATTTAGGGTCCTTTTCTCCCTGAGATCCTGAGGGTGATTGCTCAGGAACGTTAGCGGGATGTGAATGTTTATGGGTCCCATTCTCAGTAAGGTAGTGCTGCCTTACCGAGGATTTAGAACCCTTTCCTCCCTTGGGAACTGATTGTTTTTTGACAGTTCCTTCATCGGGATGTGAGGGGGTGTGGGTCCTCTTCCCAGTAGGGTGGTGCTGCCCTACCGAGGATTCAGGACCCTTTTCTCCCTTGGGTACTGATTGTGATTTATCAGTACCTTCATCGGGATGTGAGGGGGGAATTCTTCCTGATCCCTCTGACTTGTGTATGTCAGTTGAACCATGTGGAATGGGTGTGCCCGAGGTCACTAAGGATGATTGCTCAGCGACTTCCGTTGGCCTTTGTTTTGAGGTCAAGAGGGTCTCAGAAATGGGTGTCTCAGAGGTCTCGGCCTTTTTCAACCTCTTTTTAAGGTTGAGTTGGTTTTGAGGATCAGTCTCAGTGGCGAGTGGCTTGGGTCTAACCACCTGGCTGGACTGTCCCTTCTTTGTCTTCTTCACCTTTTTGGTCGGTGAAGGAACTGGAGAGATAGCGTCATTACCCTGAATGACTGATTGCATGTATTCAGTCAGGGCAATATGTGTAACCTCACTGATGCTACTAGTGAAGTTTGACTTGTGCAGGACGTCAGGCTTCGTACCTTCTGCATCAGTCCTCACATAGTCAGAACCAAGTAGGTCCTGAAGCACACAGGAAACAAATCTAGGATAGGACATATGCCTTTGCCTATGTTTTCCTGAGAGCTTAGCAACAAGGTCTCGGAAGATTATTCCTCCGATGTCTATTTTTGTACCCTCAAGGAGACTGAACAACATCAATTGTTGTGATGAGTTCAACTGCTCCGTAGAGGATTTATTTCCACCCAGGACCTGAATGACAAATGTCATCAGTATCCTCCAAATAGGGTGGAACCATGTTTTGACTACTGGAGCCTTTTCCAGTAAGCCTCCCGCAGACGTTGTTGGACGTCTGGGGTCATGGGGTGCAAGAAAGATCAGTTCATTCTTTATGTCCTGATCAGTAGGGTTGGGTGAAAAGGCTTCAGCAAAGTCAAGGCCTGTGGCTTTGATGAATGCTGAGTAGTCAAAGGAGAGGGTTCTACTCCCATTCATCACCGTGAAGGTGATGATTGACTCTTTGGTGTCTTTGGGGCTGGTTGCCACAGCCGTACACCAGAATTCCCTCAAATAGTCATGGTAGATGACTGAGGGGGTGTGGGTGAAAGCCTTTGCAAGAAAACAATTACGAAGATATTTCATAACGTTCTTGTAGGCTGGGTAGATTTGTGGATATGAGAAATTTCCCACCACATTGTTTTTGGTTAGGTCTACACCCTCCAATGTGAAATCCACATTAGGGGCGTATGTCACAGCTTTAGAAGAAGCCATTTGTGGGTAAGTCTGGGTTTGACTAAGGTTAAAGGGTTTCTAAAGCTTAAGAATGCACACACAATTTGTTTTTGAGAATTAAAAATGGCAGAGTTTTGCTTAAGATTCTATAAAAACATGTGTATGTATTCTTCTGGTTGGGGTATTTATAGGAAAGTGGAGATGGGGGTGTTTTGGTCATTTGAGCGATCTTAATTTATTCAAAAAGAATTATTGGAAATTGTTTTGAATAATATGTTTTGGGATCCGCATTTAATGCCAACACTCCACTTTCCTGGTTTGGCGCAACAGTCGAAGTGAACAGTTGAGCAGTTCTGCAAAAGTGCAACTTGCAGAGATGAGTCATCACATATTTGAAATGTGATTGGAGAGGCATTTAATGCCAAGTAGGAATGTGGTGGCCCAGAGGTGGAAGCCAGAAAGGCAAAAAGAACAATTATTCTTGAATTAAATATGTGTTCAGTTACCAACCTCGGACATTTACTAACTAGATACTTAGAGCATTTAAGTCAGTATTTAATGTCCTTTTCAGGGCCCTGAATGACTCTTCATTCAGTGATAGGTTTTTCAGGGACTTGGGATTAGTCACTGATGATTCAGGAATATGGAAAGATTCCTGAGAAGCAAGGATTCAGGAACTTGGGTTTAGTTCCTGAACCCTCAAGATTTCAGGAACTTGGGTTTAGTTCCTGAGGTTGAGGATTCAGTGATATTAATTCACTGATGTACACATTGAGTCAGGGACCTGAGGTTTTAAGAATTTACACTTCAGTTGGAAGGATTTCAATCAGTGGACTGATTTTCTATATCCAACATTCCTAATTCAGCTTTCAACCTTGTGAAAGTTGGTTCATCCAAAGGTTTGGTGAAGATATCAGCTAACTGATATTCAGTAGGGATGAAGTGTAATTCAATGTCACCATTCATGACATGGTCCCTGATGAAATGATATCTGATATCAATGTGTTTTGTTCTCTGATGAAGAACAAGGTTGTTTGAGATTGCAATTGCACTTGTGTTATCACAAAAGATGGGTACCATCTTGTACTGAATTCCATAGTCACTGAGTTGACTTTTCATCCAGAGTACATTTGCACAACAACTAGCTGCTGCAACATATTCAGCCTCAGCTGAGGACAAGGAAACTGATTGTTGCTTCTTAGCACTCCAAAAGACTAATTTCCCACCAAGAATTTGGCAAGAGCCTGAGGTGCTTTTTCTGTCCATGTTGCATCCAGCATAGTCAGAGTCTGAGTATCCTTTTAGATCAAGTCCTGAGCACTTTGGATAGTATAATCCAAGGTTAGGAGTGAACTTCAGGTACCTGAATATCCTTTTCACAGCAGTGACATGAGATTCTCTTGGGTCAGATTGATATCTGGCACATAGACATACTGAGAATTAGATATCAGGCCTTGATGCAAGTAGATACATCAGTGATCCTATCATTCCTCTAAAGAGAGTTTGATTTACTGGTTTACCAGTTAGATCAGGACCAAGGTTGTTTAGGGGGACCATGGGAGTTTTGACTGAGGCACAGTCACTGAGCTCATACTTTTTTAGTAGGCTTTTGACATACTTCTCTTGACTGATAGAGGTTCCTTTATCAGTCTGCTTGATTTGCAGCCCAAGGAAGTAAGTCAGTTCTCCCATCATGCTCATTTCAAATTTCTTTGCCATTAGTTTTTCAAATTGTTTGCAAAGTTTGAAGCTTGTTGAGCCAAAGATGATGTCATCAACATACACTTGTACTAGTATGACATCATTATTTGTCTTATAGATAAACAATGTGTTGTCTATCTTGCCCCTGACAAATTTGTTTTGGATTAAGAAGGCTGAGAGAGTCTCATACCATGCCCTGGGAGCTTGTTTCAGTCCATAAAGGGCTTTGTTAAGCTTACAAACATGATCAGGAGACTCATGGCTTTCAAATCCAGGAGGTTGCTCAACATAAACTTCTTCTTTCAGTGAACCATTTAAGAATGCACTTTTAACATCCATTTGGTACACCTTGAAGTTCATGTATGTAGCAAAAGTAAGGAAGATCCTGATGGCTTCCATCCTTGCTACTGGTGCAAATGTTTCCTCATTTTCAATGCCTTCTTGTTGATTATAGCCTTTGGCTACAAGTCTGGCTTTGTTTTTAATGACTATGCCATTTTCATCAGTTTTGTTTTTGAATACCCATTTCATGCCAATGACTGAGACATTCTCAGGACATTTGACCAAGGTCATTACCTTGTTTCTGTCAAATTGTTCCAGTTCATCATGCATGGCCTGAACCCAACTTGGATGTTTAAGTGCTTCTTGAACACTTTTGGGTTCAATTGTGGAAATGAATTCCACAAATAGGCATTCATTGGATGAGGCTGCTCTTAGACTCGCAGCCATGCTCCTGGTGAGCATGCCTTCAGTAGGCTCTCCAATAATATTGACAAGTTCAATGTCCTGAGACCTAGTCCAACTTTCTTGAGGTCCTGGATACTGATTTGAACTTGTGGAGGCCTGATTGGGTAGAGGGGTTGGTTCTGGAGTAGACACATGATCATTGATTGGATCTTGAGTGTCTATCAGATCACTGAGATTGTTTGGATCTTGAGTATTTTGAACAGGCTGATTGATATCATCAGTGTGTGTATGTGCCTCAACAAACTCAGTGATGGTTGGGTTAGGTAGGTTGTGAGGGATTATGTAATAAGAGAGATTAACATCATCTTGATACTGAGTAGAAGGATTGTTTTCAGACAGATATTCATCAGGAGGATATCTTAAAGAATTATCAATTCCTATCTATTCTACTGAGGCAGTTGAGAACCTGATTGCATCAGTGCTCTCATCAAAGGTAACATGAAATGTTTCCTCAGTCTGCTGTCTCCTTGTGTTGAACACTTTGAAGGCTTTTGAGACAAGTGAGTATCCCAGGAAGTATCCATCATCAGCTTTTGCATCAAATTTCCCTAGGTGATCCTTGTGATTATGAATAAACACAGGACACCCAAAGACATGAAAGTAGCTGATGTCAGGGATTCTTCCTTTGAATAACTCATATGGGGTTTTCCCATGTCTCTTGACAATTATGGATCTGTTTTGTGTATAACAGGCAGTTTTGACTGCATCAGTCCAAAAATGGTTGGAAAGGACTGATCCACATAGCATTATCCTAGCAGCTTCAATGAGTGTTCTGTTTTTCCTTTCAGCAACACCATTTTGTTCAGGTGTGTATGGAGAGGAAAAGTTTTGGGAAATACCTTTCTCATCACAGAAACATTCAAGTTCATTATTTTTGAACTCAGTCCCATTGTCAGTTCTAATTTGTTTGACCTTAATGTCATTTTGATTTTCAATGTTCCTGACAAAGGACATGATTGTTTCAGCTGCCTGACTCTTTTTGATCAGGAAGAATACCCAGGTGTATCTAGAGTATTCATCCACTATGACCAGAGTATACTTCTCATGGTTAACAGACCTTGGACTGACAGGTCCAAATAGATCCATATGGAGAAGATGTAGGCAGTTCCTGATGGAAAAGTTGGTTTTGGTTTTAAAGGATGCTCTGTGATGTTTACCTTTTTCACAAGCTAAACATGGTTTATCCTTAGAAAACACAAGAGATGGTAAGCCAAGGACCTTGTTTTGTTTTACAAGATTGTTAATGTTCTTAAAGTTCAGGTGGGTGAGTCTCTTATGCCAAAGCCAGTTGAGTGTATCAGTGGCCTTAGCAAAGAGACAAGTTCCATCCTGAGTTAGACTGGACATGTCTAATACATAAACGTCTTGTCCTCTTGGTGCAATGAGGACAATTTCCTTATTTGCATTGGAGATGGTTCCTTGCTTATCATCAAACTGAACTATGTATTTTGCATCACATAGTTAACTGACACTGATCAGATTATACTTAAGACCATTTACATATGCTATCCTAGTAAAGACAATACCATTGCAGTTTACTGAACCATAACCTTCAGTGAGACATGATGAATTATCAGCAAATATCACTTTGGGTCCTGGTTCTTCCACATATTTGTGCAGACACTCCTTAACACCAGTCATGCTCCTTGAACATCCACTGTCTAGATGCCAAACAGGATCCCTGGCATGCTTCTGCACAAATAGTAAACCAGGTCAGTTCTTTCTAGGACTCCATTTCATGGAGGGTTTGGTATTGTAGGTGTTTATGAAAGTATTAATTGATTCATGGTCAGAGGTTGAGTGGACTGAGCTACCACATGTTTTGCATTTGGTTGCAGGGGTAGCCTCAGTAGTCTGAGAGGATTGTTTCATTCCTCTTCTTGACTGAATGACCTTCTCTTTTCCTGAGGATTTCTGAGTGGAACTTCCACTAGATTCACAATGTTTGTCATATTGACAATCTTCAGGGTGATGGTCATTGAATCCACACAAAGGGCAGGGTGGAAAAGGCTTGGCCTTTTGCTTCTGTTTCTGCTTAGAATCAGAAGGGTAGTTCAGGCACTGAGCCTTAAGTCCTGAAAAGTTTGACATGACTGAGCATTGTTTATGATCAGAGGTCCTGTGATCTTCCTTTTTGCAAATCATGCAATAAAGGACTCTATAGCAATCATCAGTGAGATGATTTGTATAGTTGCATAGCTCACATCTTTTCAGGGGTTTTGTGGGTTTGGGTTTGGTCTTTGAGGAAGTTGGTTTTTGTTCCTTCTTGGATTGAGAAGATTTCTCAGAAGATGCAATCTTCTCTCCTAGCTTCCTGACCATTTCAGCCAACTGATCAAATTTTGAGTCAGGGCTTTGGGTTGTTACTTCAGAAGGGACCGAAGTTGATGTGTCATCAGTATTTACTGAGACATCAAGGTTTGCTCTCTTCAGGATGGTTGTTCCCCTTCCTGATCTCTCCTTTGGAGAGTGTGGTGAGAAGACCATAGGTGGGAGGCCTAAGTTAGGTGCAGCACCCTGAAGGGTATTTAGTGGAGGAAGTGGAGGGTATGATTCTGATTCAGACTCATTCAAGTACTCAGTGAGTGGTTCAGTGAGTTCAAGCTTACTGAGTTTTTCAGTGAGTCCAAGCATATTTTTCAAAGCCTGACTTTCAGGAAGCAAGATCTTTCCAGTCTCAAAGTTTGGTAACTTACTGACTGGGTTGTCCCTGACAATCCAGTCATTTGACATGGGAAGCAATTCTTGCTCAAAAGATATGCCAGCTAGAACAAAGTTTATTTCATTTTGACACACAATTGGATCAACCATAAGAGGGTCAATACCAATGGTTTTCTGAGAGATTAATCCCACAGTGTCAAAAACCTTAGGGTTCTTCTTGATCCAGCTTTGAATGATAGCCTTTTCTTTGTTAAGTTCAGTTTGAAGGACTTGGTTTTGTTTCAAAATCTCAGTGTTCTGAATTTGTAGAGTTATTGTTTCTAGTTTGGCTTGCTTAAGTACAAGCAGTTCATCTCTACATTTGTTCAATTCTGACACAATATTGTTATATTTTGAAAACAAGTTAAGCCTTTGTTCTTCAACAAACTTTAAATCAACACAAATATAATTCATGTAAGACTGCCAATCAGAATCATCATCCATAGAAAGTAAGGTATTTACCTGCTTCATGGTGATGTTGACCCACTCTCCATTTCTAGCATGGCCTTTTCCCACAGCCACCTGATCCTCTTCAGAAAGTGCCATCAGTGCACTAACTCATATTTCCTCATCTGAGGAAACCTCTTCATCATCCCAATCATATGCTTCAGCTATTAAAACCTTGTTCTTTGTCTGAATAGGTTTAGATGTTTGAGCAGCCTGAGGCAATATGGGGTTAGTTTCAAGAAGTGCAAGTTTAGCTTTGATATTCCTATATTTTGTTTCAAAATCCTTTTGACCCTAGTTTTGGAATTGTTGGGTGGACTGAAACATTTTAGGTTGAAACTTGCTAGTTCCTGAAAATTTGTAAGAAGGTTCTGAGATAGTTTTAGAATAACAGTCCCTAGCAAAATGACCCTTTTTACCACATTTAAAGCATTCAGTGGTCTCATTTGCTTTTGATTTTGTAAAGTTGGACTGATTTCTTTTGATGAAACGTTTTGAACTAGCAAGGAGTGCCCTTTCTTGGAATTCCAAGTTCAGGTCATTCAGGTACTCCTCATCAGTCCTTTCATCAATTTCTTCTTCAGAATCCTCTTGAATATCCTGCACAACACCATTAGAATAGAAAGCAGTTGATATGGGTGTGGAGGTTAAGGCCTTTTTGGACACAAAGGCTTTTGAGTCAGGGTATCTCCTTGAGATCAAGTTGTCTTCATAGACAAACTTCCCATAAATTTCAGGGAGCTCAAGGGTCTGAATGTGGTTAGCATTCCTCAGGCCTTGTGAGAAGTTGAGCCACTTCTCAGGGAGACTGTTGACAAAGCCAACATTTGTCTCATGTTTGGACAGTACAACACCATCATTTGATAATTCATTTATCAAAGTCTTGTATCTGGTGTAGGTCTGTGAGAGACTTTCAGAGTCTTTTGCCCTAAAAGTATTATACTCAAGTTTAAGGTCCATTACCCTATTTTCCTTGGTATCTGAGGGACCCTCAAAGCTGTTTACCAAGTCATCCCAAGTTTGCTTGGCTGTTAGACAGTTGATGACTGATTCCATTACATCGTCAGGAAGACATGATATAAGGATGCTTTTCAGGCGTTGGTCTTGATTGATCACCCTCCTCTCATCAATGGTCCATTGGGCCTCAGGCTTATTTAGCCCTGTGGCAGTATTTGGGACAAATGGGCCATCCCTGATACAGGTGATGTAGTAGGGTTCCATACCAGTAAGATAGCAAATCATACGCTTCTTCCATTTGCTAAATTTCCCAGCTTCAAGTCTGGGTGCAACAGCTGAGTAGCTGCCACCCTTTTTGTCGACTAGCTGGGGTACATTGATATCAGCCATAGTAGGATCTTGGTTTTAAAAACCTAGAGCACTCTTGGTTAGTTTAAAAGATTTTATAAACCAGAGGCTCTGATACCACTTGTTAGTCCCTTTACACGATTAGAATTAACTAGAAAGTTAATCTATTTGTGTTTATGACTAATACAATGTTTAAGATTAAATCTAACAGTTATAAAACGTGAATATAAAAACAACAATATTTTTCAACGTTTAAATTCTTATTAGAAATAATTCCAAGAATCTATACCCAAGTGTTTTGCGGAACAAACACTTGGGATTGAATAGACAAGGGTATGGGGTGTCTCCTATCGAAACTCAAGTTTTGCTTGAGTGGTAACAATATACCCACTGAGCTATCTCAGTGAGTTGTATACTCTTTGTAGGAGAGAAGTTCCTTTGTAAAAGTTCAAGACTTTAAATATACAAAGCACACTTTAACTTCTCTCCCATCTGATCTATTTATACACAAGTAATCTAAGTATAAGTGATTAAATATAATACAAGTTGTTGAGGTTGCGTGTCTGACAATTACAAATAGTAATTGTCATTTCCAAGAACCAATAGGGAAGGTTGGATCTGACAAGAGAAGAGTGTTGGGCTGACACTATTATCTTCTCAGATCTTTTCCCTATTGTTCCCGCCTTTTCTTCAGGCGTTGGTTCCTCAGTCCTTCAATCACTTTGTTGGTTGAGGAGACTGGGGTTCAGTGAGTTCTTTTCCAACACTCACTGAACCATCATCTTCTTCTTTGGCTTAAGTCCTACTCAGGGAGTACCGCCTTCCTGAGTAGTGAATCCTTCTTCTTGAATTCACCTTAAGCATCCTGAAGATGACTCACTGAGAGGCTGTTCTCTCAGTGACTTGAATTGTTCTCGGTTTAAGTTAACACTTAGTTAATTTGTGTCCAAATCATGTTTGAAGCATTCTTGGGTTTTTCATGACCCAACACTCTCAGCAAAATCAAGACCTGCGGCCTTGATGAAGGTTTTGTAATCAAGGGAGAGTTTCCTGCTCCCATTCATCACTGAGAATGTGATTATAGAGTCTTTGGTGTCCTCAGGGCTGGTTGCCACTGCTGTACACCAAAATTCCCTCAAGTAGTCATGGTATATGACTGAGGGGGTCTTTGTAAATGCCGTAGCAAGAAAGCAGTTTTGTAGATACTTAACTACATTCCTGTACGCCCAAAACTTTTGGGGGTAGGCAAAGTTTCCTACCACATTATTCTTGGTCATATCTACGCCCTCAACGAGGAATTCCACATTTGGGGCGTATATGATAGCCTTAGAAGAAGCCATTTTTATGTTGGGAGGTCTGGGTTTACAAACAATGGACTGGGTTTCTAAGTGCTAAGAACACACACAGATTTTTTGCTTTGAAAGAAAAGGGCAAGAATTTGCTTAAGATTTCTAAAAAACGTGTGTGTGTTTTTTGTTTGTGGGGTATTTATAGGGAAGTGAAGTGGAGGGTATTTTAGGCATTTAGGTGTTTATTATCTCAAAATATATTATTTTGAAAAACGTTTTGAATAAAATGTTTGAGATCCGCATTTAATGCCCAACCCCCCTCCCCCCACTATCCCTGTTTGGCGCAATTGTCTAGGCAAACAGTTGCGCCGTCTGCAAAAAGAGTAATTTGCAGAGCTGAGTCATCACATATCTGTAATGTGATTGGAGAGGCATTTAATGCCAAGTGGGAATGTGGTGGCCCATGAGGTGGATGCCAGAAAGGCTAAGGAACAAATATTCTTATATTAAATAAGAATTCAGTTACCAACCTCGGACATTTACTAACTAGATACTTAGAGCATTTAAGTTAGCATTGAATGTCTTCTGAGGGCCCTGAATGACTCTTCATTCAGTGAACCAGTTTATTCAGGACTTGGGTTTATTCCTGATGATTCAAAGGTTCAGGAACTTGGGTTTAGTTCCTGAGTTCCAAAAATTTCAGGAACTTGGGTTTAGTTCCTGAGGTTCAGTGATCCATTTCACTGAAGAACACATTGAGTCAGGGACCTGGGTTTTTAGAATTTACACTTATTTGGATGGAATCAATCAGTGGACTGATTCTCAATATCCAACATTCCTAGTTCAGCTTTCAGTCTTGTGAAAGTTGGTTCATCCAATGGCTTGGTGAATATATCAGCTAGCTGATATTCAGTAGGAATGAAGTGTAATTCTATGTCACTATTCATGACATGGTCCCTGATGAAATGATATCTAATATCAATGTATTTTATTCTCTGATGAAGAACAAGGTTGTTTGAGATGGCAATTGCACTTGCATTATCACAAAAGATGGGAACCATCTTGTATTGAATTCCATAGTCACTGAGTTGACTTTTCATCCAGAGTACATTTGCACAACAACTTGCTGCTGCAACATATTTAGCTTCAGCTGAGGACATGGCAACTGATTGTTGCTTCTTAGCACTCCAACATACTAGTTTTCCACCAAGAATTTGGCAGGAGCCTGAGGTGTTTTTTCTGTCCATGTTGCATCCAGCATAGTTAGAGTCTGAGTATCCTTTAAGATCAAGGCCTGAACACTTTAGATAATATAATCCAAGGTTTGGAGTACCTTTCAGGTACCTGAATATTAGGGGTGCAAACGAGCCGAGCTACTCGAGCTCGACTCGATAAAAAGCTCGAAACGAGCCGAGCCTTGTCGAGCTCGAGCCGAGCTCGAGCCTGAAAATCAACTCGTTTACTTATCGAGCCCGAGCTCGAGCTTCGCTTATCGAGCTCGAGTAGGCTCATCGAGCTTTATCAAGCTTAGCTTATCGAGCATATTTGGACATATATTTAGATTATTAAGCCGAGCTTTGTCGAGATTTGTCAAGTAGTTCTCTTATCGAGCATATTTGGACATATATTTAGATTATTAAGACGAGCTTTGCCGAGCTTTGTCGAGCTCGAGCCGAGCTCGAGCTCGAAAATAAAGGCTCGGATCGAGCTGAGCTCGAGCTCGAGCTCGAAAAAAACCTGACGAGCCGAGCTCGAGTATAGTAAAGCTCAGGCTCGGCTCGGCTCGTTTGCACCCCTACTGAATATCCTTTTCACAGCAGTGATATGAGATTCTCTAGGGTCAGATTGATATCTAGCACATAAGCAGACTGAGAATTGGATATCAGACCTTGATGCAAATAAATACATCAGTGATCCTATCATTCCTCTAAAAAGAGTTTGATTTATTGGTTTACCAGTAAGATCAGGACCAAGGTTGTTCGGGGGTACCATGGGAGTCTTGACTAAGGCACAGTCACTGAGCTCATACTTTTTTAGTAGGCTTTTGACATACTTCTCTTGACTGATTGAGGTTCCTTTATCAGTCTGCTTGATTTGCAGCCCAAGGAAGTAAGTCAGTTCTCCCATCATGCTCATTTCAAATTTCTTTGCCATCAGTTTTTCAAACTGTTTGCAAAGTTTATAACTTATTGAGCCAAAGATGATGTCATCAACATATACTTGTACAAGTATGACATCATTATTTGTCTTATAGATAAATAGGGTGTTGTCTATCTTGCCTCTGACAAATTTGTTTTGGATCAGGAAGGCTGAAAGACTTTCATACCATGCCCTGGGAGCTTGTTTCAGTCCATAAAGGGCTTTGTTAAGCTTACAGACATAGTCAGGAAACTCATGGCTTTCAAATCCAGGAGGTTGCTGAACATAAACTTCTTCTTTCAGTGAGCCATTTAAGAATGCACTTTTAACATCCATTTGGTACACCTTGAAGTTCATGTATGTAGCAAAAGCAAGGAAGATCCTGATGGCTTCCATCCTTGCTACTGGTGCAAATGTTTCTTCATAGTCAATGCCTTCTTGTTGATTATAGCCTTTGGCTACAAGTCTGGCTTTGTTTTTAATGACTATGCCATTTTCATCAGATTTGTTTTTGAATACCCATTTCATGCCAATGATTGAAACATCTTCAGGACATTTGACCAAGGTTATTACCTTGTTTTTGTCAAATTGTTCCAGTTCATCATTCATGGCCTGAACCCAACTTGGATGATTAAGTGCTTCCTTAACACTTTTGGGTTCAATTGTGGAAATGAAGTCCACAAATAGGCATTCATTGGCTGAGGCTGCTCTCAGTTGTGCAGCCATGCGTCTTGTGAGCATGCCTTCAGTAGGCTCACCAATTATATTGACAAGTTCTATATCCTGAGACCTAGTCCAACTGTCCTGAGGTCTTGGAAACTGATTAGAACTTGTAGAAGCCTGATTGGTAGGATCAGGATCAGACACATGATGATTTTCAACATTTTGAGTGTCTGAGTGAGTTGACTCATCACTGTGATTGTTTGGTTCCTGAGTACTTTGTTCAGAATGAATGATTTCATCAGTACTTTGTGCTTCAACAAACTCAGTGATGGTAAGGTAAGGAAGGTTGTGAGGGATGATGTAATAGGAGATGTCAGCATCTGCTTGGTACTGAGTGGAAGGACCATTTTCAGGATGATGTTCATCAGGAGGGTATCTTCATGATTCATCAATACCTATCTCTTCCACTGAGTTGTTAGAGACACTGATTGCATCAGTGCTCTCATCAAAGGTAACATGAAATGTTTCCTCAGTATGCTGTCTCCTAGTGTTGAACACCCTGAAGGCTTTAGAGATAAGGGAGTATCCCAGGAAGTATCCATCATCAGCTTTGGCATCAAATTTCCCTAAGTGATCCTTGTTATTATGAATAAACACAGGACACCCAAAGACATGAAAGTAGCTAATGTCAGGGATCCTTCCCTTGAATAACTCATAAGGAGTTTTCCTATGTCTCTTGACAATGATGGATCTGTTTTGTATGTAACATGCAGTCTTTACAGCTTCAGTCCAAAAGTGTTTGGAACGGACTGATCCATTTAGCATTGTCCTGGCTGCTTCAATAAGTGTTCTATTTTTCCTTTCAGCCACACCATTTTGTTCAGGTGTATATGGTGAGGAAAATTTTTGGGAAATTCCTTTCTCATCACAGAAACATTCAAGTTCATAATTTTTGAACTCTATTCCATTATCAGTCCTAATCTGTTTGACCTTGATGTCATTTTGATTTTCAATGTTCCTGACAAAGGACATTATTGTTTCAGCTGCCTGACTCTTTTTGATCAGGAAGTATACCCAAGTGTATCTTGAGTATTCATCCACAATGATCAGAGTATACTTCTCATGGTTAATGGATCTAGGACGAATTGGTCCAAATAGATCCATATGGAGAAGATATAGGCAGTTCCTGATGGAAAAGTTGGTTTTGGTTTTAAAGGATGCTCTGTGATGTTTACCTTTTTCACAAGCTAAGCATGGTTTATCCTTTGAAAACACAAGAGATGGTAAGCCAAGGACCTTGTTTTGTTTTACAAGGTTGTATATGTTTTTGAAGTTCAGGTGGGAGAGTCTCTTATGCCAAAACCAGTTGAGAGTATCAGTGGCCTTGGTAAAGAGACAAGTTCCATTTTGAGTCAGACTGGACATGGCCAACACATAAACTCATGTCTTCTTGGTGCAATAAGGACATTTTCCTTATTAGCATTGAAGATGATTCCTTGTTTATCATCAAACTGAACTATGTATTTAGCATCACATAGTTGACTGACACTAATCAAATTGTATTTAAGACCATTTACATAAGCTATCCTAGTAAATACTATACCATTGCAGTTTACTGAACCATAACCTTCAGTGAGACATGATGAGTTATCAGCAAATATCACTTTGGGTCCTGATTCATCAACATACTTGTGCAGATACTCCTTCACACCAGTCATGCTCCTTGAACATCCACTATCTAGATGCCAAAAAGGATCCCTGGCATGTTTCTGCACAAATAGTAACCTGGGTTAGTTCTTTCTAGGACTCCACTTCTTGGAGGGCTTAGCTTTAGGGGTCTTTTTAACATTTACAATTGATTTATGGTCAGTGGTGAAGTGGACTGAGCTACCACAAATTATGCATTTGATTGCAGATGTAGACTCAGTAGACTGAGAGGCTGACATTGTCATACCTCTTCTGGCCTGAATGACCTTATCACGTCCTGAGGTGTCATGAGTGGGACCTCCACTATTTTCACAACAATTGTCAATTTGACAATCCTTAGGAAGGTGATCATTGAACCCACAGAAGGGGCAAGGTGCAAAAGGCTTGGCCTTTTGTTTATGTTTCTGTTTAGAATCAGAAGGGTAATTTAAAGACTGAGCTTTAAGGCTTGCCATCTTTGATGTGACTGAGTGTGTTTTATGATCAGAGGTCCTGTGATAATCCTTTTTGCAAATCTTGCAATAAAGAATTCTATAGCAATCATCAGTGATATGATTGGTATAGTTACGCAGTTCACATCTTTTCAGGGGTTTTGAGGGTTTGGGTTTGGTTCTTGAGGAAGCTGGTTTTTGTTCTTTCTTGGATTGAGAAGGTTTCTCAGAAGATGCAATCTTCTCACCCAGCTTCCTGACCATTTTAGCCAACTGATCAAATTTTGAGTCAGGGCTTTGGGTTATTACTTCAGAAGGGACTGAAGATGATGCGTCATCAGTATTTACTAAGACTTCACGTGTTGGTCTTTTCAAGATTGTTTTTCCCATCCCTGACCTCTCCTTTGGAGAGTGTTGAGAGTAGACCATTGGTGGGAGGCCTAAGTTTGGTGCAACACCCTGAAGGGTATTCAATGGTGGGAGTGGTGGATATGATTCTGATTCAGACTCATTCACTGACTCAGTATTATTGAGTTGTTCAGTGAGTTCAAGCTTACTGAGTTGTTCAGTAAGTCCAAGCATATTTTTCAAAGCCTGACTTTCAGGAAGCAAGATCTTTTCAGTCTCAAAGTTTGGTAACTTACTGACTGGGTTGTCCCTGACAATCCAATCATTTGACTTGGGAAGCATTTCTTGCTCAAATGATATGCCAGCTGGAACAAAGGTCAATTCACTGGGACTCACATAGGGGTTAACCATGTGATGGTCAATTCCTATTGTTTTCCTAGGGATTAAACCCACAGTATCAAAGACCTTGGGGTTCTTTTTGGTCCAGCCTTGGATGACAGCCTTTTCTTTGTTAAGTTCAGTTTGTAGGGCTTGGTTTTGTTTTAAAATTTCAGTGTTCTGAATTTGTAGAGTAATTGTTTCTAATTTGGCTTGCTTCAGTACAAGCAATTCATCTCTACATTTATTCAATTCTGACACTATGTTGTTATATTTTGAAAACAGGTTAAGCCTTTGTTCCTCAACAAATTTAAGATCTACACAAATATAATTCATGTAAGACTGCCAATCAGAATCATCATCCATAGAAAGTAAAGTGTTTACCTTCTTCATGGTGATGTTTACTGATCCGTGCTAAAACGTATATATAAATATTATGCAATGACGGATACACGTGAATAAATACAATTCACCCATTTGTGAAAAAGGATACTTGCAAAACCTCACGTTTGTGTGTAGTGTGAAACCAGGTAAGTGATTACCCGGATCGTTTCCCAACGAGGTGTGAATGGGCAAATTGCTTAAGTTTTGGAATTAGAGTGACTGATGATTAGATATTTTGGATTTTGCTTTTTAATTCTAATTGATATATGAAAAACAAATATACAAAAGAAAATTAAACGCGAATTAAATAAACTAAAAACGCAAAACGGGAATTCTAAAACGGGACTAGAAAGTGAAATATTAGAAAACTAATCCTACAAGTACAATTTTATTTTTCTTAAATCCTAAATAATAAAATAAAATTTTAGAAAAAAGATTTATATTTTTTTGATTATTATTTAATTTATTATGAATTAAAAACTATTATAAACTAATTAAAATGATTAAAAATAGTAAATGACTTAGGAAAAATCTGAAAAATTCAAGTTAAGTCTAAATTAATATTCTAAGTCTAGGAAAAATAAAATTACAAGTTATCTAAACACTAATAAGCAGATGGGCTAATAAGCAGTTTGGGAATAAGCCCAAAAATAAGCTAAAAAGCTCAAAAATTTACCAAAGGCTCAGGACTAGTTTAAACAACTAAATCAAGCATGAAACAACTTAATATGATCAAACAAGCAATAGGAATAAGCAGATAAGCACTTGAACAGTAGCACTAGTTATGCAGAAAAATCAGTTAAAACCACCAACTTGCAGAGCAATTTTAAGCACTCAATAAGCTGATAAGTGGAAACTTTATGGGGGCAAAAGCTTCTCAGTACTACTGGCTACACTAAAACACTAAAAGCCCCAATTCTAATAAGCTAATTGAACCCTAATTAAGCACTAGATCAGATGGTTTGGAAACCTAAAACTGTGGAGGCTCAGAACTAGTTTGATGGGGTAATTTGCAGACTTGATTTAAGCTATGAAATAAGCTATAACTTGGAATACCAGATGATAATCTAAAATTTAGCTAGGTGAACTACTTGCAAACCAAAAATCAGGGTCTCAGCTTAATGGAATAAGCTAATAACAAGCTGAGAATAGTAGCTTAAAAGTGGCTAGTCTGCTCAGTATATACTGAGTTTGTGACAGATTTTGCACTAACTTGTTTAATTCTGCATGAAACAAATCCAACTCTTGGATTCTTGCCTTAACCACTATATTACACCTATATTTGCAAAAAGTATGATCAAATAAGCCATAGCTTATACAAAGCTTATTATGGCAGTACAACTATTCTATTTTTGCACTAATGGATTCAAAAACCTCAACTGAGTATAATCTGCTTAAAATCGACTGAATATAGCTTATACAACTCCTAATAAGCTTAGACAAAACTCATGTGGATGCAAATGAACAGTAATCAGTAACTTATTACACAGAACAGGCTTAATCCAAACACCCCTTATCAAGGGCAATTTTCCGATTATCAAGAGAAATGGACCAAATAAGCTAGGTTTCTGATTCAGAATGGTTTCAATAACTTATTTAAATACTGATTAATAATTTCAAAACTTGAATAAGCAATTAATAAGCAGTCTCTATAATAAGGCTATTTTTGGCTTTTTAGTGTTTTTTAAGTAAAATAAAGACAAAGGCTAATCAAGACTTATAAAACTGATGAAATATGTTTAAAAACTAATAATAAGCAATAAATATTGAAAATAAGCTATAAATAAGCTATTCTACAGTACTATAGAAAATTAAGTAAGAATTAAGAAAAATCTTACAACTTGTATGGCTTATGAAACAAAGGAACTAGATCAGGACACAACCCTAGCTTGTCAACAACAAGCTAAAAACCCAATTTCAACTCTCCTGAACAGCTTTTCCACCAGATGAGCTTATAGTGAGCTTCTTTGACTTTTTGTTCACTTTCTTGGATCTCTTGGAATGGTACTGAATTAAACTAAAATAAGCTCACACTAAGCTATATTAAGCTTATATGAGCTTATGGAAACAGATAAGAGACTATTTTTAATAACATTTAAACTAGTTCGATTTCTCAGTACAACATGAAAATTTAAAAACTTGGAATTATCATTAGCTAATGGAAATTGGACAAAGATTAACAACAAACATACTTGAATTAACTAGGATTGATTATTGAAACTTGAAATTACAAACTATGGCTACTGAAACTTAAAATACGATTATGCTAAATTAACTACTTGCCTCAATAGGCTTACAAACGCTTCTATTTATACTAATCTAAAGTGGGATTTGCTCCTTATCTTCCTCTGATCATATCTTGGCCTTTGGATCCTTCTGACATCATCTCAATCGTTGAAATGGATTTTTGGCGGGAAAAGTGAGATAGTGGAAAAATCCACTATCTCTGATAACTCGAAATGATTAAGAAGCAATTAATGCCTTTTGGCATGTTAGGTAGAGTGTTTGAGGAGGAGGGGGTGGAAAAGTCAGGGATAAGGCGGTGGAAATGGTGGTGGTATCCTGGTATGGTTTTTGGTGGGTCAAGGTTTTAGAAGAAAGGTTTGACCGAAGTCAAACCTTTTATTTAACTAAAAAGGTTGGGTTGGGTATTTGGGTTTATGTTTGGGCTTGGGTAATTTGTTGTGGGCTGGGGTAATAACTGGGATGGATTAGGTTAAGTTTATTGCTGGGTTTAGTTTATTTAGGATAGGATTTGGATTTTAAATAAACCTTAGGGACTAAAATTGTACAATGCTAAAAATCCAAGGACCAAAATTGCCAATAGTGAAAATTAATTCCAGGGACCATTTGTGTTATTTTTGGTATTTTGGGGGTTGACTTTGACTCCGTCTTTGACTTTCGTCTTCACTTAATCAAATGCACAATTATTGCCGAGTCAAACCAAAAATGTTAGTTTTCGTCCCGTTTTCAATCCTTTTGTACATGAAACAGATAAAAACACAATTCAAGGATATTTTCTATATTTTGAAGCATTTCTGAGTGTTTTTAAATGATTTTGCAGTTCAAATGGGACAAAAATGATGAGTATTTACACACTCATCATTTACCCACTCTTCATTCCTTGCATGGCTTTTCCCAACAGCCACCTGATCACCTTCAGAGAGTGCCATCAGTGCACTCACTCTAATTTCCTCATCTGAGGAGACCTCTTCTTCATCTCAGTCATAAGCTTCAGCTACTAAAACCTTGTTCTTTGCCTGAACAGGTTTGGATGTTTGAGCAGCCTGAGACATAGATGGGTTAGTTTCAAGAATTGCAAGCTTAGCCTTAGCTTTCCTATATTTTGCTTCAAAGTCTTTTTGACCCTTGTTTTGAAATTGTTGGGTCGACTGAAACATAATAGGTTGAAACTTGCTAGTTCCTGAGGAATTATTTCCTGAAAATTTGTAAGAGGGTTCTGAGATGGTTTTAGAATAACAGTCCCTTGCAAAATGACCCTTTTTACCACAATTAAACATTCAGTGGTTTCATTTACTTTTCCTTTAGAAAAGTTGGACTAGTTTCTTTTGATGAAACATTTTGAACTAGCAAGGAGTGCCCTCTCTTGGAATTCCAAGTTTAAATCTTTTAGGTACTCATCACTAGTCCTTTCATCAATTTCATCCTTAGAATCCTCTTGGAAATCCTGCACAACACCATTAGTATAAAAAGCAGTTGATATGGGTGTGGAGGTCAAGGCCTTTTTGGACTCAAGAGCTTTTGAGTCAGGGTATCTCCTTGAGATTAAGTTGTCTTCATAGACAAACTTCCCATAGATCTCAGGGAGCTCAAGAGTCTGAATGTGATTAGCATTCCTCAGGCCTTGTGAGAAGTTTAGCCACTTCTCAGGGAGACTGTTGACAAAGCCAACATTTGTCTCATGCTTAGACAACACTGCACCATCATTTGATAGTTCGTTTATCAAAGTCTTGTATCTGGTATAAGTCTGTGAGAGACTTTCAGAGTCTTTTGCCCTGAAAGTATTATACTCAATTTTCAGGTCCATGACCCGGTTTTCCTTGGTATCTGAGGGACCCTCAAAGCTATTGACCAAGTCATCCCAAGTTTGCTTGGCTGTTGAACAATTGATGACTGATTCCATTATATCGTCAGGAAGACATGATATAATGATGCTTTTCAGGCGTTGGTCTTGATTGACCACCCTCCTCTCATCAATGGTCCATTGAGCCTCAGGCTTGTTTAGCCCTTCAGCAGTCTTTGGGACATAGGGACCATCTTTGACACAAGAGATGTAGTATGGTTCCATACCAGTCAAGCAGCAAAGCATTCACTTTTTCCACTTGCTAAATTTACCAGCTTCAAGTCGTGGGGCAACAGCTGAAAAGCTTCCACCCTTTTTGTTGACTAGCTGGGGCACATTTGCATCAGTCATAGTAGGATCTTGGTTTTAAAAACCTTGAGCACTCTTGGTTAATTTTGAAAGATTTTATAAACCAGAGGCTCTGATACCACTTGTTGTTCCCTTAACACGCTTAGAGTTAACTAGAAAGTTAATCTTTTTGTGTTTATGACTAATACAATGTATTGATTAATTCTAACAGTTAATGAAACATGAATATAAAAAACACAAGTATTTTCAACGTTTAAATTCTTATTAGAAATGAATCAAAGAATCTATTACCCAAGTGTTTTGCGGAACAAACACTTGGGATTGAATAGACAAGGTATGGTGTCTCCTATCTAAACTTAAGCAATGCTTTAAGTGGTAGCAATTTGACCCACTGAGCTATCTCAGGGATACGTTACTCTTTGTAGGAGAAAAGGGGTATTGTGAAAGTCTAAGCTTTAATTGCACAAAAATACCTAACCCTCTTTTCTCCATCTGTTTGCTATTTATAGGCAAACATGTTAAGAGTACTGAAAGACTAAAAATACATAAACAAATAGGAAGCGTGTTTGAAAACTACAACAGTAGTTGTCATTTCCAAGAACCAATAGGATTGCGCCAAAAAGTCTTCGAGTGTTAGACCTTACACTTCTTCGACTTTTTGCCACTTGAGGGATGGTTTGTCTGATCCCGATAAGACTTGTTCTTATCTTCTTAAAACCTTCCCTCATTATCCCGCCTTTTATTCAGGCTTTAGGTTCTTCAGTCATTTGTCTTCAGTCTTTAGTTATTGTTGTTGAGGAGACTTAGGGTTCAGTGAGCTCTTGTCAAACGCTCACTGATCCATTACCTTCTTCTTCGTCTCAAGTAACACTTCAGTGAGTACCGCCTCACTGTGTGGTGAATCTTTCTTCTTAGACTCGTCCTGAGCATCTTGAAGGTAACTCACTGAGTGACTGTTCACTCAGTGACTTAGAATGTTTTCGGTTTAATTTACACTTAGCTTAATTTGTATTCAAATCTTGTTATAACGACTCTTGGGTACTGAAGGACCCAACACGTACACATCCTCATCTAACATCTCATGTCCATCTATAACTCCTCACTATTACGACATTCTATTTCCATCTTTCTATAACAAGTATACTGCTTATTCTTTCTATACACACCTCCATATTACTTCTATAATGCACATTCACAAAATCACATAATAATTACCGACACAACCCGAGGTGCACGGTAATCCTATCACTTACACATCAAGCCTTTCACAACATATATCACATAAAACACATTCATAAATTCTCATCATTAAACTCATATAGCAATCGCATAATCTATTTCATAACTCAACATTCACATCCTATAACTTAAACAAATATTTGCCCTCATTACTTAAACTTAAGCTCAACGCGTCTACGAGTGGTTTAAGTCTAGGCAATCCTAAAAAAAACCTAATTCACTTAAACCGAAGCTCTGATACCAAGTTGTTACACCCCGTGCCCGCTTAGACCAAAAATTAAAACTTTTTACGCGGAAATGCTTGACTTATACGGACATCCTGTTACTATTTTGACCACTAACAACAATCTATAAACTTTCAGGGCTTGAGACTATTTTTAAATGATACTAGACTCAATTACCTTCAAAACGCCGGGTGGCACGACCTCTAACGAATTACGGATAAAAAGATATGATTTTTCGAAGTTTGCCAAAAATGTTACCGAGCCGCCCGTCCGCCCATCCGATCGGATGGCTCTCCATCCGATTCGGATGGAGGCTGCTGATCTTTCAAAATTACATTCAAGCCCCGCACTTGAAAACCCGACCTCAAAACTTTACCATACTTTCCAGATTTACTTGGTACACTATTTGGCTCATTTTCACATAAAAACATTCACCATTTGACTCCCCGAGATAGTACTATACAAATTAGACGCATTAAACCCATTTTGACCCATTTTCACCATAAACCACTTATACCACTTCATTTTCTCACTAAACTTAACCATTACCATTACTTTAACATACAAAACATGATTCATAAACACTTGGTCCGTTTACAACCCAAAATGGGTACAAACATACTTAATCCAAACGCTCCTTTAACATTTACCAAAAACACTTAAAACACACTTTGACACATTGTTAGCCCACCAAATCATTAGGACTTCATTATCATACACTTTGACACTTGACTTAACTTTATAAATCAATAAAAGACCAACGGGGGTACAAACTTTATACTTGAGCTCGGTATTCTACCTAAGCTCCTAACACATACTACCTTCTATCTTCCACATTAGCCAACCTTAACCATTAGTCCAAGCTCACCATTTCCATCACACATAAACCTACAAAACATTAAACACTTAAACCGTAAGCACGAATGCTTAGTAAGTAAAACGGGTATAACATAACATTATACTTCATTCACACATATGCATCATAACCATTTATCCATGAACACATTAAACATAAACACATACCTTAACCACTCTAGCCTCAACCTTTCTTTTCTTAATCCTTCCTTATCTAACACATCAACTAGCCTTACACTTACTTGCACTTAATAACCACATACAAACCATTCATATACTTTAACATATATAAACACATAAATACATAAAACATGGAAATCACCATAACATCATCTTATAGCAGGATTACTTACCTTAGCTCCAAGCTAAGAGGTCACCTATAACATCACCATCATCATCTTCATCCTTTATCATCATCATCATCATCATCATCATCATCCTTTATTGTTAAATTAAAACCCATTAAAACACAACACTATGAATCAAGGGTTTACACAACCCATCTAAACTTACCCATAATCCTTTCCATATCATCATATGATCATACTTTGATCATATGATGAAACCCACTTCAATCATAAACCTTAACCTCATTATCATAAAAATAGAGAGAATACTTACTTGGGAAATCATTGGCAGGGATAACATATAGGCACTTGATCTCCATTTTCTTTATCTTAAGCCTTCAACTAGTTTTCCCTATCTTTTTCCCTCCTCCTTTAACCGGATCAACAACACCCTTCTAATACTTGGGTGAAATATCTATAATTTCCTAGATAAAGCTAGTTAGGTATCAACTTTGGCCCTTTGGCACATTAAGCCCCTCAAGTCTCATTCCTTCTATTTTGGTCACAACTAACTTATTACACATCTAGTTTATTACAACTTTAGCCCCTTAGACCTATTTCTTTCCATTTGTGCCACATAATATTTTCCATAACTACACAATACATTCATTGACCATTAATTGACTTTTGGGTTTGACTATAATGTTATATTTATTGACTAACCATTCATGTATGGCCTTTGGTCCCTTTTCATCTAGGGTGGGCCACAAGTACCTGGGAACGGGTCTAACATTGATCACTATATATATAACCAGAACATGGATCTTTAACTCATGATATAATAGGGAATATACATGTGTCGACATAGAGTTTTATTGGCTATATAAATCTGGAACATGAACGTTTATTTTGGATCTAATTATACATATAAAACCTGGAAAAAAACTAGTACATGAAATAATGGAATATATATGTATCAATGTGGGGGTTAGATGGTTAATATAATCTGATTGTATGCATGGTTATTGACCTCTATTATATCAGTAAAAGGGCATCTTAAACACAACATAAAATCATGAATTTATGGCACTTGTATAGATCGATATTGAGGTTGATATGCTATTCAAATCAGAATATATAAAGGCTTATAAATTGGTCACTGGAACGTGTAATTGTGTAATGTATATGTCGATTAGAAAGGGCTTATGATTCTGGTCTTGAAGCCTTTGTTCGATCACTTATATACAGATTTAATACCTGGAAAAGAGAACATATGAAATGATGATTATATGTGTGTCGTTTTCGCTATAAGAATCTGTTGGTGTACATGTTATTCAGACCTATTCGACACATGAAAATCTGGATATTATTACATGACAAGATAGAACTCATATGGGTCGATGTTAGGTTCTTTTGGCTACAAAAGGATCAGATTTCCATGCATGTATATGGGTACTAATAGGTCGAGTGTTGGGCTGTAAAACTGGTTGTTATACGTATGAATAAATGGAAATATACATGCATTATTGGATCTATTTTGTGCATGTTAAACATAGACTTATTACATGTGAATAAAGAGGTAATGGCATGCATGGTTGAGTCAAGAAAATAGTGGTCGAATGGGAAACTGGGGTGGTTTAGTTTGTTATTTCATGTGGGCTAGAGATGGCATGTTTGTGTCATATGAATTGGAAGGGATGTTGTGTATGTGTGTAATTGTGTCAAGGTGGAGGCTTTTTAATACAAGAAAGCTAGTGTCGAATGGTGGGTGGTTTTGTTGGTCGAAATGGGTTGGTTTGTTTTAGTGTGTGTCTCGTATAAAAGGGCTAACAAAAAGGGATTGTTTGGTTTGGTGTTACCTCGTATAAAATGATTAATAAGGAAACTAACAGGGTCGAGTTTGATTCGAATTTATAAAAAAGATAAGATGTCGTGTGGCGTATATTAGAAAGTGTGTGTTTGTGTGTTTAACGCTTGGTTATATGAGTATTAAAAGAGTCAAAAAGGTTAAGTGCATGAGAGGGTTGGCTTGGATTATTTGGTGTCAAAACTTGGTTCAGAACAGCGAAGTAAAATGTTTATGCATGGGTGTGCTTAATAAGGTGCATGAAATTGTCAACCATAATAATTAACCATAATTTACGTTTTACACCCTGAACTTTACAATAATGACACTCTAAACCTCAAACTATTATAAGTCGTCTTATTAAACCCTGAACTATAATATTAGTCATAATAAGTCTTTAAGTTACTTAATTATCATACATAACCTTAAAAGTTATTAATTGGGAAACATACTAATTATGGAAACTTACTAAATCGGTAAACTTACTAAATATGAAAACCTTCTAAATATGGCAAGTTACTAAAAATAGAAAGTTACTAAAAATGGAAAGTTTCTAAAAATAGAAAGAAACCTTAAATATGGAATCTGAATAACTATACGCAGTCAGCTTATAAAATGAGCTTATAAGTAATACGTGATCATTAATTTGTATAGGTTATGTGAAGAAGGAGTGATTCCTGTTTCGGTGTGCTTTCCTATTTTGTTGGTTTGCTTTGCATAAGGTACAGATATTCTACCATTTCTCAGTAAGGGTTCTGATCTCATGACTTTTCGATCCTTGACTTTGATTTGTTTACTTTGCCATGATTCCATTTGATATAAGCCATTGCTATGATCCCCTTGATATGATTCAGTTGTTATCCATTCTGTTAGGATGATCTGTTTATTATCTCCTTGATTGAGATTCTGTTTAGTTGATATGCCTTTGTTTTTAATTTTATGACTGCTTATTATGGATAATTGTGTTATGTTATGTTCTGTTACCCGAGCTAACTAGCGATGGAGGTACCATGGCCATGTCATTGAGGCACCAATGGCATGACACTTTCTGTGGAGGTGTGATTGATCCACGACGTCCCCTTCTGTTGTGATTATATGATTATGGCGCACGTGGCCATTCTGTTATATGTATGTATAGTCTCGTACTTGCATATGTATTCTGTTTTGCAGGGAGCGTATGGATGCATCCTAGGTTATATGACTTAGTGACTGGTTGTACGTGCCAAGTACCCCATTTCACTTCTGGGAGCTAGCTATTCCTTTTGGTACTTGATTAGTCTCCCTTCTCCGTACACTTATGATTTGATATTGTAACACCCGATAAATTTCCTAAACCTATTTTACGAGCCAAAACACTTGCTTCTCATTTTCTTTAGCTTTTGAACTTCTTTGAACTTGTTTGGGTTTGAAAAACTATGAATATCTTGTTTAACGTGAGCGTTATTCCCTTATCGAACTGGCACAACCTAGAAAGCTCAAAACGTATCGTATTTGCCAAATATATTGATTTCTTGAAAGTATTGCATATTTATACTCGTTTTCGTTGGAAAAATTATTTCGTGAACAATGGCGCAAGTTTCGTTGATTTTCGAGTCCGTTTGGTATGTCAAATGGGTCCCGCAATGTTTATGGCAAAAGTTTAGCCAAATTGGCAAGATTAGTCCCTCCGCCCCATTATTACATTTTAGCCCCTCACTTTCAATTTTTTACATCTAGTCCCTCTCCAAAAATATTTAAACCCCAAAAATTATTAATTAATTCATTTCTAACACACACACCTCTCACTAACTCTCTCTCTCCCCTCTCTCTCTTCTCTTGCCGGCGACCCACCGTCCGGCCACCACCACCACCACTTCCGGCCAACTTCCGGCCACCAGAAAATTTTTCGGCGAACACTTTTTAGTTGCCGATTCGATAGATCGGCCCATTCTTATTGTTTATGGAGATTTTGAGCTCTTGGCTCCCACCGCAACCACCCTCACGCGCCACCACCGCCGCTGCCACCATCACCGAGACACCACCACACCCCCTCCATCTTCTCCTTCGGTAAAACACACCCACGCGCCCTCTTTTCTATTTTTCTTTAATTTTTACAAAACCCTAATTTTTATTTTTCATTAAATCCGCTAAATAAATAATGTTTTTATTAATAAAATGGTTGTAAAACTTTGTTAAAAACTCGTGTGGAACCCCCCCTTTCTCGGCAGTTGACTCGGTCAACTCACCGAGTCAACTCGGTTGACTCGGTGAGGGTTTGTTTTTTTTTTGTTTATTTTGTTGTTTTAATATTATTGTTGTTACTTGTGGACTCGGATTTGGATTTAGGGTTTCATTTGGTTTGTTTGGTCAAGGCAGCCGACATACGGCGAAGCCAAGCCGTGACTCGTGGAGTGAGTCACGGCAAGGCGAGGCGTGGTTAGGAATAGTTTGGTGTTGATGAGGTTGTGTTTGAATTTGATTCGGATTAGGGTTTGATTTTGTGTTTGCGGTTTTGGATTGTTTGTGTCGACTGGATTTTTATATAGAGTTGGAATTGTTGTGGATTAGTGTAGGATTAGGATAGTGTTGGAATTGCTTGTGTTTGTGTTGGATTTGGTTCGGCCGAGAGCCTCATCGGCTCGGGTTGAGTCGAGCCGTGACTCGTGGCGAGTCACGGCGAAGTTTATTTACTTATCGTTTGTTTATTTATCTATTTTCGTTGAGTCTTCGTTAGTCGTTATTATTTATTTTGTCATAATTGTCGATATGGAGTTTCGGTTACTTATTAAGCGAAATGGGAAAATAATAATAATAACGAATGGGATATATATTTGGACTTGGATATTGTGATGTTATACATTGTTGTACAAGGATTGGACGTATTGGATTTACGGTATTGGTTGATTGGACTAATATGGACCCTTTGGTACACGAAACGGAAGGGTACGTTAGACTCGTAAGGATTTAACGTATCTGAACTCGAACTATACGAAATGGTCGATAAAACTAAACAACTAATATATACGCGAATAATATGTTCAATTATATATATTATAACTTATAAAACTTGACGATAATTAATATTATTCAAGAGTCGAATGACTCAGAAATGTCTCATAAACGGGCGCATAATGCCAAAATTTCATTAAATCTTTTGTAAAACTTAATCTTTTACCGACATTCTAAAAACATTTTCAAACCTTATATGATTTGACATTTTATCAACTATTTTGGGAAAATGGGTAAATACCGAAACTACCTATTGCTGTTTGCTTGTTTGTTTATTTGTTTTATGTCCTCTTTTCTCGTCAGTAATTCTCTATTCCTTTCGTATTTCCTTTCTTTCTTCTCTCATATTCTTGAGTATTCTTTCGTATTCGCCGACTTTTGCTATTTTCCTTTTCTAAAATATCCACACGAGTCTTAAAATCTTCTTTTCTTTCAAACGCCATTGAAAATTAAACCTTTTTATAATAACACAAGTATTCAACGAACGCTACTTCATAAATTACTTGAGTATTATTTCTGAAACATGTTACTTGTTAGGTTATGCCGATCCAGTACCGTTATGCTTGTACTTTTGATGCTGTTGTGCTCTACTTTTGATATCATCGTTGTGCCGTTACTCTTTGATGCCAGTTGTGATGTTGTGATATCTTGCATTGCTGCATACTGAGGTGAGTTCGTAGCCCCACTTTTTATTTGCTTAAACTGTTTTATAAACTACTTGGGGTGAGTTTCAAAATTTGTTTTTGTTGGTTGAAAATCACCAATCGAAATGACATGCCAAAGATCCAGATCAATTGATTTCACATAATTTTCAAATTTATTTTTCCATTCAAGAAAAGTATAGTTTTCAAATAGCGGTGGTGTTTGCAAAAATTCCCCTTCTAAATATTTTTCGGATTCCATAGATCGTTTCAAGTTTTAAAATGCAGTATATTTTAATGATCTTGATTAACCTGGCTCTGATACCAATTGTGGAAAACTAGAAGGGGGGTTGAATAGTTTTACGTCTTTTTGTTTTATTATAAAAGCTTTGTTTACTTTTAAAAACTTAGATTCAAGTTTGTTAAAACTTAAATCTTATTATTAGTTATATATGTATTCTTTTAAATTGATTGTAAATGTTTTGGTTTCTTGAATGGATTTTCAAATTGATCTTTATGTGAAGTCGATCTCTAATAAATACTAGCAGTTATATAATCCTATGTGTATGAATGTAATGACGATATAAGTAAAGAAGTAAATAAGGTATGGAAAGATCTAACCGAGACACGAGAGATTTATAGTGGTTCGGCTACAAGGACACCTTCCTTGCCCTACTCCACTCCCCGAGCACCGAGCTCGAGAGTTTTCTTCACAACTTCAATAAGCTCCCTTATGGCGGAGAAAACCTTACACGACTTTGGCTTACACCGGCTTAACGACACAAAGCTAAATGTCGAGTTCTAATCGTAGCTAGAACCAATCTCACAACTTCACAACACAACTTCTTCACGACTTATTCACGACTACTTCACAACGGCTTCACGACTGCTTCACGACTTCAACACGACCGCTACACAACCTCTATGCTACGGCTTCACGACTTCAACACTAGGACTTCACGACTTCAAAGCTACGGCTTCACAACTTCAACACTAGGACTTCACGACTTCAAAGCTACGGCTTCACAACTTCTACACAACGGGTTCACGACTTCTACTCCGCGGCTTCACAACTTCTACACTATGTCTTCACAACTTCTATACCACAACTACTTATACAACTTCTTCACTACTTACATACAACACTAATCTACTATACACACCTTACACAAATGAATGAATGATTTACAAACTTTGTTAAACTAACAACTTAAGTAACAAGATGATACTAAGTTGTAATACTTCTAATCTTGATTGATAGAAGTATTCTTCTTTTGCACTTGAAAGAAGGAAGCTTGGATCACTTGGAAACCAAAGCTTTTAGAAAGTATTTACAAGATTATATGATAAAACAGAAAGTTTTGGGGTGCAAAAGGTGAGTAAAAATCCAGGAGAAGGCTGGTATTTATAGGAGAAAAACTGGACAGCTGGAGGCCTACTGGAGCGGGGGCGGTCCCCTTAAATAGGGGGCGGTCCCCTTAATAATTAAGGGGGCCGCCCCTACTGAACGTTGGCCAATTTTGTCCTTTTGTGGGGAAGGTTTTTCTGGAACATTTTAACTGATTTTGGTTAAAAATTTGAATTCATATTTTTATAAAAGATTAAACATTTTTATTTAATACCAAAAATGTTTTTCAAAAATATATAAAATGTTTTTGATGTTTTATAAAAAATCTAGTTATTAAGAAAATGTTCCTTTGATCATATAATGCATTAAGCATTAGTTCATTCATACCTTAAGTGATTTGAGTTGTAGAAATAGATATTTACAACTAAATACTTGTTTACTTTATAATTTTCCGATTAATGATTTTACATTTTGTGATTATCAAAACGTCGAGATATCGAAAAATATTAATAACGTGTTTAGGCATTATTTATATCAACAATCTCCCCCTTTTTGATGATTACAAAATCTAAACTCATTAAATCTAAAAATTAGTTTTTAGACAAGTATTTAGTGAGTTTACATCTATTTCTCCCCCTTTTTGTAGAATCAAAAAGGTTATGCCGACAACTTTAAGAAATGAAATTTGTCGGGACGATAACTCCCCTTGGTGTGTACTCCCCCTCGTTTGGGAGCACCAAGGAAACGAGCTATGGAATGCTTGCGAGAAAAATGTGAGAAGCACAAGCATATATATAGCACAAATAATGAGCATGCATGGAAAATAAAGCCATTCATAAAAATAAATGTTGTGTATAATTACACAACCATACATGAGTACAAGCATTCCTACACTAGCTAATAATTCCAACTACATAATCATCCTAGACAACATAATCTTCCATCGAGCTTGCTTACAAAATGGGTGGAAAATTTATTATTGAGTAAGCGTTGCATGTGCTTACTTGGGTGACAATGGAGGTGGTGGTTGTGTAGTGGGTGAGGATGGTGGTGGTGGTAGTGGAGGTTGGTTGGTAAGTATGTTTTCAAGTGATGAAAACCTATAGAATATCTCATCTCTAAGACCAAAGATTATGGTCCGGTTATGGATGCAACAAAGACAAGTGTCACCATGGGCTTCAAGTAATGGCCAAGGTATGGGAAAAGTTGGTTGTGGGTTTGGTGGAGGTGAAAAATGAGAATCAAGTGGTGTAATGGGTGATAAGGAAATGGCAAGTTGAGTGGATGGAGGTTCTTGAGTGGATGGTGGTGATGATGTTCTTGGTGATGATGTTAGGTGAGTGTGGATGTAGTCATTGATGGATGAAGTGGATGGAATGGAGGAAGATGAAGCTCCATGGGTAGAGGGTGTTTTTGATGGTGCATTAGGTGCACTTGGGGATGAATTATGAGGTGGTGGTGATGGAGTTTTGATGTCATCTTGGGTGAGGTCAATGAAGAGTTGTTTTGGTGGTATGATGACAAGTCTTTGCTTTCTTGGAGTCTTAGAGATGGATGATTTTGGTGACAACATGGTGGAGGAAAATGGGTGTTTGATGAAGGTGATGGTTGATGAAGTGAAAGGTAATTGTAAGGAAGGTATTTATATTGTGAAAGAGTGGTTGATTTAGGCAAATTGTGGAGGTTTTGTGGTAATATTCCAAGTTCAGTTCGTGCATTAAGGGTAAAGGTAGCTGGGGCTAGGTAAAAGTGGTCACAAGATGCAAAAGGAAACAGTAAGATTTACTGTCCAGATGGCCGGTCCCCTTAATTGCTGGGCGGCCCCCTTAAAATTAAGGGGACCGCCTAAGGAATTAAGGGGGCCGCCCATCTGGTGATTTCCCAGGCGACCAAATTTGAAAATTTTCCAGAAAAAGGTCATTTTTAGGGTGTTTTTGCAGCAAGTTCCATTTGGATCATGTATATTAAGAATGATTAAATAATAACAAGAACATATTAAAAAGAATAAAGGTTATATGTAAACTACTAAGATCATATTGAAAGCATGTCATAAGCATATATCTTAATTAAACAAGAAAAGAAACAACACATTCATAGCAACCATATATAGGAAAGAAAGAAACAAACATACATTAATTTAAAATGATTATGTGACAAACATAATCATTGTTACAACATACATAGTGCTTAAAGCATACATTTGTTAGAGAATTCTAATTTGCCTAAGAAATCCATTTGACTTGCTTGATGATGGAGGTGGTTTTTGAAGTGAAAACAAGTGAGAGGATGAGTAAATGGGATTAGTGAAGGTATATGTTTGGGTGTGTGGAGGTTGGAGATGGTGATGGTGGAGACATTTGAGGTGTAGAGTTTGGAGGTGGTGAGTTTGGAGCGAACCATGATGGGTGAAGGTTTTTATGTTGCTCAAGAGTGGATGTTGGATGAGGTCTTGTGAGAAGATACTCAATCCATGTGAAGTGCTCATTTAGAGCAATGGTTTGTTGTTGGAGAAAGATGCAACAAGGACAATTGTTGACATGTTTCTCAATGTGACTCTTGTTGTTTGGTGATGGTGGAGAACTCGATGAAGGTTGGTCAAGATTGCTTTGAGCAAGATGTAGGGCAAGAAGAGCATTTAGCTCATGGGCTTCTTTGAGTTCGTTAACGAACTTCAAGTGTTCGTTGGTGGGTGATGATGGTGGAGTATGGTTGATGGTAGGGAGTGGTGGAGACACTCTTGGTGGTGGAGACACTTGTGAACTTGGGTAGTTATGAGTGGGTGATGATGGTACATTGATGGATTGAGGGAGATGTGGGGTGATGTGAATGAGATTTGGGTTATTGTTATGGGATTGTTCTTGTTTTTCACATGGGTGTGATAAGGGTGTATTTGTGGGAGTGAGAGTATGAGGTTTAGGCTTAGGTTGACTTTGAGCAACATCACATGTGGAGTTGGAGTTATGGCATGTGTCAAGTTTTCGTCTCCAAATTGGTCTCACCGAGATTTTGGCAACTCTTGAGGGTTTTGATTTTGGGTAGTTGGAGGAAAACATGTTTGAGTGGATGATGTGAATGGGCATTTATGATGAGGATGTGCATTTATAGTGAAGGAATGATGTGGTTTAGGAAGGTAAATTTTGGTGGGTGGTTTATGACAAAATGTGTTTGTGAATTTTGGGAAGTATGGAATAAAATGGGTTGAAAATTGAAAAAGGAAACAGTAAGCCGGATCTCCAGATGGCCGGTCCCCTTAAATAGGGGCCGGTCCCCTTAATAATTAAGGGGTCCACCTAGGTATTTAAGGGGGCCGCCCATCTGCTGACTTCCAGATTTCTGAAAATGGGTTTTTGGCAGAAATTTGTAGAAAAGGTTGTGTTTTTGAGTTTAGCTTCAAGCAAGTCCAACTTCTTTTTTAGGCAATTTAAAGTTTAATAACTTATGTATGCTAAGCACATTCAATTAAGCAATTTTAATTATCATTCAACCTACTCATTTACCAAGAAGCATATATGTATATATGAACAAGAAAACAACATATAATTACTAAGTAATTCATACTACCATTATTATGACGATTAATTTGCAAGTTAATTAATCCTAATAAGTGTCTATGTGATGGGAAATTTGTGATAGCATGGATTTCTAGACTTGGATCAAGCATGTTTTGAGTAAGTGTTTTTGGGCATTATTCAACAATGTTTGAAAGTAGGTTTTATTTGAGTATGAAAATTATTTCACCAAGGTAGATTTGAATTTGTTTCAAAGTGTTTTTATAAGGAAATAAAATGAAGTTGTTACACTTTTTAGTTATGATAAAAACATGTTTAATAGTGAAGTGACATAATCTTTTTGAAAAAAAATCATTTTCCAAAATATGAAGATTTTCAAAAAAAATCTCATGCTTGATTGATTAAGGCTATTGTCTCATGCTATCTCTTTCAACAAATAATGCGATTCAAATGAAAGTGATGACTAAATTTTATATGTTCAATAGAGAACACTTTATTTAATGCTTAGGAGGGTTAACTAAAGGTTTTCTAGTTTACTAACAAGTAATCTAACTAGTAGTGTGAGAGCAAAGCAACCTATCAAACTAAGCATATCTAAAGGCGGTGATTATAATAACTATATGCAAGAAGTAACTACTCAGGAAAGTTTAAAAAGAAGACTTATCTCATGTCCAGTATTTCTTCATGATATGAGGTAGTAAATGATAAATGAGTATCACTTCATTCCATCCTCATTTTTGTAGATAAATAAGTCTTCATGCGCGTGTTTTGAATATAAGTAGGTTAACGCAAGATTTGAGTTTTATTCCATTTTGCGTTCATTACCTAATCAAATAAAACAGCTTGGTACCCAGATTCTCATGGGTTCGAGATGGTTAGTTGGGGACATCCATTGCATTTATATGCACGTGGAGAAGATGTCACCAAGAATTACAAGAATTCTTTGACAGTTTGTTTTGAAGAACAAACAATGGATTTCTTGACTTATAAATTATAATCACAGTAAATAGCCTTATATCTAAATTTCTCTACTAGGTTTTTTAATTATAATTTGTTTTGATTTACTTGTTGAAGAGTTATCCGAATTAAATCCTAAACCGGTTTTATCATTGAATGGCTTTTGACAACTTAGTAAGAGTTTAAGAGATTTGGAGCTTTCTTCAAATTTAGCTAATATTTTTGCTCTTTCATTTAATCTTTTAATTTCAAGTTTATAATCTTGACATATTTTGCATTCTAGATCAATTTCAATATTACTTTCAAAAGATTTTGATAATTTATGTTTAGAAATAGTTTTTAGATCTATGTTGCAAAAATATTTAAAATCATTTTCTAGTTTTGAAAATTCTAAAATGAATGGATCATAACAAAAATGTTCGGTTTCGTATTGTACCTTATTTGGAGTTTTATCTAGTTTGCATTCGTCACATACCGGATGGTGATCTTTTCCTTCGTCTGTGTCACTCCATGATGTTGGGTTGAGTTCACTTTAGAGTTGATTCATGTAGTCTTCGTCGTTAATACCTTCATTAACAACATTTGATCTAGTATCACATGTATCTATTGTATCTAAATGTTTATCTATTAAATTTTCTAAAAAAAAAAAAAACTAATTCATGTACAAAATCAAAATCCTCATCTTTGGCTTGACATTTTTCTTGATGAAAGTTTAAGAGATTTTTCCAAATATCATTTGCCGTTTCACAGAAAGATATTCTTTCATATTCAACTTTCGGCAAGGTTTTGTAAATAATTATTTTAGCTTCATTATTTTTGTTATTCTTTATTTTTAAATAATCATTTTGAGTTTCAAAATTTGTTTTTGTTGGTTGAAAATCACCAATCGAAATGACATGCCAAAGATCCAGATCAATTGATTTCACATAATTTTCAAATTTATTTTTCCATTCAAGAAAAGTATAGTTTTCAAATAGCGGTGGTGTTTGCAAAAATTCCCCTTCTAAATATTTTTCGGATTCCATAGATCGTTTCAAGTTTTAAAATACAGTATATTTTAAAGATCTTGATTAACCTGGCTCTGATACCAATTGTGGAAAACTAGAAGGGGGGTTGAATAGTTTTACGTCTTTTTGTTTTATTATAAAAGCTTTGTTTACTTTTAAAAACTTAGATTCAAGTTTGTTAAAACTTAAATCTTATTATTAGTTATATATGTATTCTTTTAAATTGATTGTAAATGTTTTGGTTTCTTGAATGAATTTTCAAATTGATCTTTATGTGAAGTCGATCTCTAATAAATACTAGCAGTTATATAATCCTATGTGTATGAATGTAATGACGATATAAGTAAAGAAGTAAATAAGGTATGGAAAGATCTAACCGAGACACGAGAGATTTATAGTGGTTCGGCTACAAGGACACCTTCCTTGCCCTACTCCACTCCCCGAGCACCGAGCTCGAGAGTTTTCTTCACAACTTCAATAAGCTCCCTTATGGCGGAGAAAACCTTACACGACTTTGGCTTACACCGGCTTAACGACACAAAGCTAAATGTCGAGTTCTAATCGTAGCTAGAACCAATCTCACAACTTCACAACACAACTTCTTCACGACTTATTCACGACTACTTCACAACGGCTTCACGACTGCTTCACGACTTCAACACGACAGCTACACAACCTCTATGCTACGGCTTCACGACTTCAACACTAGGACTTCACGACTAGGACTTCAAGGCTTCAACACGACCGCTACACAACCTCTATGCTACGGCTTCACGACTTCAACACTAGGACTTCACGACTTCAAAGCTACGGCTTCACAACTTCAACACTAGGACTTCACGACTTCAAAGCTACGGCTTCACAACTTCTACACAACGGGTTCACGACTTCTACTCCGCGGCTTCACAACTTCTACACTATGTCTTCACAACTTCTATACCACAACTACTTATACAACTTCTTCACTACTTACATACAACACTAATCTACTATACACACCTTACACAAATGAATGAATGATTTACAAACTTTGTTAAACTATCAACTTAAGTAACAAGATGATACTAAGTTGTAATACTTCTAATCTTGATTGATAGAAGTATTCTTCTTTTGCACTTGAAAGAAGGAAGCTTGGATCACTTGGAAACCAAAGCTTAAGATTATATGATCAGAGGATTTTAGAAAGTATTTACAAGATTTAAAACAGAAAGTTTTGGGGTGCAAAAGATAAGTAAAAATCCAGGAGAAGGCTGGTATTTATAGGAGAAAAACTGGACAGCTGGAGGCCTACTGGAGCGGGGGCGGTCCCCTTAAATAGGGGGCGGTCCCCTTAATAATTAAGGGGGCCGCCCCTACTGAACGTTGGCCAATTTTGTCCTTTTGTGGGGAAGGTTTTTCTGGAACATTTTAACTGATTTTGGTTAAAAATTTGAATTCATATTTTTGTAAAAGATTAAACATTTTTATTTAATACCAAAAATGTTTTTCAAAAATATATAAAATGTTTTTGATGTTTTATAAAAAATCTAGTTATTAAGAAAATGTTTCTTTGATCATATAATGCATTAAGCATTAGTTCATTCATACCTTAAGTGATTTGAGTTGTAGAAATAGATATTTACAACTACATACTTGTTTACGTCATAATTTTCCAATTAATGATTTTACATTTTGTGATTATCAAAACGTCGAGATATCGAAAAATATTAATAACGTGTTTAGGCATTATTTATATCAACATTTTATTTCATTGATATTCGTTTAGACTTATTGGGAGCTTGTAATTTGTAAGTCATGATGTTCTTGACTTTACTTTATTTATGAAGTCTTCCGCTTGCGTTTATTTTGTATGTTCTGATAGACACCATAATGTGGCATGTTGACCAAGGTCGGGTTGGGGTGTTACAATTGTGGTATCGGAGCCCAGGCTGCGACTTGTAGCTCATAAGTTATGGCCTGTGAAAATTTGGACTCTTAGGTTTCACCCTCTAGGACTTAGGTTTTGACCGGTGAGGATTAGGTAGACATTAGGTTTCATTTTGGCACGATCTTTTCCTTCGTATTTTGATCCTTAACTTCGTTTCGTCTTCGCTAATTCGTTTATGACCTTTCAAATGGTGAACACTTATCATAATGAAGATTTCAGTGCCAACCCTACATTTGCAGCCGCAGTTCAGCGGACTGTAGAAGCACTGATTTCGGGCCTTATCGAACGGATCGCGACTGAGATCCGTCAGAATACGGCCAGTGGTAGTGGAAGTGGTGGTTTTGGTGCTGGTGCTCCACCAGTGACCATTTATACGTGGTTGGAGAGGTTTTGTAAACAAAAGCCTCATTCTTTCAGTTCTGCAAATGCTCCGGTGGATGCGGAAAATCGATTGCTCATATGGAAAAGATATTCGAGGTCTTGGGCTGTGATGATGTGTTTAAAGCTAGACTGGCTAGCTATAAGTTTGAGGGAGATGCCCTCAGTTGGTGGAAAGCTTATAAACAGGCGAAAGGGGGAGATGATTTTGTTGCTGCGCTATCATGGAACGATTTCCGTGACACTTTCTATCTTCAGTATTTCCCAAGGTCAGATAAAGAGATGTTTGAGAGGGAGTACCATTCTATTTTCCAGTTTGAGAGGGAGACGAGCACAGAGTTCATGAAGAGGTTTCTTCGGTTGGCAGGATTCTTGGGAGCCAAGGCGGGAACCCAGGAGGAGCAGGAAAATAAGTTCAAGTGGGCGCTTCGAAATGATCTTCTAGATGGGATAGTGAATATTCAGTTTGAAGATGTAGCACAGGTGGCTAATGCGGTTCGAAACATTGAGATCATGCAGGAGAGGGCCAAGGTGTCAAGAGGAATCGTGACGGGGATCGTGTGCGACCAGTTCAGGGAAGCAATCAGCGGGATAAGGATTCGTGGGGTGATAATCAGTGAGGTTACGATAGACGAGGATATAATTAGCAAGGCTACAACAACCAGAGGTCGGGACGTGACCAGCAGTATCAGGATCAGCAGCACCGTGGTTATCAGCAGCATCGTTCTTCAGGTTCATCTAGTCAGAGGGGTGGTACTGATCGGGCTTCGGCTACTGCTTGTGATACTTGTGGAAAGTTTCACCCGGGGAGGGCTTGTTATAAGACTTCGGGTGCATGTTTCTCATGTGGTTCGACTGATCATATTAGGAGGGATTGTCCCAAGTTTGGAGGTAACGACGACAACAATAAGAGTGCCAAGGAAAATAGACCAGCTCGGTGAGGAGATCACTTTCGCGATTAGTTATTTCTCTACTCCATTTTCGTTTGTCTGGATATTTTGATACCCATTTCTCTTTTACTATTATTATGATACGTTGGTTGCTTTGTTGATTTGTCTTACAGATATTTTAAGTGCTCATTTAGTATTTTCCTTCCATGTTGATTTTGGGATATTGGTTTGGTTTGTTCGTTCTAAGGATTCTTATGATTATGATGTGTTTGACGCAATCGATGGTGTACTTCATTCTGCTAGACATACTAACGTTTCCTCTACCTTATTAGATTTTGCTATATCTGTTTTGTTCCTACAAGAGATCTTGTGATTTTTAATCACAAATGTTAGAATCATTCCATTACTTTAATGATAAGATCCGTTCTGCTAAATTATTTCGTTGGAAATGTTTGATTTCGAAACCACCTGAGAAGTGAGGTTGATTTGATCTGGTACTGATAGGTTGCTTAGTTACAACTTAAGATAGAATATAATGTTGACATAAATAATGCCTAAAAACATTATCAATATTTATTCATATCTCTATGTTTTGATGATCACAAAATGTAAACTCATTAAAACATAAACTTATCAAATAAACAAGTATTTAGTTGTAAATATTCACTTCTACAACTTAATCACTTAAGGTATGAATAAACAAGTGCTTAATGCATTATATGATCAAAGGAACATTTTCTTAATAACTAGATTTTTTATAAAACATCAAAAACATTTTATATATTTTTGAAAAACACTTTTGGTATTAAATAAAAATGTTTAATCTTTTATAAAAATATGAATTCAAATTTTTAACCAAAATCAGTTAAAATGTTCCAGAAAAACCTTCCCCACAAAAAGACAAAATTGGCCAACGTTCAGTAGGGGCGGCCCCCTTAATTTTACTAGGCGGCCCCCTTAATAATTAAGGGGACCGCCCCCGCTCCAGTAGGCTCCAGCTGTCCAGATTTTTCCCTATAAATACAAGCCTTCTCCTGGATTTTTTCTCAACCCTTTTGCACTAAAACTTTCTGTAGTAGATCTCATTTCATATCTTAGAAAAACCTTTGATCATGTAATCTTAAGCATTAGTTTCCAAGTGATCCAAGCTTCCACCATCCAAGTGCAAAAGAAGAATGCTTCTATTAATCAAGATTAGAAGTATTACAACTTAGTATCATTTTGTTACTTAAGTTGTGTGTTTAACAAAGTTTGTAAATCATTCATTCATTTGTATGTAAGGTGTGTGTTGTAGACTAGTGTTGTGTGTAAGTAGTGAAGATGTTGTATAAGTAGTTGTGGTATAGAAGTTGTGAGGTCAAAGTGTAGAAGTCGTGAAGCCGTAGTGTAGAAGTTGTGAAGCCACAGCTTAGAAGACATGAAGTCCTTGTGTTGAAGTCATGAAGCCATAGCATAGAAGCTGTGAAGCGGTCATGTTAAAGTTGTGAAGTCCTAGTCGTGAAGTCCTAGTGTTGAAGTCGTGAAGCCGTAGCATAGAAGTTGTGTAGCGGTCGTGTTGAAGCCGTGGAGTCCTAGTCGTGAAGTCCTAGTGTTGAAGTCGTGAAGCCGTAGCTTAGAGGTTATGTAGCGGACATGTTGAAGTCGTGAAGTCTTAGTCATGAAGACATAGTGTTGAAGTCGTGAAGCCGCATCATAGAGGTTGTGTAGCAGTCGTGTTGAAGTCGTGAAGAAGTCGTGAAGCAGTCGTGAAGCCGTTGTGAAGTAGTCGTGAATAAGTTGTGTTGTGAAGTTGTGAGATTGGTTCTAGCTACGATTAGAACTCGACATTTAGCTTTGTGTCGTTAAACCCGTGTAAGCCAAAGTTGTGTACGGTTTTCTCCGCCATAAGGGAGCTTATTGAAGTTGTGAAGAAAACTCTCGAGCAAGGTGTGCTCGGGGAGTGGAGTAGGGCAAGGAAGGTGTGTCCTTGTAGCCGAACCACTATAAATCTCTCGTGTCTCGGTTAGATCTTTCCATACCTTATTTATTTCTTTACTTGCATCGTCTTTACTTTCATACACATAGGCTTATATAATTGCTAGTATTAATTAGAGGTCGACTTCACATAAAGATCAAATTGAAAATCCATTCAAGAAACCAAAACTTTTACAATCAATTTAAAAGAATACATATATAACTAATAATAAGATTTAAGTTTTATTTTTCATAACAAACTAGAATCTAAAGTTTTTAAAAGTATAAAACAAAGGTTTTCATAATAAAATTAAAAAGACGTAAAACTATTCAACCCCCCCCCCCTTCTAGTTTTCCACAATTGGTATCAAGAGCCACGTCAATCAAGATCTTTAAAATATACTGTATTTTAAAACTTGAATCGATCTATGGAATTCGAAAAATATCTAGAAGGGGAATCTTTGCTAAAACCACCACTATTTGAAAACTATATTTTTCTTGAATGGAAAAATAAATTTGAAACTTATGTGAAATCAATTGATCTAGATCTTTGGCATGTCATTTCGATTGGTGATTTTGAAAGTTAAACAAAAACATATTTTGAAAGTCAAACAAAAACTGATTTTGAAAATCAAACAAAAACGGATTTTGAAAGACAAACAAAAATGGATTTTGAAAGTCAAATTGATTATTTGAAAACAAAGAATGAAATAAATAATAAAGCTAAAATAATTATTTATAAAAACCTTGCCGAAAGTTGAATATGAATGAATATTCTTCTGTAAAACGGCAAATGATATTTGGAAAAATTTCTTAAACTTTCATCAAGAAAAATGTCAAGCCAAAGATGAGGATTTTGATCTTGTACATGAATTAGTTATCTTAGAAAATTTAATAGATAAACATTTAGATAAAATAGATACATGTGCTACTAGTTCAAATGTTGCTAATGAAGGTATTAGCGACGAAGACTACATGAATCAACTCAAAAGTGAACTCAATCCAAGATCATGGAGTGACACAGACGAAGGAGAAGATCATCATCTGACTCACCTATCATTCACACGTCGATCATCATCTGAGACATTACGAAGAAAAGCTAGGACGTGAGGTAAGTTCTCTTTTTTAAATTTCATAAGTAATTACTTCATGCATATAATCTTATTAATGCCTTAGGATACGCTTAGTATGATAGGTTGCTTTGCCTTTACACTTTAGTTATATTCGTTCTGTGGCTTAATGAACTAGAAACTCTTTAGTTAGCCCCCCCTAAGTATTAGTAAACCAAGCAATCTTCATATTTGGTACTCTTCGATAGGTAAATTTAGGAACTTAATTTCTTCTAAAAAGAGAATGACTACTGGAGAATCTATTGACTAGAAACTCAATTTGACCTAACGGTTGAATTGCTTCTATGTGAGAAGTTGGGTGTGTGTAACCCGTAAAAACGGTCGTGTTTAGCCTGAATTGAGCACCACTAGTAATAGTCTCATACTCATTCTCCAACTTGAATACATTATTCTTCCTAAATATACCTAACGATAGTTTACTGTTATGAACTTTGCTTTTCACTAGAGCTTTTCATTCCTAAATGTATTTCATCCTGCATATATAAAATTTCTAGATGTTTACTTGCTCCTATGTGATTTGACTGCATGCCTTCGTAATTATTTGTTTAGTTGAATGCATTGTCATTATAATAGCTTTTGTTTTTCCTCTAACTACTCTGACATGATGTATTTTTGTATTTAGTCATAATACATGCGTAAATGTCATAGGATATGTAGAAAGAGGTAGCATGTGACAATAGACTTGAGCATGAGATCTTTTATAAACCATTATTTTTTTAAACCTATAATTAATGGGACTTATTTTTAAATTTGCAAAAACTTCACATTTTAGAAAAATAATTTTTCAAAAGATTATGACACAGTTCTATTTTACATGTTTCACCATCCTACATTTCTTCCAAACTTGTGTCCATAATTACGTGTTTATCAAAACCAAAGATTGGAAAAATATGTTTTCTTTCCTCATAAAAACATTTTGAAATAAAACCAAAACTATTTCATTAAAATATTTTTCACATCACACATAAAAACCCACTTTCAAACATTGTTGAATAATGCCAAAAACATTTCTTTAAATCATGCATGGTGATCTCATATCTGTCATCTATATTTATGTATGTGACATTTATAAGTGAACTAAATTTGAAAATAACCATAATTTATTCACTAAGACCTCACTTGGTACAAGTCTAGAAGTCCATGCTATCACAACTCTACATTCCCATGCACATAGATATTCATTAGGATTATTTAACTAGCTTATTAATCTTCCTAAATATGATTCTATGAATTACTTGGTGCTATGTAGTGTTTTCTTGTCTAACATATATATGTTACATGCTAAATGAGTTGTTTGCATGCTAGATAATAATGTCTAATGAATATGCTTAGCATACATAAGTTATTAAATCCTAAATTGCCTCAAAAGAAGTTGGACTTGCTTGAAACTAAACCCAAAAACACAACCGTTTCTACAAATTTATGCCAAAAACCCATTTCCAGTAATCTGGAAGTCAGCAGATGGGCGGCCCCCTTAAATACACAGGCGGCCCCCTTAAAATTAAGGGGACCGGCCCCTATTTAAGGGGACCGGCCATCTGGAGTGACGGATTACTATTTTCCTTTTCAATTTCCAACCCATTTTATCCTATAATTCCCAAAATTCACAAACACATTTTGTCACAAACCACCCTCCAAAATTTACCTTCCACAATCACATCATCACTACACCATAAATACTCTTTTGGAGGAGGAAGCTTGACATTTGTCATAACCCAACAAATGATGTTGTTCAAACTCAACCAACACCTAAATCTCATCCTAATGAACCCTTTCACACACATAACCAATCATCCATATGTCCACCTTCATTCACTCATAATTACCCAAGTTCACAAATGTCTCCACTACCAAAAGTGTCACCACCACTTCCACCAAATAACAACCACTCTCCATCATCATCACCTTCCACTCAACACTTGAAGTTCATTGAAGAACTCAAGGAAGCCCATGAGCTTAATGCTCTCCTTGCTTTGCACCTTGCTCAAAGCAACTTAAACCCATCACCATCCATATCACCATCATTACCATCATCACCACATCACTTGAGTCAAATTGAGAAACATGTCAACAATTGTCCTTGTTGCATCTTTCTCCAAAATCAAACCATCATTACCATCATCACCATCCATCTCACCATCATTACCATCATCACCACATCACTTGAGTCAAATTGAGAAACATGTCAACAATAGTCCTTGTTGCATCTTTCTCCAAAATCAAACCATCACCTTAAATGAGCGTCTCACTTGGATTGAGTATCTTCTCACTAGATCTAATCCAACACCACCACTTGAACAACATCAAAACCCTCATTCAACATGGTCAAGTCCAAGCTCTCCACCTTCAATTCCTCTATCAACACTCTCTCCAACATCCATACACCCAAACTTACAACCCCATTAATCCAACATTTTTTTTACCCCCTCTTTACCATCATCCATTCAAAATAATCCAAGTTTTCATGTCTCAAGCAAGTCTAATGGATCTCTTAGGCAATTTAAAATTTTCTACTTATTGCATGCTATAAGCAAAATATGTGTTGTATCAATAATTATGTTTTTAACATAATTATTTTCAACTAGTGAATGCTTTATTTCTTGTCTTCAATATATGATTGTTATGCTTATTGCTTGTATACTTGATATCATGATATATATATATATATATATATATATATATATATATATATATATATATATATATATATATATATATATATATATATATATATATATATATACATGCTTGATGATTAATAACATGCTTATTCCATAATATGTTTTAAATGTATGCATGCGTAATTAACATGTTTATGTCACTATTTAATCATTCTTGATGTACATGATTCAAATGGAGCTTGCTGCAAAAACACCCTAAAAATGACCCTTTTCTGGAAATTTTTCAAATTTGGTCGCCTGGGAAAACACCAGATGGGCGGCCCCCTTAATTCCCTAGGCGGTCCCCTTAATTTTAAGGGGACCGGCCATCTGGGCAGTAAAATTTACTGTTTTCTTTTGCATCTTGCGACCCCTTTTATCTAGCCCAAACCTTACCTAAATCAACCATCACCTCCATCATACACCCATTTTCATTCACCATGCTATCACCAAAATCATCTCTAAGACACCAAAACTCCATCACCACCACCTCAATGTTAATCCCCAAGTGCACCAAATACACCATCAAAAACACCCTTCACTCATGACACAACATCTTCATCCATATCTTCCACTTCATCCATCAATAACTACATCAACTCACACCTTTCATCACCACCATCAAGAGCATCAACTCCACCTCCTACTCAAGAACCTCCATTCACCCAACTTGTCATTTCCATATCACCAATAACACCTCTTGATGCTCATTTCTCATCATCACCAATACCACCACATCTACAACCGAACCATCATATTTGGTCTTAGAGATGAGATACACTACATGTTTTCATCCCTTGAACACATGCTTAACAACCAACCTCCACCACAACCTCCATCATTTTCACCCACTACACTACCACCACCTTCATTCACACCAAATCAAGCATATGCAATGCTTAATCAAAAATAATTTTTCAAACCATTTTGTGTGCAAGCCCCATGGAAGATCATGTACTCCTAGAATGATTATGTAGATTGCATTACTTACTAGCTAATGTAGGATTAAATATAATCTTGGATGGTTGTGTATTGATACACAACATTTTTACTGAATGTCTTTATATGCATGCTTATTTTTGCTATATATATGCTTGTGCTTCTAATATTTTTCTTGCAAGTATTCCATATATCGATTCCTTGGTGCCCTCAAACGAGGGGGAGCACACATCAAGGGGGAGTTCTCGTTCCGACAAATTTTGTCTCTAAAACTTGTCGGCTCAACCTTTTTGATGCTACAAAAAGGGGGAGAAGTGAATATAAACTCACTAAATACTTGTCCAAAAATAACTTTTTGGATTTAATGAGTTTAGGTTTTGTAATCATCAAAAAGGGGGAGATTGTTGACATAAATAATGCCTAAAAACATTATCAATATTTATTCATATCTCTATGTTTTGATGATCACAAAATGTAAACTCATTAAAACATAAACTTATCAAATAAACAAGTATTTAGTTGTAAATATTCACTTCTACAACTTAATCACTTAAGGTATGAATAAACAAGTGCTTAATGCATTATATGATCAAAGGAACATTTTCTTAATAACTAGATTTTTTATAAAACATCAAAAACATTTTATATATTTTTGAAAAACATTTTTGGTATTAAATAAAAATGTTTAATCTTTTATAAAAATATGAATTCAAATTTTTAACCAAAATCAGTTAAAATGTTCCAGAAAAACCTTCCCCACAAAAGGACAAAATTGGCCAACGTTCAGTAGGGGCGGCCCCCTTAATTTTACTAGGCGGCCCCCTTAATAATTAAGGGGACCGCCCCCTATTTAAGAGGACCGCCCCCGCTCCAGTAGGCTCCAGCTGTCCAGATTTTTCTCTATAAATACAAGCCTTCTCCTGGATTTTTTCTCAACTCTTTTGCACTAAAACTTTCTGTAGTAGATCTCATTTCATATCTTAGAAAAACCTTTGATCATGTAATCTTAAGCATTGGTTTCCAAGTGATCCAAGCTTCCACCATCCAAGTGCAAAAGAAGAATGCTTCTATCAATCAAGATTAGAAGTATTACAACTTAGTATCATTTTGTTACTTAAGTTGTGTGTTTAACAAAGTTTGTAAATCATTCATTCATTTGTATGTAAGGTGTGTGTTGTAGACTAGTGTTGTGTGTAAGTAGTGAAGATGTTGTATAAGTAGTTGTGGTATAGAAGTTGTGAGGTCAAAGTGTAGAAGTCGTGAAGCCGTGGTGTAGAATTTGTGAAGCCACAGCTTAGAAGACATGAAGTCCTTGTGTTGAAGTCATGAAGCCATAGCATAGAAGCTGTGAAGCGGTCGTGTTAAAGTTGTGAAGTCCTAGTCGTAAAGTCCTAGTGTTGAAGTCGTGAAGCCGTAGCATAGAAGTTGTGTAGCGGTCGTGTTGAAGCCGTGGAGTCCTAGTCGTGAAGTCCTAGTGTTGAAGTCGTGAAGCCGTAGCATAGAGGTTATGTAGCGGACATGTTGAAGTCGTGAAGTCTTAGTCATGAAGACATAGTGTTGAAGTCGTGAAGCCGCATCATAGAGGTTGTGTAGCGGTCGTGTTGAAGTCGTGAAGAAGTCGTGAAGCAGTCGTGAAGCCGTTGTGAAGTAGTCGTGAATAAGTTGTGTTGTGAAGTTGTGAGATTGGTTCTAGCTACGATTAGAACTCGACATTTAGCTTTGTGTCGTTAAACCCGTGTAAGCCAAAGTTGTGTACGGTTTTCTCCGCCATAAGGGAGCTTATTGAAGTTGTGAAGAAAACTCTCGAGCAAGGTGTGCTCGGGGAGTGGAGTAGGGCAAGGAAGGTGTCCTTGTAGCCGAACCACTATAAATCTCTCGTGTCTCGGTTAGATCTTTCCATACCTTATTTATTTCTTTACTTGCATCGTCTTTACTTTCATACACATAGGCTTATATAATTGCTAGTATTAATTAGAGGTCGACTTCACATAAAGATCAAATTGAAAATCCATTCAAGAAACCAAAACTTTTACAATCAATTTAAAAGAATACATATATAACTAATAATAAGATTTAAGTTTTATTTTTCATAACAAACTAGAATCTAAAGTTTTTAAAAGTATAAAACAAAGGTTTTCATAATAAAATTAAAAAGACGTAAAACTATTCAACCCCCCCCTTCTAGTTTTCCACATATAACTTGAACTTATTGGGACCATAGGATATCTTGAAGGGTTACAACTATCATCCGCTTCATATATGTTTCGTTGGATCAGATTCGTTAAGATTTTTTTTTGTTGAAAATCCTGAAGCTATTTTGGAGCGTCAGGATCGGGTCATGAGATATAAAACATTTCTGTTCTTTAGTATTTTTGGAGGAATCACCCCGAGAGCGAGGCTACTTGGGAAACCGAAGAATCAATGCGAGCTAGCTATCCGCATTTCTTTTCGTGGTTCAGTACGTATTCGTTTGACTTTCCTACTTCAAATTTTGAGGACGAAAATTTTCTTTTAGAGGGGAAGAATTATAATAACCTAAAAGTATTGATTCTAAATCCGCGGCTAATTTGAACTTTGGCTAATTTGAACTTTGAAACGAATACGACCTAAATAACTAGAACTACAAAATACTAAAACTATAAATTAATTATTTATAAAAGTCGACATACATATGTTATACTAAGTATATATCACATGTTAAAGTATATACATAAGGGTCGAATTTCTTTTAAAAGTTGTACAAGACATGTAATGTGAATAAGGTCTAGAATTATAAAAATTTGAAATTGAGATTGTTCATTTGACCTCCCACCTTACTCGGCCAGAATCTTAGCCCATTCTCTCCTTTATCTACTTCCCATAACAACCCATAATCTCATTCCAAAAACACACCATAAACCCTAAAAGAATAACCTAAGTGATGGCAGTTTTCTTCTTCATTAATTCGAGTGAAAAGGGTGGTACAAAGGAGGCGTGAAAGGTGTCAACAAGGGTGGTGTTTTGATCGTGGTTCTGTACTGGGTTCGAGGGTATTTTTTTTGCTTCGAAACAGGATTTGGGTATTGGGTTTTGTTCTTGTTCCTCTCTTCTAATCAACACAAGGTATACCACTCCTGATCTTGTTCTTGTTCTCAACATATATGCACATAAAATGTTATAAACGATCACTATATCGACCTAAAAGAATGATACGAATAAAGAGTAATATTGTCACATAAAATCATGAAATGGAGGGCATATATATATATGTGTGTGTCAATATGAGTTTATTGGGGCTGTTAGAATCTGATTGCATACATGTTTGATTTGGATCTGTTTATACACTATAAAACATGGGTTTTGAACGCATGAAATGATGAGAATAATAGAACCATGAAATAGTGAAAGATGTATGTGATATATAGTTCTAATCTGCTTTTGAATCAGTTATATATGAACTAATGAAATCTGGTTTTGGAAACATGTATTCGATCCCTAAAATAAAACCTGAAACCTGGGGATATTACTTATGAAATGAGGAAATCACATAAGTCGACCTCGAGTTTTTCTGTCGCCATTCGAATCAGTTATAAAGAGCTTATGAATCTGTTCGTTGGACTTATATTTTGATCACTATATATATAACCAGAACATGGATCTTTAACTCATGATATAATGGGGAATATACATGTGTCGAGATAGAGTTTTATTGGCTATATAAATCTGGAACATGAACGTTTATTTTGGATCTAATTATACATATAAAACCTGGAAAAAAACTAGTACATGAAATAATGGAATACATATGTATCGATGTGGGGGTTAGATGGTTAATAAAATATGATTGTATGCATGGTTATTGACCTCTATTATATCAGTAAAAGGGCATCTTAAACACAACATAAAATCATGAATTGATGGCACTTGTATAGATCGATATTGAGGTTGATATGCTATTCAAATCAGAATATATAAAGGCTTATAAATTGGTCACTGGAACGTGTAATTGTGTAATGTGTATGTCGATTAGAAAGGGCTTATGATTCTGGTCTTGAAGCCTTTGTTCGATCACTTATATACAGATTTAATACCTGGAAAAGAGAACATATGAAATGATGATTATATGTGTGTCGTTTTGGCTATAAGAATCTGTTGGTGTACATGTTATTTAGACCTATTCGATACATGAAAATCTGGATATTATTACATGAAAAGATAGAACTTATATGGGTCGATGTTAGGTTCTTTTGGCTACAAAAATATCAGATTTGCATGCATGTATATGGGTACTAATAGTTCGAGTGTTGGGGTGCAAAACTGGTTGTTATACGTATGAATAAATGGAAATATACATGCATTGTTGGATCTATTTTGTGCATGTTAAACATAGACTTATTACGTGTGAATAAAGAGGGAATGGCATGCATGGTTGAGTCAAGAAAATAGTGGTCGAATGGGAAACTGGGGTGGTTTAGTTTGTTATTTCATGTGGGCTAGAGATGGTATGTTTGTGTCATATGAATTGGAAGGGATGTTGTGTACGTGTGTAATTGTGTCAAGGTGGAAGCTTTTTAATACAAGAAAGCTAGTGTCGAATGGTGGGTGGTTTTGTCGGTCGAAATGGGTTGGTTTGTTTTAGTGTGTGTCTCGTATAAAAGGGCTAATAAAAAGGGATTGTTTGGTTTGGTGTTACCTCGTATAAAATGATTAATAAGGAAACTAACAGGGTCGAGTTTGATTCGGGTTGATAAAAAGGATAAGATGTCGTGTGGTGTATATTAGAAAGTGTGTGTTTGTGTGTTTAAAGCTTGGTTATATGAGTATTAAAAGAGTTGAAAAGGTTAAGTGCACGAGAGGGTTGGCTCGGTTTATTTAGTGTCAAAACTTGGTTCAAATCAGCGAAGTAAAATGTTTATGCATGGGTGTGCTTAATAAGGTGCATGAAATTGTCAAACATAAGAATTAACCATAATTTATGTTTTACACCCTGAACTTTACAATAATGACACTCTAAACCTCAAACTATTATAAGTCATCTTATTAAACCCTGAACTATAATATTAGTCATAATAAGTCTTTAAGTTACTTAATTGTCATACATAACCTAAAAAGTTATTAATTGGTAAACATACTAATTATGGAAACTTACTAAATCGGGAAACTTACTAAATATGGAAACCTTCTAAATATGACAAGTTACTAAAAATAGAAAGTTAGTAAAAATGAAAAGTTTCTAAAAATAGAAAGAAACCTTAAATATGGAATCTGAATAGCTATACGCAGTCAGCTTATAAAATGAGCTTATAAGTAATACGTGATCATTAATTTGTATAGGTTCTTTGAAGAAGGAATGATTCCTGTTTCGATGTGCTTTCCTATTTTGTTGGTTTGTTTTGCATAAGGTACAGATATTCTACCCTTTTTCAGTAAGGGTTCTGATCTCATGACTTTTCGATCCTTGACTTTGATTTGTTTACTTTGCCATGATTCCATTTGATATAAGCCATTGCTATGATCCCCTTGATATGATTCAGTTGCTATCCATTCTGTGATGATGATCTATTTATTATCTCCTTGATTGAGATTCTGTTCAGTTGATATGCCTTTGTTGATTATTTTATGACTGGTTATTATGGATAATTGTGTTCTGTTATGTTCTGTTGCCCGAGCTAACAAGCCATGGAGGTACCATGGCCATGTCATTGAGGCACCAATGGCATGACACTTTCTGTGGAGGTTTGATTGATCCACGGTGTTCCCTTCTGTTGTGTTATATGATTATGGTGCACGTGGCCATTCTGTTATATGTATGTATAGTCTCGTACTTGCATATGTATTCTGTTTTGCAGGGAGCGTATGGATGCATCCTAGGTATATGTCTTGATATGGATATAATATGATATGACTTTGTGACTGGTTGTACGTGCCATGTACCCCATTTCACTTCTGGGAGCTAGCTACTCCAATTGGTACTTGAGAGGTCTCTCCTCTCCGTACACTTATGATTTGATATGATATGTATATGTGATTATGTGGTCTATTTGAGTGGCTCGTTTAGACAGGCTCGTGGCTATCCTATATGTTTCTTTGGTCTATTCGAGTGGCTCGTTTAGACGCGTTCGTTGCCATTCTTATTTGACTCTTTGATTCTTTCTGATTTTCTGACTCATGACATTTATGCATTTGATCAATTTGATTCATATTCGTTTACTTATGCTTATTACCTATTCTGCTTTGTATATATATCTGTTCACTAGGTTATTTAAGCTCAGCCGCATTTCTTTTCTATGCGGCAGGTAATAAGCGGCATGCTGGGCAAGAGTGATGAGAGTAGGAGTTAGACGACCTACCTTGTTTAGATTCCCCATTGTTTTGGAATTCTGATCAGACATATGTTTGGATATTTTATTTCATTTTCATTTCATTGATATTCGTTTACACTTATTGGAAGCATGTAATTTGTAAGTCATGATGTTCTTGACTTTACTTTATTTATGAAGTCTTCCGCTTGCGTTTATTTTGTATGTTCTGATAGACACCATAATGTGGCATCTTGACCAAGGTCGGGTTGGGGTGTTACAATGTAACTTGATACATAACGTAAAATGTTCAAGTTACTTGTAATCTTATTTTCTCTAAACAATACATTCAACACCTCTCGACTTCTCGAATCCTCATATGGTACAACACAGGTTCGTACATGTTTGTTATGTGGCATTATGATCAAACCCTTAACAAACAATTTAGAATGTTTAAAATACGCTAGGTCATTAAGTATTTTAAAAGGCTAACCATTCTACTTAGAACCTCATTTCACATTCTGCATATACAAGTACTTTTACTTGTACATCATGTTTCCTAAGATTAAGAGGATATGCACACTTTAGGTGTCAAACTAACATGATACATCTTGGTAAACATATATTAGTTAAGCTAGTATATACATGCTACATGATCACTAGGATACATGTTACATACATATATACAATTACATTATTTAAATTTAAAATCTTAAAATGAAAATATATACATGACATCATGGCATACATCATTTGGATAGCTTGTAAGATTTAGTAAAATATTTTGGAAAAGATTTTCAAGCAATGAGTAGGATTGGGTAAGATCTTGGTAAGATATGTTAATATCTAGCTGTCATGTCTCGGCAGAACCAAACAACATAAAGGGCGGACCCCTGGAATTGGTTCCGCCAAATCCGCGGGCTGTTTGAATAGTTTTTCTATAAACAGTAGCCCATTGTTTCAACCCACAAGAACACACATTCTCTCTACCCTTTGCATACATTTAGATCAGTAGTAAACCATGTAGAAACACACATTAATCACCCTTTCCATAATGATCATAATGTTACTAACTGTCATTATGTTGTAAGCATACACTCATAATGATCCTGTGAAGCAAGCTCAGAGATCGTGAGTCATCATCCATCACAAGCATAGCATACTTCCTGATCCACCAAGAAGGTTAGAAGATCTTGAAGTCATCATTCATCAAAGCATACCAACATATAAAGATTCAAGGGCACTTGACATCCTCAATGATTGAAGACTTCTTATTCAAGAAGTTCGTGTAGATTCCACATGCATATATGAAGATCCATCACAACAAGTTTAGGGAGCTTGTGATCTTCATACACTGAAGGCTTCCTTTCAATGGAAGTTCATTTAGATTAGTCAATCATATCCATGATACACTTATGTCATGGATCATCATTGTAAACATCATTGCATTACAATCTAAACACCAAACTAGATTAGGTGGTTTATGTGTTTGTGCCATAAGACACAAGGTTTCTATGTTGGGCCATAAAACATAGCGGGAGTGGTTGTACCCTTGTAAAATAACTCGACATCAAGCTTAGTGACGAAAAAAGTGTAAGCGATGAGGCGAAAAGTGTACCGCTTTTAAGGGGTCATTTAAGCCCTAAATCGTATTTATTTGATCAAATATTGCCCTAAATCGTTCCTTTTGTCATTTTAGGTACTTTTGAGGAGAAATCTGGAAAAGGAGGCATTTTGGACGTTTTTGGAGCATTAAAGTGAAGAAAACGGCAAAGTCTCAAAAATCGGCTAAAAGTTACTCTTGACGGCGTCACAATTTACTCTGGACGGCGTCATGCTTTGGCAAGAAAAGTTGGACGTGAAATTTACTCATGATAAGCCAGTGAAAATAGCATGTGAATTCTGACGGCGTCACGCTTTAACTTGATCAAGGGCGTCACGGCTTAAATCATAAGGGGACGGCGTCACGTTCACGAGCTGACGGCGTCAAGCCTTGATAAGCCAGAATGGATTTTGGAAGAGCTAAAGAGGGACGGCGTCAAGAAGGTCATCCGGGAACCCTAGAAGCGGCGAGGTGACGGCGTCACACTCCATAAGGTGACGCCGTCAGATCCAAAAATCTATATATAGTTTTCTAATCTTTTGTCATTAAGGAGAGCTTAGTGTGTGGAGTTTTGGGATAAAACCCTAAGACGATTTTAGCTACTTTTTCAGGGCTTTTTGCCTTGAGATCTTCCATGTTTCATTGAAAGATAAGTTATCAATTAATCATTCAATATGTCTATGTGTTGTTTGATTCTATCTTATTCTTGTCTTTTGTTTAACATGTTAGGCTAAATTTATCTTGTGTTTGCTTAGATCTAATGAAACCTAGCTATTGATTATTGGTTGTTAGTGTGTTGTTAGTTGTATTGGATGATTGTTTATCTATGTTAGGCTTAAGAAAACTGGCTAACTTCCTATTCGGTAACTTGCTTGAACGTCTTAAGAAACATGAACCAAATGCGTACTAAAGGTTTTTATGGTTGTATTTAATGCACAAGCGAATTCTAGTGATCCCATGTTAGGAGCTTCCTAGCCGGCTCGACATAGGAGTGAAGTAGGAGCTTGTAGAGTTGGGGAAGTAAGTACGCCACCCCACGAATGGTATTAAGGAATACACCCGTCATCCACGCGACTAATACACACTAATTAACCGGTAAAAGATAGTTAGGGAGTAAGGAAATCTAAGTAAACACATTTCTCTACACATAAGTTTCTCACCACATTTTATTTTCAGTTATTTTATTTTATTTGCATTCGTAGTAATTTGGGTTAGTTGACTAGCAACTAATTCCGCCCACTCTATCAAAACCGAGATTTTACTTGCTTTCATAAAAATATAAAAACATAAAAAGAATCTTCCTCAACCCTTAGACCTAATTAGAGTAGCCTTTCATACCTAACGAACACTATTCCCTGTGGAGAACGATCAATCCCCCGTACTTACCACTACACTATACTACATCGGTCAGGTACACTGCCTGGTGGGGTTGTAAGCCTCTTGAGATCCCTCGAGAGGTAAAACCTGTTGTAAGGTTACAAAACCACGCAATCAAGTTTTTGGCGCCGCTGCCGGAGAATAGTTATTGTTTAGGTTGAATTTTTATTTCTATTAGGTCTACTCACTAGATTCCTTTCTAGTGAGATCTTTATTTTGTTTTTCTAGGTTTTCTTTAGTCTATCTATTTTCTTCGTGCTTTTGTTCGTAACAGATTTTCATTGACTATTCAGTTTGCCATTATGGAAAACGCGAATCCACCCCTTACGCCTGGCGAAGTGGCCTTGTTGCGTAGCCAACTTGAGAATGAGATTAGTGAGCTCAGGGAGCTCAGTAGAATGATTGATATAGAGCTTGATTATGCCTTGAACAACTTAGGGACCGCCATATACTCAGATAATTACTTAGAACGTAATAATCTTACGGTTGATAAGTTGATTGAGAAAATTGAGGAAGTGAAGGTAGATCCTAGGTTGGATGATTGTTTCAATGAATACCCCACTAAGGAGGAGATTGCTTACTATAACAACCTAGTTGATAACCCTCGACCACCTTTCGTTAGAATTGACCCAAAGATTAAGAGAGGTGATCCCGGGAATGTGAAGATACCATGTATGATTGGGTACCAATACGTTGAGCATGCTTACATTGACTGTGAATCCCCAATCAACGTTATGTCCTCAGGCCTTTACAGCCAAATCATAAACACACCACTTGAGCCTAGGATGGACCCCAAGTGTCCAGGCGGAGTTTGCAACTTCGTTGGAAGGATTAAGGATATACATATCCTTGTTGGAAACTTTACCTTTGTCACCAACTTCATGATTTTAGAAGATATGGCAAGTGTTGTTGACTGCCGCCTATCTCGCGTTGTGTTAGGTAAGCCATTTATCGAAGCATCCAATTTAAGGTATGACCGTTTGAAAGGCACGGTTCAGTTTTCTAATCACATAGATAGGATCACATATAGGATGCCTTATCGGGTTAATGAATTTCGTTTTGTGCCTCGATTTGACATGGACAACATTGGTGCGATTGAGGACATCAATGAAGAGGATAAAGAAAAAGGCATGGACCATGTTTGGAATAAGAGAAGCCTTTATTATAAAGATTGCTTAAACCTTGGACCTAAATACAAAATTGATATGGAGGTTGTTAGGATGATTAGAGGGGCAATTGAGAAGCAAAACGGAAAAAACGTAGACCCCGTGACTTTGAGTCTAGCTACAAGACTCGTTAATAAAGAAAAGCGCTTCTTGGGAGGCAACCCAAGCTTTATTTGTTTTATTTGCTTTGTGTGTTTATTTATTTGTTTGTTTGATTTTATTTTCCGTATGTGTGTTTAATTTTTATTATTATTGATTCATGTTAAAAACTAATTTGTGAAAAATGCTTTATGTTGTTTTTAACTTCGTCTTAACTACATATAAAGGTATTTTGCAAAAGATAAGTGTAAGGGAAATCTAAATCGGTTTATTAGAACACAAATTAACATGAATCATAATGATAATAAATTAGCATACATATTCGTATTTGTTTGAGTCAAATGCTTGTATCGAGTCATAATGATGTTTTGCAGGATTTCCAGGAAGTAAGGTAAAGGTTTTTCCAGAAATTTTCCGGAAACTTAAAATGAAAATTTTTGTCAGGTCATTTCTGACGGCGTCAGGGGTTATAACCTGACGGCGTCAGATTTAATTTCCAGAAATTTTTGAAAGTTTTGTTTTCATAAAAAGTTTTTATTAAATCTCCAACTTATAATCTCCAGGAATCTGCAAAATTATCATTCCACAAGCATTATATCCTTATATATAGATTTTATCCCGCCGATGTTATGCAGGTTTTCGTGTTTGTTTTCTCAGGTTTAACAGGTTATTTTGGACAAGGAGATGTTTTTGGAATCAAGCTTATGGCGATGCATTAGTCATGGAGCTTCAACATTCTCTTTGGAGGAAGATTTAACCGTGTAATTTCATTATCCACCGAGCGAATCAGGGGAGTATTTGATTTCATTCTTTTACTTTTTGCTTTTACATCTTGTTATTTGAACATTGGGGACAATGTTCATCTTAAGTGTAAGGGGAGGGTAAAAGTACGATTTTAGAGAATACCATTGCGTTTGATTTTTGTTTGTTTAATAGTAGATGTGTAATAAAACTGGGATAAATACTTGTTAAGGTAATTTTAGTGCCAAATTTAAAATTTTTTACAACATATAGGAGTGAAACTTTAGTTCTAATGAGCGTCTCACGGATAGGAGTTATATGAATAGCACAAAAACCGTACCACTAAAAAATTTTCCACCCCCAAATATGTGAGGTTCGCCCCTAGAATTGGTAGGAAAAGCATTTATGCTATGATGTGTGTACCGGTAGCACTTAGATTCTAGAACTTGCGTTAGGACCATTCCGAGGCCACAAGTGAGACTACATTCGTGTAGTTAGATTTACTACATGATAAGAGGCATTAGGATTAACCCATTGTTTTACACCTGTGTTTTTGTTATAATTACTTTGGCTACATTGGTCAAGTAATTCTCCCACACCCTTTGCGTTGTACTCATTTTTAAGTACACGATACCCCTAGTACACCCCTCAGAGCCTATCTTTTCGTTTCGACCTTTGAGCATTTTACTTAAAGGAAGAATTTGTTACACCCCACTTAAATGTACACCCAAATCGCCTTAGCCTACCTTGTATGCACTCATTTTTAGTGCATTATTGTTACAACATTTGTTTAAACCCAAGTTAATTATCTAATTGATTACATGGTTGCTAAGTCGAGTCATATCCTTGTACATATTGTTTTGGGACGATTGGGACTCATGGGTAAAGTACTAGTATAATGGAGTAATGGGGAAGAACATCATTTATTACCCCCATATGTGCTAAATATTTTAAAAGTACTCCAAGTTTTTCGATTATCTTAATTCGAGTCATTAGATTAGTAATTGTAAAGTTATGTAAAAATTCAAGTGTAAGGGGGATGCAATGCCCCTATGATGTATTATTTTGGATGGTAGGGCAAAAGAATATGCCAAAAAAAAAAAAAAAAAAAAAAAAAAAAAAAAAAAAAAAAAAAATCGAAAAAAAATCGAAAAAATCAAGAAAAATACAAAAAAAATGAGAAAAAGAAAAATAGAAAAAACATACGGACTACCATCCCGTTTTATTTTATGTTTGTTTTATATTTTTGTTATTTTGTTATTTCGTTTCTAGCTTAAGATCGAGTCTAGTCTTGGCTTAGCAACATTGTATAGTACATGTAATTGATCAAGATTTTTAACTCGCCACCAGTAAAATATCCCGTATCCAACAAAACCGTGTTTTCCTTTTCCCTACACCTAACGTTATAACCCATTTAAAAGCCCTCTTTGATAGTTTATCTTTGGTGCTTACGCCTAGTGGAGGAGGTTTTCGATCCTTTCCCAAGCCTATGGTAATCTATTTGCTATGACAGGTAGTGAGAGATATTATCCGTTTTCATTTATGAGATTTATTTTGATGACACTTGAGAGATGTGAGTATCTAAACACTACTTGTGAGGTGCTAGTTTATAATCTCCGTGCTTATTATGATTGAAGTGGAACGATTATTTGTTGTAATTACTTTTATGTTTGCATTAAATGACCCCTAACTTGTATTTTGATTAGAATAAAAGCGCATTTGCTTGAGGACAAGCAAATCTCAAGTGTAAGGGTATTTGATGAGGCGAAAAGTGTACCGCTTTTAAGGGGTCATTTAAGCCCTAAATCGTATTTATTTGATCAAATATTGCCCTAAATCGTTCCTTTTGTCATTTTAGGTACTTTTGAGGAGAAATCTGGAAAAGGAGGCATTTTGGACGTTTTTGGAGCATTAAAGTGAAGAAAACGGCAAAGTCTCAAAAATCGGCTAAAAGTTACTCTTGACGGCGTCACAATTTACTCTGGACGGCGTCATGCTTTGGCAAGAAAAGTTGGACGTGAAATTTACTCATGATAAGCCAGTGAAAATAGCATGTGAATTCTGACGGCGTCACGCTTTAACTTGATCAAGGGCGTCACGGCTTAAATCATAAGGGGACGGCGTCACGTTCACGAGCTGACGGCGTCAAGCCTTGATAAGCCAGAATGGATTTTGGAAGAGCTAAAGAGGGACGGCGTCAAGAAGGTCATCCGGGAACCCTAGAAGCGGCGAGGTGACGGCGTCACACTCCATAAGGTGACGCCGTCAGATCCAAAAATCTATATATAGTTTTCTAATCTTTTGTCATTAAGGAGAGCTTAGTGTGTGGAGTTTTGGGATAAAACCCTAAGACGATTTTAGCTACTTTTTCAGGGCTTTTTGCCTTGAGATCTTCCATGTTTCATTGAAAGATAAGTTATCAATTAATCATTCAATATGTCTATGTGTTGTTTGATTCTATCTTATTCTTGTCTTTTGTTTAACATGTTAGGCTAAATTTATCTTGTGTTTGCTTAGATCTAATGAAACCTAGCTATTGATTATTGGTTGTTAGTGTGTTGTTAGTTGTATTGGATGATTGTTTATCTATGTTAGGCTTAAGAAAACTGGCTAACTTCCTATTCGGTAACTTGCTTGAACGTCTTAAGAAACATGAACCAAATGCGTACTAAAGGTTTTTATGGTTGTATTTAATGCACAAGCGAATTCTAGTGATCCCATGTTAGGAGCTTCCTAGCCGGCTCGACATAGGAGTGAAGTAGGAGCTTGTAGAGTTGGGGAAGTAAGTACGCCACCCCACGAATGGTATTAAGGAATACACCCGTCATCCACGCGACTAATACACACTAATTAACCGGTAAAAGATAGTTAGGGAGTAAGGAAATCTAAGTAAACACATTTCTCTACACATAAGTTTCTCACCACATTTTATTTTCAGTTATTTTATTTTATTTGCATTCGTAGTAATTTGGGTTAGTTGACTAGCAACTAATTCCGCCCACTCTATCAAAACCGAGATTTTACTTGCTTTCATAAAAATATAAAAACATAAAAAGAATCTTCCTCAACCCTTAGACCTAATTAGAGTAGCCTTTCATACCTAACGAACACTATTCCCTGTGGAGAACGATCAATCCCCCGTACTTACCACTACACTATACTACATCGGTCAGGTACACTGCCTGGTGGGGTTGTAAGCCTCTTGAGATCCCTCGAGAGGTAAAACCTGTTGTAAGGTTACAAAACCACGCAATCAAAAAGTGTAAGCGACGACGGGAGTTGTTGTACCCTTGTAAAAGAACTCGACATCTAGCTTAGTGTCGGAAATTTTATAGGCGACGTCAGGTTGGTTCTACCTCGAACTAGAACCCGGTATTTAGATTTGTACCGGAAAAGTGTAAGCGACGATTGTAAGGTTTTCTCCGCCGAGAAGGGAGCTTGTTGATCTAGTGAAGTAACTCTCGAGTTGGGTACTCGGGGAGTGGAGTAAGGCGGAGAGGAGTTTCGTGACCGAACCACTATAAATCATCGTGTTCGGTTTGCGCTTTCTTTTACTTATTGCTTTACCATTATGTTAGCATTATATGATTGCTTGTGTTGTGACTTGTTGATAATACTTATGTGACAACATGTTTTAGTCATAAACTACAATTGACATCTTTCATATTAGAACAAGCTAAATTGGAAATTTGATACAACAAGTTTTAAGTTTTTAAAACGGGAACGTATTCAACCCCCCCCCTCTATATTTTCACAATTGGTATCAGAGCATCGTGGCTCTTATTTTCAAAACAAATGGTTTTTATAATGGAGTACGATCCATGTATCAAATTACCATTGAAGCGGAATATAATATGAAAAATGTTTCGCTAAGTATACTTAGAAATTTTGTTGTTAAATGTTACTTTTTATACAAGCTTGAAGATGTCTTTGAAAAATCAAAAGAAAAGATGTCTCAAAAGAATTAAGTGTCAAATTGTGTGCTTAAAGCAAATTTACGAAAAATACGATTCTTAAAGGAGTGTTTGGGATAACTAATAGTTTAGTTGAAAAATCCCTTCGTAAATGATTTGATAAGTCACTTAAGTAGAAATGATACTAAAATAGGAGATGTCCATATATGTAAAAGAAACTAATCAAGCTTGATGTACATCGTCATGTTTAAACACAAAGTGACGAAAAGTATCTTTTCTTTTATGCTATGCTATATGACTACTTGTTTTGTTGTTTGCATACATGTTGTTTGCTTGTTGGTAATTGATATTACACTTGTTGATTTATAATACATAAGTGTTTTGCCATGATATTTAGTTGCTTGTTTATCAATTGCTTGTTTTATGCACAATTGGACTGTCGCTAGATCTTGTGCAATAAGTTGATAAATTGTTTTTGTATTCTTTATTGACTTAGATACTCTTCTTTTCATATGTTATGTGATTATCTTGCATAATTCACTTAGGAATGAGAATTAAGTAACACTAATTAAGTATCTTGAAAGAAGGTCGAGTGTTTAAATGTGTCACTACATTTTTAAACATGTTGTATTCTTGTAAAAAATGTTTGGTATATCTGCTTCTACAATGACGTTTAATGTATGTATCTTATCATAGGATAGAAACTTATCTTTGATTGATCATGTGAACTAACCGTGTCATGCAGGACGATGACACTTTGATGTTATCAAGTTTCCGTGTTTAAGCCACTGTTTGGCTTAACTTCCATATATGGTAAGTTCAAAATCCTCAGTTTGATTTATATGCTAACATGTGTTAGAACCTGGGTTTTTTTTTTAATCAATCACAACTAAGTAGTTACATATGTTTTAGGAAAATTTTCGGGAATTGAACGGGTTTCGGGTCTTTTGAAATGCCCTCTGTAAAGAAATTCCATTTGGCGGATATGGCGAAACCAAATTTATGGTTCCGTCTGTTGAAATTTTTGGCTCCGCCTAAAATCAACCAACGGATTCCGCGGAACCAAAAACTGGGCTCCGCCTTTGTTATCATTTGGTTCCGCCAGACTAACAGTTAAATTTTTAAATTTTCGTTTAAATCCCGCACCCAAAATCACTCACTTTCATCACTAGGATTCTTTTCACTGATGTTCACTCATATTAGGATTAGGACATCTCACTTGCACCTATAGGATAATCATCTTTAATCATACTTTCAAATTTCACGAAAATGCTCCAAGGTACCATTCTCCATAAGGGAAGGAATCCGGAAATTTGTTCCTTGCAGTCCATGGACCACTGAGTATTTGTAATCATTACAAACATTCACTGTATCCTCCTGTCCTTTACTCATCCATTAGCTTGATTTGTAAATCGACAACTTCCTAACTAATCCAGACTCACTGTGTGCAAAAATATCATAGATCACAAGTCCAACTTATGACTATAGATATTATCTTGTATTCACGTATGTTGCCTCTCTTGGTTAACATGTCATCCTTCAAGACGATTAAGATTTACATTGAGTCATAACTTACACTTAGGTTATAGATGTATTATCGAGTCTTGCTATTCTTGGATGCTATCTAGTCTCAACAAAGTAGGATTGACAACTTAAGTATTTCGTCCGAAATATTCAAGTAAATCTGACTTACGATTGTAGTCATTAAAAGTCATATCCGAAAGAATCAACACCCAAGTATTTTAACAACATATGTTAAAACACTTATCCTATCACCTAAGTACACTTGTACTCTCACCATCGTCCCGTCACATTCACCTCTGTGATATATCTCAGGCCCTAAGCTTCAGATCACATCACACACTAGTTGTACCTACCTATGGATCACAAGAATTAGTCTCCATCCTTTTTGTTTTCAACATCCATAAAACCTAAGTACTTTCATAGCACAAGAAACCCTTTCAACACCACAATCCTTACCATCATTGAATCCATTGAGTACATTGCTCAAAAAGCCCTTTGTACCAAATCAAATGTACATACTCAACCATACTCTACCACCTATAGGATTAACCTTCACCATCAAATGAGCATGATGCTCACATTCATCGTTTATCAATTTCCACCAGGTTTAAGTAGTATCACTTTCACAAGTTGTCAAAGTATTGTTAATACTTTGTCATTAAACTTCTGCATAAGTTTCATCAAACTTTAAATCAACATTTTAACAACATATGTTAAAATGCAATCTCAAAGACAACCTCATGCATCCCAAGTGACAATGATTCTTGAAATTCAAGTGAATTCCTCTTGTCTTCATCTAGTAAATTTAGGATAAGTCTATCCAACTCAAACACTTTGAGTTCATATATTCATTTAGGAAAACATAATGTTTCGGAAAACATTATTCCTAAGAAATCATATATTTAGTTTTCATCTTGTTAAAATGGTAATGTATATCCTATACATCATTCTCTTCTTGCAACATGAACGGTTATGTCATAAGAAATTTCATTACACCTCATTAGCCAAATGATCTTAAACAAACATCTACAAGTTCTATGAACTAGAGCTTCCCCCTCATCTTGTCATACTTGTTTTCATAAGTATGATGACTTTATCCCATGAGATAATCTTACTTGTTGAAAGATACTATATGTATCTATTTTCTTTCAAGTATGCATCATAACCAAATCTAGTTCAAACCTTGTGCATATCCTACACATCTCTAGAGCCTACACAAGATCTATAAAAGTTGGTAACTTTATTTAGATACTTGTTCCAAAGAACTTTCTTGAGAACGTTCTTAACATATTCCATTATCACACACAAACACATCTCTTGGTCTTAGATGATCAAATCACATGCATAACACATACTTAAACTCAACATAAAAGATGTCACCCTTTAGATCATTCAACCTTAGATTCCAAACACAAAGATTAAAATCTGTTGACACATATTTGTCAAATTCCTGTGTATAACATGACATCTTCATCACCTTAGTTTTAATAGAAATAGTCGAGTCTCATTAAGCCAAGTATTGGTGAACAATCATATTTTATATACTTTGATAGGTAAAAATAGGAATTCCTATCTTTCAGACATGAGAATGACTACTGGAAAACCTATTGTACTAGAAACTCAATTTAACCTAACGGTTAAATTGCTTCCAGCAGAGAAGTTGGGTATGTGGAATCACCCGTAAAAATGGTCGTGTTTAGCCTGAATTGAGCACCACTAGTAATAGTCTCATATTCATTCTCCAACTTGAAAAATCCTTATTCCTATACTTGCCTAAAGTAAGTATTAAAATAAGATAATTTATCTTGTCTTTGGAATATAAATCAACCAAGTAGTAGATGTGATTTTTCTTAGTAAAATCACTTGCATTACATATACATGTGTTGATTACATGTTATTTGTTTGATATGATTAAGTATCTTGACGTTATCATGATAATTATTTGATTGATAGTCAAATGTGTAAACCTTCGAAAGGTTTTGTCTGCATGCTTATATATGTTTCATGCTACTAGATGTTAACATGATTTGCATGATACTTATTATATGATATTTCACAAGATTGACATGGTTCTTGTTAACTCACGATATGTCATTTTTAATACATGGTGTTAGATAGCTCTTGTCTTTAGTTGACATTCATTGAGCTTTTTCGTAGGATAGTCTAAATGATGCATGCTTCCAAAATGTTAGAATTGTTTGCATGAACCTGTCGTCTCACTTCTTTTGTGACTTTGTCACACTATTTTTTTGTCATGTGTGCACCTATAATGTGTCTTAGTGCTTTTAGTATGATTAACATTTAGAAGTCATTTTTATTCTTAATCACATAGATCATTGAATTAATCAATGAGTAAGTATGCTTAAGTGACTAAGCCTAACATCAAAACAATTTCACAATGTAGTATCTCAAACAAAGTCATGCTCTCTTGCAATAAGATTATTTGTCTTGATACTATGTGGTAGCTGTTTGTCTAGTAGTTGAATATTTGTTTTTGTTTATATAAGATGTTATGATCACATCTTTTGTCATTATCATGTTTGTATTGTAGGTTGATAACAAATAACTTGTTATCTCACTTCGTTATGCCTATTTTGCATAATTGTAATCCATTTCACATGCATATACTCCCTCCGTCCTAATTTTATTGTCCCATTTTTCCATTTCGGGCGTCCCAAAATTATTGTCCCATACCAAAAATGGAAAGTGAATAGGTAGTGGAGTTTGGTAAAGTTTACTATATTACCCTTGGTTGAAATTAATATTACAAACTTTAATGAAGTATTAATTAATTGGTTAAGGGTAAACTTGTCATTTGGCAAAAAAGTAAGAGAGATAAAGTAGTTATAGTGATGTTTTTCTAAAAGAATGTGCTTTTTGTTATGGGACAATAATTTTGGGACGGAGGGAGTAGTTTTTAAAACTAATAGGATTAAATTTCAAAGGCTTGGAATTTGTGTTTGCATATTTTCAATCGACCTCTTTTCAAATCGCATTATTGCTTCCGCTTTTCTAACAACATCTCCATCATCTTTTAGTTATAACAATACACCTCCCATGAGGAAACCACATGCCTCATCATGCGATCATCTCGCATTGATAGAGAAGAGCTACGTGACTTCAAGGATGAAGTTCTTTGTAAGCTAACCAACATCCACAAAAACATTACTAAGCTCATCGCTTTCATTAATCTGCAACATCCTAAACACTTTACCTTCATTCTTCATTTGATGCATTACAGATTATGTTGAATGTCCACCAATTAAGGGAGAGAGAAATTCATTCACATAATCGTCTTTTCGCATTAAAGAACATGTACTCATGTTTCTTACATCCTCAAATACCAACATGTAGGTTCACACCATTCAGTTAAAATCAGTTCACAAAACCACAAGTTTTTCAAACCTTCTTAGCTCAACATCACAGTTTTGCACTGATGAGTGGCCTTTTACTCATCATTTTATACCCGAAAAACCCCACAAAAATGACCAAAAACACCCAAATGGACCATATAATGTTACGAATATCCTTGGATTGTGTTTTGTGTGTTTCAGGTACAAAAGGATTGAAAACGGGGCAAACACGGACAAAACCGAGCTTGATTTGGAAAAAAGCCGGAAATCGAAGACGGAAAAGACATTTTTCACGCGGATTTTATTCGAGCTCAAAAATCTCACAATGGCTCTTGGGTTATTTTTACTTGGAAAAAATATTACTCTTGGATTAACTTTGGAGAATGGCTGATATGGTCCTTGAGGTTTCTACAATTACACCTATGGTCCTTGTGTTTAAACTAATTTTACCCCATTCTCTAAAAACCAAAACCGGATCTATCCCACAAACAAATTAACCATCCCTTTATATTTCCCTTAACCATCAAAACTAAACAAACTACTCCACCTTCACAACCCACTTAATCCCATCGACCCCAACCCATCCACATTTAAACCCCCAACCGAACATAGGCCCACTCGCTCAAAACATCAACCCGGCCCACACCCACTACAAACTAAAAACCGACCCACACTAACTTAAATAACTAAAGCCGGATATCATTTGGTCAAATCCCCTTTTTGATAGTCAAAATCCCTAAAAGCTTAAACAACCTTTCTTCAACCCCTAAATTGCCGCCCCTTATCACCATTACCCACCCTAATCCGCCTCCTCTCCACCTCACACAACAAGCCAAAGTAGTCACGTGGGTTTGCTCTTGGTCCCCCCTCCACGATGGCAATCCGAGGACAAGAAGGAGATCAACGGCTCAAACTTAATGTTGTGGAGAACAAGATTAATCCAAGGGTCGAAAGAAGCTCAAGGAACACTCTCACGAAGAAAACACAAGAGAACTAGGGTTTTTTATTTTAGTAGTTATATATAGTAGCAGCCGAATGTCATTTTTTTCTTGTCCACTTTTCATGTTTTAGAAAAGTTTGACCATTTTCATTATTGTCTGATTTAATGTTTTTTAGTGTAATGTTTAATTAAAAGTTGTAATTTACTTTCTGCTCGATTTTTAATGAAATTCTAGTTTTCTTGTTCTTGGTTTCAAGTTTTCCTGTTTTTTTTTTTTTTTTTCTTGTTGGTCAACTCTGGTCAACCAGCTTATTGTTCTGCTTATTTTCCTTTTTTCTTGCTTGTTACTGCTTTTTATTGTTTCTTGTTATTTCAAAAGTAGTTTAGAGCTTGTTGTGTTAGTTGTTGCTTTAAAATTCCTTATAGCAGCCTAGGTTGGAATTTAGATTAGGGGCTTATTTGCTTGTTAGACTTGCTTCAGTCAACTTTGAGGATTTTTAGCTTCTTCATTTTATAGGTTGGAATTAGCTGCACTGTGATATTTGCTTGTTAGATTTGCTTGTTAGGTTGGAATTTAGTTTAGAAGTAGTTTTTCTTCTTTTAAGGACTTGTTTTTGGCACTCTTAGACTCCATTAGGTCAGATTAGTTTATCCCAAGTGCCTTGTTTACTGCCTTGAAGCCTAGCTTAAGTTTGCAGTAATTATAGCACATCAGTTCTTTTTTGGTATTTCATGCTTTTTGCAGATTTTTGATATTTTCTAGTGATCTCACCTTAGCTTGGAATAAGCTAATTTTCTGGATTGTGTTAGCCTCCCAGCTCACCTGCCTAGTGTAATTTTCTGAGGATTTTAGATTAAGCTTTAGACAGCTTTTCCCAAGCTTGAAAGTAGGCACATTTCCCCTGCACACTTAGATATAACAGCAGACTTCTTGTTTTTGCTTTTTGATTCATCTTCTTAGCTTATTTGTTTGTGGTTGTAGCTTTTTCAATTCTCTTTTAAGCTTATTTGCATATATTTTGTTCCTTATCAGTTTCATTTTAGCTTTTGTGTAGCTTAAGTTGTCTGTTAAAAACCAACTTTAGCTTGTTTTCTTTAAAAAGCCAACTGTCCATTTTAAGCACCTTATTCTGAGATTATTTTTCATAGTTTCCTTTTACTTCAAAGTAGTTACTCAAAAATTTTCAGATTTTTATTTTAAGGTTTAGTATTTTTTATAAATTAATTTAGTTTAATTAGTTTTTAATGCGTAATAAATAATTCAAAAGTAAAAAAAATATTTTTCTTTTTTCTAAAATTTTCTTTTATCATTTAGGACGTAAGAAAATTAATTTTGCACCCGTAGGTTTATTTTTCGTAGATTTTCACGTTTATGCTCGCTATTTATATTTTAGTTCGTGTTTTTTTTAGATTTTCGTTACGTGTTTTTAGTTAATTAGATTTTTGCGTATTTGCTTTGTTATTTACTTTAATTAGTTTTAAAAATCACAAACTCTCGTCTTTTCAAGCACTTTAATTACAAACCCCAAACGATATTCTCAATTTCACGCCTCGCAGGGAGAACGACCCGGGTACACGCTTATCCGGTTATTACAATTGGTTGTTTTTGAGTTAAGGATTTCAAGTTGACTTTTCTTCGTGAGAAGTTTGACTTGTGATTACTTTGACCCGAATTCGACCCGATATCAAAAAATTGGCGCCGCTGCCGGGGAGGTGTGTTGCGACAATATCGTCACGGTTTGACGATTAGTGACTTGAAGAACCTTCCTCGTGAAGTTTCGTAAATATCTTGTAAATATATTTTTATCAAAAATCCAAAAAAATTAAAAAAAAACCAAAAAACCCAAAAATATTCTTCTTTCTTAACCTAAATGTTCTTGGTGCATGCGCACACGTAATCGTAAACGTGCTGCCAAATTAGTCGAACCCGAGATTCGTACTAATCCCGATCCTCCCATTGACATAATGGCGGAGAATCGCACCATGCTTGAGCTTCTCCAAGCACCCACCGAGGGTTATGGAGATGCTATTGTTGTTCCCCCGATCGTTGCCGATAATTTCGAACTTAAACCGGCATTACTATCCTTAGTAACGTCGAATCAATTTTACGGTTTCGAGAGGGATGACCCGCATTCCCACATTCGATGGTTCAACAAAATTTCATCGACCATCAAATGTAGGGATGTTCCTCCAGACGCAATCAAATTGCTTCTCTTTCCTTTCTCTCTTGAGGGGGCATCCCGGATTTGGCTTGAAAAACAACCCCCTCGTTCTATCTTAACTTGGGAAGATTTGGTGTCGAAATTTGTGAACGAATTCTTTCCACCTTCAAAAACCACAAGTTTAAAAAATGAAATTACCAAATTTACTCAAAAATTTGATGAATCTTTTAGTGAAGCGTGGGACCGTTTTAAAGAATTACTTCGCAAATGTCCTCACCACGGTTTTTCCGAGTTACACCAAATTGATACTTTTTACAATGGATTGAACCAAACTGACCAAGATTCTCTAAATGCCGCCTCCGGTGGTTTTATATTGAATCGGACTACGGGAGCTGCTTTGTCCATCATCGAGAACAAGTCAAAGGTTCGCACTTCACGAAGCAAACCGGTTGTTTCCCAAGTGAGTGCTTCGTCTTCTTGTTCACATCCGGTGAATACTTCTAGCACGGATGCTAGAATTGACAAACTCACGGATTTAATCCAAACTTTGGTTCTCTCCACTCACAAAAATTCTTCTTCTTCTACCCCACAAGCCTCTCCACCCGCTCAAGTCAAAGCGGTGGAAGAAAGTTGTGTCACTTGTGGTGGTCCTCATGCTTATTATAATTGTACCGCCACCGATGGCCGGACTTTTACAAGCAATGCCGTAGCCGGGTCTTATAACCAAGGAGGTACTCAATACCATCCTCAAATTGACCCGAGCTATCGAGCTAACTATCAAGCAGGACCACCCGGTTTTTCTCAACCAAACAATCAAAACAAGTTTAATCAAAACCAAAGTAGAGGGCCAAATGTTCCATATCAAGCCCCTACTAATCAATACCCGACCCAAGGGGTCACTTTCACTCAAGGGTATCAAGCTCCAAATTACCCTGCCCCGATTTCTTCCTCAAATGATCTTGCAAATTACATTAAGACAAATGAGGTGAAAATTAGGTCCATGCAAAATCAAATCACAATTTTGAAAAACGATTTTCAAAATGCTTTGACTAAGCAGGGTAATGAGCTCAAAAGCCAAATTGATCAATCGCAAACAAAGATTGAAAACATGTTTGATACCCTCATCCATCAATTTCAGCAAGCTAATTTAGCTAATCAAGCTAATCAAGCTTCTACTTCAGGATCTCTCCCAGCTAATACAATTCTTAACCCAAAGGGAGAGATGAAAGCTGTTACCACCCGAAGTGGTAAAGCTTATGACGGACCCTCGATTCCTATTCCTTCTCCGGTGAAGGAAGTGGAACGAGAGGAGGAGGTAACAAAGGACAAGGTGCACACCTCAAGCCCACAAAGTACCGCACATGTCCCACCTCCAGTACCAATTCCGGAACCCGATGTTCCGAAGACAAATTCTAAGCCTTCACTACCATATCCTTCAAGGCTTAATGATCAAAAGCATAAAGAAAAAAACAATCAACAAATGGAAAAGTTCTTTCAAATCTTCAATGAGTTGCATTTCGACATAAGCCTTGCAGATGCTCTCGTTCTTATGCCAAAATTTGCATCTAAACTTAAAAGTTTGCTAAGCAACAAGGAAAAGTTGTCGGAGATGGCAAAAACCCCCCTAAACGAACAATGCTCGGCGGTTATCCTCAAAAAGCTTCCCGAAAAGCTCGGAGACCCCGGCAAGTTTTTAATCCCATGTGATTTCTCGGGGATGGTTCAATGCTCCGCCTTGGCCGATCTTGGCGCTAGCATTAACCTTATGCCACTCTCGATATGGGAAAAATTGTCTCTTCCAAAGCTTACACCTACTTGCATGACACTCGAGCTAGCGGACCGCACTATTACTCATCCGCTTGGAATAGCCGAGGACGTTGTTATGAAAGTAGGAAAATTCCACTTTCCCACTGATTTTTGTTGTGGTAAACTTTGATGCTGATCCTCGAGTTCCACTCATTTTGGGTAGAGCTTTCTTAAGAACGAGCCGTGCTCTCATTGATGTGTACGCTGAAGAATTAACCATTCGTGTTGATAATGAAGCGGTCACGTTTAATATCAATCAGGGGTCTAAATGCCACGTTGCTACGATTGATCAAAAATCTGATATACTTTCAAGATTTACGGTCAAGAGTATGTCACAAAAACGTGCTGAGCTCAAAGCAAAGAAAATAGCCCCTGGTTCAAGTCAATGGTTTAAGAGTTGTGCTGAAGTTAAAAGTGTTCTTGATTACGATGAACACGAATCGGAGGATACAACGGAAGTGGTGAAAACTGCTAGCTCTAAGAGCGCACCACTTGCCCCACCTCCGGTATCGGTTTATCGTATCGATATTTCAGCACCACTCATTTCCGACTCTTCCCATCCTTCTCCTCCGTTTGAGGGAAGTGATATCTATAAGGAAGAGTTCGAGGTTTTCTTGTTTGATGCTCCAATTTCGCCGGAAATTGTTGAGCCCGATTGTAATCCGGGGGGAGACGCTCCGTTGTTGGAAAAAATGATATTTGATGAACCATTATTTTCTCTCCCCCCGAAGAAAGTTGTTATTGAGGAAAAGCAGTCTGATCCTATGGAGCTCGAGCTCAAGGATGCTTTTCCCGAATATGAGAGTTTTGTGTTTGATAACATAGAGGAGAGTAGTGGCAGTCCCACTTCTCATCCTGATTATTCACTCTCGGCTTACGAAGCCTTTTCCTTTGATATCGATCATTTGGAAGAGACGGGTAGTGGCAGTACCACTTCCCATTCTTATCTCTCTCTTCCCGAGTATGATTCGTTTCATTTTGATATGAATGATCGTTATCATGAGGAGTTCTCCGATGAACTCCTTCATAGTATATCTCCTCCGGAATATGATCATTTCTACTTTGATCTTGAGGATGATACTAGTGTGGGGGGAGGTGTGCTTGATTATAAGAATTTACTTGTTGAAAATTTCATCCCAACCCTCCCTCCCGTTGAAGAAAATATTGCTTTTGATGATGGAGAGTTTTTTATGATAGTCATAAAAATCTTGCTTCTCTTCATCACATATGGTGTGATTTCTCATCTCTTTCACTCCTTCGGGAGTGAGGACACCATATTTGACCCCGGTATCGCCCCTAATAGTTTCTACTATTAAAATACTGCGGGTGTATCTCATCGGAGTGGAACTTTCAAGCACTTCAATGTTTATCCAAACATTTTGAATGAAAGTCCGATGGAGATTGTTCTTCCACTTGCTTCCCCATGGACAAATGAATTCGGGGTCGAGTCAAGCTCATGTGACTCGGTTAGCAAAAACAAGCGCTTCGTGGGTGGCAACCCATGCTTATCTTCTATCTTCTTTCTTATTTCTAACACTAAGTGTGGGGGAGTTCCTCTACTTGTGCTTTGTTGTATGTTTGCCTCTGTTTTCAGGATTCCCGTAGATTGTGATGATTGACGCGCCTGTTTTCAATCCAGCCGCCCAATATCCTATCTTTGTATTTATGATTATCCAGGGATATCTTAAAAATCTTTTTTGTGAAAACCAAGATTTCTTTTCCATACTTAGATTGTAGTGTTTCCTTTTTACGTTCTATAGTGTCGGCTCAGGCCGGTACTTTGAATATTGAGGGCAATATTCATTTCTAAGTGTGGGGAGGGATTCTTGCGAATTTGACCAAAATTTTAAAAATTTTCACATATTGTACCTTCTAGTCTCCTAGCACCCCCGTTTTGACCAAAAATTTTAAATTTTTTATCGTATTTTGCATGAAAAAGAAGTGCTATGCACAATAAAAAATAATTTGCTAAACATTAATGCTTCGGTATTAATGAAAGTTTAGACTTGATTAGGCTAGAACAAGGGGAATCCCGACTCTGCTAGAGTGTTGATCTAGCTGCTACCCTTAACGTTTAGGCTAAGTTTTTGCGAATTGTGCAAATGAAAATGCTAAGCGTGGAGTAGTTGGTTCTCTTTAGAGCTTATATAAGTAATCTATGGCTTTTCCTCCCAGAAGATCCTAAAATGACTAAAATTAGTGCTATTTTCAAACTTTTGAACGCAAAAAACCGTTTTTGTTAAGCAAATAAATTTTTATACAATCTTGATTTTAGAATACTAGTTCAAAGTTTTATTTAAATTTTGGAACAAGCATGCTTTCTTACAAACCCAATAAGAATGCAAAATGAAAGTAAGCAATTGCTTGAAAGTTGCAAAAGTTAAAGTTTAAGTATGAATAAATAAGTGCTCTAAGCTACGGATTCGAGATCGGGCCTTGGATCCTTAATTCCGAAAGGCGTTTAGGTCTTGGCTACCCTCTTGCACCGGCCCTTGGACCCTTAATTCTGAAAGGCGTTAAGGTCTTGGAACTCTCCGTTGTAACGGCCCTTGGATCCTTTATTCCGAAAGGCGTTAAGGTCTTGGAACTAAACCGTGAAGGTCCGTCGTTTAGAGTACACAAGTAAAAAAAAAAAAAAAAAAAAAAAAAAAAAAAAAAAAAAAAAAAAAAAAAAGTGATGAAAAAATGAAAATGAAAAAAAAAAAAAAAAAAAAAATGTTTATGTTTGTTTATGAATAAGTGTGAGAAATTTGCTTCTTCTTAAATTTAAATCGAAAGTTGAACTAGTATTCGTCAAAATTGTCTAAAAGTTGGACGGTGATTTAGAAATTGTTGACTTCAAAGATCCCGTGAGCTCCGATACTATTCTCGAGGGTGTAAAAACCTAGCCTCCTAAGTTTACTAAGGATAAGCTGAGAAGAAAGTCGCTACATGGAGTGATCTCACCTTTGAATCTCTAATTTCTAAATCATTGTCGGTTTTTACCCGTAACAAATGTCGATTTTTACGATCAAAACTTTGAAAATTAGCACACACACCTAACTTATAAATAAATGTGGGAGTGAAAAGTTAAGCCTCGGCTTACATAGGTTGCTAATATAAGTAGTGTTAGCATTTTACAAAAACGTTTGCACAAGGGTTTTTAGACTTAGTTGGGAAGTATAAAAAGAGGATGACGATTACAATTCCCCGGAGTCACCCATTTTGTGTGATTCCCGTTCCATGATGCCATTTTTGATAATCAAGCATGATATTTACGTTTTATCTCGTTTAATTTACTTGCATTTTATAAAGTCAAAACGGGGTGGTATATTTTTGGTAACCTTGATATTTTTGATCCTTTCATTACTTTATATGATCGGATTGCTAGGGACTAGCAATTGCTTAGTGTGGGGGATTGATGAGTGGCCTTTTACTCATCATTTTATACCCGAAAAACCCCACAAAAACGACCAAAAACACCCAAATGGACCATATAATGTTACGAATATCCTTGGATTGTGTTTTGTGTGTTTCAGGTACAAAAGGATTGAAAACGGGGCAAACACGGACAAAACCGAGCTTGATTTGGAAAAAAGCCGGAAATCGAAGACGGAAAAGACATTTTTCACGCGGATTTTATTCGAGCTCAAAAATCTCACAATGGCTCTTGGATTATTTTTACTTGGAAAAAATATTACTCTTGGATTAACTTTGGAGAATGGCTGATATGGTCCTTGAGGTTTCTACAATTACACCTATGGTCCTTGTGTTTAAACTAATTTTACCCCATTCTCTAAAAACCAAAACCGGATCTATCCCACAAACAAATTAACCATCCCTTTATATTTCCCTTAACCATCAAAACTAAACAAACTACTCCACCTTCACAACCCACTTAATCCCATCGACCCCAACCCATCCACATTTAAACCCCCAACCGAACATAGGCCCACTCGCTCAAAACATCAACCCGGCCCACACCCACTACAAACTAAAAACCGACCCACACTAACTTAAATAACTAAAGCCGGATATCATTTGGTCAAATCCCCTTTTTGATAGTCAAAATCCCTAAAAGCTTAAACAACCTTTCTTCAACCCCTAAATTGCCGCCCCTTATCACCATTACCCACCCTAATCCGCCTCCTCTCCACCTCACACAACAAGCCAAAGACATCACATGGGTTTGTCCATGGTCCCCTCACCTCCACCTCATCGATCCGCACCAACCAAAGAAGATCAACGTTCGAGATTTAGCGAAGTGGTCACCAAGAAATGATCCAAGGGCCAAGAAAGTAACACAAACGCAAGTTGGGAACACTCTCACACCAAAAACACACTTAGATAGGGTTTTACATTTTTTTTCTTATAAATAGCGAGTAGCAGTCGAACTACTTCTTCTTCTTCTAGGTTTATTTTTAGCTTTTTCTTAAGGTATTTTTATTTTTATTGTAATTTATATTTAATTTTAATTTTAATTCAGTTCAGTTTTTCTTTAAAGTTTAATTTACATGCTTATTTTTACTGCTTTAGCTGCTAGCTTATGTTATCTGCTTATGAGTTTTTTTTTTTTTTTCTATTTTGATTGTCTGCTTTATATAGTTTGTTGTTGATTGCTTTATTTGATGCGTTTTAGTTGTTATTTATATAGTATTTAGCTTGTCTGCTTCATTGGATGTTCAATGTTCGGTTTTATTTATGCTTCGATTCTGCTATTTTAATTCTTGTTATTGTTGCTTCGATTCTGCTATTTTAATTCTTGTTATTGTTGCTTCGATTCTGCTATTTTAAGTTGTTAGTAATTTAAGAAAAAAAAAAAAAAAAAAAAAAAAATATGGTGAGTTTATGTTACTGCTGATGTGGTTAGTCTTTGATGGTTAGAGTTTTGTGGTGCATGTTTTGGTTATAGTAGGATTTGGATGGTTTAAGATTAGTGCGAGTTGGATTTGGATGTGTTATCTTGTTATTTTGTTTTGGATTTGTATCTGTGTTTGTTATTTTGTTAATGATTAGGTGTTTTGCGTTTATATGATTGTGTCTGTGTTTGTTTTGGGATAAAAAGTAATTCTTAGCATTTGAGAATTAAACAAAAGAAGATCAAGAAAAGAAAAAAAAATATATTGTAAAAACTGCTCAACCTGGGACTCGAACCCAGGGCAGCAGCAACTCAACACATCAAACCAACCATCTGCTCTAAGCCCATTTGCTATTAAACTTTTGCAACAGTTTTATTTTAACCTAGTTTCTTTTTAAACTCATTAAGCTGTGTAGCTTTTTAACAGCTTATTCAGACAAGCTGTGTCATATTTGTTATTTTTCCTAGTTACTTTTTACCTCAAAGTATTTATCCAAAAATTTTCAGATTTTTAAAATTAGTTTTAGTATTTTTAGAAATTTAAAATAGTTTAAATAGTTTTTAATTTATAAAAAATTATTAAAAAGTCAAAAAAAAATATTTTTCTTTTTTTCCAAAATTTTCTTTTGTCATTTAGAATTTATAAAAATTATTTTGATACTCGTAGGGTTAATTTTTAATTATTTTGACGTTTTTACTCGTTCGTAGTTTATCGTTTACGTTATTTAATTTTCGTTTTTAATAGATTTGAGTATCAAAACAAAATCTCGTCTTTTCAAGCATTTTAATACCGAACCGAAAACGATATTCTCAATTTCACGCCTCGCAGGGAGAACGACCCGGGTACACGCTTATCCGGTTATTACAATTGGTTGTTTTTGAGTTAATGATTTCAAGTTGACTTTTCTTCGTGAGAAGTTTGACTTGCGATTTCTTTGACACGAATTCGACCGAGATCATCATGCACCAATACCTCGTCAAGTGAAAAACACATCATGTGTTTGACAAACCTCTTAAACGAGAAGCATTAAGTCTCCTTAGACTTTGACTAGGATTAGTGAAACCAAATCAGTAGTTATAAGTAAATAGACCTTAGCTTGAACCTTCGTTTGATCAAAAACGACAAAACATGACCAAATCAATTTTAGTCCCATGGTACCCTTCGATAAGACGGACGGAACCAAAGATTTGGTTCCGCCCAATCCGTGGGTACCTGAGTCAGTTTTTAGCCACTTAAAACAGACAACCCTCTCACAACCAACGAGTCTAGGATTTTCCTTTTAATCTCACAACTTCATTGTCTAGAACACCATCATAGGATCTCATCCTCTTCATTCTTGATATATGTCAAGCACGTCATTGTCAGTTCAAACGATATATCAAAACCATCATTCTCAACACGTTGGTCCAACCAACACTCTTCCATCACATGATATCATTCTCATCCTCATATAAGTATCTAGTATTTAAAATTGTTGCATATGGAATCTCTATTCATAAGTGATCATTGTCTTCACTTCCTCTTAATTCCATTCGAGAATATATTATGGCACGTTACATCATCTTTGGTGGATGATAATGTCATAACCTCAACCGTCTTCAAATACTCTTATAGCACTTGCTGTACATTAGAGTTTCTGAATTCATTGCATTCCATTACCTCTTTAACTAATCATCGCCACCATGGATTAGCGAAAAATCTACTTGCATCAATCTTTAGTCATCTATTGAGTTATCACTACTAGTAAACCAACACCAACACTAGCACCACTCACTCTTAATATTTACTTTCTAGGCATCATTTTGTAGGATTTTATCATATTATATTATTGTTTTTATGATCGTAATTCTTACTAGAAGATTACACATTATAACATGTTTTACTAGATAATCATAGTTCTCTGTCTTGAGTTTCTTGTGATTAAATCATTGATATATTGCATCATATTTACATCTTATTTTTCTTTGAGATGAAATATATTGCACTAATCTTTTCATTGTAGGTTCATCATATACGCTCGATCGTATATAGCATACTCATCTGAGGATGCATTTTGCATCGATATTTTCCTTCTTTAGTTCGGTGCTTCTTGATGTCCTCTAACTAGGAGGATTATTTGTCTAGCACTCATATTGCATCGTCTATACACATTGGTCGTATATGACATATATGTCTTAAGACATAGCTTCTAGTGTACAAATTTTTGTTTTGTAGGTTCATCTTGACGCCCTAGAGCAAGGGGGAGTTTCTGTCAAGCATTTATAGAATGCATCATATACACGCATTGTTGTATATCACATACTCATTCTAGGACAAATATTGTTCTACACTAACCTTTATTTTGTAGCATTCTTCATCCTTGCATCATATACATTGGTACCCTAGCAACAGGGAGTATTGATCAAGGGGGAGCTAATCATGCACTAACCTTTGTTTTTCTATCTTTCTTATTTCTTGCATCATATACGTTGGTACCCTAGCAACGGGGAGTATTGATGAAGGGGGAGCTTGTCACAACTCGTAATTTCAGGCCATTTTTCCGAACCTCGACAATTTACTATTCATGAATTACTATTCACTGGCACTATTCATTCCAAAATTTTTATTTCATATTCTCATAAGTTAAACTATTTTAATGATAACCCGAGATTTTGGAACTCATCGGAGAATTTCTGCAAGAATCACGAAACCGTGTCCGAGACTTACTTTAAGGTTTAAACGTCATTTAGGCATCCCGATATGTCCAAACAACATTACCAACAAGAGAAATATATGTTTTCCACCTTCCGTGACATTTTCATAAATTTAGGAATTTTAGGATACCCGGTTTTAAGTTTTGTGACTTTACGACTTACAGTTAGCAATTAACGGGACCAAAACTCACTCCGTAAGTCAAGATAAGTATCCAGCCTAAAATATATAGATATTTTCTGAAAAATATCTAGATATTTCAAAGACCTAGTGAAATTACCATTTTACCCTTCCATCAAAATTACCAAAATGCCATTGGACTATATAAAGCATAAACTAGCACTTTTTTTTTTAGAAAAAAATCACAAACCCTCTCCTTTCTTCTCTCTAGCTCACGGCACACCACTAGAACCAAGGAGATCCCGTAATTTTTCCAAGATCGAGTGTTATACAAGTTCCTTATACCTTTCTTGTTAGAGTTTTGCAATAAAAACTCCAAGGTTGTGGTCATTTTTCATTCTAGCTCACCAATCATCAAGTAAGCTTCAAGAACATCTTTCTAATCTTTTCATACTTTCAATCTATTGTTTTTCATGTTATATTGATGATTGATCATGCAAAATACAAGTTATCTATACCACTTTGTTCATTTTCATAATAAACCCTAGATCTATAAGTTTTATTAACATCCTTATGAGATCCTTGGTAGATTAGCAAGGTTGATGATGTTTAGGACCCCATGACACCCTAAGAAGATGTATGGTAGGATTTGGGGATCATTTGAAGTTGTTTGGTTGGTTTTTGAACAAGTTAGCAACTAGGAAAACCAAGTTTTGACACTTATAGAAAGTTGCTGTCCCATTTTGCAAAACGTGGGAAACTCAGGGGCTAGGGTGTAACTTTGGACCAAAGATTTAGAAAATACATTCCGAGACGAAACTATGGTCGAAAGAATGGATAAAAACCGAGTTATAACGAAGGAGATACGAAGTTTTAAAGTTAGACAACACAAAAACTATTTTCTGAAAATAAGCTTGCTGTTTGCCGAACTTCAAGGGGCAAAACGAGGCGTTAGATGTGATCTAGGAGAGCCGAGCTACTGAAAACATGTTAGTTCATGTTATGACGATTACGTGGATATAAAGAACATAGAAAACAGACTTGTAACGACCAAGATATACACGTTTGAAAACCCGGCGAAACTTATATTATTTTGACAGCTTCTAATAGCAAAATATATTGCAAGTGTAAAACAGTTTTCTTTCAAGTCACCATGTTGCGAGCTATTTTCCCGTTGATCGAGTCACGTATGACCAAAACTCAAATGAGACGGCATTAAGATCATGTTACAAGGTTTTCAAAAACGTCAAGTTCTATTCCTAACACTTAACGTACAATATTTTGCGACTAGTTTTGCGAGGCCGTTTGGTCATATTTTCACAAGTTGTAAAAAGGGTTATTTTGCGACGAAACTATTTTATTTGGCGATAAAACATCAAACGAGGATCATAGAGTATCATTTCAACATATTTACACGAAAAGTAGTTCATGACTTAGCGAGACGTCAAAAATGTAGTTTTCAACGATAAACGTTATTTTCAAAACTAACGAGTGGTATCGTTAACATACGTAATTGCATGAGTAGAATTATTTCATTTGCTTACCTTAGATCATATCATTCACATTAGGTCGCGGTTAGAGACCGAGCCTCATTCCAGCATATTCACTGCTAGTATTGTGCTATCATATCAGGTGAGTTTCATAGCCCCTTCTTTATACGTTTTGAACTTTTGGGGGAGATACATGCTTAAATTACTTTTCTCGTTTATCAAATACGTTTTGCATTGGTATGCAAGTCATCTATTACGCTTTGCATTGGTATGCAAGTCAACTATTACGTTTTGCATTGGTATGCAAGTCAACTATTACATTGTGCATTGGTATGCAATTCATCTGTTACGTTTTGCATTGGTATGCAAGTCAACTATTACATTGTGCATTGGTATGCAAGTCATCTGTTACGTTTTGCATTGGTATGCAAGTCATCTATTACATTGTGCATTGGTATGCAAGTCATCTGTTACATTGTGCATTGGTATGCAAGTCATCTATCCTAATTATTCTATGTAGGCATTGGGTTGTAAACACACAGGTTGCAAGTCTCTTATGGACGGGGCTTGGAACTGAGTGGATTTACAATGCCTATGCTGTGGAAACTTTCTCTAAACGCTTTTCAACTTATTTATAACAAACTCTATGAACTCACCAACCTCGTGTTGACACTTTAGCATGTATTTTCAGGAACTAAGCTATAGCACGCTACTGGAGGCTTTTGGCAGGGCATGGCATGGTCATAGGAGACTCTGATAAAACATTTGGGACCGCTTAACTTATTTTATGGGCCAACTTCCGCACTACTTTTCATAATGTAAATTTAACACTTTTGACTTCTCAAATATATTCTAAATGATTGATGTGAAAACCGTTCTTTACACTTGTGTTGTGATACCAATTGAGTTGCACCCCAGTGGCATGTATGCTTCCGCTGGACCCGATTTTGGGGGTGTGACAGAGCTACAGTCAAGGGGGAGCATGCACGCATTCTTAATTATTCTCATTCTTCGACACACCTTTGTGTTTCGACAAAAAGGAGGGGATAGTCCAACATAGCCTACCCACGTGTAGCATTTGCTATGCGCATTTCATTCATCATGCATTTCTTATATATTTTTTATTCTGTTGCACAACACTAACGTTGATGTAGGTTACGAGTCTTAATTTGATCCATGGATCCGCTAACAACCTAGGGGATGCAACAACCATAGGAGATTGGCGTAGTTAATTTAACTTCACTAGGGATGATGAAAGCTCGCCATTTCGGGGAGAAATGAAGTTAACTCCAAGGACATCCCCTTTTTGTTTCGACAAAAGGGGGAGAAAGGTGTAAACGGAGAAAGTAAAGAGGGAGAAGAGTGTAAACAAAGAAGGTAATGTAAAAGGTAGCACGGACAAAAGTAACTTTGTACATTTTACTTTCTATCACATTTACATATTTTGTCATCATCAAAAAGGGGGAGATTGTTAGTGCAAGGAGTCTCATTTGTTTTGATTGATGACAAACATGCAACTTGATACATAACGTAAAATGTACAAGTTACTTGTAATCTTATTTTGTCTCAACAATACATTCAACACCTCTCGACTTCTCGAATCCTCATATGGTACAACACAGGTTCGTACATGTTTGTTATGTGGCATTATGATCAAACCCTTAACAAACCATTTAGAATGTTTAAAATATGGCTAGGTCATTAATTATTTTAAAAGGCTAACCATTATACTTAGAACCTCATTTCACATTCTGCATATACAAGTACTTTTACTTGTACATCATGTTTCCTAAGATTAATAGGATAAGTACACTTTAGGTGTCAAACTAACATGATACATCTTCGTAAACATATATTAGTTAAGCTAGTATATACATGCTACATGATCACTGGGATACATGTTACACACATATATACATTTACATTATTTACATTTTAAATCTTAAAACGGAAATATATACATGACATCATGGCATACATCATTTGGATAGCTTGTAAGATTTAGTAAAATATTTTGGAAAAGATCTTCAAGCAATAAGTTGGATTGTGTAAGATCTTGGTAAGATATGTTAAGATCTAGCTGTCATGTCTCGGCGGAACCAAATAGCATAAAGGGCGGACCCCTGGAGTTGGTTCCGCCAAATCCGCGGGCTGTTTGAACAGTTTTCCTATAAATAGTAGCCCATTGTCTACCCATTGTTTCAACCCACAAGAACACTAACCGGATCTAAACACACACCTTGTGTTAGATAGATACTTTGAGTAATATTAACTAGCACGCAGAATTTACTAGCTAATACTTAGAAGATATTGTTTGTACGATGTATATGAACAATGAAACAGTGTATGAACAAGAGACAATGTTTTTCTTCCAAATCGATTCAATATTATATTAATAATACGAGTGATCTTGACTTATCACTAGGGTTTACAACCTTGAATCTCTATCAATTAATCGTACTTCTATATCAACCTAGGATATCCTTTTATAGACCAAAGATTCATGTACAAGTAAACTAATATTCGTATAACTCTAATACTATAAGATATACACAATATCTTATTCATACTTATCCTATTACACGTTTACAAAATCATAAGTAGTACTAACCATATATACTAGCAGTACTAACTGACTTAGTACTGTTAGTGTATTCTTCATCAGTTGTAACTTTTCCTCTGGCAGTACTAACTGTTTATGTTTAATTCCCAACAATCCTCCCATAAACTTATGATTTCTCTCCAAATCACTAAGTTTCTTCGAATTAAACTTCAACACTGATAAGGGGGGATTCTTCCAAACACTACCATGTCAATTTCTTAGTCTGAGCTTTTCTCTGTTCTGCAAGATCAAACATCTTCCTTACTAGCTCATCTGCCATTTCTGAATCAGCTTCAACTTCCAGTTTTGAATATACTAATGTAACCAACACAGCTGGTCTGAGAGGGTAGTCTTTTTCTACTAACATGTATATCTCCAAACCATCTTTAGTAGAAATTCTATGAACTCCACATGTATCAAATAGCTTCCATGAAACATCTTTAATTGGAGCTTGAAACCTCCATATTGCTTCACCACCATCTGGTTCATAGATTCTCTTCAACTGTACCCACAATTCCTTATCTTTATCATCAAGAGGATCTGAGATTTTGAATCTTTCCTTTACCAAATTCCATAACTGATTTAGGTCTTCTCTATCAAATCCTTTGAGCATATCTTCAAACAACTTGTACTTTTCAGTTATTCCACCAACCCTTATGATTTTCCACCCTTTCATTCTTCCATCTGTGAATACTTCCCAATCTATAATAGGGTGTTTTGCTTGTAGTGGCTTGATGTTTGTGGATTCAGGAACTACTACAATCATGTCTTTGATTTGCTCTTGTGATAAACTCTCAGCTGTAGTCTTCTGCTTCTTTGAAGTATCTGACTCTAACAACTCTGCTTTTGATCTTCCTTTAAAGTAACTTTGCTTCCAAAAGGCTTGATTCTTCAAATAACTCTTCATGAAGCTTATCTGCTCTTTCTTTGTAGGCATCTTCTTCTTGTACCCTTTCTTTTATCTATCCCTAATCTTCTGCATAAGATCACTCCAAGCAACTTCCTTATTCTTTAATAAAATAAAACTTGTAAGCTTTGCTGACCTTGCTTCTGTACTTAAACTCTCATCTTTAACAAGTTGCACTGCTTGTGCTTTCACAATCGGATCAGTGTCTATCAGATATTGTAGTTGTTCTTCAAATTGTTCTTGATCCATCTGAGCATCTGAAACCATCCTTACTTTTTCTAGTCTCTTTGCTTCCATAAAATCAATAACATCATCTTCAGACATTTTCTTTGCTAACTCTGCATCAAAATCTATTTGAGCTTGTTCATTTGCTTGTTCATCTTCTTGAAGTTTCTTTGCCACTTCTGCATCATAATCTATTTGTGCTTGAGTTCTAGGCTTCATAATCTTTTGTGGCTCATCTTCTTCAACTAAAATTCCTTTCCCTTTGTCCTTAGCAGTTTGTACTGCTTCCTTTGACACTTCAGCAGTTTGTACTGTTTCATCAACTATCTCAGCAGTACCTTGTTCTTGCTCTTGCTTACCCATATCAGTATCATCACCATCAGTACCTTTTCCACTAGTACCTTCTTCATTCCTCCCCTGAGTTCTTGATCTCTTTTCATTTTCTTTCCCAGATTTCCCTGTTATCCTCCCCTGTTTGGGAGAATCTCCATCATCTACTGAACTGTCATCTGAGCTATCATCTGAAGAACTAGCAGATATCATCATTTTAGACCTTTTCCACTTAAGCTAAGCTTCCAATCTTTTCACCTTGAGAGTCAACTTAGTGTAAACCTTGGCAAAGTTGTCCTTGTGGCTTTTGAGATCTTCCTCCAGAGATTCTACCTTTTCAGATAACTTGGTACAAAGAACCGTCAATTCCTTTAGTGAATAGCTGCCCTCATCACTTCTAGCTGTGTGACCTGCTAGGAGAGGTGAGTCATGGGGCAAGGATCCAGTTTCGACCCTAGTTAGACTAGAATGTACACCTGAACCACCCAGATAATCCAGTTGGCCTGGGATTACACCACCTGTGGCAAGTGTTTGAAGACTTGGCACATCAGGTGTTGCCATGGAAGAGGTCTTACTTATGTTTACACTGACCTACCTAGCTTCTAAGCCAGATGTAGTAGTGTAAGTCTCATCCATACTATCTTGAAAGATAGGCTCATCTGCTACAAAGGTTGGGGTAGGAGGACTAGGCTGAGCAACCATAGTCTCCTTTCTGGTCCTTCTCCTATATGTTGTGGTAACTGGGGGTGTATGGGTTATTTCAGGAGCCATTTTGGCTGTTGGTTGGGGCTCAGTTGGGTTTACTGACCCTTCATCCTGAACAACTTGAATCATCTCAGGAAATAGAGGTATTTCTACCCCATTAAACAATCTACTTGCCATAGCCATATTTTGAAAAACCTTTTGTTGCAGGCTAGGAGTAGGAAAAGTTTCTTTATGTTGTTTAAGCAAATTCTTTTTCTTATTCAGAAAGCTTTGAACAAATCTTGGATACATAAGAAATTTTTTTTTACTTTTTACATTAGCAACCATACTCTCAAATATGAATTTTGAAAAATTAAAAACCCTGTTTGTAGACAAACATATGAGAGCAATAGCAATATTGCTACTGAATTGCTCCCATGATGTTCTTTTATGACTTAAAGAATGTAAGAGAGTATGTATCAAAAATCTCCATTGTGGGGAGAAGCATCCCTTTTGAAAAGTGAGTTTTTGATTGGATGTATCATACCTCATTCTAGCAATTTCTTGCCAAATTTCAGTGTTTAGCATATTATTGATACCATCTGAATCTTGTAACTTAAGATGTCTCCTAAGTGTAGATTCGGTAACAACAAAAGATATGACATCCACTTTCGAATGAATTTCTATGTCTCCTTCTTCACTAATTTTGACAATAGCAGTTTGCCAAAACTGTGTGATGTGAGAGACAATAAGAGTAGGGGAAACAGTTAAAGCATACCTTATATGAGACGCGTTCAAGAAGTCCACAATCTCATAAAATTTTGGTACATCCCCTTCCTCTGTTTTCTCCAAATAAGCAACCTGGTTGTGCGTCTTAACAAATTCCAAATTAGCCATGAACTATGAATGAAAGTTATATCAGAAAGATGATCGTTTAAGGTTCAATTGATGATGTGCAAAGCCAATTGAGTTTTTATTTAGGTTCGGTTAGGGTTTGAGATTTTAACGCAAAGAGGTAATTATTATCTTTAGAAAGTGAATAAATTAATATTTAGTAAGAAGATAATTATCCTTGAGAAAAACCCTTTTATATGGTAAGAAACTGAATTTACCCAACGGCTAGTTGAAAAAACTCTTACTGACACAACAGTTCTAACGGCTAGTTCAGCAGTACAAAGTTTACACTAGCAGTACAAACTTTGCACTAGCAGTACTAATTTTTGAGAAAATTTTTAATTAGCAGTATAAACTTATTAATGATTTAAAACAAGACTGCTCTCATATAGTTTTTAGCAAACTATCAGCTATCAACGGATTTGATATGTCTTTACCAATAGCCGTTTGCTTTGGACTAGCCAACTCTTTACTGTTACATATGGTGAGTTGATAACCATATAGTTTTTGGTAAACTATCAACCATGAACGGATTTGAGAAGTCTTTACCAGAAACCGTTTGCTCTGGACTAGTTGGTTCTTATGTGGGTTAGACATGGTAAACCAATAACCATTTGTTGTGTGCACAGATCACACACTTTTAGCTCCAAAGCATCTCACCATCCACAGCATCAAACACTCAATTCACAAATTTCAATCAACCTGCAATTGTTAGTCCAACAATAGAAAACAAGGTGCAAAGCACTTGTCTCATAACATAATAAGCATATGACTAACATTGCACACAAACAAGGAATCAATTTCCTTGGGGAACCCAAGCCATCACTGACTTTGGTTTTCCTCTTGCATCAATATAATTAAACATTTTTAGAACAGTTGGTGCACCATTGGATTGAAGTGGTCTCCAAACCCATGATGCAGATGCATTAATACCATTGCCTAAATTTTCCTTAGCAGTGTTTTTAAGACTACCAGTATTAACTGCTTGCCTAGCAGTATGAACTGCTGGGTTTGCAATTGCAACCTTAGGTTTTCAAACTTGTTTATTTATCACTGCATTGTTATGAAAGGGCCTTCTAGCAGTTGATGGTGCAGATTTGAAAAATGTTTTTGCACTTTGAACTGCTTGTCTTGAGTAAAAGGTTTTATTTGGTCTGGCAGTATGAACTACTGGTCTAGCAGTATGAACTGGTCTTTGGCCAGACTTTAAAAGAACTGATCTAGGTATCATTCTAGCAATTGTAGGGTGAGTGGGAGGTCTTACTGAGTTCACCCTAGGACTTGAATACCAAGTTACCCTGTTGTTGCAATGAGCAGCAAGATGGTCAAAGCTACCACATGTATAACAAGCTTTCCTATAACAGACAAAATCATCACCTAGTTGGTGAGACTTGAGGTTGTTCCAATTCCTTTGGTTACCTCTGGGCTTGTTTGTGGTTCTATACATTTCTGCATACCTAACTGTTTTCCTAGCAGTATTAACCTTTGACTTAGGCCTAACAGTTGTATTCTTGACCACCTTTGGAACTTTTGGTTCCTCTACCTTAACACTATCAGGTTTAATCTGATCCTAATCACTCTTATCATCATCAGAAGTCCAATCTTCTATGGTTGGAGCATCTGATTCTCTACCTGAGGACCTATCAGAGGACACCTTGTCCTCAGAGAGTGATTTATCACTTGCACTCTCAAAGCTTGCACTTACATCTACAGGCTTTTCAACTACTTCATTCTGGTTAGGTTTAGGTCCATATACCATCTTAGGTAGTTGAAATTCTTCCAAACCTGTATGTTCTAGGTCAATACCTGGAGGAACAGTTATTCCTCTATGAGGAGGTGGAACTGAGTTATAACCTAGACCTGACTTAGCCTTGTTGAGAATTTGACATTCAATTATCTTGTTAACACCCTTAGAGGCATACTCTAATGTATCTACACTTAATAGAATGTTTTCTTTTGCCTGTTTCAACTTATCAAACTCAGCTCTTACAAACTTAATTTCAGCATCTTTAAAAAATATATCCTTTTTAAGCAAAGCTATGTCATCAGCAAACCTAGACTCACTCTGCTTATAATGAACAATTTGCTCATCTAAAACAGCTAAACCCCTTTGATGATTTGTGATGAGTGGCCTTTTACTCATCATTTTATACCCGAAAAGCCCCACAAAAATGACCAAAAACACCCAAATAGACCAAATATTGTTACAAATATCCTTGGAATGTGTTTTATGTGTTTTAGGTACAAAAGGATTGAAAACGGGGCAAATATCCCAAAACAGCCCTTGGATAATTTTTACTTGACAAAATTGGTCCCTAGTTTAACTTTGTAAAGTTGGCAGATTTGGTCCCTGAAGTTACCAAGTTTACACTTTTGATCCTAAACTATCACTACTAAATTACAACCGGATCCAATTTAAACCCATCAAACCCATCTAGCCCACTTTTGCCAAAGCCCAGTCCACTCCCGTTTTAACTAAAACAAAAACCACAGTCAAACCCCATGTCAAATCTACTGTTGATTACCCCTAACCTCTAAATTGCACGCCATTATCACCATAACCTCATCCCTGTCACTATCTTCTTTCCACCTTACCTCACCTCAGTCCAAAACATCACATGACCATGTCTCCCCCCCCCCTCCTCCTTGCCACGCTGGAAATCCAAGGTACAAGAAGTGATTAAACGGCTGTGATTGTTTTGAGTGGTGACCAAGAAATATCCAAGGGCTCAAGATGATTAAGAGCTGAGCTCTCTCACAGAAAAAGCACAAGAGAGACAGAGGAAAACCCTAGTTGTAGTAGTATAAATAGAATATGTTGTAGCCAAATAGTAGTAAATAGGACTTTTCTTAAAATTAGGTAATTTTTCTTTATTTTCATATTTATGTTATTTAAATTTTCAAGTTTTGTAATTTAACTCCTTGTTTTTATTACATTTCAGTCTTTTAGTTAAATTCTTCAAAAAATCCTAAATAGTGCTTTTAGCTTATTTACTGTTCCATAGCTAATTTATGTGCTTATTTGTTTTTTTTTTTTTTTTTTTTTCTTTTTTATTTTTTTGTGATCATCTGATATCATTGAGGTTATTTGGAGTTAGATTAATAGCCTTTGTTAGCTTATTCTTAGTTTTGCCTTTAAGAGCCTAAAAAAGCCAATATAGCTTATTAGTAGAATAGCTTATTGTAATGCTTATTTCCTGTTAAACTTTGCTTTTTAGGATCTAATACAACTTAGTTAAAGTTTAACTTTCCTAGTTATAGTTTAAAAACAGCTTGTTATAGAGTAAAATGCAAAACAGCCTAGATAATAGGGTGTTTGGCATAAGCTTATTTTTGGTTAGAAATAGCTTATTACTGTTCATGTGCACTTTGTCCAACTTTGATCTTGATTATATTCACTTATAGAAGTTGTTTCCAGAAGATCTTTAGCTTAATAGAAGCATTTTGAGGATTTGAGTAATCTAGTGTAATTTTAGACTATTTACTGTTCTTGTGAGCTTATTATAGAATAAGCTCTTTTTAGCCCTTGTTTCTGGCATCCTTAGGTCTGTTTAAGTCCATAGTTAGTAGTTGAACTAGTTTCAAAAGCCTTGGTTCATGAATTGCAAAAATCAGCCCTTATCAGTACTAGTAAGGCCTGCAATTTCAGTTTTTCTATTTTCAGCTTATTTCTTTTATTTTTCATTTGCTCATGTTAAGTTAGAATTTGCTCAATTTTTGCTCAGTTCTTATTTTGTTGCTTATCTTGTCATTAATATTTTTTTTAGATTTTTAGGGATAGCTTATGACAGCTTTTCATCAGCTTGAAAAGCTGCCTTTTTGCCCTACACCCTAGAACTCAGCAGCCCCATTTGCTTATTTAGTTGGACTCAGAGCTTATTGGCTTGTCATTATTGCTTATTCAGTCATATTATTTCATATTTAGCTTATTATTAGTGCATCTCAGCTTATTCAGCTCCCCATTAGCTTATTTGTAGCTTAAACAGCCTTTCTTCCATGCCTTAACTTATTTCCTATAGCTCCCCTGTTCAGACCATTTTTAGCTTAATCCTCAGCTTATTCTTAGTTCATGAGTATATTTGTTTCAACTTTCAGCTTATTCATAGTCAATTATCTCATTTCAGTTCCTTTTTAGCTTTAAGATTAGCTTATTAATCATTTAATCCCATTTTAAGCCTTACATAGTGACTGTTTAGCATTTTGGCTTATTTCTGAGCTTATTGTAGCTTTTCATAAATTGTTGTAGTTGTATAAAATGCTTATTATGTTGTGCTTATTAGGTTTCTAAAAAAGAAAAACAAAAAAAATAAAAACAAAAAGTTCGGGCTGGGATTCGAACCCTGGACACCCAGCTCACACACCAACACAATCACCAACTGCCCTAGGGTCTTTTTCAGTTATAGTTTTACATAAGTTTTTATTTAACAACAGTTTGGTTCTCTTTAGCTTAATTCCCCTTTTCAGCTTATTATAGCTTAACTGAATAAGCTGGAACCTCAATTATATTTTTCCTATGACTGTTTTAGTATAAAGTTATTTCACAAAAATTTTCAGATTTTTCCAATTAGTTTTAGTATTTTTAAACATTTAATTTCTTTAAATTAGTTTTTAATTCATAGAAAATTAAATAAAAGTCAAAAAAATATAATTCTTTTTTCTAAAATTTTCTTTTATCATTTAGGACTTAGAAAAATTAAATTTGCATCCGTAGGGTTAATTTTTAAAGGTTTTGCATTTTAGGCTCGTTTTTAGATTCCCTTTTACGTTTCTTTTTAGTAATTGGATTTTTGTTTTCCTAGACTCATAACCAAAACTGAAAATCCATATTTCAAGCATTTTAATACCAAACCTCAAATGACATCCTCGATTCACGCCACGTTGAGACACGACCCGGGTATCACTTATCCGGATTATTATATCATATTGTGTTGAGTGTTGTTTGATAACCTTTTTCCTAAAGGGTTAACTTGTGATTATTTAACCGATATCATTTTGGTGCCGTTGCCGGGGAGGTGTGTTGCGACAATATCGTTACGGTTTGACGATTAGTGACTTGAAGATCCTTCCTCGTGAAGTTACGTGTTTTCCTTGTGAATATTTTTTATCAAAAATCCAAAAAAAATTTAAAAATCCAACAAAATCCAAAAATATTTGTTTTTCTAAATATAAAAACCCAAAAAGATTTTCTTTTCAAATTTATTTTCCTTTTTCTTTTGTGTTTTTCAAATGTTTAAAAATCAAAAAATAATCTTCTCTTCACCGTTTAATTCTACCCTCTTATCCCTCTATATTGATTAATTCTTATGGCGGACACGCGTTTCATGATGGAATTGCTGCAAATACCTACCGTAGGTATTGATAATGCTATCGTTGTTCCAGCCATTCTAGCAAATAATTTTGAATTGAAAGTCGAGTTAATTAATTTCATAAGTAACGATCCTTTCTATGGTGATGAGAATGACGATCCTCATTCACACATCAGAAGATTTTCCCAAATTACTCGAACTTTCAAAATTAATCAAATGCCTCAAGATGTGGTGAATTTGATGTTGTTTCAGTTTTCACTCAAAGGAGCAGCCGAGACATGGCTTGATTATGAACCTCCTAATTCCATCACCACTTGGGATGATCTCGCATCGAAGTTCTTAAATAGATTTTATCCTCGTTCTAAAACAATTGAGCTCAGAAAAGAAATCATGAATTTTCAACAATGTTTTGATGAGACTTTTGCCGAGGCTTGGGAGAGATTCAAAGATTTAAAAAGGAAATGCCCACATCACGGTTTTTCGGAATTGCAACAAGTTGATATATTCTATAATGCTTTAACTCAATCGGATCAAGATTCGTTTAATACGGCCGCCGGTGGCAATATCTTGTATCGAACTACGAAGGACCTCATGACGATTATCGAAAACAAACCGGTAGTAAGTTCCCAATTTCGCAATGAAGAATCAATTGGAGAATTACTAGCCGAAGAACAAGTAGCTAAAGTGAGTGCCCAATTTTGCAAGACTTTCGTTTACAATGACGATGATGATGAGGATTCTATCCAAATGAGGGAATATTATAAGAATTCGTCAGCTGCAATCACACCCGTCTTACCGAATATGGACCCAGAGGACTCTCTCATAATGGGGGACGAGCATCTCAGCACTATTCTGAAAACGGAATCGGACAAAGTAATAAAGTCTAGTGTTGAGGACCTTGTCCCAATCCAAAGTGAGTCCGAGGGTATTTCCGACGAAATATGTGATTTGCCTCCTCTTGATACTTTTGAGACTTCCTCCGATGATTGTACCACAAGTGATAACGATTCTTTATCATATGAAAACATCGATTATGTTGAGGCATCACCTCCCCATTTTGAGCTCGTGATGGATTCTGACCCAGATGATGGAGAGATTGACACTGATATTCTTCTGACAATCAAGGATGATATACTTCATGAAAGATTATTGAATATCAATCTTCTAATTTCTAAGATTGAATCATTAAATGACAATCCAACTCCATCTACTGATTCTATGCTCAATTCTCCCGCCTCATCTCCTATCCCCGTTGAGGATAGTGACTTTTTCTCGGTTAAATCTTCGAGTGGTAATCCCACTCCAACATCTGAACCAATCATTTCCGACTCTTCCCCTTCTCTCACACCGGTTGAGGGAAGTGATTTTACTTTGGAAGAGATCGAGGTTTTTCTTGAGAATGATTCAATTTCATCGGAAATTGATCCAGGGGGAAATATTCTTTTACTTGAGAAAATATTGAACAATGAACCGTCACTTTCTCTCCCCCCGAAGGAAGTTAAAGAAATTAAGCCGTCAGATCCTTCGGAGCACGAGCTCAAGGATGCTTTTCCCATATATGAGAGTTTTATTTTTGATGACAAAGAGGAGAGTAGTGGCAATCCCACTTCTCATCCTGATTATTCTCTCTCTGCTTATGAATCCTTTTGCTTTGATATCGATCATTCGGAAAAGACAGGTAGTGGCAATACCACTTCTCATTCTTATCTCTCTCTTCCCGAGTATGATTCATTTCTTTTTTATATGAATGATCTTTATCATGAGGAGTTCTCCGGTGAACTCTCTCATATTATATCTCCTCCGAAATATTATCATTTCTATTTTGATCTTGAGGAAGATTCTAGTCTGAGGGGAGGCGTTATTGATCTTAAGAATTTGCTTATTGATGATGTCACCTTGACCCTCCTTCCCGAGACTTTTGTTGTAAATGGACCAAAAAGCTTTAATGACAAATTTGTTTTTGATGATGAAGAGTTTTTTATGATAATCATAAAAATCTTTCTTCTCTTCATCACATTTGATGTGATTTCTCCTCTCTTTCACTCCTTCGGGAGTGAGGATACTATCTTTGACCCCGGTATCACCGTTTATGGTTGCTATTTCTTTGAACCGTGGGTATCTCGTCAGTGTGGAACTTTCATATGTTTCAATGTTTATCCAAACCTCTTGAACGAAATTCCGATGGCGAATATCTTTTCCACATGCTCCCCCAAGAACAATTGAATTCGGGGTCGAGTCAAGCTCGTGACTCGGTTAACAAAAACATAAGCGCTTCGTGGGTGGCAACCCATGCTTATCATTCTATCTTCTCTCTATTTTCTAACACTAAGTGTGGGGGAATTCCTCTACTTGTTGCTTTGTTGTTGTGTGTTTGCCTTTGTTTTCAGGATTCCCGTAGATCGTGATGATTGATGCGCCTGTTTTCAATCCAGCCGCCCAATATCCGATCTTTTTGTTTACTAACATCCAGGGATATCTTATTAATCCTTTTTTGTGAAAAAGATTTTGTTTCCACACTTAGCTAGTAGTATTACCTTTTTACGTTCTATAGTGTCAGCATAATAGCCGGTACTTTGAATATTGAGGGCAATATTCAATTCTAAGTGTGGGGGGGGGGGGGGGGAATTCTTATTTGACCAAATTTTAAAAAATTTCACATGTTGTACCTACTAGTCCCCTAGCACCCCCGTTTTGACCAAAATTTTAAAATTTTTATCGTTTTTTATTTAAAAATTGCATGAAAAAGAAGTGCTTCGCACATTAAATAATAATTTGCTATACATTAATGTTTCGGTATTAGTGAAAGTTTAGACTTGATTAGGCTAGAACAAGGGGAATCCCGACTCTGCCAAAGTGTTGATTTGGCTGCTACCCTTAACGTTTAGGCTAAGTTTTTACGAGTTGTGCAAATGAAAATGCTAAGCGTGGAGTAGTTGGTTCTCTTTAGAGCTTATATAAGTAATCTATGGCTTTTCCTCCCAGGAGCTTCTAATCTGACTAAATAAGTGCTATTTTCAAACCTTTGAACGTTAAAAACCGCTTTGTTAAGCAAAAATAAATTTTTATACAATCTTGATTTTGAGTACTAGTTCAAATTTTTATTTAAATTTTGGAACAAGCATACTTTCTTAAAATCATGATAAGAATGCAAAATGAAAGTGAGACGTTGCTTGAAAGTTGCAAAAATTAAAGTTTTGAGTATGAATAAATAATTCCTAAGCTACGGTTCGAGATCGGTCCTTGGATCCTTATTTCCAAAAGGCGTTTAGGTCTTGGCTACCCTCTTACACTGACCCTTGGATCTTTATTCAGGAAGGTGTAAGGTCTTGTTCTAACACCCTTGGAACCTCATTTTCGGAATGTCTAGAGTCTTGGAACTCTTCGTTGTAACGGCCCTTGGATCCTTTATTCCTAAGGTATAAGGTCTTGGAATTTCCCCATGAAGCTCCGTAGTTTATGGTATAATAAGAAGTTAAGTTGTCAAAAAAAAAAAAAAAAAAAAAAAAAGAAAAAAAAAAAAAAAAAAAAAAAAGTGAAAAAGTGATGAAAAATGAAAAAATGTATGGAAAATGTTCGTTTATGTTGCTTATGAATAAATGTGCGAAACTTGCTTTTTCTTAAATTTAAATCGGAAGTTGAACTAGTATTCATCAAAATTGTCTAAAGGTTGGACGGTAATTTAGAAAAATTTTACTTCAAAGATCCCGTGAGCTCCGATACTATTCTCGAGGGTGTAAAAACCTAGCCTCCTTAGTTTTACTAAGGACAAGCTGAGAAGAAAGTCGCTACATGGAGTGATCTCACCTTTGAATCTCTAATTTCTAAATCATCGTCGGTTGCTATCTATTTAAGCTTAATATTACCTTAGCGGTAGCCTCGTAAATCTTTGGAATCGAATTCCCGCTAATTCCGGTACTATTCTCCGTGAGGTGTCAAAAGCCCGGTCACCTAAAACCAACTGGTTTGGGATGTGCCGAGAAGAAAGCCACTACATGGAAAAGGCCCTTTCGATCCTTAGATTTCGTGGTTTCCGGTGAATTAATATTAACTTAAATAAATAACAACCCTAATAAATGTCGATTTTTACGATCAAAATTTTGAAAACTAGCACACTCACCTAAGTACTTAAATAATTGTGGGAGTGAAAAGTTAAGTCTCGGCTTACATAGATTACTAATATAAGTAGTGTTAGCATTTTACAAAAACATTTGCACAAGGGTTTTAAACTTAGTTGGGAAGTATTAAAAAGAGGACGACGATTACAATTCCCCGGAATCACCCATTTTGTGTGATTCCCGTTCCAGGATGTCATTTTTGAAAATCAAGCATGTTATTTACGTTTGTTCTCGTTTAATTTACTTGCATTTTATAATAAGTCAAAATGGGATATTTTTGGTAACCTTGATATTCTTTTGATCCTTTCATTACTTTATATGATCGGATTGCTAGGGACTAGCAATTGATTAGTGTAGGGGATTGATGAGTGGCCTTTTACTCATCATTTTATACCCGAAAAGCTCCACAAAAATGACCAAAAACACCCAAATAGACCAAATATTGTTACAAATATCCTTAGAATGTGTTTTATGTGTTTTAGATACAAAAGGATTGAAAACGGGGCAAATACGGATAAAACCGAGCTTGGAATGGAAAAGAGCACAAGAAGCCGAAGCCGGGAAAGCAATTCTTCATGTGGATTAAATTCAAGCTCAAAAATCCCAAAACAGCCCTTGGATAATTTTTACTTGATAAAATTGGTCCCTAGTTTAACTTTGCAAAGTTGGCAGATTTGGTCCCTGAAGTTACCAAGTTTACGCTTTTGGTCCCTTTTTATTAAATCCTAAACTATCACTACTAAATTACAACCGGATCCAAATTAAACCCATCAAACCCATCCAGCCCACTTTTGTTAAAGCCCAGTCCACTCCCGTTTTAACTAAAACAAAAACCACAGTCAAACCCCAGGTCAAATCTACTGTTGATTACCCCTAACCTCTAAATTGCCCGCCATTATCACCATAACCTCATCCCTGTCACTATCTTCTTTCCACCTCACCTCACCTCAGTCCAAAACATCACATGACCATGTCTCCCCCCCCCCCTCCTTGCCACGCGGGAAATCCAAGGTACAAGAAGTGATTAAACGGCTGTGATTGTTTTGAGTGGTGACCAAGAAATATCCAAGGGATCAAGATGATTAAGAGCTGAGCTCTCTCACAGAAAAAGCACAAGAAAGACAGAGGAAAACCCTAGTTGTAGTAGTATAAATAGAATATGTTGTAGCCAAATAGTAGTAAATAGGACTTTTCTTAAAATTAGGTAATTTTTCTTTATTTTCATATTTATGTTATTTAAATTTTCAAGTTTTGTAATTTAACTCCTTGTTTTTATTACATTTCAGTCTTTTAGTTAAATTCTTCAAAAAATCCTAAATAGTGCTTTTAGCTTATTTGCTGTTCCATAGATTATTTATGCGCTTATTTGTTTTTTGTTTTTTTTTTTTTTGTGATTATCTGATATCATTGAGGTTATTTGGAGTTAGATTAATAGCCTTTGTTAGCTTATTCTTAGTTTTGCCTTTAAGAGCCTAAAAAAGCCAATATAGCTTATTAGTAGAATAGCTTATTGTAATGCTTATTTCCTGTTAAACTTTGCTTTTTAGGATCTAATACAACTTAGTTAAAGTTTAACTTTCCTAGTTATAGTTTAAAAACAGCTTGTTATAGAGTAAAATGCAAAACAGCCTAGATAATAGGGTGTTTGGCATAAGCTTATTTTTGGTTAGAAATAGCTTATTACTGTTCATGTGCACTTTGTCCAACTTTGATCTTGATTATATTCACTTATAGAAGTTGTTTCCAGAAGATCTTTAGCTTAATAGAAGCATTTTGAGGATTTGAGTAATCTAGTGTAATTTTAGACTATTTACTGTTCTTGTGAGCTTATTATAGAATAAGCTCTTTTTAGCCCTTGTTTCTGGCATCCTTAGGTCTGTTTAAGTCCATAGTTAGTATTTGAACTAGTTTCAAAAGCCTTGGTTCATGAATTGCAAAAATCAGCCCTTTTCAGTATTAGTAAGGCCTGCAATTTCAGTTTTTCTATTTTCAGCTTATTTCTATTATTTTTCATTTGCTCATGTTAAGTTAGAATTTTCTCAATTTTTGCTCAGTTCTTATTTTGTTGCTTATCTTGTCATGAATATTTTTTTTAGATTTTTAGGGATAGCTTATGACAGCTTTTCATCAGCTTGAAAAGCTGCCTTTTTGCCCTGCACCCTAGAACTCAGCAGCCCCGTTTGCTTATTTAGACGGACTCAGAGCTTATTGGCTTGTCATTATTGCTTATTCAGTCATATTATTTCATATTTAGCTTATTATTAGTGCATCTCAGCTTATTCAGCTCCCCATTAGCTTATTTGTAGCTTAAACAACCTTTCTTCCATGCCTTAGCTTATTTCCTATAGCCCCCCTGTTCAGACCATTTTTAGCTTAATCCTCAGCTTATTCTTAGTTCATGAGTATATTTGTTTCAACTTTCAGCTTATTCATAGTCAATTATCTCATTTCAGTTACTTTTTAGCTTTAAGATTAGCTTATTAATCATTTAATCCCATTTTAAGCCTTACATAGTGACTGTTTAGCATTTTGGCTTATTTCTGAGCTTATTGTAGCTTTTCATAAATAGTTGTAGTTGTATAAAATGCTTATTATGTTGTGCTTATTAGGTTTCTAAAAAAGAAAAACAAAAAAAATAAAAACAAAAAGGTCGGGCTGGGATTCGAAACCTGGACACCCAGCTCACACACCAACACAATCACCAACTGCCCTAGGGTCTTTTTCTGTTATAGTTTTACACAAGTTTTTATTTAACAACAGTTTGGTTCTCTAAATTAGTTTTTAATTCATAGAAAATTAAATAAAAGTCAAAAAAATATAATTCTTTTTTCTAAAATTTTCTTTTATCATTTAGGACTTAGAAAAATTAAATTTGCATCTGTAGGGTTAATTTTTAAAGGTTTTGCATTTTAGGCTCGTTTTTAGATTCCCGTTTACGTTTCTTTTTAGTAATTGGATTTTTGTTTTCCTAGACTCATAACCAAAACTGAAAATCCATATTTCAAGCATTTTAATACCAAACCTCAAATGACATCCTCGATTCACGCCACGTTGAGACACGACCCGGGTATCACTTATCCGGATTATTATATCATATTGTGTTGAGTGTTGCTTGATAACCTTTTTCCTAAAGGGTTAACTTGTGATTATTTAACCGATATCAATTTGCCAAATTAAAAATAGTCTGGTTTAACTCTATTCTCTGTTCATTATAGTGTTTCCTAAGAGTTTCTAATTCTTTTAAAGCATCACATGATTTAGAATACTTAGAAACTTGTACTTCAGAGTCTGAGAAAGCCATGAGAGCCATCTCTATAGGTGTTGATGCTTCCTCCTCTGCAATGTAGCTCCAGTCAAATCCTAAGCCATCAATGGCAACCATTGCCTTTGAACTTGAGTCTGTAATCTCCACAACCCTTGTTCCTGTTTAAGCAAAAAGAGGATCTTCTGATTCAAAGTATCAGAAACCTGGCTCTGATACCACTTGACCGGATCTAAACACACGCCTTGTGTTAGATAGATACTTTGAGTAATATTAACTAGCACGCGGAATTTACTAGCTAATACTTAGAAGATATTGTTTGTACGATGTATATGAACAATGAAACAGTGTATGAACAAGAGACAATGTTTTTCTTCCAAAACGATTCAATATTATATTAATAATACGAGTGATCTTGACCTATCACTGGGGTTTACAACCTTGAATCTCTATCAATTAATCGTACTTCTATATCAACCTAGGATATCCTTTTATAGACCAAGGATTCCTGTACAAGTAAACTAATATTCGTATAACTCTAATACTATAAGATATACACAATATCTTTTCCATACTTATCCTATTACACGTTTACAAAATCATAAGCAGTACTAACCATATATACTAGCAGTACTAACTGACTTAGTATTGTTAGTGTATTCTTCATCAGTTGTAACTTTTCCTTTGGCAATACTAACTGTTTATGTTTAATTCCCAACAAACACACATTCTCTCTACCATTTGCATACATTTAGATAAGTAGTAAACCATGTAGAAACACACATTAATCACACTTTCCATAATGATCATAATGTTACTAACTTTCATTATGTTGTAAGCATACACTCATAATGATCCTGTGAAGCAAGCTCAGAGATCGTGAGTTATCATCCATCACAAGCATAGCATACTTCCTGATCCACCAAGAAGGTTAGAAGATCTTGAAGTCATCATTCTTCAAAGCATACCAACATATGAAGATTCAAGGGCACTTGACATCCTCAATGATTGAAGACTTCTTATTCAAGAAGTTCATTTAGATTCCACATGCATATATGAAGATCCATCACAACAAGTTTAGGGAGCTTGTGATCTTCATCCATTGAAGGCTTCCTTTCAATGGAAGTTCATTTAGATTAGTCATTCATATCCATGATACACTTATATCATGGATCATCATTGTAAACATCACTGCATCACAATCTAAACACCAAACTAGATTAGGTGGTTTATGTGTTTGTGCCATAAAACATAAGGTTTCTATGTTGAGCCATAAAACATAGCGGGAGTGGTTGTACCCTTGTAAAAGAACTCGACATCTAGCTTAGTGTCGAAAAAAGTGTAAGCGACGACGGGAGTGGTTGTACCCTTGTAAAAGAACTCGACATCTAGCTTAGTGTTGGAAATTGTATAGGCGACGTCAGGTTGGTTCTACCTCGAACTAGAACCCGGTATTTAGCTTTGTACCGGAAAAAGTATAAGCGACGATTGTAAGGTTTTCTCCGCCGAGAAGGGAGCTTTTTGATCTAGTGAAGTAACTCTCGAGTTGGGTACTCGGGGAGTGGAGTAGGGCGGAGAGGAGCTCCGTGACCGAACCACTTTAAATCATCGTGTTCGGTTTGTGCTTTCTTTTACTTATTGCTTTACCATTATGTTAGCATTATATGATTGCTTGTGTTGTGACTTGTTGATAATACTTATGTGACAACATGTTTTAGTCATAAACTACAATTGACATCTTTCATATTAGAACAAGCTAAATTGGAAATTTGATACAACAAGTTTTAAGTTTTTAAAACGGGAACGTATTCACCCCCCCCCCCTCTACGTTTTCACAGTGTCCTAGCTCCTTTAACGTTTACTACATGACCTCTGAATTATGATGACACGAACGGTTGTACAAGATATATAAACTAAAAATGTTTCATAAACCGTTTCTATAAAACGACATACACAAAACTACCAAGTACTACATCATGATCAATATAAGGACGTATATAGGCGCGTTTATGTTTTCCTAGACATAGTTCCAAACCTAAGACACGATATCATATTTCTAGGTTGTACATAGAGACTTCCCGGCTTAATCCATCGATTCCGTTATACGTTTTGATATCATTAGTTCAAGGTGAGTCATAGCCTCACTTTTTCTCGTTTAAATTACTTTACTCTTTGGGGGAGATACATGCTCGATTGACTTAAATACTTTACTCGTTTATCAAAATACATGAATTGGATTTACATACAGATACAATTACTCAAAACATTTATACTTTTATGCTATGCTACATTTTTCTACTTTTCAAACATGATGTGTGATTTTATTACGATATGTGCCTTATTGTGTGGATTCAATTGGTGTGACTTGACTTGACTTAAACATTCATCCTAACAGTCTGTCGACTTGTTGGAAGGCCATTAATTTGGATACATCCCAACCGTGAGTTGTTGGAAGGCCATTAATTTGGATACATCCCAACCGTGAGTTGTTGGAGGACACATCCCAACATTTATATAATCCAGTATAGTATGTATTCTTGTGTATTCTTGTCGTGAGGTTCAGTTGGTTGTTACATTTTACATTAAGTACTTGCATATATCGTATACACATATGTCTTACTCATACTATATTTTAGCAGTGGGTTGTGAACACATAGGTTGCAAGTTTTGTATGGGCGGAACTTGGAACTGAATTGATTTACAATGCCTTTGCTGTGGGAACATTCGTTAATGGCTTTACATGTTAAACAAACTCTATGAACTCACCAACCATTGTGTTGACACTTTTTAGCATGTTTATCTCAGGATCTTAAGGAATTAGCATTGGCTTGGAGCATAGAGTTGCATGACATGTTTTGAAGACTTTATACATTTGTATTTACCATTCGATAATACATTGAAAAACGTTTATGTAATCTTGTACTCTGGGACCTTATGTTTGTAACTCTGATTTAATTTATCGAATGGTAACTTTTCAAAACGTCTCATTTAGAGGTCGTTTTCTATAACTTGTACTTTGTATTATGAAGTAGCACCCCAGTGACACAATCTTCCGCTGCGATGTTTTGGGGGTGTTACAGTATATACTGTAACAAAATGTAAATTTTTTTTTGCATTAGTTAACATATACATTAATAGTAGCAATTTAACAAATTAGTCAAGTTATAAAACACTTACAAGTCGTCCATCTTTCCAAAAATTTGCCGTCATCTTTTTGTAAAACGCCTTTTCTTCCTGATAATGAACATTGTGAAACATCCATTTACAAAGCTAGTCTATCCGAACATGATCATAATATGAAATTAATAATACAAAATTAGTTACAGATGATCCAAAAAGTTACATTGATATCATATACGCAATGTAGTTAAAGTTATTAAAGAAAAGCATACCTGATTCATATCCGACATGACACAAGGCGTTCATGGACATGTTAGTAGAGTATGTTTCAACTTTTGTGATTGCCCTTCCATCTTCGTCAAAAAGCATCATATTATACTCTCCTTTAACAACATGAGTAAATACTAACCACTAACGAGGTTTCATTTTCAAGTCCTCTACCACTTTCAACCAACCCAACCCAAACATGAACGAGTGTACATAATTAGGATAATACAAATCATTTGAACTTTCCACCAAAGCTTTTTACTCAATGGTGTTAGTAGTAATATCGACCGACTCTGTAGGGGTAGGACCATTGAGTTTTTTTTAGAAAATCGAGTGGCAATGACTGAATTAAAAGAGATGTATCTATAACTGGAACTAAACAATGCCAAAACTGAGCGCTTCCTGGGACGTACCCATGTTGCTCAAGCCCATCCTAGTTGTAAGTTGTTACATAAAAGATGTCCTCACCTTCTTTTACATAGTGTATGAACCTAACACCCCTATTGATGTTTAGCCTAACAAAGTCATTCAACCTAGGTCCCTTTGCTACACACACTAATTCTCTCACTTTTTTTAGACTGACTTTCCATCTCACGCCGTTACAGTTAACCAGGTAAATATGACCATTACCATGGTATGAACCTCATAGAACGTAGTCTTTATGCAGTTGCTACATGTCAAAATTATTTTTTGAAAGAGTATGAATTTCTTAAAAACTAGTTTATTACTAAAATACAGTAAAACCTCTATAAATTAATACTCGATAAATTAATAACCTCGATAAAACTAATAATTTGTCCGGTCCCAACTTCGGACCAGTACAAAATTGGACCCCAATCGATAAAATAATAAGATAATAATTTTTTTGAAATCCCAATGTAAATATATTGGTCCCAACGAAACTATAAATTAATAATTCCCCAAAATATTCCAAAATTCTAAGATTGTCTAGTAAAAAAAGAATCTATAGTCACTTATTTTTTTGTAAACTTCAAATCTATATTGAGTTCATCTTTAAATTTCCCAATTGCACTTAATAGAGTAGGCATTGTGTTCTCGTATTGCAACAAAAAGTTATAAAGAGTTGTTGCCACTTGCAATGCTTCTTTTCAAGTAACCGGTTCCAAAGCACCAAATCTTGTTGAGTGCATCCTTGGTGATCTCTCTTATACTCGCATAACAATTTTCGTTGTTGATTGGTCAAGGTTGATTTTTTAACACCTTTTAGTTTAGAAGCCATAGTTGATGTGATTATAAAACTTATCATTGGACATTTTATAGTGATCAATTTAGAACCATATACATTGAACTATCTTTAATTCAAAACAATGAACTTGACAACTTCATTTAATGTGTGAATGTACATTGGATATGGAAATTTTGAAGGTCATACATGAACCTCTTTAAATTAATAATTTATTAATTTATCGATATAATAATATCTCGCTAAATTAATAAAATATCCCGGTCCTAACATTATTAATTTATAGAGGTTCTACTGTAACACTTAAATTTATATATATGGGGTTAACTTACAAATTCATCCAAAACATCCTGACGTGATTTCACAGCGCACAAAAATTAATTGCCAAACATTGTTACAACATTAACGATTAAGATTAACACAAATAATGTTGAATGAAATCAAAAAAATAAAATATTTAGAAAGATTACCGTTGTTTCTTCGTAGATCTGATTTGGTGGTTATGTCTTTGTATGGTTTGATTTTGATCGGTTGCTAAGTTCCAGATAGTTTGTGTTTATGTATGTGATTTGATCGGTTGAAATAAGATAGAATGTGTTTGTGTATGTGATTTTATCGGATATATACACGACCAAGTTTAGTTGCAAACTATGTCCTTGTGAAAATGTGTGCATTGGGAAAGGAACGGGTATAGAAATGGCGGGAAACTGGATTTGACGAAAATATCCTCACGTGGAACGCACGTGCGGATTTACTAACGGGAATTTTTAACAATCGTTAGCAAAAAGGGCATAATTCGCACCCAATTACCTAACCAAACAATATTATTGAAAATGACACCAAGTGCTCTTTGTTATGCCACCTTAGTTTGGGTTAAGGGGCCTATTTGGTATGTGCTTTTTGGGGGAGCTGTTATTTTTTTGTTACAAAATAATCTCCTCTCAAATAAATAGCTCCGTTTGGATACATTAACTTCAAGCTTTTATTTTAAATAAATAGCTCCTAAATGAAAAGCTGATTCATGAAGCTTTTTAAATATCTTGGAGCTGTTAAAACTTTAAATTACTGATATACCCTTCAAACATTTGTTTACAATTATAAATATGTCTTTTTATGTCATTTTACATCTTATAATTATATTTAACAGTTAATTTACCGAACACTTTGTGCCTGTTTGGCAAGAGCTTTTTGGGGAGCTGTTAGCTTTTTGTTACAAAAATAATCTCCTCTAAAATAAGTAGCTCTACTTGGATACATCAACTTCAAGCTTTTATTTTAAACGAATAGCTCCTAAATGAAAAGCTGATTCATGAAGCTTTTTAAATATCTTGGAGCTGTTAAAACTTTAAATTACTGATACAGTCTCCAAACATTTGTTTACAATTATAAATATGTCCTTTTATGTCATTTTACATCTTATAATTACATTTAATAGCTAACTTACTAAACACTTTTATTGAAAAAAAGATACAGTTTGTTGCTCATGTTAACAGCTTTGCGGTTTATAGCTTACAGTTAGTTTTGCCAAACATACCCTGTATCTTTTTTTCAATAAAAGTGTTTGGTAAGTTAGCTATTAAATGTAATTATAAGATGTAAAATGACATAAAATGACATATTTATAATTGTAAACAAATGTTTGGAGACTGTATCAGTAATTTAAAGTTTTAACAGCTCCAAGATATTTAAAAAGCTTCATGAATCAGCTTTTCATTTAGGAGCTATTCGTTTAAAATAAAAGCTTGAAGTTGATGTATCCAAGTAGAGCTACTTATTGAGAGGAGATTATTTTTGTAACAAAAAGCTAACAGCTCCCCAAAAAGCTTTTGCCAAACAGGCACAAAGTGTTCGGTAAATTAGCTGTTAAATATAATTATAAGATGTAAAATGACATAAAAAGACATATTTATAATTGTAAACAAATGTTTGAAGGGTATATCAGTAATTTAAATTTTTAACAGCTCCAAGATATTTAAAAAGCTTCATGAATCAGCTTTTCATTTAGGAGCTATTTATTTAAAATAAAAGCTTGAAGTTAATGTATCCAAACGGAGCTATTTATTTGAGAGGAGATTATTTTGTAACAAAAAGATAACAGCTCCCCCAAAAAGCACATACCAAACAGGCCCACAGTTTGTTGCTCATGTTAACAGCTTTGCGGTTTACAGCTTACAGTTAGTTTTGCCAAACATACCCTTTAATTGAAAAGAAAGATACAGCTTGTAGCTTATGTTAACAGCTTTATAGTTTACAACTTACAGCTTATAATTTACAGCATATATCTTACAGCTAGTTTTGCCAAACATACCCAAGGTTGAAAAGACAATTATTAAATGTTTTGTTCTTTCTTTTGTATAAAGGAATCACTGTTGGATTAAAAAAAAGATAGCGGACCATTTTGATTGATTTTTGCTTAGGTGTGAGATTTTTGTAGGCCATATTCTTTTCTCTCTCTATACATGTGGACCTCTATTATATTTATCATATACTCTTTTTGTCTCTTTTATTATTAAAGTAACACTTTCGGGGAAAAAAAAACCATGAAAGTACCGGGAATACAAAAATGGTGCCTAATTACGTGAGTCCACAACATTGAAATCCTCAATAAAACCTACACAAACCATTAATGTGAGAAAGGATGCAACTTTTAATGTCAAACGAAAGTTGTAACTTCACTACTCTTAACCCAAACATTTCATCAAACACATTATACGCGTCGGCTGTGTCTGAAATTTGTTTACACATATCAAGAACAAAGAACTTTATGTAGGTCACGATTTACATATAACAATGAAATTGGTAAAAGATCATTACCTTAAGTTGCTCATCGACGTCTCTTGCAGAAGTAAGACTCGATTCCAAGTTTTTGAGAGTATCTGCCAACCTTGTGCATCAGTCACAAAAATAAATAAATAAAGAAAAAACAGACCCAAAAACACCTAAATCCAACACTTTACAACCACGACCTAATGTTGCCTCCTTCTCCGCCATGTCCATTACGTGTTACTTCAAATATTTAATGCGACTCACCTTGACTAAGAGTAAAGTTAAACGGACTCCCCCTATCTTTTGAGTCCCATCCAACAACGTTTCCATATAATTAACTACCAAAAACAACAAACACAAATCAATATGAAAATCATTATAATTAATTACTTAACTAACCCCCCAATTAAAAAATAATAATAATAAAAACCCTAAACTCATGAAAAAGAAAGAAACCAGTTTATAAAAATTAGGGTTTGTACTTGCCTTATAATTTCAAGTCCAAATCTTTTGTTTTGTGCTTTTCATATTCAAAGATTTTCGCCTTCCATGTTAGATGTACGAATGTACCTACTGAAGCAGTCAAGCAATCAAGGTAATTTTTCTTGATAGATGGAAAGGATAAAGGATGGGTATCTTCATTCAATGTTTGGATTCTGTATTTTGATTTTGTTAGGTGATGCTGGCAGATTTCTCTGGAAATTTTAAGAAGGGAGGTTGTGTGTGGGTGGAACATTTGAGAGTGTCTGGGCATTTAATGGAGTGCAATCTTACCCTCAAAGCAAAACAATATTTTACTATTGCTTTCTCTGTTCACTCCCTCACACCGCACTGTAGCTGCCTTAGTATTTGTGAGTGGCACAGTGTTTTTGCTACAGAAACTTGGGGGAGGCAGCTCAATGAATGTAAGTTATATATAATTTCATTCTTCTAATCAAACTAATGCGTATAGTGATTTCTAATAACAAACCAAACGCTGTAAGTACATTTGATACTTTCACTCTGTTCTCGAGTTTTCCTTTTAAATGAATGGAAGGGGATGGGAAGGGAAATAAAAAATATTGGCGTTCTTAAGTTTTTTTTAGGAGGAAGAGTAGGGGACGGGAAGGAGAGAGGGAAGGAAATTATGGTTTTTTTGTGTAAATTTGTTCCTCCCAATATTGGGGGATTAGGAAGGGAAGGAGGTCACTAGCATCATGGGCTTGTATAAAATTAAAATTATATCCTTATTTATTAATTCACGTTTCATATATGTGACCTAATTTTTACACGTCTCAATAGGCTAGCGTTTGTAAGATCAATGGTTGGACTACTGGTAACCATTCATAATTTAACACATTGTTTTGACTACTGGTATATCCTTTTAGCATTGGATACTTTGAGGGAATATTTGCACATTGATAATTCATCTACTGTGATAATCATCTCAAAATCAAGATAAAAATTACACGGATGGTCCTTGTGGTTTACACGAATTTCAAGTTTGGGAGCTATTTCATTTTAATTAAGCCAGACATACCTAATTTGGGAAACATTGCACGAGTTTGGTCCCTAAGTTGGATGGACGTTATCTTTGACCGTTAAGTGTTTAAATATTATTTACCCGTTAGTCCCTCCGTTAGTATTTTTGCATCGTTAGTCCTCTTTCACTTTCACTTTCACCACCACAACTCTCATCCTCCTCACACTCCTCACCACCACAACAACCACCACATCACCACCATCAAAAATTAATCTGACCAACCAAAATTACAATTCCAAACACAAATTTAACACAATCATCAAAAATCATAATGCAACTAAAGGCATGAAGGCTTACATTTACATTCAGATAAGCAAAGCAAAATCCGAATAACTAATTATTTACATTTGATTGCAGGCAATACATTAAGCACATAACAGGAAAACCAAACATCTAATGTTTCATTTCCAGTTATGGCTTTTGCCCATAAGAAAAAGATTGAAAAGCATCCATAAATTATGGAAAATAAGAAAAAAAATATAAAAATGTCAAAGATCCTTTTAGCATGTCCATCAGATTCCTCATACTTGGTTCTTGAACTTCTCCATTGACCTTGGAGCTGCCATCATTAAAACAAATTCAGTCAGTCTAGATCAAAAACAAATTCAGTCAGTCTAGATCAAAGACACTTAAATCACTTAAATCAAAACACACTTAAATCAAAACCCACCATAATCACTTTAACTATATCCACCTCCACTGACCCAAATTTTACACACCTACACTGATTTTTAACACAAAAAATGACTCTGATATACCAAAAACACAACCTTTTTTTTACCACTCCTTGAGTACACATAATCTGCCCATTCTAATACACACTGATATATTATCATCAAGAACTACTCCCTGATAACACTTATCAGTTCACTCGTTACCATCATTTTTCAACTAAGTATTCACTACATAGCTGATCCAAATCCTTTTAACACTTAAAATCGACACATAACTACCATACTTTCGCAGTCACCTTTCAATCCCTAACTATAAATCTGATTCAAGAACAATAATCATCTCAACCGTCTCCTTCTTTTTCTTAACGAAGGTCATTGAGAACCACCACTTCCGCCGCTTCAGTCTCCGGAGTGTGTAGATCATTGTGGTTGTTTTGTGACTTTTGTAGATATGAGATAAATATGTGATCGTTTGTTTTTGGTTGATGTCGATTTGGTTTCTGGTTTTGTGTGATGGTGTTTATGATGAGAGAACAGATCTGCCCCTCCTTTTTGATTGTCGATCTTTGGATTTTTGGATGTGGGTTTTTATGTGAGAGTATCGGTTTACAATTTTTTGAAGAATCTGTGATTCTCTTTTGTAGATCGATTGGGTTTTTTGATTTGATGATAGATCGATTTGGATTTGGAGTGGTGAGGTTTTTGTATGTTTTTGATTGATAGTGTAGATCTGGGTTTGTTTAGCTCCGGACCCAACAATATATATATATATATATATATATATATATATATATATATATATATATATATATATATATATATATATATATATATATATTATATATATATATATATTGGTTCTATAAAAAAGTCCACTTTGGTGGAAAAGTGAGAAAAGTGTGCAAATCACCCCCTCCCTTTCCCTCTCATTTTTTTCTCCAACTACAGGGGCCAATTTGTCACGTTCTTATTTTTTCAAGGGTCTTTTTTGTAAATACACCCCATTTCTTTCCTTATCATATATAATGCCTTTTTTTTTCATTTTCTTTTTTCTCAATCTATTTCTTTTCTTTCTTTCTCTAGTCTCAGCTTCACATCCACCGACTTTCACAACCGTTCCCCGTCGCTCACCACCATTCCCCACCATTCCCCACCGTTCATCACCATTCCCCACCGTTCACCACCATTCCCCACCGTTCAATTGTAGATGTTTGGATAATTAGCTATTTCAGTTAGGGTTCAATCGAAATGAGGAATAACAACAACTACACTCGTGAACATCAATGGAGGTTACTTAACAAAATTTTGAGCTTCTTTTGAATACTAAGGTATCATCGCTGCACGAAGTTGATTATGTTTTTGTATTGTGAATTTCAATGTGATAAGTATAAAGAATACTTGTATCTGACATGAGTTTAAATTGTTGCGGATTGTATGCGTTGACTAAGTGTTCGACGAAATAACTCACAAAGTTGTGTGTATTTTTTTTGTTAAAAATGTTGTGGATTGCATTAGTATACCAAGTGTTCGACGAAATGCTTGACTGAATTGTGTGTACTTTTTTGTTCAAAATGTTGTGGATTGCATGTGTTGACTAATTGCAATGCATCATGACTCGATGTAAACTTGTTGACATTCTTGAGGTACATTTTGTGACCATTCTATTTACATTTCCAGAAACAAGATGCAACTGTGTTTATGAAGAATGTTGCTTCTAGAAATGAAGCATGGGACATAGTCATTCTCGATCCTCCAAAGTTATATGCAGACTGGAAGTTCCACTACTCAAATGTGAGATGTCAAGTGGGAGGCATAACAATGGCAGTATATGAAGCAATCCTCGGTAGAGAAACGAACACAAACTATCCACTCGTTAACTTTTTGATGGCTACTGAAGCTGATTTATTCATTGGAGCCTTGGGTTCAACTTGGTGTTTTCTCATTGATCGCTTTTGGTAATAGAAAAAAGGTGCAGTACGTGCTGCATATGTTGATTGATTTGATCAACTAGTGTCATATATAGTTTGTAGGACAGTTTAGACTTAAGATGTCGACTATGAGTTGTATCTTTTAGTTGCCTTTTCATGTGTACATAACAATAATGTATAGATATATCCAATTTTAAATGTGCAGTTTTGTGTCGGCTATAACAATAACAATACAGATTGTTAAGGCAACAAGAATTCCTAACTTACCCTTGATTTTATCAAATGTGAACGAATTCTATTGGTATCTGGAAATTCGAGTTGCCTCATGAGACATGTAATGATCTAATACAACATTAAGTTTTGTATTGATCTAATACAACATTAAGTTTTTTTATGGATGCACTAAATTGCCTCAAACAGATGCACTAAAGTGCTCCAGACGGATGCACTAGAGTACCTCAGACGGATGCACTAACCGTGAGATAGAAAAAAAATATATATACAATCAATTATTGGTTTTATATTGAAAGCTATAGTGCTATATCGACAACCACAACCTTATGTTTGATTTAATACAGTAAAGATACAAATAGATGGCTTACTATTACCACATATGCACTAAATATGTAAACGGACACCCATGAAAAGGAACAAGTGCAGCTACTTCAATGCTACTTCATTGTCTTCACTGTCCGTCTCTTGACGTCTTGCTGGTTTAAGGTCTTTCTTTATAACCTTCAACATTCTCAGTAGACCATCATCCGTCACATTATCACTGTAGTATTTGAAAACCTACAAAACGAGGTGACAATAAAGAAATCTTTAGATTATATATCTACAGATACAATAAAATGAGAAGATCCACGACGTCCCATATTGTTACATGATGTCAGAGAAAAAATTTCCTGAAATTGTATATATGTGTTTAGTATGGGCCAGGCACAACATTTGTAGATAGCCAGATTCTGAGATTATGACTTAGTTGATAGAAGACCGAGCTTTTGGCTAAAAAATCCATACTTCTCAATTATTAACCACCTGGTTCTAGGTTTTTAGTTACATAAAAACAATCTGTGTGACATATGCCTCGGAGGCCAATATCAGAACAACCAACAAATTTGGAAGGTTGCGTGCACTATAGTTCACTTTAGGGCAACTTTGGATGGATTGACCCGTTAAATATTAAACACAACCCAAAACAGCCCACATGAGAAAAGATACTGTCAAAAATGTGTGACCATGATATTACCTAGTCCTTAAGTGCGCAAACTGTGTAAACCATACCACATAAACATAAAACACACAAAATAAGTTCACATTATTAGCCAAAACCTGTGTTATAAAAGGTACCTGCTCAATGGCATACCGCATAGGAGCTGACGACTGTGGGAGCAATGAGAGCATTGTATCCACAAACACATCCATCAATTCAGGTGCTTCATCACCATTTGGTTCATCGTCTGAATCAAGAAGATCAGGTGATGGGAAAAACTTCTTGCAGCATATTCTAATTTCATATGCAGCTTCAGAGAATTCTCCTGGTCTTAGTAAGAGTTGGAGTAGCAATTGGATGAGCAAGTACCTCAAAGCGTGTAATCTGTTAGCATCCGCGCTCATCCCACAATTCCTTTCCTGCCATCATTTAAAAAGACTCAGACATGTTATATTATACCCTGATAAATACGTTTTACTAAAAATGAGCATGAACGGTCATTCTAAACTCTCTTAGTGACACCAATTTCATACTGCATAATAAGGGGGTGTATGGATCTACATTAGCAAATGGATGCACTAAATATGCAAACGGATGCACTAATATGTCCAAATAGATGCACTAAACATACAAATGGATGCACTAAACATGCAAATAGATGCGATAACGCTTATTTTAGATTCATTCTTGACTCATTCAATTATAAGTAACAAGAACAGTCTTGGCAAAATGCACACATATATTAATGTTGTATGCAATTACCATTATTCTGCAAGGACATATTTACTAGTACAACATTAAGGCCTCAAAAGGGTATGAATAAAAAAAACATCAAGTGCATTCAAATCAAAAGTGAAAACGCCTCAGTAAGTAATACTTTTCCTCCCTCACTATAAGCAGTCGAAATTAGTTGAGCACACAATACTGTATAAAAACAATTGAGCATATAATCACATAAACCATAAAATACACACAACATGTCACATGTGAGGAATGCATATGCAAACTTATCAGCAAACACGAGTAAGTACCTTAATTGGCTGCTCCTCTTCAAACCCTATGAATCTATGATCTGATCCATCTTCCGATGAACTATCACTATCTGAATCTGCAGAGAAGACATACCAGAAAAACAGTGGAAAACATTAATATCCAATTATCCATTATCCACAAAACAACATCAGCAAAACCATCATAAACAGTAACTTCACCATAATATAAATAACTATATAACAAATTACCACTTGAAGATGAGTCGCTACTAGAACTGCTTGAACTACTGGACCTGCTGGCATTATCCCCTCTGTTTTCTCCTTGATTGACTGCAGTAGCAGTAAACAGGTAAAAATTGTAATACATTAGTACATAGTAATTACGTTCCAGTAAAAAAATAGAAAAAAACTTGTATAAATTTACCTGCTCCATTTTCTTTCAGTGCATCAGGGACCGTAACTCCCGCTCCCGAATTCTGCAATAATATCTGACCATGAATCACCAGCAAAAGCCGTCGAAATACAATTAACAAAGGGAATTTTGTATGCGGTTCATACCTGTACCATGTTATTTCCAGCTAATGCTCGCTCTTGTTGAATTTCAGCTCGCCTTTTGACCTTACTCAAATTCTTTCTATAATTCATAACAAACCGATCAAGTTCCCATAACGTCTCCACTTCAACACTATCAATATCAACTTCAATCTCCTCATCATTTTGTGACAGCGTATTACTCTTCTTAATAATCTGAACAATACTATCAAGCAGTCAAAAAAGTGAACTAGTAATTCTTGTCACTTGTTTTACTACTGTCATAAAACTGAACTTATTTTGCTAATGTGATACAAATGGATGCACTAAATTACCTCAAACGGATGCACTAAAGTAGTACTTGATTAGTAACTGAATAACTAGCTTCTACATCAAAAAATCAAAAAAAATATTAACAGAAAACGTGAAGAATCAACAAAACACGGTCACTTTCATTTAATTTGCCTAAGAACATATCACGTGACTCTTGTTGTCCGAGGTCAATAGCAGGTACTATCATCGTCCTTCTTAGATATTTTACTAGTATCTAATGAATCATTTGGCTCTAGATGCAACATCCAAATGGATGCACTAAACATGCTAACAGATGCCTTAATTTAGGGGATAGCTTACAAGAGGTATCTTAGTAGCCAGCGGAAGTGATACGAATTGCGAGTAGTCAAGAGCTGAGCATTTAACATCCTGTCACATTGAGATGACCCATTTCTTAAGCTCTTAAAATTATGCATTTCGACTAGTTCAACCCACGTTGAGATGACCCACTTTGGGTTTAACCCGTCATTTATAAACAGAAGAGACCAAAATTGCCACCTCTACTAAAACAGTATGTACCAAGTCAAATGGCTAACTCTAAAAGACAAAGAAAACATATAATTACATAAAGAATATAATGGAATAGAACTCACCACAGAGAATTCCTGAACCGAGACAGAACATGGGCGTGTATCCAAAGTAGAAGCTGGTTTGGAAGAAGCCTGACATCTTAGTCTTGACATAGTAGTAATATACTGAATACAAGTAGACGTAAATAGCCGTTGAGGCTGCTGAGAAGAATAAAGTCCATTGTCATTAATAATTCTCGGCATTAAGCAGGTGGATCATACAAATGGATGCACTAAACATACACGTTGATGCACTAAAATATTCAGTTAACGTGTATGTTTAGTGCAATAATCAGTTTTTAGTACAATGTGTATGCACTAAAATATTCTTAACATTTTCATCAGAAGTATAAATAAGATAGACTAATGAACCTGTAAAACGCTAAAAACATCAAAATGAGCAGACTGCTAAGCTTGTAAGTAAGCCCAAGAAGGCACCAGCTGCAACTTCAATTTTAGTGTGACCAATCGGCTCTTTAAGTGGAATATAAACAGGAACACTACTTTCTGACCCATTTTCAATGTCCTCTGTTAAGTAAGACGAGTTCACCCTCTTTTCCAACATGAAAGAATTGCTAGTTTCTGAGCTTGATTCCTCTTTTTTGGATGAATATTCAATCGAGAGGTTGGGATCAGATGAAGAATATGTGTTTGGCTGGTTATTGGTAAACGCTTTGTTTAATGTTCTTGCATGAACTCCTACTTCTCTTCTAACACCCTGCAAAACCATAACTTAGTATGTAACCAATCACACTTATCAGATGACACAGGTGTCATGGATGTATCGATTTAGTAGCACAAATCAAATATCTTGGTAGCAACTATTATAGTGCAGAGGTTCTTCTTCCTTAAAAAAAATCAGACAATTGTGTACCCTAGTTAAAACTGTAAAATCCAGGCAATTAGTTGTTTACGTGTGTGACGGTTCTGATTAATTAGTACATAAATTATGTAGTTTTAGTTTTTTAAACGTATCTTATCATAGACGAAGTAATACTAGCAAGTTCTCTTAAAATATCAATTTTGTTGCAGCTAACATGGAACGGATTATTTGACCCGTAAACAGTCAAGTACGCATAATCAGTATCGCTATACAGAAACGCTAAAAACTGATTATTGCACTAAACATACACGTTGTACTAAAATATTTTGATGCCCTACTATTATACAAATGGATGCACTAAATATACACGTTGATGCACTAAAATATTCAAAAAAAACATACATTGAACTAGCATACTCAAACAATGATATTATACGCAAAATTAGTAATGCTACGCGTAGAAAACCAGATCTCAACAGATCTTTCTATGTAGTAAAGTACTCTCATCAGTCCAAAATAAATGTAAGAATAAGACATTTTTTTTTCAAAAACTAATTACTATCTGATAAAATTGCTCTACACTAAGGTAGTTCTTCACTGCAGATTTAGCATCGGTGCAGAATATAGTAAGTAAAAAATCCTATTAAAACTACGAACCTTATAAACAATAAATGAGAAGCTAGATACAACAATGTAAAAAAAACCAGCCTAAAAAATGGGTACCCCTGAGCTAGAAAAAGAAAAAGTACTATCTCAAAAACCACACATGAACACACTGTTATACGAGCAACCAAGCCACCAAAGCTTGAAAAGCTAGAAAGACGGCGTCAGCAAAGGCAGCTCCAACAACATCTAGACCCAAACCCCTCTCATTTCAAAATAACACGTAAACTTTTAAGTCCTCATTTCAAAATAACACGTCAGCATAATAACTAGTGACACAAAGGGTCCTAAACTTACAAACGGATGCACTAAACATACATATAGATGCCTTAATATATCTAACGATGCACTAAGCTTACTCATTGATGCCCTAATATGTTCATCAATGCACTAATTTGAAGATAAATAAAAACCTGATCAGCAACTATGCCATTGGATTGAGATCTATTTACAATAGTGCTTCTAGAAACTCCCGCTGTTTCTGAATCAACACCATCCTGTACAAATGTTCTTGTTAAACAGAGCCTAGGTTCTACGCATCTCCTACATCAACAAAAGTAGAAATAAATGACGAGTAAACCCTTGGCCTAGGCAGTGATGAAACCAATCTATATGTCTTGACTTGATGTGAAAAGTTCTTTTTAAAGTAAATGAAGTTCACCGAAACAGAAGTCAAGTAATTAGGATGCGATTCAAACAAACATTATCAGCAAGACAAGTAAACAGTCTGTTTTTCTCACTCTAATTAGAGGCATTAGCTAAAACGCTTCTAGAATCTTAATAGGCCAGCTGACATAATCCTTCTTGAGGGGAATATTATATATCAGATGAATTACTTGAAAAAATTGGTTTTTAAGTTCCCATGAATCTATTGATGCTTATAGGGTTGCTACTTTTTCCAGCTCGCAATTGAGCTAGCTCATTGTTGTAGTCCTGAAACAACCCGAAATCAATTAATTTTCTTAAGTTAAGACTCAACTTTACTGGTTGGATCATCCAACTTGGTATTTATGATAAAACCGAAATATTTTCATTAATATTTTCCGTATTAACCATTCAGTCCCAGGCACACAAATGGATGCACTAAACATACACAAATGGATGCACTAAACATTGATGCTTTAACATGTCTAACGATGCACTAATCATACTCACTGATGCCCTAATATGTCCATTGATACACTAAACATACATACATATGCCCAAGTATTTCCAACGATGCACTAAACATACAAATGGATGCCCTACTATTAAAAATGGCTACTATGATTCAAACGGATGCACTAAAATACCTCAAAATGATGCACTAAAGCGCCTCAAATGGATGCAGTAGAGTACCTCAAACGGATGCACTAAAGTACCCAAACGCTACTTTAGTAACAAGGAGTGGTATATAAGTAACTTTACTATGATTCTTAGGTTCATATTGTACCATTAAATGGAAATAGCTAGTTGCACATTGATCTTATCAAAATTACGGTTAATTGACCAGTATAGTTCTCTCTACTTTCACTTTGTTTCAGTTTGGTACTAATCTACATGGTCACAAAACTTAGAGTTAACAGTTATATAGTTCATTTGGTACATGTATGACAGTAACTAAAGTAACATATTCAACCTGTCAATAGAAAAAAATAGTAGAGTACCAAAACAAAACAAAATGAGAGGAAATTCATAACATTGCTAGTGTTTGGATTAGCATTTTTTTCTAGCTAATGGGCTTATTTGAATTTAAAAAAAGCTCAAATTCTCCAGCATATGAGTTTATAAGCCAGCAAAATGAGCTAATTTAAACACTCTTAGGGGGTGTTTGGGTTATATTTTATACGCAGCTTACGGCTTATAAATAATAAGCTCATACGCCCATGGTTTGTGTTTTTACTCTACTTATAAAAGCTAATAAGCTTAAGCAAACACTTTGGACTTACTCTACTTATAAAAGCCAATAAGTACTATAATAGAAAGAAGAAGAAAAAAATACCCAAACAACAAGGAAGCCACGTTGTCTAGCAACATCAACAGCTTTAATAACATTAGAAACAATAGCTAGACCACCATCAACACGCATTGATCCATCCGACAAACCAAAATCATTCTGAACAAAAACAAAACAAATACAGTTTAAATTGTTACAGGAATAAGCGTGTAAATATTCAACAAAGATTAAGTGTGAGTGTGTGAACCTGCATATCGATAACTAAAAGAGCTGTGGTGGTTGGTTTGTGAGTGTTGCCAGCCGCCATTACTAAACCTCAGTTATGAGGAGTTCTGGGTCAATTTTTTATTTTATTTTTTTGTTGTGTTAGTTGTTCTCTGTTTGAATTTACTTCTGGTATCCATCTAGTATGTGTACCTAATATACAAATCTGTTAACAGATGCACTAATATATATTAACAGATGCACTAATATATATTAGCAGATGCACTAATATATATTAGCAGATGCACTAATATATTAACAGATGCACAAATCTTTTAAAATAAGCAATCCTGAACCGCTGAATGAAAACAGCTTATTTCACACTAAGGCGACGTTTAGTCAAGCTTAATAGCTAACGCATTCCTAAAACACTCCAAATTTGAACCTTAAGCTTATTGCCAAATTAACCGACTATATAAAAGGGCCATAACTGATAAATCCATCTTCCAGAAGCTTAATCGCTTTCTCAAAACATGATAAACTAAGATAAAAACACTTAAAAGTGCAACACCACCGCATAGTTACACACAAACCGTAATACATTTAGCTTAACCGCTTTCTCATAACTGATAAATTTCGCGATGCATTAATCAATCAAACAATTGATGCTCTAATCATTTGAATCTCTTAAATTGTAACCTGATGCTCTAATTATTCTAACAGATTCCATAACATTAATTGTTGATGCATTAATCAAACAAACAGATGCCAAACACGTCACACGATGCTATAATAATACAAAATGGATGTATCAATCTATCTCGCGATGCTCTAATCTAACAAAAATATGTTGTAATTAAATTCCTTATAATCTAATCACATACACTTTTTTACATAATGTTCATAATGATGCATTTATTCATACAAATAAATGATATAATATATTATTTTCTCAGATGCACTAAAATATAATTTTATACATACAAATTCATTCAATATTATTCCATTCTACAATAACAGTAATTATTTTTATAATTTTGCACAATGATGCACTAAAATAACATAAAAATTAAAAAACCAGTTATTAAAGACGACAAAAACCTGTGATTAAAAACGACAGATATACGAGTGATTGTCTGGTGTGCGGTGTGGGTGGTTTAAGCTACTCCGGTGACGGTGGAGATGATGACGGAAATGAGCAAAGTTAGGGTTTTGTATAGTGGAGATGATGACGGTGGAGATGATGATTATTGATGCTGTTGTGTTGCGTTGGTGATTGGCGGCGGTGCGGTGGCGGTGTGGTGGTTGCGATGTAGATAGCGATATAGCTGTTTGTGTGTGTGTGTTGTATCTGATCGCAGCGTGAGAGAGTGCGTGTTTTGTTGTGTGTATAGTGTTTTCTATTTTTTACCCTGAACTTTTGATTGTTATCAAATTCTACCCTGTAACTTTTTTTCTCACTTTTCTATCTAATTATACTTTTCTCTAGAACCGGACTCTATATATATATATATATATATATATATATATATATATATATATATATATATTATATATATATATATATATATATATATATATATATATATATATATTATAAAAGAAAAAGAAATAATGAAAGGGGGTATTTTAGTCATTTTTTGCTATTTAACTGGTCAAACTAATGGGTATTAAAAAATAGGACTAACGATGCAAAAAATACTAACGGAAGGACTAACGGGTAAATAATATTTAAACACTTAACGGTCAAAGATAACGTCCATCCAACTTAGGGACCAAACTCGTGCAACGTTTCCCAAATTAGGTATGTCTGACATAATTAAAATGAAATAGCTCCCAAACTTGAAATTCGTGTAAACCACAAGGATCATCAGTGTAATTTTTTCTAAGATTAATTATTATATATGAAAATTAAAGACATTTCTTTTGGAGTCCATCCAACCTAAGTTTCTCAAGGCTTGTTTGTAAGATCATAAGTCGTGCCATTTGTGTATAAATGAGCATAATACAGCTGATTTTCATATCTCTATATAGTTTCGAGGGTATATTGGTAATTTTGTTAGTTTCCCTATTTTTTCCTTACTACTTAAAAATACAAACTCAAGAACACAAAACATTATCATCTCTTACTTTGTCCTTCCCGTCCCATCCCCTTTCATTTTTTAAAATTTAGACTCCATATCATGAGTTTGGAGTAGTATGAGATACTGTTGATAAAATTCGTTTTTGGCTAAATTTAATACTCCATATACTTGAACCCCAAAAACAGGGGTTCGAAATCACAATAGAAACAAGAAAAATGGAAATAGAAGAAGACGAAGATGCGCCACTCGCCGTCGAAATCAACCAAACCTTTAATAATCAAAACACCCACGAGCTCCCACCGGTCGGCGTCACTGTCATCACCGGATATCTCGGCGCTGGAAAATCCACCGTAAATATCTCACATCTTTATTTCATTTCACCACTGCTACAATTAAACTTACCTTATATATATATATATAGAGAGCACATTTGAATGATTTGATGACTTTATGTATATAACTGAACCCTAGTTGTTGAACTACCTTGTATTATTAGGGGAACTTAAGTTAGGTGAAGCCTTGGGAGCTCGATAGCGGAGCGGAGTGAGAAATTTTTGGTCCAGGGGGGCACACTTTGATAAATTTTAGGGGGGGGGGGGGGGGGGGAATTACGGAAAAAGCCAAATATTTTAGAATATTTACACTACAATTTTTTTGGCTAGGGGGGCACCTGCCCCTTGTGCCCCCCTTTATCTCCGCCCATGTATCGGGTACGTTATATTTATTTGTCTCGGATTATACAAACTGAAGCTAATGGTTGTATAAGTTTGGCTAAGCTTTCAAGAGCTCGATAGCGAATATTTCTGTTTAAACGTCTTGGATTATGCAAACTGAACATAAGTTAGTGTTTGGATTTGCTTATAAGCAGCTAAAAAATTAGTACTTCTCGAATTTTTAAGTTTATAATAAACACCTCATTCACCTTCATAAGCAGGTCTACCCTTCAACAACGCTTGACCAGATAGTATTTGGATTGCTAGAAGTTTCAGTGAAATTTATTGTTACTAAGGTTTTTAGGTTGATTATGAGGAATTGGAATGATGTTTTGATTTGAGTCGGAAGAGCACCTTGAGATAAGCTGGCTGATATTGCCTGTATGGAAAATTCTTATTTTGCCTTAAAATATCTGTTTTATCCAAACACCCAAAACTGCTTTTCTGTATTAAAATAACCAGATAAGCAATCCCAAACACCCTCTAGTTATCAAGCAAGTAAGTACAATTAGAGGAATTTGTTTTAAGAGTTAAGATGATGAAAAGTAACTGTGTGGGATCGTTATAGCTTAATGTATATATAATTGTTAATGAATTAATGACGTTGATTTGTCGTTTGATCGTTTCAGTTGGTTAATTACATATTGAATGGAAAACATGGAAAGAGGATAGCGGTGATATTGAATGAGTTTGGGGAGGAGATTGGAGTTGAGAGAGCTATGATTAATGAAGGTGAAGGAGGTGCTGTTGTTGAAGAATGGGTTGAGCTTGCAAATGGGTGTATTTGTTGCACTGTTAAACATAGCTTGGTTCAAGCGTTGGAACAACTTGTTGAGAGGAAGGATAGGTAATGTGTTTTGATGAAAGCTCTCTTTTAGTTCATCTAATATAGAGAAGTGTTCTTTTATGAATGTTACTATGCCATACTTCGTATATACGTGGAACTATGCATGTGCATTCATAATCGCAAGTCTTCACATTCCAAACTTACCATCTACTGATTATTGACATATCAATCATATTAGGTTTATATTGAAAATGAATTGTGTAAGAAAAGGTTGTTGCTATTTGGTTCTTATCAGTTACGTGTGCATTTGTATCCTTTCGTAACTTGCATGTTGTAACTTGTTAGCGAAGTCTGTGTAAATATGAGATTCACTGATCATTAATATCTACGTATACTTTTAAAATGAAGTTTTGGCTTACTGTATCTTTGTGTGTGTAGACTGGATCATATATTACTAGAGACCACAGGGTTGGCAAACCCTGCTCCACTTGCATCTGTTCTTTGGCTGGATGATCAACTGGAAGCAGCTGTCAAACTTGATTCTATTATCACTGTAATTTTTTCGTTAGGTTTATAAATACCAACTTCATATTAGAAATTAACTTGAAGGTTATAACTTTACATAACTGAAATGTTTTTGGCTAGGTTGTAGATGCCAAAAATCTACGTTTTCAGCTCAAGAAGCATGAAGACTCGTCCACGTTTCCTGAAGCTTTCTTACAGATAGCATTTGCAGTAAGTGATGACTCAAAATTAAACTAAATTGTTGAATTCAAGTTCAATTTCTGTTCATCAGTCTCACCAAAACTATTTTACATCACCTAAGAAACATAGAATTTACATGTGTTTCGTTTTTCTTTTTATAGTTGTGTAGTTTACTGTTTTTCGCGTTTATTGTTTTTGTAGGATGTTGTAATTCTTAATAAGGTTGATCTGGTTTCTCCTGATGAACTAGAGGAACTCGAGAAGGAGATACATAGCATCAATTCACTTTCTAATATCGTGCAGTCTGTGAGGTGTCAAGTAGATATTTCCATAGTATTAAATTGCAGAGCATATGATGCCTCGGTTAGTGACTCATCCCTGTGTTATCTCCAATCCATTGCTCAAATTTATCTCTGTGATTAGTGATGATTTATGAATCTGATGGCTATAAGCTTTTGTCCCTTCAATTGCATTTCAGCATGCTGCTCACCTGGAACAATTGCTTGAAGAAAATAAGTCATTAACTACTAAAGATCTTCATGATAGCGGTGTGAAGACTATATGTATTACTGATTCACATGAGCTTGATCTTGAAAAGGTGTCTGGAAGAATAACTCATACAGTAGTTCATATTGTTAGAGGTGGCAAGTACCACTTGCTTATTAGTGGGTTGATCTGGGTTATGATTTGTTTTAAACGGGTCAAATACTCAAATCTAAAGATTTAGCTAAAAGGGATCTGGTCGAATGGGTGAACGGAGTTGGAACTCGAAAGCCACCCAAATCATACTTTTAAAACATACAACGGCTTTAGTCTTTTTATTCAAAGATTTTGGACTATTTTTGCAATAATGATGCTTTTGTAATCATGCTCAAGGGTCAACACGACCCGGCTCAGCTGTTTGGCCTGTACCAAAAAGGGCAGTCTTGCCACCTATACTTACTATGTTTGCATCTTTATGAACTGTTTTGTGTATCTTACAGATTTTGTATAACCATGTCATGTATTTATACAGGTGCGTTTATGGCTTGAGGAGATCCTTTGGGATAAGAAATATGACATGGATGTCTACCGCTGCAAAGGTGTTTTGAGTATTGTGAACTCTGATGAACTTCACACGGTGCAGGTAAACTCTCATACATAAACCTTGTTTAGTCTTCCTTCAACTTTATATAGTAGAACTAAAATAATAATTGGAACAAAAATGGCAATTTGCTCATAATGTAGTTCAACACAAGCACTTCTTAGTGTATTGTTCATATTAGTACTGCTTTTGCTCAACAATGCTTAATTATTGGCTTAGTGCAGTTTCTTAGTTAAACAGAAACATGCTGACCAATTAAAATATGCAGGCTGTGAGGGAGCTTTATGAAATTGTTCCTGCACGGAAGTGGAAAACTGGAGAAATGCAAACAAATAAAATTGTGTTCATAGGTAAACCTTTCACCACCATTCTGACCCATTTTCCCTAAAGATGACACTTTCATTCCATTTATCTAGAAATTTGTCAATTTTGGTTATGTTGTTTTTCAAACGGGTTAAACGGGTAAAGAAATGAAATGGGTCGAAACTCAATGTGTAATCCAATGTTTACAATCCCTTAACTCGTTTTATTAAGATATTTAGATTATTACTTTCGATAGTTTATTATTAGCCTTCCGAAAAAAGTATACCTATAATATTACAGTAATACATTACTTTTTATCAACTTAAAAGATAGACAAAAAACATGATGGTGGGTCAATGTGCGCAGACCCTTTTGAACTGTATTAGAAATATTCATTATGACCTATTACCCAACCCATCCATTTTGCCTTGCTCTTAGCTATTGTTCAATTTGTGCAGGGCGGTCACTTAATGAGGATATCCTTCAAGACTCTCTTAGAACTTGCGTCTCAACAACATGCTAATTTTGTACTCAGCATGTTCATAGTTGTATTACTGAATTTATTCTGTAGCGTTCTGATATATGAGATGTGATGTAATCAGGTTCTTGAGATTTGAGAAATGTTGCACTTGAACAATGACTTCTCCATTTTTGAGGGTGCATCCGAGTTGATAAAAATTTGGAAATTTACACTTCAGAATAATGGAAAATGAGTACCTTTTGTAAGGATGTGGTTTTATTTACTATTTTATTTTTATATGTTTTGTTTGTTTTATTTTTGGGCTTTCCAGTAAAGCTAGTTCCTTATTTCTTGAAACAATTGTTATCAAACTAGCCGGTACCTGTTCGTTGCGGCGGCAGGTACCCTGCAACATAATTTATTTGCGATAAAACGTTATACGAAAAATAGTTACGACATAATTTGTTTGCGATAAAATGTTAGACGAAAAATAGTTACGACATCAGCATCAACATCTTACAAACCTAGCGAAATGAGATATACTATAGCATACACATAAATATGCCAAAATGAATATGCATAATTGATTAATGAGTAAAATATGGTTTCAAGTGTTCCTTTCTTTCAACAATATTTTTCATATTCTTTAAAATAAGATTTAAGCAGTTGCATAGAGAGAAAGAGGAATATATAAAAAGGACCGGGCACGAATACTTGACTCGCAACGGTTGGTGATGGTATTGGTTCTTCTTCATCATCTTCATCGTCACTTGATATGACAATGACGTCATCCTAATTCCAATTGATCAAGTTTGGGTTGAAAAAAGGATTAGGATGTGCAGGAGGGTTAGGATTGGGAAGAAGCTGTAAAGAAATAAAAGAAATGAAATATTAGATATATTGTAGTACAGGTGCAATAAACTTAAATGGTACGCGAAATCGCGAATGTGAAACCAACCTCAAGATCATCGTCAATATTCTTTTCATTTTTCATTGTCATGTCTATGCGAATGAAAGTAAACAAGATGAACTAAATCAATACATTAGTATTCTTTATATAGGCATTTGGAAAACCTTTGCCATATCTTTTATATAATAAAACAAAACCTCAAACGGGACTTTTTCATTTTAAAAAAATTAAATCATTCGTTATTTAGTAATAATTTTTTTAATTTGATTATTTTTTGGGTTTAAAAAATTAATTGAACCTAATTATTTCCTAATTTGCCTTAAAAATTAAAAAAACGTTTTTGTACTTAAAATATGAAAATACACATGGGCCTCAATGCTATTGTTTTATATTTGAGGGCGAAAAATGTAATTTAAGGAAAAACGGAATCCCAGGATAACCATCTTACAAATCTCATCGGAAAACCTTTTTCGACATTCATCTCCTCGTCGAGACAACAAGAAAAAACCCTAATATCAAGGTTTAGTTTTTGATTTAGTGGATTAATTGAGGTTTCAAAATTCTTCAATGTTTGATTATATTCCGATTTCTATGAGGTCTTCCACGGGTCAAAACCATATCGATCTCATGCAGGTGATTACATTGAATTTTAAAATTTATAAATTTGCTAAGTTTATAACCCTTTAAACTTTTGATTAATTGTGCTATATATTATGTTTTTTTTTTTTTTTTTTTTTTTTTTTTTTTTTTTGTTAAATTTTTTATTTTTATTGTGTGTTTAATTTACCATATTAGGTTGAAGGGTTTGTGCCAAGGAGGTATGATACTGATAAAAATAATGCTCATTTGTATGATCATGATGCTAATATCGGATAACTAGATATTGGGGGGGGGGGGGGGGGGGGGGGGGGGTGTTAATAGTCACTTTGGCTTCTGGGTGATTCTTGGACCACATATGTTAGTGAGTGTGCGTAGTAAACCATATCCATTATGAGTTTAGCTTTAAAATTCATTCGTATGGCGAACTAGATAGCCAAACCAGAGCCCTGTCATTAGAGTAGCTGTCAAGTCCTATGGTACTTTTCTTGAGTTTTAGATTGATTAAACGTTTTATTCACTTTACAATCTCCTTTGGGGCATTTTTGCATAGAAGTTCCGAAAGGATCATCAAATTGATAGTATAGATATGGTTATCATCCTCACATCGTATATTCATCAGTTTTAGACAATGCGTGATTAATCTATTGTACTTACCAATGGTGAGATCTCTAAATGGTATTTTTCTTATATCAAAAAACTTTTAAACTTCGATTCGCGATTCTTACCTGTTATCTTTTACAGTATGCAATCTTTGTATATTAATCATTTAGAAAGGGCGACGAGTGACAATCTTTTGCCGAAAAATAGTTTGGTGTAAGCTGTCGTTTTATTGTGTTTTCTTTAATGGATAACCAGTGGATGTGCCAGAGCACCATTACAACGAATTTTTAACTACAAATTGTATTATCAAGTTTACACAAAAGTCCAAATCCAATATACATGTGTTCATAGTTGCATTCTTGACTTGCATGTAGATCCACCCATTGGAGAAGTAATCAGAAGATGTTTTTCAAAGACATGCTTTTTCGGTCTTTGTTATTTTTATACTCTTTATCTCACTCCTGCTAATATTTCTCTCACTATGCTTCCTTCATTAAAAAAAAAAAAAAAAAAAAAAAAAAAAAATCACATATCATAATACTTTGGTTCTGAATTTAATTGTTAATTTTTACATGCATTGGATTATACTAAATGTAGTCTAATACAGGATACAATTGGGAAAAATTAAGGATTCGTATAAATCACTTAGTGGAAAATGGCCCGAATAAATCCAACGAGTTATTAACAATCCTGTTAGACATAAAAAAGTAGCTATCATCCCCTTTTCTGAGGAATAATATGGTTTTCTAATTTGATTGCCCAATAAACTTATCAAATGAATTGTAATTACAATTGAAACAATAGAAAAGGAAATATGAGTTAATATATGCTCTAAAGTTGAAAATATCATAAAAATGAAAAAACGGGGGATCCCCCCGTATTAATTAAGAAATAGAAATTGGGAATTTAATTTAATTTTATTATAGGATCTATTTGATATCTTTTAGAAGATGGCATGCCGCCACTCGGACTCGAACCGAGATGCTCTAGCACTGCTTCCTAAGAGCAGCGTGTCTACCGATTTCACCATAGCGGCTTGCTCGAACTCATAATAACCTATTTATATTCAATCGTCGAGATTGAACAAGTCAATTCACTCAAATAAGTTTTTTTTAGTAAAGAAAAAAAAAAAAAAAAAAAAAAAAAAAAAAAAAAAAAAGTTCAAAAAAGTCAATTTAAAGGTTCAGTAGTTTCTTTAAGGTGTCTGGTTTTAGGGCTTTGACGTAGTTTAGCCGATTCTAAAATACGACTCTTGCAACGATAGAATTCTTCGATAGACTAAAAAACTTTTTTCTTTTATTGTCATTATTTCTGGTTTATCTGATTTAATAAATTCAATTTGAAACACAAACTAAATTTTATCAATGAATCTAAAATATGTCTATTTTGGATTACTCCAAATTTCCACTTGTACATATAATAATATCTCAACAATTAAGTTCTTTTATTGATTATTCATTGGGCTGAAAATTGGATATATATGGAAAATACATTAAATATAGTATATATAATCAATTAAGAAGTCAGAAAGTTATCCAAAAATCTTTAACACGGAATGGATTAGTTTGAACAATTAATTAATTTGAACTAAAAATATTCTATCTGCCCTTCCTGATAAATATAAAATTTTTTCATTATTTATTCTTTTAAAGGTCGATGGGGAAAAGAAGACTCCCCACCACCAAAATCTGAATGAAAATATACTAAAAAAATCAAATAAAAAATCTTATATATATTTTTAGAATTTAGAAAGAAGAATACTTCTTCTTTTTATAAGATTAAGAGTCTATTTCATATTGATTAGAATAGGAACTGCCAATTGTTAATTTAATATTAACTTTAATATTAAATTAAAAAATTACTGAGATATTAATTACTGATCCAATTTTTTTAGTCAAATCCATTCCAAATTATTCCAATATTTTAGGACTTATTTGTTTGTCGTACAAAAAAACTTTTTGAATTCCCGGTAGAAAGAGATTTCCCTAATGACAAAGCTTTTAATGCGGCCCAATATCCTTTCCTTTTCCAAATATTTTTACGAATACGCTTTTTTGATATCGAAGTACGTTTTTTTGGAACTGCCATTTAAAAAAGAAGAAGTTAGTCATTGTTATAGTTGGATGTGAAAGACATCTATTGTTCAAAACGAATTATTATTTCTTATCTTATTTCATTATCTATTTTTTTTTCTAAAAGATTCTCTTCATAGAAATCTAGATACGTCAAAGATCCGTGAAAATAAAAAATGACTCGAAATAACAAAATTTTGATTCCATACACTATTTGTAAAACCAAAAATTTTTGGTTTTGAACTCTTAGTTCTCGTTGTTTATATCTCATCTGCTATGGGATAGAAATCAAAAGAGATAAAGAACCTAAAATACCTTTATTTTAGTCATTCTATATTTTATTTACATGTAATAAAATACCTTGTAAACTTTTGCCTAATAAATTGAGTCTTTTTTTAGTAAAACTTGAAAAGAAAAAAAAAAATACACCTAAACTTTAAAACTCGAATGAGACTAGTAAAAAATCTGTTAAAGGGTATGTAGTTTGATAAAAAAGGATCTCAGTCATTTTTTATCCTTGCTCGATAAAAAGTTCATTTTAGAGCTATAATCTTATAAACTTTCCAAATATTCCTAATAAATTGTTTTGATTGAAATGGAAAACAATAAATCCCATAATGAATTAGTTAATGAGTTTAAATAAACTAACTAAAATCAAGAGGTTTTATTTCATTAGACCAACGACCTTAGTTAATCCTCTAATTCATATTAGCATCAAGTACTCTTTTTAGCCTAAAATTTTATCCTTGCTCTATGAATATTAATAATATTTTTTATTTTCCTACTTTCCTATTATAAGTATTCGTTTTTATATGTCACTTGGTTATATCATTTGACCAATTGTAACTTCTTGTTTTGCATATTTGAACAATTTTGAAAAGACTCAGAATAAATACTAATATAAATATAAATTATTAAATAAGTTAGTGCATATCTTTATTTTTTATTTACTTTTTCGAAAGAGCTAAGATCCGGTGAATCGGAAACAATTAATTAAGAAAAAAAACTTTTTTTTGGCAAAGCCGGGACAAAAGCACAATGTCTAGCGTTGTCTGTCACGTCATAAAAAGATGGCAAAAGTATACTAATTGACAGGTGTGATTTATTAAGCATAAAAAGAAACATGTTCTCTTGAAGTATAAGATTTTTTAGCCCTCTAAGTTTGAAAAATACGGGTTGGAATCCCTCATCAGTTTCCATCAATTTAGTGGACGATGACTCCACATCAGGATTGGTTCCAATAGCCTAGAATTGATACAAAGCGTGTTTCCCAAACTCCGAAGCAGCAAACAGAAACCCTTCTGATTTCATAACACACATTGCAGAAGACACATCCGGGTGACCAGGATCCTAATTCTTATACATAACAAAACTCTTGACACAAACAAGTGCCCCACTAGGACCATCCCCACCACCCAAAACAGTCACCAACATATTAGCACCATTATCAACCCGCTGAGATGATATTCTGGGAACATGATTAAGCCCTAATTCCAACTCATAAAAAGTAAGATGCTTACCCTGGTAAGGCTCTGAATAATCCAACTCAAAAATTTTAATACGGTTTCCAAGTTTATGATTTTTTGAGCCTTCACCGTTGCTACAAAGCACATTCGTAATACAAGAGTCTTTCAAACGCCACGTTATAATCTATGTGGTTCCAGACACTTCAAATGGTATCTAAACTCGAATTATATTTTTTTGACTATATAATTATGTTGATATTTGGTAACCAATTTGTGTGTAAATGTTGAGGCTGCTAGGGAGAGTGGGCCGTTAAAGAGGCAAAAAATCAAGCCAGAGAATCATTTGCAGTTGGATGATGTCTAAGGGTAAGTTTACTTTACCATCTTTAGCTGCTAGAAGTTTAGTGAAAAGGGTTTTGTTAAAGACAACCCTATGGGTTGTCTATAAGCATACCTTAATTAAAAAATTTGCATTAAATGAACACTAAAAATTCCATGTTTAACATCACATTCCATAATTATACATATTTTTTCATTTTAAACATGGAATGTGATGTTAAACTTGGAATGTTTATCAAAAACAAGTGACGAAATAATAGATATCAATTGAAAGCTCTCTAGCCACCTTTTTTAGGTGATATGAAGATCAGCAAAGTAGCAACTGAGTATCATGTATCTCTTTTAGTTACAAGTTTGGTGATTTGCCTCCTAAAATATCATATTATTGATAAAATAAGTGACTGGGTATGAGGTTACATATGGACAAATCACATAGTTGAATTTAATATTTCAAAAATTTTCCATTTTTGTGATAAATTATTCTGGATTTGGTACTGAACTTACTTTTGTTTATTGTTATATGGGATCCCAAGCTAATTGATTTTTGTTGAATTTGATCATAAGGTGTTATGTGTGTTACAGTTGATGAATTGTTGATGCCACGTAGCATGAGTCGGTACCAATTGTATGTATAATAGTTATTCTCCCCACCACCCTTCCTGTGAGTACCAATGTTTGTGTTGTGCGAGTTGTGTATGCAGGAAATAAGAACCACTCTCCATGGCCTTAGAATATTAGACAGAAGTCACAGAACAACAGTCTGCAGATACACAGTCTATGGTTATAACATATATGGGGATAGCAACTTAGTTTTAAATTGCCCTAAGGTGTTCAATGTTAGGTCTCAGAGTACTTTTTGTGTTAAATTGTGAGAAAGTCTTGATTTTTTCTTTAATTTGATTGTTTCTTGATGTGGGTTTTGTATTAGTTTGCAGATTTTAAGGTATCTGTGTTGTAAACATGTGTTCTTTTTGGTTAATATGTGTTATTTCTTCTTTTCGGATAATAATACATTGAGCGGCCAAATTGGTACCCATGTATGAGCGACCAAATTGGTATCCATGTAACCGATAAGTACAAATTTTTTAATCGAATCTTAGCAGATCAAGAAAACGAACTTAAGACATCAGGAGACCGCCTTGAAGAGTCCAAATTTAAGTTACATGAGCTGGAAAAAGAGCTTTAGGCATCTAGAAACCAGCTCAAAGAGGCGGAAGCCATGTTGGCTAATACCAAACGTCGACTAGAAAGGGCTGAATCACAACACAATGAACTCGAAACAGATTTAGAGATTAGTGGGTGCACATCTCCTTTGTTAGGCATGCTATTAAGCGGAAATGTCCTATTTTTCCTTTCTATTTTTATCCGAACATTGATATGGATATTTATGATTTTTTTATTTGTCATTATTGGGTGGAGAGCTAGGAAAATCAACCACGTAATGGATCAAAATAGGGACTTCTGGGTATGGGTTCAAATAGTGAGGTTGGGATGGCTCATAAGTCAAATCGCTCTTTTACAATTATTTAAAAGTAATTAGTGTGTCAAATATGCTTACATAAGCTGTATAATTGGTCAATTCTTATGACTTACTTATTAAAGAGGTTTTATGCATTAGAAATTTTCATTGGACTGTTTACTCATCTGACTTCTTTTTTGTTCTGTTTTTCTTAATTTTTGAACCTAATTTAGTTTATGACATCTGCAGGGGTATGTGAAAAGGGTTCAAGCTGATGAAACTGGTCATAAACATTGCACAGGACAATATTTTGATTATTGGCAATGTGTTGACAAATGTTTAAGTATATAACCTTTTCTATTTCTTTTCGATAATCACTCTGTATATAATTTTATTCCTGCTAATCTAAAACCGAACCTCATGTGGATGCAGGTTACACCTAGGCTATTTGCAAAACTGAGGTAACAAGATATATACACCTGGATGACATCGAGATCACATTACAATTTTCATTATGTTTACAACGAAACACATTTTTGGTAAAACTAATACCTATGAGCTGACCTTGAATAAGGAGTGTTTTGATTTCCATGAATTTAATCTGTTATGGTGTCCATGCCTTTTATCATTTGATGTTTATTCTTTGTTGAAGAGGCATTTGCACAATGTCCATTTTCATTTTTTGTTTCATCAGCCTTTCTGGTCATCTTTTTTTATTTTAATGCTTGATGTGTCTTATTGTTTTCTTTATTTAGACAGCATCTACCACTTATGAAACGGGATTTAAAACTCCATATTTGAGAATTACGGAGCAAAGATTGGAGATACTGTTAATTTCCAAATTAAAACCTCGGTATACATAATCATAAACGGCCTGGGGAAAGCATGAGAAACACCCACCGCTTTGTCAAAGCAAACCCAGATTATCTATAAGCCTTCATCCACAACTTATTTAACTGTATGAGCAACACAACATTAATTAGGCTAACAGAACACGTTTCAAAATTATACTTCAGAATGAATACGTCTGTTAAAATTAAAGGCAACTTCGAAAGTTCAAGTGATGATTTCAAGTTTATTTTGTATGAATCAATTGTAACTAACAAAAGAATCACAAATAAAACTTTTGGTAAGTTATTATAAATCAGGAATTTAATATTTCTTTTACTTTTAATAGTAACATTCAATTAACTTTGTAGATGTAGTTGGGCAAACATTGTTTAGCAAGAAGTAAACAAGTTAACATGGACGAGAGACCAACAAATCTAATCAAATATGAACTGCAAATTACAATAAACGAAATGAATACTTGTACCGTATAACATATACTTATTTGTTTTACTAAATATGCTGTTTATTTATAAGAGTGGCATGAAGATAAGATGTGTTTTGTGGAGAGATGATGATAATTTACAAGGGTGCATCAACAAAAATATAACACAACAACCAAACCTATTGTCTTGATTATTAAGTTAGCCAATGTTACCCTTTCGGATAGTAAAACTCATGTATTGTAATCGATAATAATACTTAATAAAAACTTTTAGAAAAAACCCCGTGTGTGCACGGGTATTATAACTAGTAATCATATATAATGTTTGAAGTTTGAATTTTAAAGAACACAATTTCCCGCCATGTGTTTAAAGAGATAATCGTTCATTCAATGTGTTCGTGACTTTCCTTTGCAAGCAATAAGGGCATTGACATGTAATGTAAATGAGGAAACCATGTACAGTTTCGACAGCCATATTGCTATGTAAATGAGGAAACCATGTACAGTTTCGACAGCCATATTGCTATGTGTTCTTCATTTTTAATGTTTGACAGCCATATTGCCATGTATAAATGTAAAGAATTCAATTTGCCATGTAATGTAAATGAGGAAACCATGTACAGTTTCGACTTTCATGGTTGAAGCAATAATTAGTTTCCACTTTCCTTAGCAAGCAATAAGGGCATTATGGGGATTGACCGAAACTTAAGTTTTCACTTTTTCATTTGACCATTTAGACTTTATAAGTAGTTTAGATAGGGTTAAATTGGCGGGATTTATTTTTATCAGAGTGTAATTTTTAGCTTGTAATTTCCATTTCGCTCGAGAAAAAATAGAATGTAATTTTGTATATGGTTGTATACCATTATGTATGTACGCAGTAGCTGTAAAGGTTGTGTAGCAGCTTTAATGGTTGAATTAGGAAATCATTCAATGAATTAGTTGTGGGCGTGTTAACTTAGAAAACTATTCAAAAAGTATTTGTAGGTTTATTTCAACATAAGGGGGTAGTTTAGTAATTTCAATGTGCTTAATTTTCAATGCTCTTCATTCAAGGTAAGTAAGAAGTTGAAATTGGTTGATTGATTCTTAAAGATTAACGAGTAAGGCCGACCCGTGCGATGCACACGGGCTCGTTTTAATTGTTCGTAGCGTATTGCTCAATACTAATTTTTGTCATTTTGTTGCTAAATAGGTTCATTAGTTGTGATTTTGGAAACTCTCACTTTTTGATCATGGACGGATTTCGTTGGTCAATAAGTTTCTTAGTTGTGATGTTGTTACCACAACTTTTCTTAGCATGGCATGAAAACGGTTGGTTTCGTTATTTCATCACTTTTAATTAAGCTCGAGTCAAAAACTCAAAATGATATTCAGATCTGTGCGATGCACACGGGCTGTATCTAAGTGTTTATAGCGTAATTTTTGCCACTAATTTTTGTCATATATAACTTGGGCTGCTTCAGGACCCGTGCGATGCACACACGTTGAGATGCTCCATGAAAAGTTATATTGTTTTTATTAAGAAAAGTTTACGCATTTCACAACTTATCGTATTGTGCATTATTTGAGTTATCACAATACTCGTGAAAATATCGAAAGTAAAATGATGTACTTTGATCCTATATTTTAGTTTCTTAACCATGCTTTAAATTTGAAGGAAATTTTAAAGCATTGCTCAAAATCCTCCATATATGAAAGATCATTATTCACTCTTCAAATCATTAAATATTGCAAGTATATACTCAAAGTGATGTAAATAGATAAAGATTGGATGCAAATAAGTTAACTTAATATGAAAAAGTTTTTAAGTTAAAGTTTAGAGTATATGATTGGAGATGTCATTTTTTTGGATGAAGAATGTAAGTAAAAGATACTCTTTTTACTTCATATTTGTTGATTTTTTGAAGTATAGGTTGGAGATAGGCGTCGGTCATCTCCAACCATGTTATGCCAACTATATTTGGAAAAAATTTGGAGCATTGTTCATAATCATCCATATTTGGAGGATCACTATTCACCATCCAAAGAACGGCTCGTAGTTATAAATATTAGCACACGACTATAAATATGTAATTTTTAAACGTGTATATTAATTTAGAAAACAAAAATATTAGCACATGATTATATAAAACAAAAGTAAATAATAGTATGGCTTATGGTATATATTCTACTCGAACCCGTTTAAAATTTGCTTCTCTTTTTTTTAAAAAAAAAAAAAAAAAAAAAAAAAAAACGTTTCATGGCCTTTGATTGATCCCTATTAGAGTGCAGCCCATGTTTCACTTTGTGGCATTAGTTGCAATTGGCACAAATAAGCATAGATCCCCCAATAAACAATTGGCTCATGTAAATGAAAATGGAACATAATACTAACTGAATACGTACATGCCCCAAATGTCATTGCAACTATCATTGTTCCAAACAAACGAAAACAAACAGTTCACGCCAAAACATGGCACTTAAATATTATTATTTCCCTAAATAATTAAACTCCAAACATGGCTCAAGCCATGCACAGCAACTGCGTTTTTGCCAGTCTCGTTGATTCTTTGACACTTTCAATCACAGTCCGTCTCGGCTGCGACATACCTGTCACCATAAGTAGCCCAAAGAACCCTGGTTAAAATTGTTCATAATCATAAGCCAAACGATAAATAATTATAATTGGCTAACTTCCTTGCCTTCTTTTTTTCAGGTGTGAACTCATCATCACCAGCTTGTGAGTCTTCACCCATAATGGTCGTCACCTCGGTGTAGGAGTCTTGTAAAACCCCGAAATCGGATCAGCGGAAGCATACAGGTCGTGGGGTGCTATTGAAATAGTTATCACAACACAAGGTACAAAGAACGGTTTTACTTAAACCATTTTAGAAGAAATTTCATAATATAAAACATTCAATTTACATTATTCAAAAATAGTGCGGAAAATATAGGTGCATAAAAATATTTAAAGCGGTCCCAAATAATTTTCAGAGTCATCCATGACCATGCCATGCCCTTCGCCAAGCTCCTCCAAAAGTAATATATGCAGCGGAAAAGATCTAACAACTGAGATAAAACATGCTAAATGTCAACACAAAGGTTTAGTGAATTCATAGGTTTAAAGCAAAGTAGTTGATCACAATATTTCAAGTTTAAGAGAAAGTGGGCTACGTTGTTATACGCCCGAAAGTTCAAATGTTACCACTGCACTAAGCTCATGACACGCAAAATGTTAACCGGCAACAATAACATTGGCGTAAGTCGACAGTAACCGCGAAATTTCATAATATAACAGTTGCCCTCAAGAAGGTAATTTGCCAGATACCTTGATAAAATCGAATATAGTACATCACATGCGGACCGGACCTAGTCAACATGGCGGGAGGGTCAATTCCTATAGGCTTATATCCCTATATTCGTGCTCACTCGCAAGTGATTAATGGTTCACGATCGAGGGACTTGCTTTTGGCAAGGACGGTACTTAGTGCTTATCAGATGTTCAACAAAGTTTTCAGTTCAAAGAACAGTTTTCAAACAATTGTGATCAAAGTAAAAAAACAGTAGCATGTATCTCACCCCAAGTAGTTTACAAAACAGTTAAGATAAATAAGAGTGAGGCTATGAACTCACCTCATTATGCAGCAATGCAAGATATCACAAATATCACAATTGGCATTAAGTAGTAAAGGCACAACGATATCAAAAGTAGTAGCGCACAACGGTACGAGATCGACACAACCTAATAAGTAACATGTTTCAGAAATAATCCTCAAGTAATTTATGAAGTAGCGTTCGTTGAATACTCGTGTTAATATAAAAGGGTTTAGTTTTCAATGGCGATAAAAGAAGTAAATATTTATATCTCGTGTGGACGATAGAGAAATATTAAGACGATAAAAGTCGGAGAATAACAATTAAACAACAAGAAAAGAATGAAGAAAAAGAGAAAAACGTTCTCGTGTAGAAGTCGTAAAATGTACAATCAACCAGTAACTCACGCCAAAACGAATAGAATCAAGAATGAACGAACAAACGATATCGAATGAATACAAGACTAAAGATAAGTCAATGAATAAGTTGGATGTTTACCCCGTATCCCAAAATGCAACTTTGTATATATTTGGTTAAAGTCGTTTTGCATAATCTATAAGGTTTTTTATATTGTCTATAAGTAAATATATGTTGGAAGGTTTTTATAAACTTTGGCATAACGCATCCGCTTATATTACGTTCCTGAGTTAACGTGAATATTTGTAAACAAGTTTTATTACAAATTTTATAAGTTTTATAAGTTTCATATCGTTATTATTCGCATAATTTATTAGATTCGGTTTTTCGGATAATTTGTGTCCGTTCAGGTCCAAATATATTAAGCTCAACGAGTCTAACATATTCTTTCGTCTCTTGTATCAAATCATACAATAATCCTACACTAATATCGTAAATCTAATAACGGTTACAACGAATTATTCAAACCACTAATCTATTACAATAATTTTACAAATACAATGAAATGGTGACAAAATCCCCGATATGAGTCCGATAACATCCAATCTCATCATCGATCACGAATAACAAAAACAATATAAGTTAGTATATGACCAAGTGAGTGTAAAATAATGATAAATTTATAAATGTATTTCAACACTAAGTAAACAAAACACATTCCTTATAAGATTGGGCTTCGGCCCAATCTATACAAGACATACCCTTATTTAGTGTCATTGGGCTTGTAGCCCAAGAATAACCAAATGCAACTTGAAAAAGTTTTGTTGGGCCTTGGCCCAATATCAAAATAAACTACACATGCCCTAAGTGGGCTGTCAAGTCCAAAACCACAAATGGGGAAAACTCATTTAACTGCCAAATAAATCAAAACAATCGCACCCTTTTATTCTGATAACACCAAACGCACACTGGTTGAAAAGAAGTGACCACACAAAACGTTTTCACAAAGTCATTTGGTAATCATTTTGACAACCTAGCTTCTCGAGTGGGACTCGACCCGTGTCGAGGCCAATTCAACGACCCAAGTAACCATCCCTTGATGGTGCTCCTAGACGGACCAAAGTGCACCCTACAAGGGTTTTTCCTTAGCCACGACTTGACCACGACGAACTCGTTAATGACTCAATTCAAACACGTTAAACCAAACATCCAAACCAACGCCCTCACGACACGATGGGTGTCGTGGTACACATCACGACATACTCCGAGTGTGCCGTTTTCCCAGCCAACAATTCACAATTAATTCCATTCGACCCATAAGGGTCGTCTAACCCTATAGTGTCACCAAACTAATACCGATCCCACAAGCATCAATACTTGACCAAACTACCAAACACCAATATAACCTCAACAAAACGACTCGGATAACCAAACAACTCGAGGCCGTGAATCCCTTGAGTCACGACTTCACACCAACGACACCAAACAATTTTCCCAAGACTCAAAAGAATTAATAATATCTATGTTGGACTCCCATGAGCCACGACTCTTAACCATTCGAGACCACAACTAAATCAGCTAGCAAGATAAATACACAACAAGAATCAAAACAGCATAATATTCACGCAAGGACGGATATAAGCATGAAAATCACAAAATAAATAAGTCTGGCCACGAGTCAACTCAACTCATGAGTTGACTCGGACGAGTCAAGTGACTCAGTGGCGAGTCGAGCGAGTCATGCGTAAAAACTTTAGATCCACACGAGATTAAGAATAAATAGTTTGCTTATTAATTTTTGCCATGAAAATCGTTTAAGTTATATAGATCCGATTAGGGTTTGATGAAAATGAAAGAAATAAAAGAGAAGGGGCGCGTGTGTTCTTACCAACGAGAGAAAAGGGTGGGAGAAGGTGGTGGTGGTGTCGCGGCGGTGTGGCTCCAAACGAAACCACACGTACTCCTTTGGCCTTCAAACGCTCCAGAAATGAAGTGGGAGTTGAGATCTACCCGGTGGTGAATTTTTGGGGTGGCCGGAATTTGGCCAGATTCCGGTGACGACGCCGGAACCCTAGAGAGAGAAAGAATTCCGATGGAGGTGGTGTTATAAATGAGGAGAGAGAGAAGAAGGGGGTTTTTATACTTGGTGGAGGGGGTAAAGGTGTACAAACAAAAGTCCAGGGGCGACGGTGTAAATATTAGTAGGGGGTAGAAAATGAGACTTTTGCAATTCTTTTAATAAAAGCCTTGTGGAGCCCATTTGACATAGCAAATGGCCGTTTTAAATTACGACACTTGCGCCATTGAGTCCGGAATAATTTCTCCAATGAAAACGAGTATTAATACGTATAACTTTCTTTGAGTTAATTTATTTAGTATATCGATTCGTTTCGTACAATTTAGGTTGTGCCGGTTCAATAAAGGAATAACGATCACGTTTATCAAGATATTTACTGTTTTTCAAACTCAAACAGGTTCAGAGAAGTTTAAAAGCTAAAGAAAATCAAAAATAAATGTTTTGGCTTGTAAAATAAGTTTAGGAAATTTACCGGGTGTTACAGCACATACCCCTAAAAAGGAATCGCGTCCTCGCAATTTAGCTCAAGTTATAGGTCGGAATGATGTCGGTGAAAAGGTGATGGTACTAGTAGCGGATTTGGGTCTTACTAGACTGTTTTTAGGGTTCCTCTTTGCTTGTGGGAGAGTATCTAGGTTGTCTGCTATAAGTTGTCTCATTCTAGCGTTTTAGTGAGGTACAATGATTTCTGGAGTAAATTTAATAGAGGGAAACAGTTTAAGTCTTGACTATGCGATGTTTCACAATTTTGTTAGTGTGGTTTCCTCTTAAATCCTCACGGTCTAATTCCAATGTAGGGTCGATACTCTAGTGACACAAAATCCTAGCCCGATACATATAAAGTTTTAAAATAGCGGGGTGACTGATCTTCAAGATTTGTTTCGAAATTGAGCGTTTTCCTCCTCAGAGGAATGGATGAAATATTGTTTGAAAATTTTATTTGGGTAGGTGTTTACACGGGTTTGACCAAAATAACTTACCAAGCATTACAGTTTTCTTTGTTGGGAATTTACAGTTACGTAAGATGATACAGTTTCAAAAGATTTTATAAGTTTGTAAAACCGGGTTTTCATTCGTGGTATGGGTAAGATAATTTTCGTAAAAATTTACGTTTGACATTTCGCAACAAAAGTTTGATAAGGTTTGACCAGAAGAACTTAATCCTTAAAATATGTATTTCAGAAAAATATAACTACGGCTTTCAAGGTTGACATAAAAGCATTTTAAGAAAGATCCTTGAAAGTAAGAACATCAAAGAAGAAGGGTAGTTGAGCATGTACGTCCACCTATGTTTCTAAATATCCAAGGAAAAGATCTAGTTGCTAATGTTGAGCGGGGTTTAATGTTTAATATCAGGCGAAGCTCATAGATGTAAGTATTCCAACTTGTTTAGCGGTACTAAAAGGTATCCTGACCGAAATTTTTGTATTGGCGGTCCAAAAGGGATAACTCAGTGCTAAGAGGTATCATGATCTAAAACGGTTACACTGGTGATCTGAGAGGCCTGAATCAGTTCGACACTATGTTAGGAAAAGTCCTTCATGTTTACAAGGTGAGGTCGAGTATCAATAGTTGCTAGGTAAGCTAAAATCTCTCGGCATCCCGGTGCAGAAGTCGGGTCACATAAAAGGGAGGGGTTTTGAGTCTGTATTGTCTAGAACTCCTAGAGGGTAAAATGTTTTAAGAGCGATGGTATAACGATATCCTAGTTCAACACATGCACTACTAATCAGGGAATCTAATCGCATGGAGCGAATGGGGTAACTTATTTTGTGATGAAACAGTATCAAGGCTTGGTAGGTTGTAACTATATTCTCAGGCGAAAGTGTGGGATCCACTTCTAAGGTTTGGTTTATTTTCAAAAGGGAAATATTGGTTATTCTGTTTATGAAGTAATAATATAAAAACATTTTTCATGAAGGTAAATGGTTCACATGATGATTGTAAATTACTTTATAAAATAGTTTGTAGAATAGTTTATAGAGTGATAGAGAACGATTTATTATTTATAAATAATGACAAAACCATAGTTAAATTTGTGATATGTTAGAAAGACGACAAATTGATTTATACAATAACTTGTGAGAATATTTTGTAAAACAGTTCGTAGAGTAACAAGAAATCATTTGTCATTTGTAAAACATTAGCAAAGCTGTAGTTTACTTAGTGATTCTGTAGCAAAACGGTTTATCGGGTGACAGTAAAATAGTTTTTGGGAATTAATAGCGAAATAATTTGTAAGATGATAATAACACAGTTTCATTGTTTTTAAATCAAACAGTGACTAAATCAGCTCACAGGAGAGTAAAATGGTCCATGAGGCTGTAGTAAAACTTGTAGGATAATTGTAGCATAATTTACAATTTTTTTGTGAAATTGCTCGTTGGTTTATGAAATAGTAGTAAAGTAGCGAATCGGTGTATTACTTAATAATAGGATAGCTTGTACGATGAGTTGTAAAACAATTTATAGGGCAATAAGAAAACAATTTGTTATTTACAATAAAACTGTAGTTTGTGATATATTAGTAAGACGGTAAATTGGTTTATAAATAACTGGTGGAATGATGTTAAGAAGTCAATTTATTATTTACAAAATAGTGGTAAGGTTAAAAATTTTGTTTTTATGATATAGTAGTAAAACATTTTGTAGGATGATCGCAAAATGGTCGGCAAAATAATTGAAAACAGTTTGTATGTTAGATAGCGACACAGTCCTCTATGGACTCGATTCGTAATTACTAAATGTTCAAAAATAGTGAAAGTATAGAACGTAATTGAAGTATGATGGTATGTAGAAGTTGACATAAAACTGTATTGCTTAAGTGCGTAAATAATCAAAATGAGGTGAGTCAAAATATGAGAGTAAAAAAATTGCGGTAATTTACGAACATAAGTGAGAATGAGATAAGTATGTACGAAGTTAAGGTAATGATTTGAAACTATTTATATTGCGGCTAATATGCCTCATCAGTGGTGACTATTAAAACGAAAGTGTTTGAAAAGTAAAGCATGTTTAAGATGTGTAAAAAGGACAAACGAATGCTAATGAGTGTGCTATAGTTGAAAACCCGTGTGAAGTTTAAATGTGGAAAGGGTTGAGTAGATAGGAAGGGGTAAAAGTAAAAGTGTTGAAAATGGTTAACGAGGATTAATGAATGCAAGTTATAGAAAATGTGTAATTATAATAAGTAGGTTTCATATACTCTATGGAGCTAGCTAAAATAAAAATGGATGTAATAGAGTGGGTGTTAAAAAAAAGGTTTGGATCCATTGTTAAAGTGTAAAGGTGTGAAATGGTTAATGATCCTTCGGGGTAAATGGTTAATGATCCATGGTTTGTGCAAAATCCTGACCAACCGAATTTGAATTATCTAAATCAATGTCAGCTTCGGAACACGAACACTAGGGCGAACCTCTATCATGGTCAATACAAGTAACCCTACTTACAAACTTAAGATTAATGCTTCCTCATGAGTACTATTATCTCTTTTACAGTCTCCAAGGTCCAATTCGTATGACTAAACCATTAATGTGTCAATTTCGATTGGCGGTTGCCTCCTAAGGTAACTAATGAGGTCATCCAACTCATCGGTTTATAATGCAGTGTATTCGAGCTTCTTACAAATTGAGGGGTCTGGGAAAACGAGGCATATGACCTAATGGCCTAGGGCAATACCAGAGAAATTATGTTTTCAAAATAGCTTGCAAATAGTGTTCTAAAATAGTTTTTCCAAATTAATATGTCCAAAATAGTGTATTTCAAAATAGTGTGCTTACAATAGTGCGTCCAAATAGTTCTCAAAATAGTACACCAATACAATACGTCTTTAAAATAGCGAAACCACTGTTGACCGTCCAAGACAGTATTCAAAATAGTATGTCAAAATAACGTACCCAAAATAACGTATCCAAAAATAGTTTTCCCGAAATGACGTTTTCAAAATATCGTGTCAATTTATATATATATTTCGTAAAATAATGTATCGCAGTTCATTGCTTTTTAAGGGGGTGGTAGAATAGATGATGAGTGCCTATTTACTCATCATTTTATGCCCATATAAGACACAAAAATGACCAAAAACACCCAAATAGATCAATTATTGTTGCAAATATTCTTGGTTTGTGTTTTTATGTGTTTCAGGTACAAAAAGATTGAAAACGGGGCAAAAAGGGACAAAACCGAGCACGAGATTGGAAAGTCATGAAAAGCCGAAGCCGGGAAAGGAATTTCTAGTTTGGATCACATTTATGCTTGAGTTGTCAAAAGTCAACCTCCAAGAATATCAAAATGTCAAGATTGGTCCTTGGAGATATTTTTCAGAATTGACACGAGAAGTCCCTGAATTTACAAATTTGGCACAAATGGTCCCTAAACTTAAAACCAATACCAAATCTTAAATAAAACCCAACAACCACAGCCTAACCCTTAACCTAAACTAAACCCAGCCCAAGTAAAACCTAGCCCAACATAAAAAATAAAAAAAAAATAAAAAATAAATAAAAAAAAAAAAAAAAAAAAAAAAAAAAAAAAACCCCGGATCCAACTCTTAACCAACCCAACCTTTTTTTAGATGACCCAGGGTCAAAACCATTGGTCAAACCCTTTCCCCTTTATCTTTTGCCCGCCAATCGATACCCAGACCACCATGTCTCCCACCAGACATCCATGTCCCCCCTACTCCTCTTCACAGTCTGCTTTCCCATTTCCCCATCATCACCCATGCTATCCCTACTACCCACATGTACCCTCGCCCAAGAAATAGCTGAAAAACCCATGTCTGAGTTTTCCCTCCAAAAACCATTGAAGGGCTGAGATTGATTTTAAGCGATCCAAAGGCTGGGAATGGAGAGAGAAGCTTAGAGGAGCTTTGTAGAATGTTATAAAACTCCTTTTCAGCACACAGAAGAGAAGTTAGTAGTTAATTAACTAGGAGTAGAATAAGTTTAATGGTCGTTTTAATTATTGTAGTATGTAATCAGTTTTAATTTCAGTTCTTAACTTTAATTCATGTTCATTTAAGCTTATTGGTTTGTAATTTATCAAGCATTGTCCTAAATTCATAGTTTAATGAAATTTCAAATTTCTACTATTTACTGTTAATCGAATTCACTTTGTTAGTTGTTAAAAAGAGATCACAAGCTCTCCTTACTGTTTCATTAAGCTCATAAGATCTTATTATAGCTTTTGTTAAGTCAATTGTTGCTTTATTCAGTTCCAATTTCAAGAAGTCAAAATATAGTCAAAAAGTCAAAAAAGGTCAAACGGGTCAATTGATGACCCACTGTTCATTTGCCATTGGGTCATGGTTGATCATGCTTAACTTGACTGGTATGACCTCATGTTTGATTGTGCTAGGCTGTTTTGAAGGATATTCAAGGGTTGAGGGCATCTTCTTTGAATTGAGGCATGAAGCTGATCAAATAAGCTATGTTAAGATGTAAGTTCACTTGATGCTAATTTTTGGCATCCTTAGGTCCATTTTAGTCCTATAGTCAGTAGTCATTAGTCCCTTTGAGCCTTAGTCCAAGAGTAGCTAAAATCAGCCACATAAGTACACAACTGCCTGCATTTTCAGTTTTTCAAATTTTCAGCTTATTTCTTTTATTTTTAATTTGCTCATGTTAAGTTAGAATTAGCTATAACTTTGCATAATCAATATTCAGTTGCTTTCCAAGTTATTTGTATTTTTTTTTTAAGATTTTTAGAATTTTTCTTGGATAGCTTTTTCATGGCTTGAAAAAGCCATATTTTCCCTTGCTCACTGCTTAGATCAGCAGACCTCAGTGAGGTATTTTGGCTTATTGTGTGATCCTTAGTGCTTATTGCTTACATTTTATAGCTTATTCAGTGTCACTTTTAGCTTTTTATCAGTTATTAAGCTTATTTCAGTCCTAGGGTAGCTTATTTTAGCTTAATTAGCCTTTTTTCCATCAAGCCTTAGCTTCTTTTTTTTTTTCCTTAATCCAACTGTTCAGACTTCAAGGCTTATTTTTGAGCTTATTTTTAAGTTTCATCAGTAGTTGTAGTTAGTAAAGTTAATTAGTATCACGTGCTTTTTAAGTTTTAGAAAAGAAATATATATAAAAAAAAAAAAAAAAAAAAAATAGTTTTCAAAAAAAAAGAGGTAATCAGGTTCGAACCTGGGACCTCTTGCTCAGCAAAGCCCCACACACCACACGTTATACCAACTGCCCTAGGGTCTTGTTTTGGTTATAACTCTCACCCAGTTTTATTTAACCTTGTTTTCAATCCTTAAGCTTATTTTCCCTTAACAGCTTATTCAAGCTTATCTGGATAAGCTGGCACATCCCTTTTATTTTTCCTAGTATTAGAACACCAATTAGGACTTTCCTGTATTTTTCCATAATTTTCCATTTCCATTTAGTATTTTTAATTCATTTTTCTTTTAAATTTAGTTTTTAATTCGTATTTAATTAAATATTAGTCGAAAAAATATAATTCTTTTTTTCAAAATTTTCTTTTATTAAGTAGAACTTAGGAAAATTAATTTGGCGTTTCTAGGATTAGAATTTCATCATTTTGACGTTTAGGCTCGGGATTTCCCGGTTTAAACGCGTTTTTAGATTTCCTTACGTTTTTAAATATGTATGCTTTAGATTATCGTTTCCCTTGTTTATTAAATCGTTTTTAGTTCATGTTCACTTATTTTAGCGTAAAAACCCAAAATCTCTTTATTTTCACTATTCAAACACGTTTCACGAATCGAGATCACAAATTCCATTCAATCCTTCGTTGGGAAAACGACTCGGGTTTACATATTTCCTTTGTAAATCCTTGATGAAAAATATGTGTTGATTCCATCGAATCAATAGACTACTGGTGTACCCGAGTGATAAGTAAAAGTTTAGGTATCTTTTCCAAAAGTAGTGGCTCGGGTTGCTACATAAGTTCCTAAGGCTTCTACTAGGTTACAAATCAACCTATTGTATGTTTTCTAGGTCTTACCAAGGGTTCATTGATACTTTTGTTGTTTCCTTCCATCTAGATCTTATAGGTACTATGGGAGGGTCGTTTCTAGACGACTGGTGATCTAACCCGATTTATTCATTGAGTGTAAGGTTTGGAGTAGCGGTGACTGTAACATAACCAAAAACAAAGCAAGGCTTAAAGAAACAATTTCAAACGAGATTCAAAATCACGGAATCAAGCAATCCCAATTCAAATAAAGCCAAAATCAAACACTCCAATAAACTCAAACGTGCTTATTACAACATCAAACAAGTTAAAATAAACAGCTCAAATACAAAACGGCGATTGATCGGTGCTAACCCGACCCGATGCGTATATAATCAGACGGCGACGGACGAGTACTCCATATGTGCGAAAAGGGATAGCGATTTGAAGAGTATTACGATTCATGAAGTGTTGCAATGTCGGTGCGTCGTGTGTAGGGGTAAACCTTTGTGATATTCGATGCTCGTGTACATATGCAAAACTTTATCATTTCCAAAATCAGGTGTAAAACCAATTTGAACATAATTCTATTATAGCTACTCTTAGTATCGCAAAATCGCTGTCCCTGGTGGAATATAGGTGATCATTCTACATCCAGCCGAGGTTCAATGAATTCCGAAATACTCAGCTTAGTTACACTAGTAGTATGTCCTTCACTTTTAAAGCCGTTTTTAAAAACCATAACGAGTGTCCAAACTCGAAATCAAATAATGTGTTACGCAAGGAAATAGCGTAACTTCGTGACAGGTTCGGTGCATCGACGTAAGTATATGAAAATACTTATAGTGAATAGTGAAAATAAGGTGAATATAAATCATCAAATAAAAGGCACACATCTCATCAAATATATCATTAAATATCTCAACAAATATGATCATACGCGAGGCATCGGCTTGGCAGGCAGGCACGTGTCGGTCATCGAGTTAAGTTTTCATAAAAATGGTTATAGTATAGGTTTTTGAAAATACCCAGTTCTCTATAACCTGTGGCTCTGATACCATCTGTAACACCCCGAAATCGGATCAGCGGAAACATACAGGTCGTGGGGTGCTATTGAAATAGTTATCAGAACCCAAAGTACAAAGAACGGTTTTACTTAAACCATTTTAGAAGAAATTTCATAATATAAAACATTCAATTTACATTATTCAAAAATAGTGCGGAAAATATAGGTCGATAGAAAGGTTTAAAGCGGTCCCAAATAGTTTTCAGAGTCATCTATGACCATGCCATTCCCTTCGCCAAGCTCTTCCAAAAGTAAGATATGCAGCGGAAAAAATCTAACACCTGAGATAAAACATGCTAAAAGTCAACACAAAGTTGAGTGAATTCATAGGTTTAAAGCGAAGTAGTTGATCACAATATTTCAAGTTTGAGAGAAAGTGGGCTACATTGTTATACGCCCGAAAGTTTAGATGTTACCACTGCACTAAGCTCATGACACGCAAGACGTTAACCGGCACCAATAACATTGGCGTAAGTCGACAGTAACCGTGGAATTTCATAATATAACAGTTGCCCTCAAGAAGGTACTTTGCCAGATACTTTGATAAAATCGAATATAGTACATCACATGCGGACCAGACCTAGTCAACATGGCGGGAGGGTCAATTCCTATAGGCCTATATCCCTATATTCACGCTCAATCGCAAGTGATTAATGGTTCATGATCGAGGGACTTGCTTTTGGCAAGGACGGTACTTAGTGCTTATCAGATGTTCAGCAAAGTTTTCAGTTCAAAGAACAGTTTTCAAACAATTGTGATCACAGTAAAAAAACAGTGGCATGTATCTCACCCCAAGTAGTTTACAAAACAGTTAAGATAAATAAGAGTGGGGCTATGAACTCGCCTCAGTATGCAGCAATGCAAGATATCAAAAATAACACAATTGGCATCAAGTAGTAAAGGCACAACGATATCAAAAGTAGTAGCGCACAACGGTACGAGATCGACACAACCTAATATGTTTAAGAAATAATCCTCAAGTAATTATGAAGTAGCGTTCGTTGAATACTCGTGTTAATATAAAAGGGTTTAGTTTTCAATGGCAATAAAAGAAGTAAATATTTATATCTCGTGTGGACGTTAGAGAAATATTAAGACGATAGAAGTCGGAGAATAACAATTAAACAACAAGAAAAGAATGAAGAAAAAGATTAAAACGTTCTCGTGTAGAAGTCGTGAAATGTACAATCAGCCAGTAACTCACGCCAAAACGAATAGAATCAAGAATGAATGAACAAACGATATCGAATGAATACAAGACTAAAGATAAGTTGATGAATGAGTTGGATGTTTACCCCGTATCCCAAAATGCAACTTTGTATATATTTGGTTAAAGTCGTTTTGCATAATCTATAAGATTTTTGATATTGTTTATAAGTTTATATATGTTGGAAGGTTTTTATAAACTTTGGCGTAACGTGTGCACTTATATTACATTCCCGAGTTAACGTGAATATTTGTAAACAAGTTTTATTACAAATTTTATAAGTTTTATAAGTTTCACATCGTTATTATTCGCGTAATTTATTAGATTCGGTTTATCGGATAATTTGTGTCCGTTCGGGTCCAAATATATTAAGCTCAACGAGTCTAACATATTCTTCCGTCTCTTGTATCAAATCATACAATAATCCTATACTAATATCGTAAATCCAATAACGGTCACAACGAATTATTCAAACCACTAATCTATTACAATAATTTTACAAATACAATGAAATGGTGACAAAATCCCTGATATGAGTCCGATAGCATCCAACCTCATCATCGATCACGAATAACAAAAACAATATAAGTTAGTATATGACCAAATGAGTGTAAAATAATGATAAATTTATAAATGTATTTCAACACTAAGTAAACAAAACACACTCCTTATAAGATTGGGCTTCGGCCCAATCTATACTAGACATACCCTTACTTAGTGTCATTCGGCTTGTAACCCAAGAATAACCAAACGCAACTTGAAAAAGTTTTGTTGGGCCTTGGCCCAATATCAAAATAAACTACACACGCCCTAAGTGGGCTGTCAAGTCCAAAACCACAAATGGGGAAAACTCATTTAACTGTCAAATAAACCAAAACAATCGCACCCTTTTATTCTGATAACACCAAACACACACTGGTTGAAAAGAAGTGACCACACAAAACATTTTCACAAAGTCATTTGGTAATCATTTTGACGACCTAGCTTCTCGAGTGGGACTCGACCCGTGTCGAGACCAATTCAAAGACCCAAGTAACCATCCCTTGATGGTGCTCCTAGACGGACCAAAGTGCACCCTACGAGGGTTTTTCCTTAGCCACGACTTGACCACGACGACCTCGTTAATGACTCAATTCAAACACGTCAAACTAAACATCTAAACCAACACCCCCACGACACGATGGGTGTCGTGGTACACATCACGACACACTCCGAGTGTGCCGTTTTCCCAGCCAACAATTCACAATTAATTCCATTTGACCCATAAGGGTCGTCTAACCGTATAGTGTCACCAAACTAATACCGAGACTACATGGGTATCCCACAAGCATCAATACTTGACCAAACTGCCAAACACCAATATAACCTCAACAAAACGACACGGATAACCAAACAACTCGAGGCTGTGACTCCCTTGAGTTACGACTTCACACCAACGACACCAAACAATTTTCCCAAGACTCAAAAGAATTAATAATATCTATGTCGTGACTCCCATGAGCCTTGACTCTTAACCATACGAGACCACAACTAAATCAGATAGCAAGATAAATACACAACAAGAATCAAAACAGCTTAATATTCACACAAGGACGGATATAAGCATGAAAACCACAAAATAAATAAGTCTAGCCTCGAGTCAACTCAACTCGTGAGTTGAATCGGACGAGTCAAGTGACTCAGTGGTGAGTCGAGCGAGTCACGCGTAAAAACTTTAGATCCACACGAGATTAATAATAAAATCGTTTGTTTATTAAATTTTGCCATGAAAATCGTTTAAGTTATATAGATCCAATTAGGGTTTGATGAAAATGAATAAAATAAAAAAGAAGGGGCGCGTGTGTTCTTACCGACGAGAGAGAAGGGTGGGAGAAGGTGGCGGTGTAAGATGGTAGGGGTGGTGTCGCGACGGTGTGGCTCCAAACGCAACCACACCTACTCCTTTGGCCTTCAAACGCTCTAGAAATGAAGTGGGAGTCGAGATCCACACGGTGGTGAGTTTTTGGGGTGGCCGGAATTTGGCCAGATTCTGGTGACGGCGCCAGAACCCTAGAGAGAGAAAGAATTCCGGTGGATGTGGTGTTATAAATGAGGAGAGAGAGAAGAATTTGGTTTTTATACCTGGTGGAGGGGGTAAAGGTGTACAAACAAAAGTCCAGGGGCGACGGTTTAAATATTAGTAGGGGGTAGAAAGTGAAACTTTTGCAATTCTTTTAATAAAAGGCTTGTGGGGCCCATTTGACATAGAAAATGGCCGTTTTAAATGACGAGACTTGTGCCATTGAGTATGAAATATTTTTTCCAATGAAAACGAGTATTAATACGTATAACTTTCTCGGAGTTAATTTATTTAGTAAATCGATTCGTTTCGTGCATTTTAGGTTGTGTTGTTTTAATAAAGGAATAACGCTCACGTTTATCAAGATATTTACTGTTTTTCAAACTCAAACAGGTTCAGAGAAGTTTAAAAGCTAAAGAAAATCAAGAATAAATGTTTTGGCTTGTAAAACAAGTTTAGGAAATTTACCGGGTGTTACAAGTCTGCATACTTCAACCTAAATTAATAAGTTAATAAAGGACATATTAGTGATTAGCCCATTCTTTTCTAACCGGGTACGAAATGATGAATCACTGGCTAACCTTTTTTCCTTTATGTCCTCAAAAGGTTTCGCCGGGGTTACTACGTACAGTTAGATCCTTCACCAACCCTTTCAACGGTGGGCTTTGATCGCCAGCAAGTCCAACGGCTGCACTCGATCCGGCACCCTCCTCTACTGGTCGAAATTAGAGTAATTCTCCATGGTCTCTTCCAGTGCTTTGGCATCCGCCCCATCTCCAGTCGAAAGCATTCCAACTACATAATAAGACAAAATGACGCCATTAATTTGTAATATCTAATCAATTGCTACTGAATACTGATTATTTTTGGGATATGATATCTAAAATTGGTAATGGTATATTTAACAATACAAAGACACTTCCAATACTTTAAAAGCACGGCAATACTTCCATCACTAAAGAGAAAATGATGTGGGCATGGTGGTGAAGATTGGTGCCTAAAAAAATGATGTGGTGAAGATGGTGATAGTTGTCTATTTATAATGACTTATTTGATTGCAAAAACCATACATCTTCTGCATGTAATGCAGCTAACACTTCATATTCATCTTCCTAGTAATCGAACCACTTCATATTCACCTTCATTACTTCTAAACTCCTCAACTTGTTTGCATTGAATTCGAAGTATTAGATAGCTTGTACTGTACACAGTCTTGAAGCATTACCATTAATAATAGGACTCAATCTTATATTAGGATAGAAGATAGATTGATTGGGGGTTTTGGATGGAATAAGCATAATGGTAACCTTAGTCCTAGTTTATGATGTTTTATGATTATTAGATGGTAGTTTTATGAATAAATATTGATAAAAAGAAATTATTAGAATTTATGAAATGGGTAAATGATGAGATGATTATGATTGTTAGATTAGTTGATTGTTTAAGTTGAAGTGTTTGATGTAATGCTTCAAAGGAGGCCAAGCTTAGTAGTCAATAGATGTAGTTTATATGCATTAGTAAATTTAGTGATTCATAAAGTGTATGTATGAATGTTATATGTTTAGGTGATCGAGGCAATATCTAATCGTACCGCTAGCACGAACTTGAAAGGTGAGTAACGGATTAGTATAATATGTTTAAAATATCATGTTTTAGTAGATATTGTTTGCAAGTACAAAAGATGCTTATAATATGCATCGTAAATATAGATGAATACGAAGGATGTTATAGTATGCATCATAGACATAGCTAAATATGAAGGATGCTAATAGTATGCATCGTAGCAATAGAACTAGTAAAAAGGATGCTCTTAGTGCATCGTTAGTAATAGCGGAACTCCCATTATAGCATGGTGCTCATATGAGATTGGATTAGAGATCTCTCGTATGGAGCATGTCAAATAGTAGAACATGGTTGGCACATATGAACTAGCTATGTCATCTTATAGCATAGGCTCATAGGGTGATCTAATATAGCGTTTGATACCTGAGAATGCCGAAGGGCATGAGGGTAAAGGCAACACAAGAGTACTCACCGCCTATAGAAGGGAATTCCAGCAGAGTAGCAAACCGTATAGATATCGGATATGATAGTTGCTTTCTAATTAGATATTGGATATGATAGTAGTAGCCGATTAGATATCGGATATCTAGTAGTATATCAAGTAGTAGCTTTCCAAGTTACGGGTATCTAACTAACACACCATTAACTATGTAGTGTGCCTAAGAGATACATAAAGAGGAACTCCCACTCATGACGTCCTTTATGGAGTACCGTGCTTAAATAGCACATAAGACATTCTCCAATGAGTACTGTGCTTATAAGGCACATATAACGTCCTATGTGGAGTACCCGTGCTTATATACCATTCATGACGTCCTATGTGGAGTACCCGTGCTCGAGTAGCACTTATGATCCTTCGTAGAAATTATTGGAATATGTGAATCATAAAAAACTATAAACACATAAACATAAGCAACATAACATCAAAGCATACGCAGCGGATAAACAAGATCATATACACGTAATTAATTAACTAAATTTAAATAGATGCGTACCTTTTGATTCCTAGCAAGTACAAGGAATCGTGCACTCTAAGAACAAGGTATAAACCCTAATTAGGGTTTAATGAGAATCGACCACTATATGGATCGAATAGGGAAAAATCAACAAGCTAAAACAAGCTTGTACTCCATTCTTGTACACACGTAATACTAGCGTTTCAATGGGAAAAGCTATGTTCTAATTCACAAAACAATCAAACACTTATGTGATTTATTAGAACCAAAAATCCTAAGGAATGGGGTTTAGGGTTCGGCCAAAGCACAAGAAAGACGAGAAGAAGAAGTTAGATTGCTAGGAATTAGGATTTGGAAATAACCTACACAAGGGGTTTGTATTTATAGGCTCCCTTTTCTTGTTCCCCACTCCAAGCTAACCGAACCCTAATCCCATAAGGGAGGGTCGGCCAAAATCTAGAACCCTTGGGGTTTTCTAGATCTTTCTTTCCTTCTTTGCATATTTAGTCCTTTAACGAGCGTTATCTATAACCCCGTTAAATAATAACGACCGTTAAGTGGTTTGTTTGTGAAATGAATAAATAAATCATAAATATATATTTAATTATTCAAACCATTGAGATTCTTACGTATTGTGTGCAATCCCGAAGTCTCGTGTTCGAAACTGGACATACGAATATTAATTATTATCCATAAACTCTAACAGCTCCTACTTGGATATTAATTAATATTGTAATGACATGGGTTAGTCTAGCTGTTAATGCCCCCAGATCGACTCGAGTATGGTTTTCCTGGAAAAAACCACGTGATGATTGTATCATCATACTTATCCTTTTGTTTCTAATACCGCGTTAATATGGATATGGATCTAGGTCATTCCATAGTTAACAATTAGTTTCTCGTTTATACATGATTGATCAAGATTACCAAATCATCTGAACATATTCCAGATAGCCTTTGGGCGTGCGCACGCAAACATCTTGTCAACCCTACGAGTGGCCAAGCAGTATTAAACTTCAAAACAAATTTGAAGGAACAAATCCTTTATTGACTACGAGCATAACCCTCGAACTTTGCATCACCTCCGAAAATAGCCCTTATAACTACCAGTTACGGATAGCGTTAGACTACCTTACAGAAAATGAGCTACATCCTCGGCAGTTACCTGGTATCTCAAGTCTGAGGATAAATATTCATGATTTACTTAATGACGACGATCCATAAAGTATAATCATGTGGTTGGGATAAGTCCTATATTCAATTTATCCAATATTGAATATCATGTGATATTGGTATCTCAACCTTACAGTACATTCTACCAATCCTCACATTTGTCTTTATTTAATGATATTCCCATATCATTAATCGACAACGGACTATTTAGAATAAATTAATTATTCACGGATTTAAACATGCAAATATAGGATACAACATTAATAAATGAGAATAAACGTTATCCGCACTTTATTTCATTAAAATAATATTGTTTACATATCCCTTATCCAAAATACTAATCCAACAGATTTACATGAAACTACTGGCTAAACGAAGACCAATACCATTAGCATGTTGAGTAAAATTTTCCTTAGGTAATGCCTTCGTAAAAGGATCAGCCAGATTGTCATCTGTGTGAACTTTGAGTATATTGATCTCTCCTTGTTCGACTTGTTCTCGAACATAGTGATATCTCCTCTGGAAATGTCTGGCGCCTTTCATAACTCCAGGTTCATTGGCGAATGTGACTGCGGCAGAGTTGTCACAATACACATTTATAGGTAATTCAATTGACGGCATCACTCCAAGATCCGAAATGAATTTCCTTATCCAAACAGCTTCCATAGCCGCTTTCGACGCAGCAATATACTCAGCTTCTGTAGCAGACATGGCCGTTGTACTCTGCTTCTTACTCTTCCAGTCTACAGCTCCTCCATTGATGACAAAAACGTAACCCGTCTGAGACTTCGTATCATCTTTATCAGTCTGAAAGGACGCATCGCAGAAACCTGTAACATTCAGTTCTGCGTCTGGATTTCCCCCGTACACAAGAAAAATATCTTTAGTATTCCTTAAATACTTAAGAATGTTCTTAAAAGCATGCCAGTGATCTTTCCCTGGATTCTGCTGGTAACGACTGGTTAAATTTTGTGCGAACGCCACATCTGGCCTTGTGCATCTTACTGCATACATGATAGATCCTACTGCCGAAGCATATGGAACTTTCTTCATGTGTGCCACCTCTTCTGGTGTTGAGGCACATAGTTCGCTGCTTAAGCCATGTTTAACTTGCATGGGCAAATATCCCTTCTTGGAATTTTGCATATTGAATCTCTTCAATATTTTATCCATGTAAGCACTTTGGCTTAATCCAATTAACCGCTTAGATCTGTCCCTATAGATCTTGATTCCAAGGATGTAAGCTGCTTCTCCTAAATCTTTCATGGAAAAACATTTACCCAAATAAGCCTTAACTTCATTAAGACTAGGTATATGATTTCCCATAATCAATATGTCATCGACATATAGAATTAGGAAAGTAGTATTACTCCCACTAGCTTTGTGGTATACACATGGCTCATCGAAATTTTGAGTAAATCCAAACTTCTTGATTTCCTCATCAAATTTCTTATTCCATTGCCTTGATGCTTGCTTCAATCCATAAATGGATCTTTGAAGCTTGCATACACGCTCAGGAAAATCTGGATTCACAAACCCCTCAGGTTGCGCCATATAGATGTCTTCATCTAGGCGACCATTGAGGAAGGCGGTTTTGACATCCATTTGCCAAATCTCATAGTCATAGTAAGCAGCTATGGCTATAAGAATCCTAATAGCTCTAATGTCAGTTATAGGAGAAAAGGTCTCCTCATAGTCAACACCATATGTTTGGGTGAAGCCTTTAGCCACCAAACGAGCTTTATAGGTGTGTACATTGCCATCCATGTCCGTTTTCTTTTTGAAGAGCCACTTACTCCCAACTACCTTAGCATTGGGAGGAAAGTCTACTTCAATCCAGACATTATTGTCTTTCATGGATTGCATCTCCCCATTCATAGCAACCTGCCATTTTTCCCTTTCAGGACTATTTATGGTAGCTCTATAACTAGTCGGTTCATCTAGATCCTCTAGTATAGTTTCCTTACACTCTACGTTTAAACATAGACGTTCAGGAGCTTTTGAAGATCTTGTAGATCTTCGAATGGGTACCACTTCAACTTCAGGTGGAGGACCTAAACTTTCAGGTTCCATAGGAAGTGTGCTAGTGCTTTCAGAAGGTGACGTATCTTCATGATCATTTTCAAGATCATATACTCTCCCACTTAATTCTTGAGACAGAAAACTCTCCTCAAGGAATTCGCCATACCTAGCCACAATGACTTTATATTCTGGTGGGAAGTAAAAGTAGTAACCCCTTGTTTCCTTAGGGTATCCTACGAAGATACACTTAACAGATCTTTGTTGGAGTTTATCCGGTGAGTCACGTTTAACAAACGCCTCACAACCCCAGACCTTTAAGTAAGACAAGTTGGGAGCCTTTCCAGTCCATAGTTCATATGGAGTCTTATCAACCTTCTTAGTTAGAACCATATTTAATATGAGAACAACACTTTCAAGAGCATAGTCCCAAAAGGATAAGGGAAGAGTTGTCATATTAAACATAGATCGTACCATATCTAACAATGTACGATTTCTCCTTTCAGATACTCCATTTTGTTGTGGAGTATAAGGAGATGTGAGTTGTTGGACAATGCCACACTCACCTAGATAATCTTTAAACTCTTGGCTTAAATACTCACCACCACGATCGGATCGAAGAGCCTTAATCTTCTTACCGAGTTGTAATTCTACTTCACTTTTAAAAACCTTGAATGTCTCAAAGACTTCATGTTTATGTTTAAGTAAATAAACACAACCATAACGAATATAGTCATCCGTAAAGGTTAGAAAGTAGGTAGCACCGCGTTTCGACACATGTCTAAGTGGACCACACACATCAGTGTGTATCAATCCAAGTAGATCTGAAGCCTTTTCCATATTGCTATGAAAAGGTTTCTTCGTCATCTTCCCAGATATGCAAGATTCGCATTTATCAACTGAATCATCATTGATATTTTGTAAAAGCCCATCATGTTGCAGCTTTTTCATGCGTTTCTTACCTATATGAGCAAGACGACAGTGCCAAAAATAAGACGAATCCAAGTTAGACTTGATTCTCTTATTGCCAATAAAGAATTATTTCCATTGGATACATGATTTTCCATATCTATTTCAAACACACCATTTAACGGAATTGCATTAAAGTAAAAAACAGAATTTACAGAAACCGAAATTCCATTATTATTAAATGCGTGTTCAAATCCCATATCCAATAATAAAGAAACTGAAACAACACCTCTAACAATAGACGGTGCATAATGACAATTGTTCAATACTAAAATCAAACCCGAAGGTAAAACTAAGTCAAAAGTCCCTATGGCTTCAACTGTTGCACGTATGCCATTGCCCACGTACAAGTAGCATTCTCCATAGTTCAGTTTCTTTGCTCCTCTAAGCCCCTGCGATGTATTACAAATGTGAGTACCACATCCTGTATCATATATCCAGGCATTTTGCTTACGAGGAAAGGAAAATAATTCAACCATAAAAATACCTAAAGTGCTCGCGCCATTTGCAGCCTTGGCATTTTTATTCTTGCGACACTCCTCAAGCAGCAATGGACAGTCCCTCTTCCAATGTCCATGAGTGTTGCAGTGGTGACAAGCAGCCGTATCCTTCTTGGGATAATCCTTCTTCACAGGAGGATTCTGCTTCTTGGGCTTCTGCTGATGGATCACTACCAGTTTTCCTTTGTCAGCTTTGCCTTTGCCCTTCTTGTTCACATGCTGCGGTTTGTTGGGCTTAGTAACCCTACCACCCTTTATTGCCATAACAGCAGGTGTAGGTGCCTTCTTTGAGAGTCCCTTCTCAAAGTCGATAAGCATTGCATGCAAATCACTTATCGTCTTCCCCGTGCAATGCATATTAAAGTTGCGCACAAACTCACCATACAAATCCTGATTGAGGGATCTATTGATGAGGCCAACTTTCACATCTTGCACGTACCCGCATCCAAGTGTATCCAATCGATCAAGATATCCTTTCATCTCCAATACATGGGCACTCACTGATGTACCAGCATCCGGCTTACACTTGGCCAGAGAATCTAACAGATCATATAACTCTGCCATTGGTGGTTTTTCAAACATGCGTATGAGCTCAGTTATCATGTTCATAGGACCATAGTTCTCAAATTGCTTTTGCAATTGAGTGTCCATTCCAGATAACATGAGACAAGCCACATCATTGTGCTTCTCATACTCAATATTGTACTCCTCATGCTCAGCAGTAGAGGCAGTACCAGCAGGAGCTGCAGGAAGAGGCTTACTAAGATATTCAAATCTTTTGGCCATTCTAAGAACAATCCTCAAAGAACGGTACCAATCATTGAAATTATTAGTCCCAGTCAACTTTTCTCTTTCAATCATAGCTTTGAAAGCAGAACTCATGTTATTCATGTTTGTGTTGTCGGGTTGGGCCATTTCTACAGAAAAAGTTCAAAAGTTAGTACTTTCGATAATAAACTTTTCTAGAAAATTAAACACCCACGGTAAACTACATTCACCATTTAATTTTCACTGAAAACTAGGATCCAAATTGACGTCGTTTCATTACATCAGCTGAGGCTGCTAGCAATGAAAGTACTTAATAAGGTACGGGTCAATCCCAATTGCCAATATCCAATTGCAATTCCTAGAATCATGGGACTTACATTATTTTGCCAACATCAGTTGCAAATGTAAGCATGTTTCATCCCCAAATCTTTATGCCTTGACGCCGTTTCATCACATCAGCTGAGGCTGCTAGCGATGAAAGTGCTCAATTAAGTTAACCAATTTAGAAACATGTAAATTGACGTCGTTTCATCACATCAGCTGAGGCTGCTAGCAATGAAAGTACTCAATTTACCCTTTGATTACCATTCTTTGAATCATTACATCAGCTGAGGCTGCTAGGAATGATAGAATGTAATCTCAGGTGTTTCCGTATTAATTGGTTGGCATATAACTTAAATTTAAGGGTATAAATTTTTGATGTGTGTAATCAAAATATGTACAAAGATGTCATGCATTCATCTTTGTATCATATATTTTCCAAAACCAGTTTACTCATTTGTTACATTAATAAGCTCAAATCATCAAAGTTTTAATTAATGGCGTTGAGAAACTTACAACATTGCCTTAAGATGCTTCGTACGTTATCATGGTGTACTTGGTAAGTCTAAAATTGACGCACAGGCGAGCGGAGAGACATAATGGAGTCTCTTTAAGGCCACAATTTAATGCGAAACCAACCTTATACCCACTTTATAGTTTGTCAATTTTAGGTCCGCCGCTTCGATCACTTTTGTACAGTCGCATCAATTAATTAAACACTTATGATTTTCTTGCTTAAAACAATGTTAAACCATTATTAAGTCATGTTTATTTTTTGTATTGAAAAATTACCCTTTGTTATAAACATGTCTACAACATAATAACAAATGCGCAATTAAAAAAAAATAAACATAAACAACTTAATAATGAACATGCTAATAAATCAATTAATATGTATATGTTGGTCATATGACTTCCATTGGTTTTCGAGCTCATTGTACCCAATGGACCACAGACGCCAATTTCTTGGCCGCGTAAGTCTTATGATTAACATATACATAACACACATAATTGATAAATACGCGATTATATGGGGTCTTCCCCAATTTTAGGTCTTCCCTAAAAACCTAATTAATTAACTTTTAGTAATTTTAATTCATATTCAACAATTTTAATTACTAAAACCCCTAGTTAATTAATTAATCGCAACAATTAGCACATAGAACATGTAACACTTAGCATCAAATTTCCATGACAAAACATGCATGTTTTTTTCATGGATTCCCCATATTGCACTTTTAATCATGTAATCACATATTAACAAGCCAATATTGTACGTATACTAAATTAATGACATCACTAAGGTACTCATTATTTTCACATAAAATTGCATGCAATCCTAGGGTTTCTACAAGATTTTATCAAAACTAAAAACCCTAAATCTAATAAATGGGTGTCGACCCATAAATTAGGGTTTACTAAAAATCCAAAACCCTAGAACACCTATTGCATGTTTCTATTCACATAGGTTCAATTTTATGTTTTAGTAATTAATTACATGTATAATACGGGCTCTTGATGCCACTGTTGGAATATGTGAATCATAAAAAAATATAAACACATAAACATAAGCAACATAACATCAAAACATACGCAGCGGATAAACAAGATCATATACACGTAATTAATTAACTAAATTTAAATAGATGCGTACCTTTTGATTCCTAGCAAGAACAAGGAATTGTGCACTCCAAGAACAAGGTATAAACCCTAATTAGGGTTTAATGGGAATCGACCACTATATGGATCGAATAGGGAAAAATCAACAAGCTAAAACAAGCTTGTACTCCGTTCTTGTACACACGTAATACTAGCGTTTCAATGGGAAAAGCTAGGTTCTAATTCACAAAACAATCAAACACTTATGTGATTTATTAGAACCGAAAATCCCAAGGAATGGGGTTTAGGGTTCGGCCAAAGCACAAGAAAGAGGAGAAGAAGAAGTTAGATTGCTAGGAATTAGGATTAGGGAATAACCTACACAAGGGGTTTGTATTTATAGGCTCCATTTTCTTGTTACCCACTCCAAGCTAACCAAACCCTAATCCCATAAGGGAGGGTCGGCCAAAATCTAGAACCCTTGGGGTTTTCTAGATCCTTCTTTCCTTCTTTGCATATTTAGTCCTTTAACGAGCGTTATCTATAACCTCGTTAAATACTAACGACCGTTAAGTGGTTTGTTTGTGAAATGAATAAATAAATCATAAATATATATTTAATTATTCAAACCATTGAGACTCTTACGTATTGTGTGCAATCCCGAAGTCTCGTGTTCGAAACTGGACATACGAATATTAATTATTATCCATAAACTCTAACAGAAATGACATCCTTCGTGGAGTACCCGTGCTTGAAATAGCACTCATGTCAAGTAAGAGGCCGTATATAAGTACTTGTCGGCTAGAGAATTCCTCATATGCAGCGGGACGATTAGATATCGTCTAGTTAGTAGTAACATGATTAGATATCACGATATGTAACATGACGATTAGATGTCGTCTAGCTAGTAGTAATGTGATTAGATATCATGATATTTAGCATGATGATTAGATATCGTCTCGTTAGTATAGTAATGTACTTAGACATTACGACACGTAGCATGACAATTAGATATAATGTAGTTTGTAGTAATACGATTAAACATCAAGATACGTAGTATTATGATTAGATCGTAATATTAGTAGAAACGTGATTAGATATCACATATTAAAGTATGACGATATATGTCATATTCTACAGCAAGCAACGAGTTAGCATAATGTAGTAGAAATCTAGAAAAGGGTCCAATTAGAAATCGGTCACATAACATATGTAAATTAGTATATTTATGTTACGTCATATTCCATATAGTCACTAATTTGTATGACTTACCGTTGTTAGTTTACATTTTGTAGGTTGAAGATAAAGAATTGGGGCTTACGGATTAAGGAAGGTATATGAAGGAAACGGTAATGCTCGTGGAAGATAGGTAACGAGCATCTCACCCTTACTGATATTGTATTATAAAGCTTTTATAAGTTTAGAACTTGTTGTTAGAGTTTATGGATAATAATTAATATTTGTATGTCCAGTTTCGAACACGAGACTTCGGGATTGCACACATTACGTATGAGTTTCAATGTATTAATAATTAATATATTTAGTTATGATTAATTATTAATTTCACAAATAAACACTTAATGGGATATGAAGAAAATTAAGGCAAAACAATGGAATCCCACATCGGAAACCATTGTAAACTTGATCTCAACCCTAAGGCTATAAATACATCCCTATGTATTCATCCCTTAGTACACTTGATTTCAATGGAAGGCCAAACTTCTTCTTTTCTCCTCTCTTGCTCATGGTCGACAAGTGAAACCCCTAGAAAGGGATTTGCGAGTAACCTTGAGCATTACAAAGTGTTTGGTTAATCTATTGTGAATCAAGAACCTAGCTTTTCACATTGAAACGCTAGTAATACGTGTGTACAAGAACGAAGGACAAGCTTACTTTAGCTTGTGTTATTTTCCCCAATTCGATTGATGTAGGTCGATTCATATAAACCCTAATTTTAGGGTTTATACCTTGTTCTTGGAGTGCACGGTTTCTTGTTCTTGCTAGAAATCAAAAGGTACGCATCTATTTAATTTTATGTTAATTAATTATATGTTATGTAGATCCATTCCGCTGCGTGATCTTTGTGTTTATGTGTTTATAGTATTATTATGATTCACATATTCCAACAGTGGCATCATGAGCCGCGTTTTTAACATGTAATTGATTACATAAAACCTTAAAAATTGAATCTTTAATTAGATACATGCAATTTATAAATATAGGGTTTATTTTTTTGTAAACCTAATATTAGGTCGACACCTAAATTAAAAGATTTAGGGTTTTTAGTTTTTGTAGAAAACTTGTAGAAACTCTAGGATTGCATGCAATTTTTAGGGATTAATTAATGAATACCTTATGTGATGTCATTAATTAATTAATTAGATTGCGTACAGGATATATTGACATGATAATATGTGTTAACATGATTATATGTGCAATATGGGATCCATGACAAAATCTTGCATATTTTGTCATGGAATGTTTGTTGATTTATTTGCTCACATGATTTTTAAGATAGATCTTAAATTAGAGAAGACCCTAATATATTAATTATAATTGGTTATGTGCAATGTGGTATCTAATTGATCAAAACTTACGCGGCCAAATTTATTTGGCGTCTGTGGTCCATTGGGTACAATGAGCTCGAAAACCAATGGGAGTTTTATTGATTAGATACATGAAAATTCACATAGATAATTAATAGGATTTATCAAAAAGGTTTGCATGTGGCTATATGATATTGTTAATGATCATATATGTGTTATTATATGTTTATTTATTTTTTAAATTACTTGTTCTTTGTGTGTTTAATTATGATGGATTGTAACAACAAAGAGGGTAATTTTTCAAAATAAAAAATAAATGAACCTAATAACTATGAAACCTTTGTAGTAAACCATTTAATTGCCAAGTCTTATGTGCCGACAGTGGTTCGCTTCGCACGGTAATTTGCTCCCAGGCGAGACTAGCAATTAATAATTTACTACATAAATTGTTTTAAGCAAGAAAATCATAAGTTTTAGTTGATTGATGCGACTGTACAAAAGTGGTCGAAGCGGCGGACCTATTATTGACAAACTATAAAGTGGGTTTAAGGTTGGTTCACATTAAATTGTGACCTTAGAGGGGCACGGTTTTAACCAGCTTCGGCGGCTGTCGTCCCTCCGCTCGCCTGTGCGTCAATAATAGACTTACCAAGTACACCATGAAAAAGTACGAAGCATCTTAAGGCAATGTTGTAATTTGCTCAACGCCTCAATTAAAAACTTTGATGATTTGAGCTTACGAATGAGTAAACGATTTTGTTTTTGAAAACATATATGATACAAAGATGAATGCATGACATCTTTGTACATATTTTTTGATTTAACACATCAAAATTTATTACCCTGATAAATTTAAGTAATATGCCACCCAACTACAAAAAGAAACACCTAAGGTTTCATCCTACATCACTAGCAGCCAAAGCTGAATGTTGATGTTCAAAGGGTGGTCATCTAAGGGTAAATTGAGTACTTTATTGCTAGCAGCCAAAGCTGAATGCAATAAACCGACGTCAATTTACTGTTTCTTAAGTTGGTTAACTTAATTGAGCACTTTCATCACTAGCAGCCAAAGCTGAATGTGATGGGACGGCGTCAAGACATAAAGATTTGGGGATGAAACATGCTTACATTTTGCAACCAAGGTTGGCAATATAATGTAAGTCCCAAGATTTCTAGGAATTGCAATTGGATATTGGCAATTGGGTGATCCCGTACCTTATTGAGCACTTTCATTGCTAGCAGCCAAAGCTGATGTGATGAAACGGCGTCAATTTGGATCCTAATTTTCAATAAAAATTAAATGGTGAAATTTTATTTACCATGGGTGTTTAATTTTCTTGAAAAGTTATTATCAATAATACTAAATTGAATTTTGAAAATTCTTTTAAAGTATTTAATGCAACGTTAAAACCGTAAACATGGGATATTCTTTTAGTAGTAAATTGATCTACACCCGTAGGGGTTTTGGATAGAGTCAATTTTTGCTGAAAAGAATAAACCGAGTCCACTTTCCGTGTGAAGAGTGAGACTTAATCCTATTCCTTTTCATGAATGAGAAAGGTATAATAGGAAAATTAGAATTGTCTAAATTCTAAGAAATAACTCATGGCGAATTTTGTAGAAATTGAATGTTTAAGAGTTATTCAAATTAGAAACTAGACTAATTACCGCATAATTGGTAAAAGGAAAAACTAGAATAGTTGATCTAGTTGTTATGCTTTAACCATTTAAAAAGTGCTACATTCCATGATGAGGATGGTAGACCTAATTAAGGAAGAAATTGCATACCCAATTCTTTCAAGTTAATTGCATTGATGGATATTCCATCATTGACAAAGTATAATACATTCTTTGAAGTACCTTAGTATGCATTACGTAAGGAATTACTCAAAGATGTAGGAAAGTAAACAGCACGCTATTTGCTTTTACTGGTGATGCAACACTTAAAATGTTGTCAAATCCAATGGGAGCATTGTGTTGTCATTAACTGAATAATGAGTTCATGTAGTGATCTTAAATTCAGTGGGAGCTACAAGTCTTAGTAGTTACCCGGATTATCTCTAGAATCTCTTGAGATAAATACTTTCCAATTATAGACACTTGTGGTATTAAGGATAGTCGTGTACGTTTCCTTACTAGACGAGGTGATTCTATATCTACTTATATCTATGACACAATCATATTGATCAAATAAGCAAACTATTGACGTGTTGTTTATCTGATACGTGGTGTTGTTCCATGCACAAGTGGGAGAAATCTTATTGTGTGCAAGCAACAACATAAAGGAATATGATTCATAGGGTTCTCTTGACTGTAAGGTAAGAGATCAATGTTCTAATGTGTTTTATACACATTCTAATCTATGGAACACTTGGAGTTAATATCTACTTTCATTACTAGATATTAATGACAAGGTAAATTACATACTTTCATTTTATCAGCCTCAGCTGATGTGATTAAACTATGTTAATTTACGAGTTTCTAAAATTAGATAATTATTAGAACAAGTGTCAATATGATAATAAGACTACTTCAAATGTGAATATTTATGTATTGTTGTAATGACATAAATAAATGAAGTAATCTTATACTACTTCATATTTAGATGTTTATGTATTCTTGGAATGACATAAATATATGAAGTAAATAAATTAACTTGAAAAACTATTTAAACCAAGTTGTGGTGTTCATAATTACTTTAGTCATACATGTTTATATTGTAAGATATAAATATGAAGTCTTTTATAGCTAAGTAAGACTAATAATAAAGTAAGACGTTAACTTGTTATGTTTTATTAAGACATATACAAGAAGTCATGGAGTTCATCAATGACTTATAACGTACATTGGGATTATAACGGTTTATGTCTTTTTGGTAAGACATAGAAATTAAGTGGCTTGGGCAATAAGGCACTTATGTTATAAAGTATGCAATTGGCTTGAAAATCTATTGTACCATTAAAGTGATTTAGTTGGTAAATAGGTAAGCCAAAACCGAAATATATTTATCTAACATATTGTAAGAAAGACTTACAATATTAATCCTAATGGAATACATAGTGTTTATGGTATGTTCAATTAGGAAAAATCAAACTCTTGATACATTGTTTGATTTGAGATAACTATATCCTATATTCTTCCTTAAAGATATAAAGGTTAGAAAATTGAGTATGAATTGGATATACTCAATTAGACTCCAACCTAGAAGATTAATAAGACACCATTTAATATGGAATGTGACGAATCACATTAAGTCTTAAAATTGAAGTTCAGAATTTGTTAAACTACTTGTTGGGTAGGTTATTAACAAATTAAGATTAAGAACTGTCAATAAGTATTTGTAAAAGTCCCAAAAGAGAACAAGTTTGTGTTGCTCTATTTGCTAAGCATTTATAGGTAATCTATAAATTGCAAAAGGCGAGTGGGAGTTTTATCTTCAAAAGATAAAAAATTACAAGATACATAATCTTCTAAATACACTAGCAAAATCATAATGAGGATTTAACATGTTAGTGTTAAATCTCAAGATGATGGAATTCTTATTCATAGATCCGCAAGGATATCTCAAATATTTGTAGAATGTGTTGAGGGTTATGAGTTACAGGATCGTGGTATGCCTGTTAATAAATTGCAAATGTTTATTTGGCAAATTACTCATACTATGAATAATTAGATGCAGTCCAAAAAGATAACTAGTTTGGAAACGTAGTTAATCTTGAACTCTATAGTTACACTATAGAATGGAAATGAATTTCTAAAATGGAAATGAAAATCCTAAAGATCTAAATTCTTGTGTAGAAATCATAATGGACAAATTTGTATTCATATTTAATATGTGAAAAGATTATCAATCACAATTAAGCAATTAAATGTGATTGAAATTCTTTCTAAGCACATTAAATATATAAAGATTATGATTGTCATTATTAGTTTCATTTATATGAAATTAATAATGGAATGTCAAAACTCTTTCTTTAATAATTACTTGAGCGAGGACGAAAAGTAATTGAAAGGAGTGTTTGAATTCGAAATAATCTTTAGTAGTATACAAAATGCAAATCATTTGAAAATGGATTAATGCATGCATCTTGAAGATATACTTATTTTTAGTTATTAAATCTAGTTTGATTTATAATTAAAATTAAGATATTTCTTAACATTCCTGAAAGCTAGTGGGAGTGATGTATTTATTTTCTTATTTCATATATGTTGTATAACATATGGGAAGTAACATTCCATTGACGTTAACATTAAATGTTAAGTCTTAGTTAGGAATGAAACTTCACATAGAAAATAAAACCTTGAAGTATATATTTATTTGATCATAAACATAAGCGGTAGATAATTGATTCTAAAAGAACATGATAATCTATTAGTATGGATAGATAGATACACATCTTTGGAAAGATATGACATGAACAAAAATCTAAGTCTGACACAAGGATTTTTCATGTACATCATGTTGCTGGTTGTATCATGCTTGAATGAAAGATGATTGACAACATTAATATCTAATTATAAATTATTAGATAACTAAGTGTAATGGATATGTTTTAGAATTTACATCCTTAGCCTGGATTTGCTCCAAAATTCTAAATATGAACCATATGGCAAGTTATTGCTTGATTGATATTGTGCTCAAATCTTGAAGGATTTGGAGATATCAAAACATTACACGATGAATGTTAAAGTTTACGGAACTTTAAAAGAGCATATTGTTGTTTGATACAATGATGCTAGTAAGATTAAGATGACACTCAATACTAGTCATGGTGGGAGCTCATTCTTATTAGGAGACCATGTATACTAGTTATGCTAAATATGAGCACAGTTGCATTATACATAAAGAATTAGAATACTTTAACTACAAGGTTTGGTAGTTTAATTGTCATAAATTCGTGCATGAGGATGTCACGCATTTTATGAAGTATGTGGCAATATCTAGATAGATGAATGCACGCATACAAGAATTTCATTATTGAAATAAGTATTCTCAAAATTTCGATAGATCAGCATTAGATGTTTTATGCCTTGTCAACAAGTATGTGGAACATGACTTGTGGCATAATTCACTAATGAGAAATATCATGCTTTGATCTAGTTAGTATTTGGATAAGGGACGTGTAAACAATTATTATTTTAATGAAATAAAGTGCGGATAACGTTTATTCTCATTTTTAATATTGTATCCTATATTTGCATGTTTAAATCCGTGAATAACTTATGTTATTCTAAATAGTCCGTTGTCGATTAATAATATGGGAATATTATTGAACTAAGACAAATGTGAGGATTGGTAGAATGTACTGTAAGGTTGAGACACCAATGTCACATGATATTCAATATTGGATAAATTGAATATAGGACTTATCCCAATCACATGATTATACTTTATGGATCGTCGTCATTAAGTAAATCATGAATATTTATCCTCAGACTTGAGATACCAGGTGACTGCCGAGGATGTAGCTCATTTTCTGTAAGGTAGTCTAACGCTATCCGTAAAAGGTAGTTATAAGGGCTATTTTCGGAGGTGATGCAAAGTTCGAGGGTCACGCTCGTAGTCAATAAAGGATTTGTTCCTTCAAATTTGTTTTGAAGTATAATACTGCTGGGCCCCTCGTAGGATTGACAAGATGTTTGTACGGCCGTACCCAAAGTCTATCTGGAAGACGTTCAGATGTTTTGATAATCTTGATCAATTATTAATAACGAGAAACATAATAGTTAATTATGGAATGACCAAGATCCATATCCATATTAACACGGTATTAGAAACAAAAGGATAAGTATGATGATAATATCATCACGTGGTTTTTCCAGGAAAACCATACTCGGTTCGATCTGGGGGCATTGGGATCTGTTAAGCTAGACTAGCCCATGTCATTACGATATTAATGAATATCCAAGTGGGAGCTGTTAGAGTTTATGGATAATAATTAATATTCGTATGTCCAGTTTCGAACACGAGACTTCGGGATTGCACACATTACGTATGAGTTTCAATGTATTAATAATTAATATATTTAGTTATGATTAATTATTAATTTCACAAATAAACACTTAATGGGATATGAAGAAAATTAAGGCAAAACAATGGAATCCCACATCGGAAACCATTGTAAACTTGATCTCAACCCTAAGGCTATAAATACATCCCTATGTATTCATCCCTTAGTACACTTGATTTCAATGGAAGGCCAAACTTCTTCTTTTCTCCTCTCTTGCTCATGGTCGACAAGTGAAACCCCTAGAAAGGGATTTGCGAGTAACCTTGAGCATTACAAAGTGTTTGGTTAATCTATTGTGAATCAAGAACCTAGCTTTTCACATTGAAACGCTAGTAATACGTGTGTACAAGAACGAAGGACAAGCTTACTTTAGCTTGTGTTATTTTCCCCAATTCGATTGATGTAGGTCGATTCATATAAACCCTAATTTTAGGGTTTATACCTTGTTCTTGGAGTGCACGGTTTCTTGTTCTTGCTAGAAATCAAAAGGTACGCATCTATTTAATTTTATGTTAATTAATTATATGTTATGTAGATCCATTCCGCTGCGTGATCTTTGTGTTTATGTGTTTATAGTATTATTATGATTCACATATTCCAACACTTGTGTCTTAAATCGTACACCATTTTGTAGAAAGGTTGTTTGGCATAAGCCCCATTTTTGTAGAAAAGCGCTTCCACAAGTCATTCAAGTATAATATGTATTGTGATGATATTTAGTATAAATAAAGCTTACATACATAATTTCAAGTTTTGACGTTAAGCGTAAGTGTGTTTTCCGGAAAATCTACAAGATTGAAAATGTTGCAGACTAGACGGTTTTAATCGCCGGTGAGACCTATCTGACCATCGGTTTTGGGTGGTTCAGCAGACCAGATTTTTAAAGTTTAAAATTTTCCAGTTTTGGGCATTTCATTATAATTATGATATATGAAAATTGTTTTCAAGGATTGAAGATTTTGCGAGTTGTAGAAGTCCAGTTTTTGGAAAATGCACAAGTTGCAGGTCAGGCTATATTTTCTGGCGGAATGGGAATAATTCCGTTGGAATCGAATCTGGCACCGTGTATTAAAATAAAATAAAATAAAATAGATTCTTTGGGTATTTCAACCTTGTATAGTTGACAAACTTGTTTGTAAGAGCATTGTGTAGAGTGGTGATGCACCCTCGCGAAGCCGACGTGTACCTCACCAAAACACTCGTCACTGCACCGGTAGTGTGTGTTTTTGTATGTGTGTCTACGTGTTTTTGCAGGTTGCACAAGATAGGTACTTTCTTTTAAATCAATTACCAAAATGAACCACTTTTATACCCCAATCCCCATTAACATATATGAACTTTTTTTCTTCAGTTTATGAAAGCGGCTCAGGCGCACCTCAAATAATATTTTTATATCAAACGGCCCATGCACACCCCATGTACCAAGTGCGCTTGTATTTATTTTACACAGAACCACCTAATGATGTTGTATTTATTTACCAATTCTAGGCGCACCAAAATACCAAATTCAAGTACTTCACAAATAATTGTTAAACCGCACATTTTTTTGATGGTGAAACATTCGTGTTTGACAAATTGTATACCATATTAAAGTTACAAACTTACAACAGCGAGTTTTTATTTTAAGACCTGCCAATTAAAGGTGCGCTTGTTTTTTTGTTTTTGTCTTTAAGCGAGGGGCACTTGGGTGTCTTTGGGTTTTTTTAGTTTATATGTTGTGTTTGTTAAAAGTAGTAGTGAGCAGTGAGCTGTGAGCGGTAGTTGTAAACAGTAGCCACAGCTCATCGATCACCGCTCACAGCTTCTTAAAGAAGCATTGAAAAAATGTGCATTCTTAAAAAAATAGCAAAGCTCACAGCTCCTTTGGCAAACGACTATTAAAAATCAAAATGCTCATTGCTCATCGCTCACCGCTCTAAAAAAATTTCACACCGCTCCGTGCCAAACATACCCATAATCTTTAAGTGAGGGGCATAAAAGGTGGGGCACTTGGGTGCGCTTGGGTTTTTTGTTTTTAGGTGAGGCGCACAAGAAGTGAGGAGCACTTGGTTACTATACGTGCTCTTGGTTTTGTCTTTTAGTCATTTTTTTTGTCTTTTAGCTAAGTGCACCAGAGGCGCATAAGAGTTTCAAGTGTTCCTAAACATTTTATATTAAAAAAAGGAAGTGCACCTAGTCAAAATGTGTAACTGCACTCACCTTAATGAGCTTTGATGTGCCACGTGTCTTACATCTAACATATAGTTAAGAGAAACTTCAATTGTTAATATAATTGTGCGCGGTTCTGGGTTTGTTTAAGAATTTTTCTCTTTATTTTTTGTTATAAATAATTTTACAATTTTAGTCACTTTGATTTACGAGTTTAATGGAAATGACCCAAACTCATTAATTAATGACATTTTGGCTTAAGCGGTTCAGTTCCGTATAATATCACTAAAATTACATTTTCACTTAGAGCAATGATACATTCACAAAAACAAATCCACAAAAACCATTCATAAAAGGAGGTGTTACTCTCTGATTGGCTTAATCATAGAGAGAGATATAAACTATATAAAAAGACACCAATTAGGGAGTAACACCTCTTTTCGTGGATTGGTTTATATGGGTGTATCATTTCTCTTTGGCTTAGACCAAGAGTAGTGGGCGTTGAATGGACCTTCGTTGCCCTTTCAACGGGCGTTGGACCACCCCCATCCACCGTTGAAGCCCGTTGAATCTGTTTAAAATCAACGCCCGTTGAATCTGTTTAAAATCAACGCCCGTTGATCCAACAACGGTCGTTGAAGTTTGTTTGTTTAATTTTTTATTTACTTTTATTCTTTAAAAATGTTATTTAAAAGAATAAAAATATTCTGTTAATAATGTGTATTGAAATTAAAAAACGCGCTTCACCCTAGACCAAAAGGTAAAAAGTGGCTATTTATAATGTTTGTGAGGTTAAAAGGTAAAAAGTGGCTATTTATAACCTAGCGTTAACGTTAAACGTTAGGTCAAATGGTAAACTTTAACGCCAAACAGGTAAACTTTAACTCCAAACAGGTAAACGTTAAACGTTGAATGGGTAAAAAATTGAATGTTAACATTAAATTCTGACGCGTTAACAGTGGTAAAAATTGAATGTTAACAGGCAATCCTTATATTTAACAGCGGATTTAAATTTTATTTTATTTTTTTTTATTTTTTTTTTAAGTAATTTATATCTAAGTTTTTATCTTTAACGGAGGAGTTTTTATTATTAAGTGTCAAATAATAAAAAAAAAGATGTTAAATAATTTAAATAAAAAAAAAAGTAATCATTACACCCATAGCTTCAACACCCCAACCAACTACTCCCATTTTGTAATTTATTTATTTATTTATTTTTTAATTATTTTTTTTTGTGAAAAGGGTGAAATATATTAATCACAAAAAGGGTACAACAGAAACAAAATAACCATGGACAGTCCCCATGATTATAAGCTCCTACATAACCTACGGAAACAAATAAACTTGACTAAACAAGTATTCTATAGAACTATACATCACAGTATACAAATCACAAAACTGCACATTTATTCTTTTACTACTTTCTAATTCTTTTCAAACTGATGTTCCATTTTGCTTCTACTGTCTTCACATCTTCAGTATCTTTAACAATGAAACTCATAACTCTCCATTTAATGCTGTCCAAAATATTCTGCACCAGCCCTTCTACTGTTCTATCATTCTTCTTGAAAATTCTTGAGTTTCTTTCTTGCCAAATAAAGTACACAGTTGCTGCCAAAACTATCATTCTCATAATACTCCATATGTTCCTGTTGGCTTTTAACTTGGAGAATTCTTCAATGACTTCATGCCATTCAGAGGAGAAGCTCTTATCAGTATACTTTTGCATTTCATTCCATACATTTTTGGTATAAGTACATGAGAAGAATAAGTGTTCATGAGAGTCTTGCTCCATTTTGCAAAAAGCACATTTCATATCATCATTATGATTCCATGTTGCCAATCTATCTTGAGTCATGAGTCTGCCTTGAATTGCCATCCACAGAACAAAAGAATGCTTAGGAACACTCTGTGTAAACCATACCACTTCTTTCCATCTCACTTCATTTCCACTGCTACATAAATCCTTCCACACAGCTTTTGTAGTGAATTTAGTTCTAAGCCCTGAGTTTGTTTCCCACATTGCTCTGTCATGAACATCATTGTGCAGAATAGGGATTTGTATATTCCTTAGAACAGGAAATTTTGTAAACCAATCCTCAGGCCAACTCCAATTGCCATTGTTTATCAATTTATCCACTGTGTAATCAATAGGCAGCCTTGCATTGTACACTTCCCTGACAGAAATAAACTCACTCAAAAGGCCTCTCTTCACACCACTTATCAAACCATGCAGAAGTATTCATTCCATTTCCAATTTTATAGTAGACATGCCCCCTGATTCTGTCCCTTAGCTTCAAGATGTTACTCCAAGCAATACTACTATTACTATCCCTTGTTACTTCCCATATACTCATTCCTTTTAATTTCTCCACATTTATCCACTTTACCTATAAAGTATCTTTCTTAGCAGCTATGTTCCAAAGATGCTTTATGATCAGAACCTCATTCCATTCTTGTAAATCTTTGATACCCAATCTGTAACACCCCAACCCGACAAGGGTAAAGATATCACAATGATGGTTTCATATCAGATCAAACAAATCATACATCTATAGCAATACAAGAATACTCAAAGGTTACAAATGAAATACAGATACTATAAGGTTACAAATGAACTTCCACTAAATACAAATTCCGAAATAACAATAATAACTTCTAATCACTTCTAAATCCAGAATAGTTATCAGTCTTCTAAGTCTACATGTACTCTCCACCCATTCCCAGCTTCTTACTAAAAACCTGCCGCAGGAAAAGAAATGCGGCTGAGCTACGAGAGCTCAGTGAACAGATATAACGATAACAAACAGTAATAGAGAATAGTACTGAGTAACAGAAACAAAGGTCAAACAGATGTAATATGGTCCAAGGGATAAGTCAATGAATAAGTACAAAGGAAAGAGAAAGAGGGATAGTAATCCACCACGAGCCCAGAAACAGATCATATCATATCGTAACCACAAATCTTCAAATCATATAGAGGGGAGACCTCTCAGATAATCAGATAATATGAGGGGTGTCCTCATTCTTCAAATGGAGTAGCTAGCTCCCAGAAATTGTGAAGGGCATGTATAGCACACAGTACCAATCACCAGAACAGAAATCATATCATATATAGTTAAATCCACTAAACAGAACAGAATCTAGGATTGCAACCCATACGCCCCTGCAGACAACTCACAATCATAATAGCCATGGCAGATAACAGAAAAGGGACGGTGTGAGAAATCACTCACCCACACATGAGTCATGCCAATGGTGCATCAATGACATGGCCAGGTTACCTTCCTGGCTAGGTAAACAGAAATGGCTCGGGTATCAAACTAAGAGTCAAGTATCATACCAATTCAGAGTGTCACATCAAAAGGTCATATATCCGAAACTACATCTCAATATCTCAGAAGTAATATCAAAAGGTCCAAATCAGAGTTTATCAGATCAAGGTTCATATTGAATAATCAAGTCAAGGTTCATATCAAAAGTTCATTTCAAAACTTTCCATCAAAAGTCCATTTTAAACAATCCTTTATTCATGATTTTCATAAAACGATCCTTTAAAGTAGTTCTCATAAAAATATTATTTCAAAAGGTTTTTCGTAAAAAAATTAGTCTTCCAAAAATAGTTTTCATAAAAGCTAGAAATATTTATATAAAAATGGTTTTGCCTCATTTATAAACCTCTTTTAAAATAGTTTTTCTCAAAACATTTCCAAGATATAAGTAGAAAAGGTTTTCGTAACATAGCTTCATATCAGACATCATATCAAATGGAATCAACAGGGAAGGTTCAAGCAAAGGGAAATCATAGCAATTGAATCAGAAACTAACGGATCAGAATACGAAAGAGATCATGAGAAACCTTAAAAGAAAGGTCAGAATATTTGTACCTTATGCGCAGTGCAAATAAACAATAAACAAACACGGGACAGAGATCAGGGCCTCTCCTTCTTCACACCTAAAGAGTAGAAGACGGAATTACAAAGGGTTCAAGTTCAACTTATTGTTTAGTTCACCTTTCCATTTTAAGAACTTTCCAGATTTAGTAACTTTCTATTTTTAGCAGGTTTCCAGAATTAGTAAGTTTTCATAATTAGAAATATTCAAATGATATATATTAAGTTAAGTCATTAATTAGGCTTATTATGGAAGAAACGTTCATTTAAACAAATTATACAAGTTTAGGGTTATAAATGACAAGTTTTCATAATTTAGGGTTATTAATGTAATTTACCAAAGTTAAAGGTTTAAAATAGAAACATCATGATTTAACCATTCGAACCATATATTTTCCAGAATTACCCTTTTAACCTTCAAGTTTCATAATTTACAAATTACACCCCTTTTGTTAATTTATTTACAAATTAAACCTTATAATTATATAATTTACAATTTAACCCTTATCATAGTTACATTTACACATTAAGCCCTTCATTACACCAATTTACAGAAAATACCCTTTAAATATACATAGTGTACAACAATCCTTTAAGTTTCGGTAATTACAACATTAGTCCCTATATTTTCCAAAAATGTAAATCGAATTAATAAATTATCCATAATTACATATTAAGCCCTTAAATATTCAAAATTACCCATTTCACCCTTCATAACATTATTTACACCGAGAACCTTTAAGTTTCCAGAAATTTCACTCTTAGTCCCTCCTTTTTGATTTAATATCAATTCGACACAGATATCACAAATTAAATCCTTATCTCGCCCAATTTACATATAAGACCCTCATGTTATAATTTTTATATTTTCTCCCAGGTCTATATAACATTACAAAAATATCCCACAAGTCTTTATAATTACAAAACACCCCCTTTATATTTTATTTATCAATCGGTATACATGTTATATATCAAAACTAAACCCTAACAAATCCCAATCATTTTGTAATAATTATATCATCATAGTACACATTTATTTCCAGGTTTACATCACCCAAAACCCTAGATCCAATCGGTTCTAATATTTTTCCATAATTTCCTTTTTATTCTCAAAAACCCGATAACTCCAATAGATCCAAAACCAATGATTTAAGCTTTAACTATTTGAAGGGCTATTTTTCTGATGATATACGATGCATATAGAACTCATAAAAAATATATAAAAGCCTCAGAAAAATCGCATGTAATTTATATAACCCGATTTCGTTTTTAGGGTTTCTTAGCTCATTATTTTTCATACGGTTTATATATTGTGCATGATTCGATTCCACTATTTTTCACACGTTATATATGATAAGGAGAGTGCTAGAAAAATACCAGAAAGTTTATAGAACGAAGGAATCACACGTTGTGATTTTATGTGACTCGGTTAGGGTTTTTCGAACCAAAGAATTCACCACGCCTGAACGAACAATCCCAGAGGTGTGTAGCTATTTTTCCCACCTTCTTGGCACTAGGAAGAACACCAAAAAAATACTCCTTTGCTTCAGAAAATTCGGATCAAGTGTGTGTGATTTTTGTATGTTTCGGTATTAATTTTTTAGGGTTAAATGGCAACTAAAAATTATGGGTTGGTTATAGGATAGGAATGACCGAGTATGGGGAGGGAAATATGGGCTAAAGAACCGGCCTTTAGGTGGACAAAATCAATTTACCATTTTTAAAATGATATACTAAATTAATTTTGTGATTTAAATGTTTTTTTTTAAATAAATAAAACTTATATATTATATGTAATATTTGGCCCATGTGTTTTGTTAGTGTAATTATACCATTTTGTTCCTTGTAAAAATATTAGAAGCTTGCCTCAAAATTATCTCACTTGATTTGTAGTTCGTTTCCAGAGATTCGGGATTAATTTGGTACTTTAAATAAGCTTTAATTATTATTTTTTTTAAAGTTCCATGGTAATTTGGTCTTTTTACATGTTTTAGATTTTCGGGTATTACACAATCCCCCCTGATCTTTAGGCTTACAAATATTTTTCCAGGAAATTTTAGCTTTCCCCTTGGTTAATTCCCCTTGACACCATAGAAAACCCTTAAGCAACCTATTAATCTCCTTAATCACAGTCTTAGGGAGCATAAAAAACTGAGCACCAATATACTTGCATGGAGGATAACACTGAAGCAATCAATTGTAATCTCCCTGCATATGTTAAAACCCTATTCCTCCAATCTTGAACTCTGCTCCTAACTTTTTCAATTAATGGTTTACAGTCATTGGTACTTATTCTTTTTGTGATTAATGGAACTCCAAGGTACCTAACAGGAAGTTTTCCTATTGTGAAAGGCAAAATCTGAGTAATGCTTTCTTGTTCAGATAATCCTCCAAAGAAAATTGTGCTTTTTTGCATATTGACTTTTAGTCCTGAGTAACTACTGAATTCATCCAAGGTCTCTTTAATGACTCTAACAGAATCACTATCACCATGGCCAAATACAATGAGGTCATCTGCAAAACCTAAATGTGTAATTTTAAGCTTCTTACAGCCCTGATGGTATTTAAACTCCCCAACATTATCAATATTTTTCCTTATAAGAATATTGAAAAATTCCATGGCCATTGTAAACAAGTAAGGTGAAATTGGATCACCTTGCCTTAAACCTCTACCCCCACAAAAGTATCCTACCCTTTCTCCATTAACATTCAAAGTAAACTTAGTGGTTGTCACACATGTCATAATCCACCACACCATTTTCTCATGAAATCCAAACATCACCAAAAGACCCTTAAGAAAGTTCCAATCCAATGTATCATATGCCTTATGTAAATCAATCTTAAGAGCACACTTTTTAATCTTCTGTTTCCTATTATACCCCCTTAATATTTCCTGTGCTAATAAGATATTATCAGTTATTTGCCTACCTGTAATGAAAGCACTCTGATTTTCATTTACTAGCTTACCCAAAACCCTTTTGATTCTATTTGTGATCACTTTACTTATGCATTTATACAAAACATTACAGCAAGCTATGGGCCTGAAATCAGATACCTTATTTGGGGTTGATATTTTAGGAACTAAAGATATTAAAGTAGCATTCAACTCTCCTAGAATTTTCCCTGACTCAAAAAACTCCTGAACAGCTAAACATACCTCTTTCCCAATAATATCCCAAGCAGCCTTAAAAAATCTTGCTGTGTATCCATCTGGTCCAGGGGCTTTAGAGTCTTCTATATCAAACATAGCCTCTTTAATCTCAGCATCAGACACATGCCTTACTAACCATTCAGCTTCCTCTGTTGTCAGTTTGTTGTTAACGGAAACAATATCACTGTGTATCTCTGCAACATTATCTTTTGTACCCAAGAATTTTTGAAAATGTTCCAAGAAAACTCCAGCAACTTGATCTTTCTCATGATTGACTCCATTCTCATCACATACTGCCATTATTATGCTCTTATGTTGTCTACCCTTAATGATCTTATGAAAAAATTTGGTGTTTCTGTCCCCTTCCTTCATCCATTCTATTTTAGCTTTTTGCATAAGAAGGCTTTCCTCATCTCTCATAGCTTCACAATACTCTTGAAGAATTATGCAGCTTTGCTTTTTCACCTTCTCACAAAATGGGTTCTTATCAACTTTTTCTTGAGCTATCTTGACCTTTTCTCTCAAATCATTAACTCTTTCATGAACATTGCCATTCTTCCAACTTATTTGATTCAATTTGTGTTTCAGTAGCTTTAATTTTTGAGTTACTTTGTACATCTGATAGCCACTTATATTCTTTTCCCATACAACTCTAACTGCTGGCAGGAACTCCTCCTTCTCAGTAATGAAATTTGTCATTCTAAAAGCCTTCCTCTTTTTTACCCCACCATTTGGAATTACTAACATGGCAGGTGAATGATCAGAGATGATGTATGGTAAGAAAATACTATGTGCAGTGCTGAATGAATCTAAAAATGGTTCATTTATCATCACCCTGTCCAGTTTCTTTAGAGTCTTGCACTTGGGGTTCTTTAAGCTCTTAGTCCAGGTATACTGAAACCCTGAACTCAGTAAGTCTTCAATTTCCACATCCTCTTTACACTTTTTGAACTCAATCATGTCATTGGTATACATTGAGCTTCCATTTGAATGCTCACTAACCTCTAATGTTACATTAAAATCTCCCATAATCACCCATGCTGTACCATTTGTTATCTGTTTATAAGCACCCATCTCATTCCATAACCTTCTTCTCTCAATTCCTAAGTTACTAGCATATATGATAGTGCAGAAATTTTTTTTATTCTGCACCAATGATATCAACTAGTAAAAGCATGCTTTGTTTAGTCTTAGTAATCATCCAGGCATCAAACATGTTCTGATTCCATCCAACCATAATTTTACACCCTTTGTTGTTATCCTCAGCATTTGTTACATATTCCCAATTACCAAATACATTATCACCAACTTTCTTGACTTTATCGTAATTGATATGTGTCTCAAGGATAGCACACATTTGCAATTTCTCCTCGGCAATGAGTTTTTTCACCTCCTTCTGTTTATCAGAGGAGCTAAGCCCTCTAATATTCCATGTTGCTATTTTCAAATCCATACTCACTTTCTATTTTTGGCTCACTTTCTTCTCTCAATTCTTTTGGCTCACTTATACACTCTGTCTGTTTTTAAAATCACACAAAGCTCTCTTTCTGTTTTTATGCTCACAAACTTCTCTCAATTCTTTTAGGCTTTCAATTACTCTGTCTATTTTTACACTCAATTACTCTCTATCTATTTTTAAGCTCCCAAATCTCTCAATTCTTTTAGCTCTCTTTACTCTCTGCCTGTTTTTGATACACACAAATGCTCTCTATCTATTTTTGTGCTCCCAAAATCTCTCAATTCTTTTTGCTCACTATACACTCTGTCTATTTTTAAACACACTAATACTCTCTTTTTGTTTTTATACTCCCAAATTCTCTCAATTCTTTTAGCTCTCTATACCCTCTGTCTATTTTTCCACACAATACAAAAATAAAATTCTATATACAATTCTGATACACTAACTATATACACTTTTGTATCTGGATACAAATTCAAACATTCAGTTAAGGGTGTTGCTGCTCACCCCCTCAACCTCATTCCTAAGCAAGCTTTCTCCAACAGAAGACAAATCTTGCACCACATCCTCCTCATTCTCTAAAGATTTTGCTGCATCCAACAATTCCTTTTTATCCCTATAGTATCTTTTCATGTCCTCATTCCAGTTTCCCCATTCAGTCACAGTTGGGTCATTGTTTTTTCCTAATATTTCATCAACTAGTTTTCTTTCATCTAAATTTGGCCTTAATTCATCTTCATTAACTAGTGAATCCAAAAGTGAAAAGCTATTGCTTCCAAGAATACTCTCATTCCCCTGTATGAACCCACCACTAGAGGAAGCAGTCATGTTATTAGTCCTAGGTGGAGTAGCAGTTTTACTACTTTTCCCCTTGTCATTATGCATATTAGCTTCTGTACCTCCCTCCATGCTGGTTCCATTTACCCTTTCCTCATTTTTATTATTCCTGTAATCCTTTTCAACATAGTTTTGCTTCTGGCCACCCATTTTACTAGGACATACATTCCCCCTAACATGAACATTCTGACCCTTTTGATCATCCCCTTTGTTTCTGTTCTTCTCAGCTTCATTCCTATTTTTCCTTTATTGCACCTTTTGAAACCCATCATTTTTTCCACCCTGCTCATCACTTAGGATCTCCTCATCCTTACTTTTAGGTTTCATTCTACATTTTTCCTCATCATGTCCAAAAACACAACAGTAACCACACTTAGTTGGTCTCCAAGTATATTCTACTTGTACATGCTTAGTCATACTAGTACTAGCATCCTTTTTCCTATATGCAACTTCAATGACATCTTTGAATTGTTTCTCAGCATCTAACTCAACTAGTACCCTAGCAAAACCAAGCCTACCAATCCCTGTCATACACATTTTAGTTGTCATTTCATCCATTATTACTGGTTTTCCTAGACAGCTTGCTAAAGAGCTAATACCTTTAACACTCCAAGCTTCTAAAGGTACATTTAACAACTTAATCCAGACAGGCAACTTCCTTGGTTCATTTTTGTCCAAGCACACATCAATACTCTGTTGATACAAAAGTTGGGCGTTCCTTGTTTGGATTCCTGTTCCCGTACCAATTAGATCTTAATGTTTGAAACCTGCACACTAAGAGAACAAAAAGACACCGTTAGGCTTATCGTGGGATTGTCTCCCACGATTATCCTCCGGCGTGAGAGTAAGTAATCGGTTTTAGGGTTTAGTTGAAGAGTTAGGGTTATTAGATCGTACCTTAATGAGAGCCGAGATGCCCTCTATATATACACGAAATCCTTGTTGGTTTCGTGTTCCTCACTCTTCGGCGTATCCCGCCTAAGTCGGTCGTTTGATACATATCCCATAAATAAGAGATATCCTATATCAAGACCATAAATAACTTCGGGTTTGGGCCTTCGTAAGCCCAAACCGTTATCGTGATAGCCCATTCGTGATGGGCTTAAGTGTTAGTAGCGTCCATTGGTCGGGTTCGTGACCCGAATGCGGACTATACATCATCATGTCCCCCCAGTCTAGTATGCGCAGGGTGGAACCCGCGGATGCTAGACTAACAACTGAAGCAAAAATATTCCTCGATGCGTAGCGGGGAAGTTTCAAATGTTTCCCGCCTAAAAGTCATACAATGAATCTTGTCCAAGTAAATCCGAGTATCCCTCGTAAATCGTGAGGGGTGGGTGAAAAAGTGTTTCGCCTCTTGATCTCCCAGCCACACGATTAGAGCAAGTGGGGTACACGTGTCATCCATCCACGAATATGTGTAACCCTATATAAAGTAGAGCCGTCTTTTCACTGTGGCTATCACAGTAAAAACCGTCATTTTCCACCATTGTTAAACCCGAGGAGGCTAGCCAAGGGGTGAAGCGCAAGAAAGCTTCTGGTGATGATGGCGCGGGCACATCGAAAAGAAGGCGTCATCTTATATCTGGCGTGCAATCATCCTCAGAGGAGGATGCGTCGTTAACTAAATCTCCTGCCCCCAAGTAAGTAATGAGACTTGTATCTTTAGATCAGCATTTCTTTATTCCGCAATGATACTATAAAGTAGCTTTGTTATTTGCGTGCAGTGTTGAGGCTGCTGGTGATGATGCTGCGCGTGTTGGGAATTCGCCACCCAAGGCGGGTCCCTCGCCTACTGATCATCTTGCGCAGGGGAGCCAAGGATCTGGGACAAAGGCTCCTGAAGATGTGCCTACGGACCAGTTGATTGAGGAGTTATGCTTGGCTGCTGTGCATCAAGCCTCATTGGTTGCACAGCTCAAAGCTAGGCATGCGGGTGAAGGTAGCAGCAGTGCGCAGAGGGATGGGGAAATTGCGCTACTGAAGGCGCAGTTAGCTGATGCTCAGGCTGAAGCAGAGTCAACCACTGTGTATGCTTAGAAGCTTGCTGATGAGAGGCTATCATTGTTTGCCCAAGTGAGCCAAGAGCGTGCTAGCTTCAAAGAATACAAGGCTTCTTGTCTTTGGGTTTTGAAATATTTGGAGAATGGGAAGAATGAGCACTTCTCTAATTTGGAGGAGTTCCGCAAGTCCGTAGAGTGTTTGCTGGAGAAACAGGAGAGCAAGCTGCGCAAGCTCAGCATCGAATATGATGAAGAGTTGTACCCTCACCTGGTGTCAACCATTGCTGAGCGCAGGTGGCTTATCAGCCATGGCTTGCGCCTTGCTGCCTTGAAAACTCTGGAGTCTCAAGAGGTGAGGGACGCCTTTGGGGATGTTGTTCAGTGTGCGCTGGCACGTGGTAAGGCAGAGGCTGTAGAGGAGCTGTGTGCAAACAAGATCTTGACTGTGCCCGCCGCCCAAGTACCGGGTTACAACGAGAACACTTATGATGATCTTGTTGCTGCTATGGAGAAGTTGAAGCTTTTGGAGCTTCCTCATATTGCTCAACTGGAGCGCGACCAGGATTATCCCATAGGTGTGATTATGGAGGGGTTAATTTTGGCTAGGCATATAGCAGATGACGCTGAGGCACAACCTGATTATTTTTTGAAGCCCGATGTGTCGCAGCTGCAGGTACCCCTCTTTGCATGTCCGCGTGATATCCTGAATCCTTTCGCTCTTGAGAAGGAAATTCCTTTGAAGGAGTCCCTAGAGGCCCATGAGATGAGACTTGCGAAGAAGAAGGGTGTGAAGGGGAAAGCCATCCTTTGTGGTCTTGGTGCGGCCCATATTCCGAGGTCTGATGGAGTGCCCGTTAGCGTGCCAACGGTGTCACCCAAGGATGTTGACCTGTTGAAGAAGCTTGAAGAGGCTGGTAGTGCGGTGCGCCAAGTGGGCAGTTCAGGGCTTAAACGCACACATAGTATATAGGCTGCTTAGATGTATGTTTTGTAATGGATTCACTTTTTGTTGCACATGTGCATGTTGAATTTATACTTTATATGAACTCGTAGTCCATAATAAAATGTTGATGTTGAAAAATACGATTGTACGCATATTGTATCAAATGTGATTATGGTTATAATGTTTATACTTAGTTATTTTGTCTTTGTGTAAAAGACGTCTATGTTGTGTCTAAGGAGCAAACTGTTGTGTACATACTTAAGAAAATTTATAAGAATCCATAATCGTGTATGAAGTTCATAAAATTTACAAGTGTATAGATTGATATGCAGCGTACTACAAATATCATATCAAGGAGTTAAGTGTCCTAACTCCTAATTTGTTAAACGCGCACAGTGTGCATTGTTGTGTATCCGTCGTGGGATACACATTGAACTTACTCCAACGTCTTGAGAGTAAGGTGTTTAACAAGGATGCGTGATCCGATGTTGATAGGTTTGCAACTCTCTTACTCAACGAGTTTTTTAGTAGGTTTACTCATCCTTTTACCATCGTGGGTTTTAATAAGTGCATGCACGCCATGTAGGCAGAAAGTAAAGTAACAACAATATTGAGACATAAATAACATGTAAACAATAAAGTGAAATGTGTCGCGGAATTAGCTAGAAACCGCGACATTGAATTAATACTTGCAAGTTTTTGTAAAAAGAAAAAACATTTGCCTAAATGAAACAAAATGTAAATACACGGATATTTATTGAGCACTTACTAAAGTGCGGAGGTGTCCGTGTGTGAGGTCGTAACCTTTCCTAAAGATAGCATCTCTTGAGATTGCAAATATTCCATGTGCGTTGTAGCTCGCGGCCATCCATGTCACGTAGCTTGTACGCGCCTTTACCTAGTGCTTCAACGACCTCATAGGGTCCTTCCCACTTCGGTCCAAGTTTACCTGTATCTTCTGCGTGGCTTGCATCATTAGTGCGATATACAAAGTCGCCTGGTCTGAATGAGGTGCTTCGAACTTTAGCGTCGTAATATCCCTTCATTTTTAACTTGGCTTTTGCTTCACGTATAGCTGCGCGTTCACGCCTTTCTTCCAATAGGTCCAAGTCGATACGTCGTTCGTCGTCATTGGTTGCGACATTAACTTCCGCGGTTCGAATAGTTGGCATCCCAATTTCAGCTGGTATGACAGCTTCTGTCCCATAGACAAGAGAAAAAGGAGTGTCTCCATTGCTAACTTTGATTGTCGTGCGGTGCGCCCATAAGACATGCGACAATTCATCCACCCATCTTCCTTTGTGTTTGTCTAGGCGCGCTTTAATTCCTTCGCCTAGGCTACGATTTGCGCGCTCAACCAAACCATTGGTTTGTGGGTGTTTAACTGATGCGAAGTGTTGTGTTATATTTAGTTCTGCGCACCAGTATTTGAACGGGTTATCGCGGAATTGTTTTCCGTTGTCCGAAACGATTTCCCCAGGTAATCCAAAGCGGCATACAATATTTTCCCAAACGAATCATTTTACTTGATTACCTGTGATTGTCGCCACTGCTTTTGCCTCAATCCACTTAGTGAAGTAGTCTATTGCCACAATAAGAAATTTCAGTCCCCCCGCTGCAACAGGGAAGGGACCCGCAATGTCGATACCCCACTTATAGAATGGCCATGGAGAAGTGATAGGCGTTAGCTCTTGTTGTGGTCTGCGCGGGATGGGTCTATGAACTTGGCAGTCGCTACAATTCTTTATCACATCACGCGCATCGCGATGCATAGTGGGCCAGTAGTATCCTGACCGCAAGGCTCGTGCTACGACGGACCGTGGTCCTGAATGCATACTGCATGAACCGGCGTGGATCTCTCGGAGTACGTAATCTGCCTGAAGAGGTCCAACGCACCGAAGCCATGGTTGTAGAAATGAGCGCCGATATAGGATACCATCTCGAAGTTCAAACCTCTGCGCTGTGCGCCGTATCCGTCGAGCATCCTTCTGCTCGTGGGGCAATATGCCTTTGCTTATAAATTCGACAATAGGGGTCATCCACGTAGGATTCTCCTCCTCTATTACCGTGGATATCTCCATCTCCGAGATGGATTTATTTTTTAGGATTTCCACCAACACTTGTTTTGACAGGTGCGCAAAGCTTGTAGATGCGATCTTGCTTAGCGCATCCGCTTTTTTGTTTTCACCTCTAGGAACTTGTTTAATGGTAAACCTGTCAAAACCTTGGATTAGTGACTTGGTCTTGTTGAGGTATTGAACCATGTTATCCTCTTTAGCCACATATTCGGCCAACACATGGTTGGCTACTAATCGGGAGTCCACATTTGCTTCTAGGTTGCGTACGCCCATTCGAGTTGCAATGCGTAATCCAGCGATTAGGGCTTCGTACTCTGCCTCGTTATTCGTAGCTGTGAATTCAAAGCGCAGTGCGTAAGTGAATTCCATTCCTTCTGGATTGGTGAGGATAAGGCCTGCGCCCGACCCATCCATGCATGAAGATCCATCCGTGAACAGGACCCATGGCTCTTGTAGTTCTACCTTTCTCAGTGGAGGTGCATCATCGGTTTCTGGTTTTTCGATGATGAAGTCTGCTAGTATTTGCCCCTTAATCGCAGTTCGTGGTCTGTAAGAGATGTTATACTCGCCTAGCAATACACTCCACTTTTGTAATCGCCTCGATGCGTCGGGTTTGGAGATAACTTGCTTGATTGGTTGGTCCGTGATCACCGCTATTGGGTGTGCTTGAAAGTATCTGCGCAATCTTTTGGCGGCGAATACTAATGCCAAGACCAACTTTTCCATTGGGCTATAGTTAATCTCTGTCTTCTTGAGCGCTTTGCTTACAAAGTATACCGGTGTTTGTACGGAATTCCTGTCTGTCAGTAGCACCGCGCTAACTGCTCCATGAGTCGCAGACAAATACATAATTAACTCCTCCCCTGGTCGGGGTGCGACTAGTTTGGGAAGCGCTGCTATATGTTGCTTAAGCTGTGTGAAAGCTTCTTCCGCTTCTGTAGTCCAACGAAAGTCTCCCTTTTTTGTACACTTCTTGAGTGTTTTAAAGAGGGGAAGTGACTTATCTGCTGATTTGGATAGGAATCTGTTCAACCCGGCTAGTTTTCCATTCAGAGACTGGACTTCTTTCAACGTGCGTGGTGAAAGGAGTTGGATGACAGCCTCTGTTTTTTCTGGGCATGGTTTAATGCCATCAGGTTCGATCAAGTATCCTAGGAACATGCCTTCTATAGAGCCAAAAGTGCATTTCTTAGGATTTAGCTTCATGTTGATCTTTCGTAGTGTTCTAAATGTTTCTTCAATGTCGCGGACCAACTCGTCTTCGGTATGGCTTTTTATGACAAGTTCGTCAACATAGACCTCTAGGTTGCGGCCCACTTGCTTTTCAAATGCATTATCTACCAATCGCTGGTAGGTGGCGCCCGTATTTTTTAGGCCAAAAGGCATCTTTGTATAACAATAGACACCTTGGCTTGTGTGGAAGGCTGTTTTTTCCTCGTCCTCTTTAGCCATTTGGATTTGGTGGTACCCTTTGTATGCGTCTAAAAAACATTTAAAGAAGTATCCACATAAAGATTCTACCTTCCAGTCTATCTCTGGTAGTGGGTAGCAGTCTTGTGGACATGCTTTGTTGAGATCAGTGAAATCCACGCACATCCGCCAACTACCGTCACTCTTCTTGACCATCACTGGATTGGAGAGCCAGTCATGGTAATAGACCTCTCGCATGATACCTGCGTCAACAAGTTTGTGTACTTCCTCTAGAATGGCTTTTGCACGCTCTGGAGCCTGACCGCGCTTTTTCTGCCGTACTGGGGAGTATCCTTGTCGGATTTTCAACTTGTGTTCTGCGATCGAGCGTGGCACACCAGTCATGTGCTTTGGTTCCCATACGAAGATATCCAGATTCTTTTGCAAGAGTGCGCACACGGCAGCTCTGCCTTTATCAGACAGCGATCCCCCGATCGATACTTCTTGTTCCGGGTAATCAGGATGAATTGCGACCTTCAGATTTGGTACTTTAGCTGCGCTCTGTTCTGGGGTGTGCGTCGTCTCACATGTAATCGTGTTACACTCTTTTGGTGGCGCAGCGTTATTGTAGATGGTGACAATGCCGCCTTCTACCGGGAATTTGAGCATCCCATGTGCTGTGGACGGTACTGCGCGTATTGCCGAAATTCCTGGTCTTCCGATAATGCCATTGTATGGCGAAGGAGATCTGATCAACATAAAATTCATCCAGGCTGTCGTGGAGTGTTCCTTATTGCCAACAATAACTAGTAGTCGTAGTTGCCCCATGGGCCATATCTTTTCTCCTGTGAAGCCAGTCAACGACATCGTGGCTGGGCTTAACTGTCTTTGTATCTCAGGTCGCAATCTCTTGAAACAATGCTCATACATTATGTCTGCTGATGCCCCTCCATCAACATACATGCGGTGGATATCGTGACCCCCCGCATTTATCTCGATGGTGAGTGGTTCCGCCACTGCGTTGTTCGCAGCCAAGGTGGGGAAAGAGATTTCGCTTCCATGAGAAAATTTCTGACTGACCTTTTGCATAGTCTTTCGCTGCCATGATTGTATCATGTAGATTGTGTCAGCCTTGTCCTTAGGTGCTTCTTTCTTGCCCCCGGTCTTCTGTTTGTCTTTTCCATCCTTGATGTTCTTAACTAGATGGTCCAACTTGCCTTCTTTTACTAGCTTATCAATTAGTTGGCGCAGTTGGACACACTCATTGGTGGTGTGGCCCTTCTGTCCATGATACTCGCAGTACCCGTTCCCTACGCGCCGATCTTCTGGGGTGCGCATCGGTGGGGGTCTCGGAAAGTTCGCGCCTTCCGTCGCAAATATCTCCTTTGGAGTCTTCGTTAGTGGGGTATACTTGTCATTCTCTCGTCCACCCCCCTGACTGCGGTAGCTTTTGTTGCGATTGCTACTCTGGTCATTGGATTGTCTCCTTGGCTGTTCTTGTGACCTATAGTTTGAGTAGCCTTTCTTGCTATCCGCAGCGGCAGCTTCTCCCTGGATGAAGGACCTCGTGCGCTTCATAAGTTCGTCAAAGGTTTGGGGAACCCTATCATTTAACTTTTTGATAAGTTCTGGGTTATTGATTCCGTTCATAAACCCTGAGATCTTTAGTATTTCGGGGCATGCCTTGACATGTATGCATTCATCTTTAAAGCGCTCCATAAAAGCGCATGTGGATTCCCCTTGGCGCTGTTTTACCCTAGCGAGTTCGACAGGGTTCTTGGCGCACTTCTTCCTCTGAGTAAAGTTCAAACGAAACGCCTTCCGCAACTCTTCAAACCCATCGATGCTTCTACGTGGAAGCTTACTGAACCAGTTTCGCGCATTCCCTACTAATGTAGAATTAAACATGTGGCACCACACAGGGTGTGGCCAATTTTCGATGGTAGCTGCTGATTCGAAAATTTTTAGGTGGTCGTCAGGATCACCTGTTCCATCATAAGTTTTAACATTAGCGGGCATGCGCCTTCTCTTATCTTCTGAAAAATCACTGATGCGCCGAGTGAATGCGTCAACCTTTTGGCGGCGCCAGGGACGAGACATATCTTCGTCCTCCTGGTCGCTGTATCTTCTCCTGGACTTCCAGTGTCCTGTTTCTTTGTCCTTGTTGTCCGAGGAGTCACTTGAGGATGAGCTTACTCTTTTGCGGCGCTTGCGCCGACTATCCTCGGAATCCGAGCTTGAAGGGCTTTCGCTTGGGGAGCACCGTCGCCCAAGCCTATCGTGAATCCTGCGACTGCCAAGTCTAGCGTGGACATTGGTGCGCCGTCCATCGCCTTCATGCTCCTCCGGATACTGTAAGTCGGCTGCTTCATCACCCACAACTTTCCTTCCTATCCTAGTAAACACTGGGTGTCGGCGGCTATCCTTCTCGCGCCTTTCCTTTCGGTAACGCGGTGGGGATGCTTCATGCTCAGGGTCAAAGTTGAGTCGGGCTTGCAGACTCTGGCTTGACCTCTTTTTCGCTTCCTCTCGCATAAGCGCAGCCAAGGTTTCGTAGTTTTGAGATACGAAATCACTTGGCGCTAGTTCAGGTGTGACTCCTTCTAGCGCGAGGATGTCTGTTTCCAAATCAGGACCCTTGTTTCGGATAGGCGCATTTGGCGGCTTAGTGAGGTCTAATTCTGGCATGGTGAAAGGAGTGCGCTGTAGATCTTCCGTGCTAGTGGTTGTTGTAGTAGCATGGGTAGTTCTTGCGACCGGTTCTACTGTAGTAAAGACCAGATCTGAGTATGATCCTCGGTTTTTGGGCGCGCTGGTTGTTCCAGAGGCCTGCTTGGTGGCTGAATCAGTTTGCTGCTTTTCCCCCTGTAGGTCACCATGCGTTTTCTTCGCCTGCGGAGTCTGCAGGTTTGGGTTTCCGTGCTTTGTCATTCTAGTTCTTAGTAAAGTTCTTAGTGTATGGTCCCACGGATGGCGCCACTTGTTGATACAAAAGTTGGGCGTTCCTTGTTTGGATTCCTGTTCCCGTACCAATTAGATCTTAATGCTTGAAACCTGCGCACTAAGAGAACAAAAAGACACCGTTAGGCTTATCGTGGGATTGTCTCCCACGATTATCCTCCGGCGTGAGAGTAAGTAATCGGTTTTAGGGTTTAGTTGAAGAGTTAGGGTTATTAGATCGTACCTTAATGAGAGCCGAGATGCCCTCTATATATACACGAAATCCTTGTTGGTTTCGTGTTCCTCACTCTTCGGCGTATCCCGCCTAAGTCGGTCGTTTGATACATATCCCATAAATAAGAGATATCCTATATCAAGACCATAAATAACTTCGGGTTTGGGCCTTCGTAAGCCCAAACCGTTATCGTGATAGCCCATTCGTGATGGGCTTAAGTGTTAGTAGCATCCATTGGTAGGGTTCGTGACCCGAATGCGGACTATACGTCATCATACTCCATCTTTGTACAAAAAGTGGTTTATTATTAACCATCCATGGACCATTACTTATGACCTCAAGTACATCCTGCTCATTTTTGAATTTAAAAAAGAAAATCCCCTTCTCATTCGCAGTCATATCCACTATACTATATTTATTCCACATCCTTCTTAGATGATACCTAGCTTCATTAAAACTAACCATACAACCTAGGAATTGACCACAAACAGTTTTATCCCACTTTGCACTTCCTAACTTAACAGTCTCTTCATTAAAAATTGCAATTTCAATCCCATTCTCATTCATCTCAGTTGGGACTGTCATTAACTTGTTATCAAGTGCATTAGCCTTAAGGATATCAACAAGTGTTCTAGCATTTTCTTTTATAGGCTCATTCTCCTTATTGTTTACACTGCTTTCATTCCTAGCTTCAGTATTTACACTATGGGATTCATGGTTATCACATGCATTACAACTAGCTCCTTTAACATTTGAATTATTCATGATATTGTTATCAATTACATGAGTAGTTTCATTATCATTATTGGTGCTACTATCATTTAATGAAACAGAATTTACCTGACTTTGCAGCCCAGGAAAATTATCTCCATTCAGATCCCCATCATACTCAGCATTATCCCCCTTATTCTTAGTCTCTTCACACTCCCTTTTACCCCCTTGATTCTTTACATCTTCACCCTTTCTTTTCTCCTGATCATTGCCCTTTCCATTATTCTTATCACTATTTCTTTGTATACCATGTACTGAATCCCCATATCTAGCCGGAACCCTAATTGCACGATTTGATGATCTTTTCCTACCTGACATCTTAAACCAACGATACAAAACTTCAATTCAAAAAGAAATTGCTACTAATTTTTTTGGTTTTTGTTTGATTTTATGAAAAGATAAGCAAAGATTACACTACAATTACAAAAGCCCTAATTCAATCAAACTAGGTCAAAATTGGCGCCAAAAACGCAATTTGGGTGTTTTCTCAAAACTTGATGAAAAACAAATCAGATCATATCATTGTGTGCGCAATGATAAGACTATTCGAATGATGGTTTTAGAATTGAGAAATGGCTACTATTAAGCGAGGAATTATTAGAAAAACTGTGATTTCGGAAATGGGGGAAAAAAAGTGGGAAAAAACGGTTATTGGAGTTGGGTGAGGAATTATTTAACAAAGCTAGGTTGTTGTGTTTTTGTAAAAAACTTTCATTATGACACATGTGACACTTGTCGCAATTTGCTCCCACCCACACCCAAACCACTACTCTTAATGTAGAAGTAAGCGGCTGAGTTAGCCTAGCCTGCCCTAAAAGTGGTATAGTAGGCGAGCGAGTTAGCGAAGACACTCTTCGCAAATCCCAGCATACACCTGGTTGGGATGGGTGGGCCCACCACTTCACTTTCACTTAGGCCCGGGCCAAGTCAGTGGGGGGACCCTGTCGGGCTCCTTCACCCCCAAAAAAAGAAACTGTACGTGAGAGTTTCCCTTCATACGGCTCGAATCATTCTCAGATGCCTCGATTAGAGCATTGGCGGTCGACGAATTCGTCTATCAGGCAATCTATCCTTAGCCTAAAGGCCCGTTAAATAAGGGTGGTGCAGTGTGACCGGAGCTGTTCTAGAGTTTATAAATGTGATTTGAGGCGACGCCTGAGTACGAGGAGATCGCACTCTTAAGCACACTCATATTAATTAATTCAAATACCTGCTTTTCACTTTTTTTTAAAAAAAAAAAAAAAAAAAAAATTATGTTTACTTGCGAAAAAACAGAAAACTACTCGTATAATATTATGGTTTAAATAAAGTTGAAAATAAAAAACGATAAACCGAAATCAATGGCTTCACTTTGTTTTCTCCTCCTCCATACCACTTTCTCGCTCACACACTAAAAAACATTCCCAATTAATTTAATAAAAACAACAACCGAATCTATACATACGTTCACCACTCTTAACCGTTACGGTATGTAAACCCTAATTAATATTTATCACATTTTTACTTACACTTAATTAGTTTTATTTATTGCTTATCATTTGTTGAGTTATTAAATTCTGTTGAATTAAACTACTGTTAAATTAGTATCAAGTTATTATGATTTTAATTGTAGGTTAAAAGCTGTTTAATTTAGTGCCACGTGTCAATATGTGTTATATTCTAGGGTGTGTTTGGCAAAGAGCCTTTAGCTGTTAGCATTTAAAATTTTAAGTTCGTTTGGCAACTAGCGTTACTTTTCAAATGCTACTCGATTATTGTTAGCGATTGTAATCGCGTTTAGCTTTTTCGTCATTTGACACTTTGGGGGTGTTTGGCTAAGCTTTATGAATTGGGCTTATGCTTATGTTATAATAAGCGGCTTATGGCTTATATATCATGAGCTCATGAGCCCTTGCTAAGTGTTTGGCTTAGCTTATCATAAATAATAAGGTAAAATGACAAAAAAGTACATGACATTAAAAGAGTGTAATTATTAAATGAGGGTATAAAAGTCTTTTTATATGATATCTTTATATAAGAACACCCCTCCTCAAATAAGCCAGAAAGTTTGGGCTTATAAAAACCCCGTTACATAAGCTCATAAGCCCACTCATATAAGCTTAGCCAAATACTTAGTTTTGGCTTATTTAACACATATTAGCTAATAAGCTTATAAGCCCATCATATAAGCTAAGCCAAACACCCCCTTTATAATTACATATACAACTACCTTACCAAACACTTATAATAAATAAATAACTACTGCAGTGGTAGCGGTAGCAATTAGTTGTAGCAGTAGTTGTGTGTTTATTTTATAAAAGTGTTTGGTAACGTGACAGTATATGTAAGTATAAACTATAAAGTGTAAAATGATGAAAAAGCTAAACGCTAATGCTAAATGCTTCTTGAAGTAGCAATTGAAAAGTAGCGTTCAGAAAAGATAAACGCTAGTTGGCAAACGACTTTTTAATTCAAAATGCTAACCGCTAAACGCTCTCAAATGCTCTTTGCCAAGCATTCTGATGCTAATTTAGGTTAAACATGGTAAATTCTGGTGCCACGTGTCATATTGTGTTAAATGCTATGTTTTAAATTGATGTTTATTTAATTAGATTATAATATGAAGTTCTTATGATTTTAATTGTAGGTTGATTTTGAAAATATTACTGCTTTCATTTGGTTATTCATTTGTGGAATTTAATCCACTCGGTAGAAAATAAAATTTCAATTTGTGAGGGTAAATTGAAGTGAAGTGATAGTTTCGAGCAATTTTATGTTATGATACAGTGTGACGACATTTTTTGGAAATTTAAGGTGAAAAACCGGACGTTTTGGATATGAGAAGGCGTTTGATTAAAAAAGTTTATTTACTTTTCGGGCCTAGGTTACCAAGGATATGGTTAGTCCTATGTGTAGTTTGTGTTTTCGTGATTATAGTTTTGTCGGGTTTGTCTTCTAGTTCTAGTTCGTTTGGCGATATTACATTGGCTGTGAAATCGGATATATATGGGAATTATAGAAGGTTAAAGGAGCAAGCGGTGAATGATTATTTGGATTTAACTAGTTTAAGTTTAGGAGTTGGGAATTTGAAGGAGGTTAGGATATGTGGGAAGGAACGAGAGCATTATGTTCCGTGCTATAATGTGTCCGCGAATTTGTTAGTTGGGTATAAGAATGGTGAGGAGTTTGATCGGCATTGTGAAGTGTCGAAAGGTGAAGCGTATTGTCTGGTTCGGCCTCCAAAGGATTATAAGATGCCCTTGAGTTGGCCGGTTGGTAGAGATGTGATATGGAATGAGAATGTGAAGATTACTAAAGATCAGTTCCTTTCTTCCGGGAGCATGACGAAAAGGTAAATATTTTATTGAGTTTGTATTAATAGGTGGATACTAGGATATCTTAAGTTATTTCCCTCATTAATAAGAATTCGTTTACTTAATGCCATTGTCACAACGATAACTCCATTGATGCAATATAGCTATTTTATTAGTTAAATGGCCCTGTGTCAACTTAACATAATTCATCTATTTTCGATTTGTTTTTTTCTAAAATAATGTAGACGCAACACTCATGACGCAACCAATTTATGCCTTGGAAACTTGGGCCATCACATGGGAGATTATTAACTAGTGTAGCCCCAAAATATCAGTTAATCCTTTAGTACTTGACTTTGAAGGATCTGTAAAACACCCCTCAATCTTGTAGCCCTTTTTAACATTTTCACCTCAATCTTGTTTTAGGTTAATGCTAATGGAAGAAAACCAAATTTCTTTCCACTCAGATGATGGGTTAATGTTTGATGGTGTCAAAGATTACTCTCATCAGGTTGCAGAGATGATAGGACTGGGGAGTGATGTGGAATTTCATCACGCCGGTGTAAGTATTGACATATAGTATTTTTTTTCACTGCATTTTATGGATCCTTATATCAATTGACGCTGATCTTATGCTACGCCTTGGGTCTGATTCATGTTAATGCTACGAACCAAGGTTTTCAAGATCGGGATCCTACCCAGGATCGTTTTCGTCTTTGCAAGATCGTGATCGTAAGATCGGATCGGGATCTTAAGATCCTACTCTAATGTTATTTCTTATTACTTTTTGTAATATTATACAAATCTACAAATTATTATACATTATAAACACAAAATATTATAAATGTTTCATAGAAATATTGTTCTAAATTATGATTATGAAATGTTTAAAAAGATTAACATGTTGTTTTTTGAATTCTACAAAAAAAAAAACCCATAAATTTATAGTTTTTTAGTTTGTAATCCGAGAAAAGTAAGATCGGATCGGATTAGATCTTAAGATCGTATGGTCAGGATCGGGATCCTATAAGATCTTAAGCTTGCAAAGATCCTATGTAGGATCCGGATCGTTTTTGCTTTACAGTATCGTAAAATCGTAAGATCAGGATCCCGATCCTGACAACTATGCTACGAACAGGTGCGCACAGTACTTGATATTGGTTGCGGCTTTGGTAGCTTTGGGGCTCATTTGCTCTCACTAAAACTGATGACTGTCTGTATGGCTGCATATGAGTTAACTGGTAGCCAAGTTCAGATATCCCTTGAAAGAGGTCTTCCAGCAGTAATTGGCAACTTCAATTCTAGGCAGCTTCCGTTTCCATCTTTGTCATATGACATGGTTCATTGTGCAGAGTGTGGTATTCTGTGGGATGACAAAGGTACTGTGGTCTGTTGGGTGATATTTTTCCTAACCCATTACACCTTATAACTAGCGTAAAAGTATAGTATTTTTTTTTTCTAACAATCTTTTCATAAATCAGATGGATTGTTACTTATTGAAGTTGACCGGATACTTAGGCCTGGTGGCTACTTTGTTTTACATGGAAGTTCATTAAGTACAAAGAAGGGAAGCATGGCCAGCCCTATTGAAGAATTTGTCCGGAAAATCTGTTGGACATTTATAGCTCAGCAAGAAGAAACTTTCATTTGGCAGAAAACTATTGATGCACAATGCTACTCCTCTGGGTGAGTCTATCAGTAATACACATATCTTATTTTGATCGTATGCTTCTCAATTCTCATAGTTGACTATGACGATGTTTTCTTATTCAATGTGATTAGGTCATATATAATCTTTTACAATATTGTCTTATAGTGTGCAGGGTGCAATTCCTCCTTGTAGAGAAGAAAGAGAGGATAGTCAATCATATTATCAGCCACTTGTATCTTGTGTAGGAGGAACTACCAGCAAGCGCTGGGTTCCCGTTCAGAACAGGTCTTCCAGTTCCCAGATTACCCCAGCTGAGCTTGAAATTTATGGAAAGTATTATTATTGCGGCAACTCCTTTTGTATTTATTTACTTTGTGAACGTTCTGTAACCCTGATATTATTTTTTATGCATCTGTATCTGCAGGAATTCAACAGGATGAATTCTACCAAGACTTTGAATCTTCATTATCAGCTTTAAGAAATTATTGGTCTTTGCTTACGCCCTTGATTTTTTCCGATCACCCTAAAAGGCCAGGTGATGAAGATCCATTACCTCCATATAATATGATAAGGAATGTGATGGATATGAATGCACATTATGGTGGTTTGAACACTGCATTTCTGGAAGAAGGAAAAGCAGTGTGGGTGATGAATGTTGTACCTATTAGAGCTCGTAATACACTCCCAGTAATACTCAATCAGGGTTTTGCTGGTGTTCTGCATGATTGGTAAGTAGTTGGGTTATAAATGTTACACCATCCATGGGTCCATCCTCAATCACATGCGCCTTGTCCTCTTCTCCAGTAAATTATTTTAGGCTAAATTAACATTTCGCATGAGATTCTGTTTCTCCGTCTGATTTATATGAAACTTGATTTTGTTCATATCAATTACACAACATGCTATGCTAAGATGATCGTTTGGAATAAGTCTCGCTTAAGTCGTAAAAAATTTCAGGATGAAAGCAGTACCTACAAAAATAGATGTGCCTATGTTTAATGAATCTTTTCAAAAAAATTATACATGGAATTTCCAACTTCTGATGATCTTTATAACATAGTGGAAGATCCTCTACATTAATTGATTTGAAAATAAGGGCAAATGGCACAAAAAGGTACCCAAGTTAGGGGTCATTTCCAATCAAGGTATCCCACTTTTTTTTGGGCATAAAAAGGTAGCCAACTTATTTTTTTGGCCAATTTAGGTATTTTCGTTAAATAATTAAGGATCATCCGTTAAGTTTTACATTTCAAGTCCGCCTCCACCAACACCAATCACCGTCGCTACCACCCTGCCCACCACCACCACCACCAATTACCGTCGTTAAATTTTTTTTAGTTGTGGCGGTGGTGGGTGGGGTTGGTGGTGGAGGCGGTGCTTGGTAGTGGTGGTGGTGGGCAGGGTTGGTGGTGGCGACGGTGTTGGTGGTGGCGATGGTGATTGGAGGTGGACTTGAAATGTAAAACTTAACGGATGGTTGTTAAATATTTAACGAAAATACCCAAATTGGGCCAAAAAAAAAAAAAGTTGGCTACCTTGATTGGAAATGACCCCTAACTTTGGTATCTTTTTGTGCCATTTGCCCTTGAAATAAATATATTCTACCATATCTGTAGTTTATGGTTACTAATTTCCTCTTTGTTGTCTGATTGCTTATGTGAAATGTATATAAATGTAGGTGTGAACCATTTCCCACTTATCCACGGACATATGACATGCTTCATGCAAATGGACTTCTTTCATATCTTATGTCTAAACAATGCAGCATCACCAGTTTACTTCTGGAGATGGATCGTATCCTACGTCCCGAGGTACACTTTCTCATATAGACCATTTACATTCAACACTTTCATTTTTTCTTATATAGTGTATGAAGCGTGGTCCATAGAGAATGCACGTATAATGGGTGTACCTATAATATTTCATTGCCTTGATTTGTTTTATCATCTTACAGGGATGGGTTGTTTTATCAGATGAAGTGGGGTCCATAGAGAAGGCACGTATGATTGCTACACAAATACGATGGGAAGCAAGGGTCATCGATCTTGAAAATGGTAGTGACCAGAGAATACTTGTCTGCCAAAAGCCGTTTGTAAGAAAATGAATCCTGCAGCTGGTCATGATCCATAGTTTTTTGGATCATCCTATGTTATATAACTCTGGTAATTATTCTCTATCTATTATATACTTCTCTGCGTATATACACATGTACTCATATGGGGGGTTTGGATTTGCATTATGAAACTTGATTGTCTGGTTATTGATTCTTCAATGAAAGCCTTCATGAAAGCTGCAACAGGATAAAGGATATCCTCTCTTCTGGCTCTGTCTGCTTAATGCCTTCTATTCTGACTTCCAAGTCAAAATAGTTAGTTTTTATAATATTTAGATAGACAGAATGAAATTATCATACCAGTTGCAATGAAATTGTTATCCAAGGGCAAAATGAATTACTTATATATTTCCATTTGAGAAAGTATGCTTTTTTTCAAAAATGTTCTTTTTGGCAATTTTATCAATTAGATTATTAAATACTCACAATTTGAAATTTTGATCATCTGATTCAGACAAATCTTAAACAACAAAAGCACAGATATCTACATTCAATTTTATTGGAGCTGATTTTGTGAATTTGGTGGTTTAATATCACATACTCACTATCAAAACGCAAATCCAAACAACCTCATACACCAGTCACCGATGATGATACCAGATTCTTTACAATGTTTACCAGGCACAAGTCAGGTGAGAAGCTCTACACTCGGCATATATGGATGGGATCGTAGATAAACGAAGAAGCTTGAGATTGAAACCAAAGCACGGCAACTGTAGATTAGAGAAAGTTTTGTTGCACGTAGCCTCAATTGTTTTTCCTTGTCTTTTTTGAAACATTACTAAAGGAATTGTAGCAATTCATTCATCTCAATTTGTTTCTGTCTCTCTGTTCATGTTTCTTGATCAATTTTGTAACCTGAATTACATATTGTATTGAATATCACCACTTTAAGTGACTAGGCAGGACAGTTTGCCTTATGTTCCAACCTGAGACATAAAAATAGTAAAGCAAACCATTTTACTATTGGAACTTTAGAAGGCAACAAGTAGTATTTGTTACAGTATGTTTTTATCCTTATGAGCATACTGTATTAGACATTTCTGATAAAAGAGTTAATTACTTAAATCGTCTTTGTGGTTTGTCGGTTATCACGGGTTTAGTCCTTAATTTTTGTTTTTTGCGAATCTTCTCTGACATGTTACGGGTTTAGTCATTTGACCAATATTTTTGTTAGTTGATTGTTAATTTGAAGGGTAATTTGGTCTTTTCTTGTATTTTGTTAAACAAAATCCATTTATGCACATCACTTTTAATATCATAAGCCCAACTTATATACAAAGATCTGTTTTAGTCCCTAACCTTTAATATTAGACGGATCCGACATATTAAGGGTGCGTTTGGTTCGTAAGTGGGATTGGAATTGGATTCGGATTTGGGAAAGGTTTGAAAGATGTGGGAAAGATTTGAGAAAAAAGTAGGAGAGAGAAAATATATTATTATATATAATTATATATAATTTATTAAATTTTATAATAAAAAAAGTTAACAAAAAGACAAATAAATTGGAGGGAAAAAATAAAATGTGTGGTGAAGATGGGATGTCAGATTGCATGTCAGTGGTATCACTCGAAAGATAGCATTATGGCACGGAATGAGTTTTTTAATTTCATTTCATTACTTTTTGTCAAAGTTGACAACCAAACATTTGTTTCAAGCCTTCTTTGATTCCATACCCGGTGACACCCTCAAACCAAACGCATCCTAAGTTTGTAATTCAAAATCTTTGATTAAAAACAAAACAACACCTACACCTAACATAAAAACACAAAAAGCTATATCGATTCTACTTTTACATAAAGGAAAATAAAACAAAGTATATGACATTGAAAAAGAATTGCAAAAAGTGTCATTAATGCGGTAAGATATCTAAAATTCAATGTAGGATAAAATAAAAATCGGCCCTTTTTGTGAATACTTATGATGTCCGCTACCAAGGGTGTTCTTTGTTTAGTAGGTGTATCTTTTGATCGTTTCGCTCAAGGCATCACAAAACTCAGGACCGGCCTGGTAGATTCTTAGTTGAAACCCAAAGGATACCTTATTAGATCATTATTTGCGACTCTGGTCCTTACAGATAACCACATCAATCGCTTAATTATTAGCACTATACATTTGTAGAAGTTTGATTAAGAAAAAAGATTTCCATGTTTCCACTATTATATGAAAATGAAATGACATTTTAAAGATATTTGGCGGTAATTTATACGTAATGTTAACTATCGTAATAACAAGCAAGAATTAATGCCACTGATCTGTCATCTTCGAAACATGTAGAGTCGAGAACATATACGTAATAACCATCGGTAATATATTATGAACAGTAACGGGAGCCAGAAAATGTGATTTATGGGACATCGAAGAGAAAATTTTGTTTTCAGTATACTTTGACAAATTGGGTCGGGTTTAGTTAATGGCAACATAAGTGCTCCACTTGATGCACTTAACAATTATTACGAAAAATTAAACAAATAAAATGTCATGCAAATTGTATCAAAGCACCTGTCACTTTATATAAACAAGAGATAATGCCCAAAATAGGCCAAAAACATTCAAGCATTTCAAGAGGAAGTCAAACACAACACCTCTTTCCCAAAATAGGCAAATTATTTAACGCTCGACTGCTCGACCCCATAAACTTGCCGATACGTGTCATTCTTTTATTGACACGTGTCATTCTATTATTTTTTTATTAATAAAAATTTGGCCCACAATTGACCAATAAATTTGGCAACATTAGCCACTTAACCAAATAAGTGTTTGCAAAGTTAGTCCTTTTACTAATGGCCATTTTATTTTAGTCCATTAACCAAACAAGCGTTTGCAAAGTTAGTCCTTTTACTAACGGCCGTTTTATTTTAGTCCATTAACCAAACAAGCGTTTGCAAAGTTAGTCCTTTTACTAACGGCCGTTTTATTTTTCATTTTTGGTCCTTGTGATTATTATTATTATTCAAAAAAATTCAAAAAAATTTATAAAAAATCGAAAAAAACTTATAAAAATTTGAAAAAAATTATAAAATTTCGAAAAGTTTCGAAAAAATTTATAAAAAATCGAAAAAGATTTAAGAATTCGTAAAAAATTATAAAAATTCGAAAAAACTTATAAAAATTCGAAAAATTTATAAAAATTCAAAATTTTTTTTCAAATTAGAAAAAAATTATAAAAATTCGAAAAATTCGAAAAAATGTATAAAAATTCGTAATTTTTTTAAAATTTCAAAAAATTTGGAAAAATCCGAAAAATGTTGAAAAATTCGAAAAAACTTATAAAAATTTATAAAAATTCAAATTTTTTTTTTAAATTAGAAAAAATTTATAAAAATTCGAAAAAATCGAAAAAATATATATTAATTCGAAAAATTTTTAAAAATTCGAAAAAGTTTTAAAAATTCGAAAATTTTTTAAAAATTCGAAAAAGTTTTAAAAATTCGAAAATTTTTAAAAATTCGAAAAAACTTATAAAAATTCGAAAAATTTATAAAAATTCAAATTTTTTTTTAAAAATTAGAAAAAATTTATAAAAATACGAAAAAATCGAAAAAATTTATATAAAATCGAAAAAAATTTAAGAATTCAAAAAATTCGAAAAACTTAAAAAAATTCAAAAAAAAATTGAATTCGATAAAAATTATAAAAATTTATAAAAATTCGAAAAAGTTTAAAAATTCGTAAAACTTTTAAAAATTCGAAAAAACTTATAAAAATACAAAAAAACTTATAAAAATTCAAATTTTTTTTAAAAATTAGAAAAATTTATAAAAAATCGAAAAAATTTATATAAATTCTTAAATTTTATAAAAATTCAAAATTTTTTTTAAAATTCAAAAATTTTATAAAAGTTAGAAAATTTATAAAAATTCAAAGAATTTATAAAAATTTGAAAAATTTTTAAAAATTCGAAAAAACTTATAAAAATTCGAAATTTTTTTTAAAAATTCAAAAAATACGAAAAGTTTATAAAAATTCGAAAAAGTTTTAAAAATTCAAAAAAACTTATAAAGATTTGAAAATCTTATAAAAATTCGATTTTTTTTATAAATTCGAAAAAACTTATAAAAGTTTAAAAAATTTATAAAAATTCAAAAAAAATTTAAAAATTAGAAAATTTTTTTAAAAATTAGAAAAATATAAAAAAAATTTAAAAACTCAAAAAGTATAAAAATTCAACCGCTCGACCACCACCGCTCAACTAATCAACCGCTCGACCACCACTGCTTAACTGCTCAACTGCTCAACCGCTCGACCACCACTGCTCAACCGCTCGACCACCACCGCTCAACTGCTCAACCGCTCGACCACCACTGCTTAAGTTTTTTCGAATTTTTAAAAAATTTTTGAATTTTTAAATTTTTTTCGCATTTTTCGAATTTTTATAAATTTTTTTCTAAATTTTAAATTTTTTTTGAATTTTTATAAGTTTTTTCAAAATTTTAAAATTTTTTTGAATTTTTATAAATTTTTTGAATTCTTATAGGTTTTTTCTATGTTTTAAAAATTTTTTGAATTTATATAAGTTTTTCGAATTTTTATAAGTATTTTCGAATTTTTAAAAAATTTTCGAATTTTTACAAAATTTTTGAATTTTTACAAAATTTTTGAATTTTTAAAACTTTTTCGAATTTTTATAAATTTATTAAATTTTTATAAATTTTTTCTAATTTTTAAAAAATTTATGAATTTTTATAAATTTTTCGAATTTTAATAAGTTTTTTTGAATTTTTATAAGTTTTTTCGAATTTTTAAATTTTTTTCGAATTTTTAAAACTTTTTCGAATTTTTATAATTTTTTTTGAATAATTTTAAGTTTTTCGAATTTTTTGAATTTTTAAAAAATTTCGAATTTATATAAATTTTTTCGAATTTTTTGAATTTTTAAAAGTTTTTCGAATTTTTTGAATTTTTAAAAAATTTTCGAATTTATATAAATTTTTTCGATTTTTTCGAATTTTTATAAATTTTTTCTAATTTTTTAAAAAAATTTGAATTTTTATAAATTTTTCGAATTTTTATAAGTTTTTTCGAATTTTTCAACATTTTTCTGATTTTTCCAAATGTTTTGAATTTTTAAAATTTTTTCGAATTTTTAAAAAAAATTTGAATTTTTATAAATTTTTCGAATTTTTATAACTTTTTTCGAATTTTTAAATTTTTTTCAAAATTTTAAAACTTTTTCGAATTCTTATAATTTTTTTCAAATTCAAATTTTTTTTTGAATTTTTTTAAAGTTTTTCGAGTTTTTTGAATTTTTAAAATTTTTTCGAATTTTTAGAAGTTTTTTCGAATTCTTAAATCTTTTTCGATTCTTTATAAATTTTTTCGAAACTTTTCGAAATTTTATAATTTTTTTCGAATTTTTATAAGTTTTTTTCGATTTTTTATAAATTTTTTTGAATAATAATAATAATCACAAGGACCAAAAATGAAAAATAAAACGGCTGTTAGTAAAAGGACTAACTTTGCAAACGCTTGTTTGGTTAATGGACTAAAATAAAACAGCCGTTAGTAAAAGGACTAACTTTGCAAACGCTTGTTTGGTTAATGGACTAAAATAAAATGACCGTTAGTAAAAGGACTAACTTTGCAAACACTTATTTGGTTAAGGGGCTAATGTTGACAAATTTATTGGTCAATTGTGGGCCAAATTTTTATTAATAAAAAAATAATAGAATGACACGTGTCAATAAAGGAATGACACGTGTCGGCAAGTTTATGGGGTCGAGCAGTCGAGCAGTCGAGCGTGAAATAATTGGCCTATTTTGAGAAAGAGGTGTTGTGTTTGGCTTCCTCTTGAAATGCTCGAATGTTTTTGGCCTATTTTGGGCATTATCTCTATAAACAAACTAATTTAAAGGGATGTTATAACATTAGAGAAATTGACGAAATCTATGACATCAAAAAATTACATTTAAAAAACTTATAGACAAGATAAATTTTATAAATTTTTACACGTGAACAAAGTATATACCAAGAACTTAAAGAATCCGAATCTTCTCTTATTATCAATTATCAAAAAAATTACTATTCATTTCATGTTTACATATCCTCATAAACTTTATCTAATCTTCTATTTTGGGTTTAAACACATATAAATTAAAATCTTGCGTTTAAGATATTGATTTAACACAACCCGTCACAACACGAGGGCAACACAACCTTGTTAGTATAAAATGTTAATCCAGTAGTATTCTATATTATATTAGCCTGGGCAGAGGGTCTATGGCCCCTGGCTATGGGCAAAGCGGGCCTGACTATGTAGGTTCCAGGCCTGGCCCTGGATATGGGCAGAGGGGGCGACGGCCCAGGGCATCGCACATTGCCGGGGCATCAAAATATGTGGTGTTATAGTGTAGAAAATAGATTTTTTTTAAGCTAATGAACTAGCTAAATGTTAAAAGAAAACAGAGTTTGGGTTTTGGTTATTGGAGTTAGAACGAAGGATATGTGGGACCACTAGAAAGTTTTTTCTTTCTTCCTTTCTTATTATAGCCCAACTTATATGCAAAATTTTGTTTTAGTCCCTAACCTTTAACACTAGACGTTTCCGATCCCAATATTAAGTTTGTAGTTCAAAATCTTTGATTAGAAACAAAACAACACCTACACTTAACATACAACCTTTAAACCATTTGATAGTCTTCAATTTTTTTTTTTTTTTTTTTTTTTTTTTTTTTTTTTTTTTAATTATTTTTTTAAATATTTCATAAACTTAAGGATTTTACTTTTGGAGAAAGAAAAATAAAACAAAATATATGACATTGAAAAAGAATTGCAAATGTGTCATTTCTGCTGTAAGATATCTAAATTCAATGTAGGATAAAATAAAAGTCTGCCATTTTTGCGAATAGTTATGATGTCGGCGACCAAGGGCGTTCTTTGTTTAGTAGGTGTACATTTTGATCGTTTCGTCCAAGGCATAACAAAACTCAGGATCGGCCTTATAGGTTCTTATTGAAACTCAAAGGATACCCTTTTAGATCATTATTTTCGACTCTAGTCCTTACACATTACCATAATAACCGCTTAATTATTAGCACTATACTTTCGTAGTTTGATTAAGAAATTATTTTTCCATGTTTCCACTATTATATGAAAAAGAAATGACAGTATAAAGATATTTGCCAGTAATTTATACGTAATGTCAATTAAATTATTGTAATAACGAGCAATAATGAGCAAGAATTAATGCCATTGATTTGTCATTTTCGAAACATGTAGAGTCGAGAACATATCACGTAATAACCGTTGCTAATATATTATATATAACTTACATTCATTGGGTTATTTATCTCATTTTTTTTTGCCACCCGATCCATCCACACCCCGAATAATAATTTGGTTTCTTATTCCTTGACCCGCCCTGTTCATCCTAACTCACAAACTTCGTTTTCCTTTGAGATCCGAACGGTGCAACTCCGACACCTAAACCCAACGTCGATTAATGTTTGTCCGATCCAACCATTTGGGTTTTGTGGCAACTACAGTTGCCTGTGAGGGGGTGTACAGTAAAAGCAATAGTGAAACTATTTTTTTTAATGCTTTTGTGGTTGTTGTTATGCCATATGTTAGGGATACAGTATCCCCATTAATTATAGCCACATCTTTTGATCTAAACTTAGGTGGGTTCGTCATTTTTTGATCAAAAAAGTTGGTAGCGTTATTGTCTCAAGAAAGACTGTGAAAGAATACATTGTAGGTTTCAATTTCTTATTATGTTTTTTTGTGTTTTGTTGTTGTTATTACTAATTTTCTGATATCAGATTTAGGGTTTTTTATTTGTGACTATTATTGTTGTGGTGGTGTATGCAAGTAAATAACTGCTATTATTTTAGGGTTGCAATTATTGGTAATTTTCTGATCTCAGATTTAGAGTTTTGTTATTGTTATTGCTTGATTTACGGTTTTGCTTTATTTAATTGTGGCTGTTGCTAATTTTCTGATCTTAGATTTAGGGTTTTGCTGTTGTTATTGCTTGATTTAGGATTCTATTGGATTACTTGATTACTTATGTTTGGGTAAGCTTATTTTAAGCGCTTAATAGCTTATTTTAGTTTCGGAAAGAAATTAAGCACTTTGAAGGTGTTTGGTAAATCTTATGTCAAAAGTATTACTCCCTCCGTCCCAAAATAAATGTCACCTTTGACTTTTTCGAGTCTTTTTTATTCAACTTTGATCTTAAATATTTTTATTTGTGTTATATAATACTTGATGAAAATTATACCAATGAAAATACATTTGAAACCCAATCCATTCATATACTTCGCATCAAATATTATGTAACATAAATAAAAATATTTAAGGTCAAAGTTGAATAAAAAAGACTCGAAAAAGTCAAAGGTGACATTTATTTTGGGACGGAGGTAGTATCATTTTTGTCAAGGATATACGATAATAAGGAGAATCCATTGTACCATATGTATACTCATTACTCATTAGCAATGACTATACATACGGTATTAACTTGGCAAAATGAGAGAATACTCTTAAACCATGGTTTTTTGGCTCATTTGCTTAAGGTGTGGTTGGATTAGCTTATTTTGTTACCTTATGAGCTAACGCTGATGTGTTCATTGTATGTGGTTTGTAAAAGTTTGTAACTTTTTACCATGTTTGGTTTGTAGGTTAATGTTATGTCACTGGAACAAAAGCTTTTCACAAAGATTTGTGGAATGTTATCATTTTCGCTTCGTAATCTGCTTATTGCGTTGTCAATGGGTTTAATGGCATAAGAATGATGGTGATATTCATTACAAGAGCCTATGATGAGTCTACGGGGTAAGGGGATTAAAGTTGAGATGGTCCACATCTTGGCGGGGCGGGTGACTAGACTTGCAGCCATGGTGGGCATATCCTCTTTTTTCGATCCTTACCAGACTTATTTGGTGTAGGTGGTTACCAGTTTTATTCACATTTATTTTGCTCGAAAACGCCTTTGGTTGCTTCACATAGGGTAGGGCTATGATGATTAACAACTATTTTCCGAGACAAATGAAGTGGGTCGTCAAAGATTGGATCCGTAACTTGGCGGGGCAAGGACCAGATGGCATGATTATGCAACCGTGTTTCTTTGCAGCCATGGCGGGGTCTAGATCTTTTTGACCCTATTTAGTTTAAAAATCTGAGCCTAATAACTGTTGCCCTATCTCGGCCTGGCGCAAGCCATGGTTTTCTCAGTGCTTCTGTATTGGGTGCTTATAAATCCGAACTTTTAAACTCTTAGAGATGAGAGTATTTGGATTTGGTGAATGGTGGTTCTTTGGTTTAGTTATGACTGTTGCTTCTGCTGTTGTTCTGAGCAAAATAATCTTTTTTTTGGTCGGGTATCTAAGTAATGCATGATGAATATCACAGGCAATGATGAGAGTTGTTACTGTTTCCTATTTTGGTAAGTGTAGCTTGCCATAACCCGTATCTTGGCATAGCGATCAGATGGTTGCAGCCAAGGCCGGTTTTGGGTACCACTTCCATAATCGCTGACCTGAGCCTTATTATGTATATTATCATCATGCATTATGGATTCTCGGCTTTTGAGACATAACAAGTAATGGTGGCTGCGATATTAGTTGCACGGGCTTTAATAGTCTATCGGTTTAGATTTTTTAATTGGATGTCAAATTGATAAGAATTGAAGGTTTATAATTCAAAAATGGTGGTTTTAGCTGGAGAAAATGGTTGGTAAGTTAGAGGAGAGAGAAAAGAACGGGTTTTTGCCAAGAGTCCAAAAGCTGATTTTCAAGTAAGTGATTATTTCAATTGGGTGTTCTTTATTCTTTTATAAAAGTTTATTTATCTGTTCAAAAAACTAGAAATTTGTGATAAGAAGATGCATTAGCAAATTTGTTAAGGTTTTAGGGGCTGTTTCGATTAGGTTATTTTTTTTACTTATGGGCTAATTCAATTGGGTTTCTTTATTTTGTCATAAACTTTATTGGTTGGTTAAAAAAAACTGCAAATTATGAGTCAATTTCTTAAGTTTTTTGGGGGTGTTTGGTTTACCTTTTTTTTTTTCAGGTTTATGAATTTAATTAAATTTAAAAAAATAATATGCAGGATATTGATGAGGATCTACATATCAGGCAACTTGCGGTGTTGATTTCGGAGTTGCAGGGAGCCCGTGTCAAGATAGGTATAATTTTTGTTCATTTTATGTTGTTTTCATAGTTGTTACATTTGTGCGCATTTACTATAAATGATGAATCGTGTTGTGTTCATACGTTACGTTTTTTATTATAGTAGTTACTCTATTGTTTGTCATCTAACTTATCTCACTTTTTGATCATCATTGGTAATTGATTGATATTTAGCTTATTTGTTTTTGTTAATACAAATATCGTCCTAAAACGTTATTTATATTTTACGATCTTTGCTTTATTTTGTTAATGACAATTATAAGGTTTATTTTTAGCAAATCATAAATATATGTTAAAGTCTTTTATATTTATAGTAACAAGCTTTTTAAACTCATTTACATATCACATGATCACTAAGAATTACATTGCATACATATATACTTTTACATATTTATTTTTATTTCTTAAAATAGAAATATACACATGACATCATGGCATACCTCATTTGGAAATCTTTAGATATCTTGGAAGATTTGAAATATATTTTGAAAAGATCTTGAAGCAAAAGATTAGATCATGTAAGATCTTGGTTAGATATGGAAAGATATTTAAAAGATTGTCTGTCAGAGACTGGCGGAACCAAATGGTTCAAAGGGCGGAACCCAGAATTTGCCTATAAATAGCAAGTTGATCATTCAAATAGCAAGAAGGGCGGAACCAAATGGGTCCGCCAAATTCGTGCCCTGTTTGATCAGTTTGCCTATAAATAGCAAGTTGATCATTCAAGGTCACTCATCACTCATATAACATAAATTACATATTCATTCATTTATACATTTCTAACTCATTCATTCATTCATTTCATTCTTAGTGATCTTTCTTTTGTAGCAAATAGATCAAGCATCAAGGATCAACAAACTGTTGCAATCCTGTTAGTATAGTCACTGTGTGATTTATTAGTAGTTCACACATCATTGTTATACCATTCATTCAGTAGAGTCCGGTTAGTGTTTTAGTCCTCAAAACACATAGAGTGTCGGGAGTGGTTGAACCCTTGTAAAGAACTCGATATTTAGCTTAGTGTCGGAAATTGTATAGGCGATGTCAGGTTGGTTCTACCTTGAACTAGAACCCGGTATTTAGCTTTGTACCGGAAAAAGGTGTAAGTGACGTGTATAAAGGTTTTCTCAGCCGAGAAGGGAGCTTGTTTCTTACTGAAGAAAAACTCTCGAGTTAGATGTAACCACCCGTAAAATTCTAAACATTGTTTTAATAATAAAAATTTAAGTATTTTTACTTGACAAATTAATTGGACATTTTTGAACATATTTAGTTATTTCTGAAAAATTCTTTCATATTGGTAATGATTAAATTTATAATTTCCGAAGTAAATGACTTGTTTTTAAATGTTATTTATAAAAACGTTTGCAGAAATATATTTTTGTAATTTTTACCAAACCGATGGACCACCTCTAAACACCATTTACAACAACCCCTCATCATTAATCTTATAACACTCAGAGTTGCCTTCACTAGAACACTATCTTACACTCATTACACCAGGAAACATAGGGCTGCTATAGCTAGATGACCAACATTTCTCACCTTTATCTGATCTGTTAGCCGGTTCCCTCAGCTAAAGCTAGTCGGATCCCTTTTGGGAAGGATCCGCTGGAACCGGGAAAATAGAAACAGATCTTATCACCTATAGCCTTCCAATACTCAACTTTATCCACTCAAGCACTCCACATTTCCTTTAATATATCTTCTAGAAGAATGTATCACTGTAGTTAACCTTAGTGCATGCATATCATTGCAATTCAAAGGATTTTAGTGGTTTAGACTTTAATTCACTTACTTGATCCTTCACTATTTAAGCCACTTGTGTTTGTGCTTCCAAACCACACCAAAACAAACCATCTTGTACTGCAAACTCGCACTCTAAATCTACCCAAAAACATGACTATGGCACCAAGTGCAAGATCATCCACTAGGAGCCCTCCAAGAAAAACCGCACGTATTGTGTATGAAATATCCTCAACTGAAGCCTCACCCATCAAAGCACCTTCTACTAGAACACCTCTCCCAAACTCCATCCAAACTCCTCCATCTAATGAACCAACTCCAACACAACTAGCTTCCAACAAACCAACCTCACCACAACTTCCATTTCTTGAACCATCACCACCACAACTTGCTTCCACCAAAAAAACACCACCACAATCAACTCCCATTGAACTTACATTACCAAACACTCATATTTCCACTCAACCAACAAAATCTTCACCTCTTGAACCAAGACTTCTCTCTTTTACCACACCTCATTCATCACCTCACCTCTACTTCAACTCATTGGAGGACTTACCTCCTAGACCCTCTAATCCACCGTCATTTCCAACATTCTCATCCATTGAGAGAATGTCAACTCAACCACCATCCCATCACCTAGATGTGGACATAAACATACCACCACCCATAGGAAACCTACCTTCCTCAAATGGTCTATTTTGGGTAATGAGAAGATATCAACCATCACAAACACCTCAATCACCTCAACCAAACAATGACACACTTCCACCCACATATGTTTCTTTACCAACACCCGTGGTACATCCACAACCTCTAAACTAAAGTGCTTCCACCTCAAACATACCTCAATTACCTTCTATCTTAACCTCACAACAAACAAGCCACAATGATACTTGTGATCATTGTAAACATGTCCAAACCTTAGTTCATGAACTATGTGATGAAGTACGTTTCATGTTCTACCATCTTCTTGAACGTCTTGATAACGTCACCAAACCAAACCTACCCGAAAAACCTTGAAGTGCAAGCACAAGTGGTCTCACTATTCTTAGCTTTAGACCTAACTTTAGTCGAATAGGAACTCTTCATGTTAAGATCATTTTCTTAGTTTTTAGAGATTTGACCAATGTGTGTAACATTTCTCTTGTTTTATTAAATGAATCTTCATGACTATGTGTTTATGTGAACATGATTGGTGTGATTATTACTTGTCTTCATACCTTCTCTATTATGTACTGCTACTAACAAATTGCAGGTAAGCCGGATCCATCATTTTGTACTAGCTGGATCCCTTTCTCAAAGGAACCGGCGAAACCGGGCAAACAGAATACTAACCAAAATTTTATGCAACTCCATTTTTAGCAAAAGGACACAATATACTTGTTTTCTAACCTTTGTTTTGTAGATTTTCAAAAATACACATGGAGTACTTGACGCCCTCATTAAGGGGGAGCTCTCGTCCAAGCAAAACCATTGCAAAAACTTGCAATGATCATGTCTTAGTGTCCCTAATTACTTGACGCCATTAACAAGGGGGAGCAACCGTCGAGGGGGAGCAACTAAGAACTTCTTACTCTCCTTATTCCTTTTTACACCTTTTCTTCACTTATTTTTCTTAAAACTTGCATTCGGGTTAGTTTCCTTTCGACGCTCTTTTTGTTTCGACAAAAAGGTGGAGAAAGAGTAAAAACTACAATTAAAAAATTTACGAATTTTATTTTTTACTTAAAATAATTTTATGTTTTGTCATCAATGAAAAAGGGGGAGATTGTTAATACAAATAAACCTTCAAAACATTTATTTATATTTTACGATCATTCAATGTTTTGTCGATAACAAACGTAAAATCATTTTAACGAGATAAATAAAATACGTAATGCTTTAAGCCAATAGTTTACTAACTCATTTCATTAAACAAGTAAACCTTAAACATATCTAGTTAACAAGTTTACATGAAACCAAAACTATTTTATAAAAACACTTAAGTAACATTTGTTACTTACATTTTATAAAATACATGTTAAGAAAAAGCTAGTAAACACTTGGACTGTCCATGGCCCAAAACCAAGTCCATAAACCATAAACCATGGAGCTTGACCCATAACCCATGACCCATTGCATGACATCATGCATGGGTAAAACCCATGACCCATGACCCAAAGTCCATAACCCATAACCCAAAGTCCATGACCCATGATGTCTTTGACATCAGGCATGACATCATCTATCCATGGATCATAACTCATAACCCATAACCCGGGTTGTAACGCAAAATCCGGACTGGTTTACCCAGTTACCCGGATCCCTCGGTTTACACTAGCCGGATCCCTCTGGGAAGGGATCCGGTGGAACCGGGTGAATAGTAGGCAGTTTTGCCTACAAATAGTGAGCCATTTCTCTCTTATCTCTCACCCCTTTTAGACATTACTTCTCTCTATGTTCTAAACTCTCTAACCTCAGATCCAAGGATCTTTCTATGTAGTCTCTCTTTGTGTTTCTCTAGGTTCCTTCCAAAAGGCGAGAACAAAACCTCTCGAAGACGTGCAAGCTCGTGTTATGAGTTGCTTGAATTCTTCTCTTCCAAGATCACAGAAGTGAATCTTGTTCTTTCTTTCTTCTCAAAGGGTGTTGTAGATGTGTTGAGTCGATAGGTGTAAAAGGACGTTGGATCCTTTAGTCGAGTTGTACTAGATGTGTTGGTTTGGTCCGCCGTGCTAAGGACCCGGTATCTAGCCTTGTACCAGATAAAGTGTAGGCGACGATGGTTTGGTCTACCTTGTGTGAAAGACCCGGTACCTAGCTTTGTACCGGATAAAGTGTAAGCGACGTTGTGAAGGCTTCTCCGCCATGTGAAAGGAGTTTGTGTTGTGAAGTGATTACGAACTCTCGAGTAGGCGACTCGGGGAGTGGAGTAGGGCAAGGAAGGTGTCCTTGTAGCCGAACCACTATAAATACTTGTGTTGTGGTTGTGTCTCTCTATCTTTATCTCGTAGCTTAGATTTATATACTTTAATCTATCAATATCCAACACGTCAAAACTAGATTGACATAAGTCGATCTATAAGTTTTAATAAGTGATTTTAATCGGTAAAACTATTAAACCCCCCTTCTAGTTTTCTACACTTATGATAGCATAATAGCGAAAAGTCAATAACTGATGAACCAATAGTTAACTGATGAACCTATGTTAACATAACCTATGATAACACAAATAAGCACAAATAAACTAACTGATGAACCTATGATAACATAATAGCTAAAATAAACAAACTGATGAACCTATGATAACATAATAGCTAAAAAAAACTAAATGTTTATCAACTAAAAAAAGCATAAACTAACTGATGAACCTATGATAACATAATAGCTAAAAGTCAATAACTGATGAACCAATAGCTAACTGATTAACCTATGATAACACAAATAAACTAACTAATGAACCTATGATAACATAATAGATAAAAAAAAACTAAATGTTCATCAACTAAAAAGAGCATAAACTGACTGATGAACCTATGATAACATAACCTATGATAATACAAATAAACACAAATAAACTAACTAATGAACCTATGATAACATAAACTATGAACAATAAATAAATAAAATAAAATAACAAAAAAGCATTAACTGATGAACATCTGAAAAAATTAGTGTCAGTTATTATTCATCATGTCTTTTTATCATCATAATATTGTTCATCAGTTATTGTTCAGTATTTTTTTTTTATTTTTTTTTATTATTATTTTTTTTCTGTTCATATGGTTCTATTTTGGAAATGTACAGGTCAATATAAACAATCTGGAGGAGTATGTTTCCCTTGTAGTGTCAACTACTGTCAAGACTGGTATCACATGACAAATGGAAGCATTTAGAGCTAGTTTCAATCAGTTCATTTTCACCTGGAGTGGATAGTTTGAAGCTTTCTTCTTCAATTTAAGATGAAGCCGCTGCTATATTAGCTAAATTTAAGACTGTTCAAGATATATCAGAAAAACAAGTTAAAGAAGATGTGACTTTGCCTAATGTTCAAACTGAGATCAAGAAATCCGTTGAGAATGAAAGCGCAAAACAGGACCAATAAGAACTTTGTTTCTCCGTTGAGAATGAAAGCGCAAAACAGGACTAATAAGAACTTTGTTTCTTGTTGCCTGTTTGATATAGTGTGCATTTTTGGTAGGATATGTAACTTAATATCTAGATGTATGTTCAGTGTTGTATACAGTTTTTTTAGGAATGGTCAAATAGCTTACATTCAAATTTATGAAATCAATAGCTAGATGTTTATTTTATCCATGGTACTTCTCTCTATTTTCTGCACCGGTTCTTGTCTTCTGGTCTGCAATGCCAAATGTTGATTTGTGGTTTAGATTCAGAAAATCGACTAGTTATACCCCATTATTTTTTTTATTGATGTGCGGTTCCTGAGTAAACATTGCCTGTATATTCGGCGATTGGATTTTGGTGGTGAAAGATGGTGAACAAATTATATATATATATAAAAAAAAAAAAAACTTCTTCATTAACTGATATATTGAACTAAATAAATTCATGAACATATAATAAAATTGATCATTACGGAATGAAAAGATAATTACAAAAAAAAAAAATTATTTTTTGAATTTTACATTAATAAAATGATTAGTGATGCGTTGTGGTACAAAAATTAGTGCATTTAACGTAATTTTAACACTAAAAATCTAAGCTATACATTTCATCAAACACCTTGTGTGCAACAAATATGACTAAAACGTCATCTTTAACATGCGATATCTCACTCATATCATATCCAATTTGAATGATTCAAATTTCTGGGTAAAGAGTGAACCAAAATCTACAACTTTTGTGTTTTAACTTTATCATGATTTGATAGATTTAAAGGTAAAAAATAGAGTCAAAAATGCCAAAAACATAAAGAAAATCAAAACCCATTGAATATGTTAAAAAAAAAAGTTCGAAATAATTAACAAGATTTATACCAAATTAAAGTGAATTAAATTTTAAAAATTATGATGAAATCGATTTTTTCTAAAAGTTTATCGTTTAAGAGATATGTGCGTTTGAAATTTGAGGTGAAAAAAGAAAAAATGAGCAATTTTACGATTTTGCCCCTAGACGGATTCTTTAAATAAAATAGGAGGGGAGACACTTGTCAAATGATGAGTGGCTTTCTACACTTTTTAAATTATTCACACTTTGCAATTGATCCACTACCTATTCGATACAGGTAGTCTTAGAAAAACTTTGTTTGGATACAATAGATAAAGGCTTTTATTAATAAAAAAGCTCCAATTTTTAACAGCTACAAATAGGAAGCATTATAGATTTTTTAGAGCTGTTTGCATATTTAATTACTAATATACCCTTTGAGCATTTATGTAAATACACGGAAATTATGAAGATATATTGGAATTAGGGCCGAGCATAATAGACCGAGGACCAGATCGAACCAAAAAACCGGACCGAATAGACTGACCGGATGGGACCGAAAGTACTTCGGTCCGTTTCTCGGTCCATCCTTTTCCTCATATTCGGTCCTAGGTCCGGTTCGGTCTTACGCATAACCGGCCATTATGCTTTGTTAGACCGGACCGAAACCGACCGGACTGGACAGACCAGGACCATGACCAAACATTTTGGCCCGGTCCTCGGGCCGGTGTTTTAGGCCAAATTGGTTTTTGGTCCGATCCAATTTTGGTTGATCCGTTCCGGTTTTTGGATAGTGCTCAGAGAAGTGAAGCCATCAATAGTCACGTACTAGCAAATTAAGAGCATATTTCATAATTCATATACTCATGTACATATTTTTAATGCACTATTTTGATGAATTTATGATTATATAAATACAAATTTTTAACCTTATAAATATACGAAGATATAAAAAGGAAATTATAAACAAAACAATTAATTATATAAAAATATTTGTAAATCTCTACGAAAATATAAAAGTATGTCTCCTCATAAATAAGTTTGACTAGTGATGAAATATCTAGTTATAACAATGTTAAGTGGCCACGCCAACCTCCTGAAAAGGGAAAGCTTTACCTGGTTTGAGTTTGTGTGGCGTTGGATTCAAACCTTGTGAATTAGTAGGCCAAAAGTTCAAAAATTATGGTTACCAAAAAAAATATCTAGTTATAAGTAAACTTGTTATTTTAGGGTATGTTTGTTAAAAGTAGTAGTGAGCAGTAGCCACCGCTCACCGCTTCTTAAAGAACCATTGAAAAAATGAGCATTCTTAAAAAATAACAAAGCTCGCCGCTCATTTACCAAACGACTATTAAAACAAAATGCTCATTGCTCACCGCTCATCGCTCCAAAAAGGTTCACACCGCTCCGTGCCAAACATACCCTTAGTCTTGATAAAATGCCAATAAAGATGAAATGTCTCATTATATGTCCTTTTTATACTACTAGTTAAATTACCAAACACTTTCATAAAACATAAAGCTACAACTTACGGCTTCAATTACGACTTACAATTATGGGTTTCCAGCTAATTTTACCAAACATGATCTATATAATTAAAATTTTATATTATAACAAAATATGGATATAAATAGAAATTACATAGTACAAGGGCCGACATAATGGGATCACGATTTGCGCGCTATTCTCACCCGTTTCTTCAAACTAACTTAACGGTCCATATTTAGTCTTATACTTCCCTAATAATCATCTTCTTGTTCCAATTCTTCTTAACACGTACTATTTTTGTTTATTCATTAGATCGGTTTCACTCGTAGAATCGATCAGCGTTATAATGTCTAACGAAAAGGAACGAGAAAACCATGTTTACATGGCAAAGCTTTCCGAACAAGCTGAACGTTACGAAGGTATCAACTTCCTTTATTTGTTGTTTCGTATGTATGCGTATTCTTTTAATGTGTCTTTATCATCTCATAATGTTGTTTTCTTTTGTGGATTTACTCTGAATTGTGATCTTTTAGACAAATTCTATAAATAGAAACATATATCTCAAAATTGGTTGATTTGTTAGTTGAAATTTTTTATGTCCTAGTTGAGATCGGATCACTTATGAATCAACAGATTTACACAGTATGCATCGGCTTTTGTAGGAACCTACCTAATTACCAAATTAAAATGTCGAGAAGTATGTTGAAATTTTACTAAATTTGCGTTTTTCACTACTATAAAAGTGTGTCTTTTTTCAAACATATTAATTATAATTTGAAATTATTTCATATATTGATCTCTAATAAACGCACAGAACAATTGCTGCCCATTTTGTCTGGCATTTTACATTTTATAAGTAAGTTTAAAGATTTAAATCTGAAGTCGTGTATAAATGAGTAGCATTGTGTTATAAATACATGTATAATGGTTAAATTATGTTGACTTTGTTATTCCAGAGATGGTTGAAAGTATGAAAGGTGTTGCAAAACTCGATGTTGAGCTTACTGTTGAAGAGCGCAACCTGCTTTCAGTTGGATACAAGAATGTAATTGGTGCGAGAAGAGCATCTTGGCGTATCATGTCATCAATTGAACAAAAGGAGGAATCTAAAGGAAATGATGGCAACGTCAACCTCATCAAGGATTATCGTAAGAAGGTTGAAGATGAGCTTGCCAAAATTTGCAGTGACATACTCGAGATCATAGATAAGCATCTGATACCATCTTCTGGCTCAGGAGAAGCTACTGTTTTCTACTACAAGATGTGAGTCTTGTTGATTATTTATGATATGCGTGTGTAATATATCTTGACGTTTGTTGCCTATCTCTTGTATCTAGTTCAATTTCTAACTTTTTATGTTGTGTCATATTTCATGCTGAACAGGAAAGGTGACTACTTCCGGTACCTTGCTGAGTTCAAGACCGACCAGGAAAGGAAGGAGGCAGCTGAACAGTCACTGAAGGGCTACGAGGCATGTTATACTCATATAATGAACAAATTTGGTTATTTATATTTTGTTTGTACTGAATATGGCTTCCTTTTTTCTTTAAGCGATTAACATCTTATATTTGACATTTGTTTATTGCTCTAATGGTGTAGGCCGCCGCTGCTGCTGCAAATACGGAACTCCCTTCAACTCACCCAATCCGTCTTGGCTTAGCTCTCAATTTCTCAGTTTTCTACTATGAAATTATGAACTCTCCCGAGAGGTTATCTTTATGTAACCTTGCAGGAATTATATAACATGACAACTCATAAATATAAACAAATAAACATCATAACACATGCGGAAGCGTATGATGAATAATAAAAGTATGCGTACCTTTTGCAACTCCAAGCTAGCAATTAATTCGGATCGAGTATAAAACGGTTTAACGAATCGACCCTTACCTTTTTTCGATTCAAACCAAGATACAAACAATAGTGTGTTTGTACCACGTTCTTGTACACACGTACTAATACCAAATTAAAGTAAATGCTAGTTTAATAAAACACAAAACGATTTGGTTTTGACAATCAAAACCGATCGACCCTATTAAGGGTTTTTGTTCGATCGGCCTAAACCCACAAAGGAGAGAAAACAATATTTAGGTTATTATGTGTGTACAAGATTACCAAACAATGAACCTAAAGCCTTGTATTTATAGGATGAAAAACTTGGAGGACAAGTTGGAGTGGGAATGGGTTTCCCCTTAGCCCCATCCAATCGGCCAATCCCCCAAAAGGGATTCCGGAAGCTTCTTGTTCTCTATTTTCATCTATAGTCCTTTCCTTTTATACTTAACGACCGTTAGTTAATTACTTAACGCCCGTTAGTCGTTTTGTGTATATAATAATTAAATACAACATTTTATATTTAATTATTTAAACTTTAATTCTTCATACGTAAAGTGTGCAATCCCGTGGTCTCGAGTTCGATTGTGGACATACACATATTAAATATCATCTATAAAACTAACAAATTAAACCTGTTATTAAATAAATGTTCATGATGTTGATAGTGAACTAACTTTTCGAGTAACAATTGCAGGGCTTGTCATTTGGCTAAGCAAGCTTTTGACGAGGCTATTGCTGAGTTGGACTCGTTGAGTGAAGAATCATATAAGGACAGCACCTTGATCATGCAGCTTTTGAGAGATAACCTCACTCTGTGGACCTCTGATTTGCCTGAGGATGGAGGTAATTCCTATGTCGATATATTAAAACAAATATGATATTATTTTGATATGATCAATTGATCATAATTAGTAGACTAGCTATATGTATGGTTAGAACAAACTGGAAAGAAAAATATTGTTGGGTCAAACAACCCATTTTAACGTGTTAAAAAAGTACTCATCAAGATTGAAGACCCGAATCTATGTTGATTACTAGTTACTTAAAGAGTACATATGAAGAGATAAATGATTAACAGCTAGACTTCAGTTTCAGATTCAAGATTTAGCATTCCATGCCTAATATAACCGACTTGATAAAAGGATCATATTTTTCTGCCTTCAGGTGATGAAACCCAGCCGAAGGGTGAAGAATCCAAACCAGCTGAATCAGAGGTCAGTACTACAATTTCTAGTAGTGCACGCGTTTGTCCAAACAATTAATATTACAAAACCATTTATTTTGCAGGAAAAGCCGCAGTGATGAAAGACACATCACAACTTCACAAGCCCGCGTTGGGAAGTAGGCATTGAAGTATTTGAGGTTTTACCAGCTCGTCTTACAAGTAATATTGCTGGAAAACCTTGGTGTCTTACTAAAGGGATTAATCTATCTTTTTGGGTCATTAACATCTTATCCAAATTGCTGCCTGGTTTTTCGATTTTGCTTGAGTTTCTTTTAGTTTATCTCATAAGAGCTTTTGCCCCTTAATGTTCTTGACATAAATGGAAATTGTATTGTTTGATCTAGAGATATGGTCACTTTGGACTTTAAAGGCCTTATTGGCTTGTTGCATGTGTTTTCAAGATGTTGCATTTTATGTTATGTTTTTTTCTTGCAATATTTTTGTCTTTACTCTTTCACTTCAATCTTCACTTTAGACTGATCAATGATAAACTTACCTAGATATCAATTCACTTGTATAAAAGATTACTTAATTCGGGTTATACTAGTCAATGTTTCTTTACTTATATATGTTAAGTTTCGATCACAACATGTCTTGGGCTCTATTCAGTTGGCGAGCCCATCTTAAAAAAGTTGTTAGAGTATCAAAGAACAAGGCCCACGTGACGAACAAAGAAAAAAAGAAATGTTGCATGACAATTCAATAATAATTAACAAGCAAAGCGGCGGCCAGCCGCGTTGCGGCCTAGTAGGATTTTTTTTACGTTGTATTTGTTTGTATGGCTCGAATGTTGTATATATCGAAGCATATGAATTAGTATAACTAAAAACGTAAAATGCCATGCAATTTGTACAAAAGGTAGTCTATACATAAAAAACATTACATATATTTGTTGGCTATATGTACAGAAGTATGTTTGGTGATATACTTTTTCCAGATGGACTCTCCATTCGAGTATTGACTATTGGTAGTCACTATTGCTGGTTGAAAAATTACGAGTGTATTAGTGTTTGTTAGGGTGACTACCAATAGTCAATACTCAAATGGAAAATCCATCTGAAAAAAGTATATCAGCAAACCTACTTTTGTAATAGTCAATAATTGAATGCAGAAAAAAAATGTGTGCTGCTCTAGGGTTTCTTTTCCGGTGACCTTGTCGGCTATTCGTACTGGGTTGGTGTTGGGTTAGTTCTTCGCCCGCAGTTTCCTTCTTGTCTTTACCTAGTTTTTTTGCCTACTTCTTTCATTTCTGAGTCAATTGCAAGGATCTTTGCTATACAGCAGGCCTGTCTTCGAATCAGATGCTGTCTAGCTGTTTCATCTTGGTTGCATCTGTATGTCTAAAACACTGTTTTGTCTTCAGGATGATGAACGCAACGGGTTGTATCTGAACCATTCAGTTAGTGTCGTAATACAAATGCATGTCACGACAAAAGAACAACATTAACTGAATGGTTCAGGTATAACACGTTGCATTTTCTGAAGGTGCACGGCAAGTATCTGAACAGGTGGATCTTTGGTATGTACAGCAAAACCAAGAATCCTCTAGTATGGTTTATATGGCCCAATATATCTAGCATCCTGGAAGTTTTGTATCTCATCTCTTTTGCAATAGAGTTTCGGAAAATTGTGTAATTCTACTCCAAAAACACCGACTGGTGTGTGTTTTAGATTGGTTTGGTCATTTGTATCTGCGGGCCTGCCAAAACAGGAGAAATCGTATGAGCTCCAATGGTTTGGTCATTCGTATTTAGTCATTTGTGGTACTTCAGTTACGAAAAAACAGGAGAAATCGTATGAGCTTCAATGGGAACATAGTTGGGAGTTATAAATTGGTAAAAGTATCAGGAAACAGCGGATTGCGTATAAACGGTAAAAAGAATTATGGCTTTAATAGTAGCGAAGATTACCTGCCATTCGTAACCACATTCCTATATGAAAGTCGATGTTAACAATACGATCGAATCCTGGAAAACCAGTGGCAAATGAAATATATAAGACCTTAAGCATATTATAGGTTTTGCTAATGAAATACGAACAATGGAAGCTTAATTATACTAAGTTTTAGATTACCTTTTACACATCAATTGTATTAATGAACTTCGAAATTTACATGCGTACACAGGTGTGATCGATCCCAGCTTCGTAGCATGAGAAACAGGCAATAGTGAATTTTAGATTAACACTTTACATATAAAAAAAGGAGATGGAATAGTTATTTTGAGGGAATGTACAATGATCTGTTTATTCTTTTCATAAATCTGGAATAACTGCTTACGTCATTTAATTTTGAGCAACATGAACTGCATGTTCTCCTATTAAAAGAACATAAAGAAATAAAACATTTAAGAATTTTCGTTGAAAAAAAAAGGTGTAAGGAAAAACTGTCACTATCAAATACGCGTACTGTTGGATGAAGTTACCTATGAAGATCTGGTATAGGCATATGAGCGTGCATTTTGTGTGCGTTCCTTTGTGCGTAGTAGAGAAGGCAGTGGCCGAAGCTGGATATACCTGAGAACATGTGCTCATGTGAGCAGAAAGTTGGTTAAATTAACCATAAAGTTGACTTTTGGAACGTTGAATCATGGTCTTTGTTAATTACCAGTATTTGAAGTAATTGAATGTATGGTGGAAACTCTGACCTCCTACTCAAATCCCTTTTGTTATTTAAATGGTCTTTAAACAATGGTCTGCACCAGGCGTATTGATAGATCGTTTAAATACCAAAAGGAATTCGAGCAGAAGGTCAGACCAACCACCTTGGTTGTAATTATGCGATTGTTGTTTGTACGACGATACACTTTCTCACTTTGAGGTTCCACTCGAAATCCCATTTGCATGTTAATGAAATATGTGTAAAGGCTTGTGACAAACCCATTGCAATTATAGTTACATAGGAATGGGTTTTCGAGGGGAAGCTCAAAGTGCCAAGACAAAACTTGTTAGTAATCTGCCGCATGCATTTAAACATAACACCAACCATAGATGATGTACATCGCTTGTCTATATTAGGAAATGAAGAGCATCTGATTTTCTTTACTTGTCGATACTAAAAGTTGATGGTCTGTGTCTGTGATGTTAAGTTTGTTTACGCATGCTTGTACATGTAGTTACACAAAAGGTCTTGGTCAACAACATGATTCAATTCAAAAAGATAGATGGGAAACAAAAGAGGATGGTGCGAAGAAGTAATTTGCACCAAATCACTTGTCACAGCATTCTTTCTTGTCTCGCATCTATCTTTTAGAACTATACCATATTGATGAGCGGAAGCTTTTGTGGAACTGCAGATACAAACATGCGAAATTTTTTTTACTATTACAGACACAGAGCATCAAATGTCAGTATCCACAACTAAAAAAAGCCAAATAATTTTCAATTCCTAATATTGGCATGCGATGTACAACATCTGTCATTGCTTTTATGGCTGAATGCATATGGCTTATCACCAAAGGCTTTGAATGCAGATCGTGCTGATAAGAATCGTTGTTTCTTCTCCATAACCGGTTCTATATGAATTATTAATCAACAATATGTTTGAATTTTGAAAGATCAGTGGCAAATGAAACAGCAGGGTGCGTAAAAAGGAATTTGCACCAAATAACCTGTGACACCATCCTGTTTCACTTGCCACCAATCTTTCAAAATTTCAAGCTGTTGTTGATGAGCACGATGCGATTGAATTCTAGAAGATCAGTGAGAAGCGAAATAGCATAGTGTAAAGAAGTAACGTGCACCAAATTACTTGCAAGACTATTCTATTTCGCTTCGCACTGTCCCAGAATTCCATCCCATTGTTGGCCACCGGCTTTTGTTGAAAATATCGACAAAGTATCAATCATGGATGTACGGCGACCATGCAAATTTAGTAATAGTTGTGCTTGGTCACCTCACATCCATCATCTTTACTGTGTCTATTTATTGATATCTTACTTATGTTCATAGTTTGTGGCTGCTGGATATACAAAATGTGTTACCAGTCTAAAAAGGAAAAAATCATTAAAATATGTAAATCTTAGCAGCACTTATCTTTGGTTGATTCTGTGAACTGTATCCAACAGTGTTACTGGCTGCGACCATTTGGCCATCATTTACTAGTATTTAAAAAAATAATAATAAATCAAAGTTCACAGCAGGAATGGGTACAAAGTTTAAGTGGTATAAAAGAAAGTAAATGGGAAACTTACTTGAAAGGATATAGATAAAAGAACAATGTCGTCACCGATGAATGTGGGCATGGAGTAAATAACCTGAAAGATACAAAAAAGTCATCAAAGCATACATATAGATATAGTAAGCATGAAAATAGGAAGTAAATTTTAGTAATACTTAACTTTTACTCATTGGCGTACGTTACTTCAGGTGAACGCTAGTGTTGATGACTGAAGAATTTTAAAACTTGAATAATACTTATGTTTTGTTTGTAAGCAACTGTGGTAAAGAATGTCGTCTGAAATTTTACCGGGAGGAAGTGAAGAGAACTGCCATTTCATTTCCATCATTACAAACGGTTCCACAACAACTCCTAATCAACAATACGATTTAATTTTGAAAGATCAGTGGCAAATGAAATATGATGTTGCGAAAAAAATTACCTGCACCAAATAATTTATCACAGCATCCTCTTTCATTTGGCACCAATCTTTAAAAATCTCATCCTGTTGTTGGTTAGTAGAGCTGCTTTATTTGCTTGACATATCCTCCGTTCGAAAAACCAATGACAATGTAAGCCGCAGCGGATCTCTTTATTTTTAGATATATAAAAAGAGAGAAATATGATGCGACTTACATTCTCATCAGTTTGTGGAACGGAGGATGTACATAGTAATAGTAACATAAGTCAGCAGCTTGGGAAACTGTGAATAAAAAAATCAGCTGTATCTAGACTACAGTATATAAGAGAACAGTAGCAAAGAAAATAGCAGAAAAATCAAAGAATCGATGTTATGTGGTGGTTAGACTTAAAGTTTGTTTACATATCTGTAACTGTGGCGACACAGTTGGTTCTGGCCAACAGTACGGTTGAATTACGAAAGAAAGATGGGAAACGGAAGAGGACGGTGCGAAGAAGTAATTCCTTTTAAATCACTTGTCACGCCATTCTGTTCGGTTTTGCATCTTTTCTTTATGAATTTAACCTTAATGTTGACCAGAACCATTTGCGCCACCACAGGCACGAATATGTGAAAAAAAATCAGTTATGATAGTTAGAAAAAACAGCCACCCTTTCTAAATCCCCTTACAATTCCTTTCGTCATTTGAACGCCCTTTGTGCAAAAGCCTGCACCAGGCAGATTGCTAGATTGTTGAAATGACGAAAGGAACTGTATAGGAACTTAGAACGGCTAACTATGTATTCAAATAAGCGTGAATAGATACTTTAGTACATGGTTTATGTTCATGAATATATGTTATTTTTTGGGTTCACCGATACTAAAAGCTGCTGTCATGTGCCTGTAAGAGTTACCGTGTTTCTGCATATTCGCAACTGCAGTTGCAAAAAAGGTACTGATCAATAGCGCGGTCCAATCATCGAAGAAAGATGGGAAACGGAAGAGGATGCTGCAAAAAAATAATCTATTCCAAATCACTCGTCACAGCATTCTCTCCGGTTTCCCATCTTTCTTCGGGAATTGTACCACAGTTTTAATCAGGGGCTTTTATGGAAGTGCAGTCATGAATATGCGTAAAAAAACTAACTATTACAGATACAGTACATTAACTATTAGCTTTGGCAGCTAAAAAAAATACCAGATACTCTTTCTTTCTTATACTGAGTATTTCCTTTTTGTTAAACGCTTTAGGATTCTTATTAGCCAACATACTATCATTCGCAGAAAGCTGTAACCTAACAAAAAGGTGGGCAGAAATCGTAACCTTTAAACAACATCGGAATCAGTGTTGTTCTTCATCTGACACACATTACGTTGAACATAGGCGAAAGTTGTCACCTTTCTCTCTCCAGTTCCTTTTGCCACTTCATGTAAACTTTATACAATGCCCTCCACCAGGCGCATTGCTAGTATATTAGAGTAACAAAAGGAACTGGAGAAGAAAGGTAAGACCAAGCACCTACATTGAACATTGTGTTAGCAGTATAAAAGCGTGAATAGATACTTTAGTACATTGGATTGGACCTGCTACATATACAAAATGTGTCAGCAGTCTAAAATGGGGAAAAGTCATTGCAATATGTAAATTTCAGGAATACTCATCTTTGTTTGATTCTGTGAGCAGTATCCAAAACTGTTATTGGGTACGGCCATCTGCGTATCATTGACTGGTATTAAAAAAAAGAAAAATAAGTTAAGCCTCACAGCAGTAATGGTTACAATGTTTAAGGAGATTATCCATGTGAATAGCAATTGCACTTTAAATTTAGGATAGTGATTTGAGTAATACTTATCTTTTGCTCGTAGGCAATAAAATATACTGAGAAGCTGAGCGTGAATACTCTCACAGTACAAAAATACTGACAAAATATCAATGATGGATGCAGACACCATGCAAAATTGCTAGCAGCTGTGCTCGGTGTCGGTACATCCATCACTGATATTCTGTCTATTTTTGATATTTAACTTCTTTCCATCATCTCGTTACTTGAATGGAACTAAAAAAGAAACATAGTTAACTGTTCTGAGACCCTCTGCAGGTCCTTTTTTGGTTTCAAATCTCTTTGTGCAATTGCCTGCACCAGGCAAACCGCTAGATTGTTGAAAGAATAAAAGGAACTATATAGGATCTCAGAATAACCATCTATGCTGAAGCTCAGTTGTCACACCCTGAATTTACCTGTTAATGGCAGCGGATATGAATACCTTGGTGTGACTTTCATGGCGTCTCATACAATGGATATATTGAACGACCTAAAGTGTCGTTTTGAAAATACACGTTTGATCATAATTAAAATCAGAGTTTACAAAACATAGGTCCCAAATGATGTTGCAAGTTTATAACAAAACCATAGTAGATCAAACGTTACATAAGTGCATGAAAATAAGTGATGCAAGTCGACCCCGCGACTCCAAAATAGCCAAATGCATGTCCACACGCTAGCTAATTACCTGAAAATACATTGCTAAAAACGGTCAACATAAAGTTGGTGAGAGATCATAGGTTTAATAAAATGAAGGTATACGATAGCCACAAGTATAAAGTGTATGACATAAGTCACATAAAAATGGTGTACAATAGACTTAAGCTCATGACCCCGAAACTATGACTGAATCTGTGGTGCCCCTCAGAGTGTTTTGCCAGGCACTCTAATAAAAAGACATGAAATGCATCCGCTATCGGTTGTTGGTCAAAGCCAACACGGATGGAGGCGTCACCCTCGATAGATCTATCCACTCACTCTCGCTTACAGGTAAATTAACGGTTCATGATATAGGGGACTTTCATATGGCAACAAGGTAACTTAATCTATGTACAAGGAATTTGATACTAGGGCTCGCATATAAAAATGGTTGCAATGTATTCTCCCCCGTGGGATTTGAAATGAAATAATAAATTGAAAAACGGGGCTATGAAAACTCACCTGAAGTGATGATACAACAATGCTATGAAATCGGAATACTTGGAATAACAAGGCGCGAACACTAGCCGCTACCTAAAATGAATATGCATAATCTACTTAGATTATGAGGCAATGTAGTGCATGTACATGTATATGTAACCTATACCACTCGTACTTTGAAAATAATAGTTATCGTTAATATGTAAGGTCCTTCCAAAACTTGATATAAATATGTTAACTTGTTTCGTCAAAACTAGTCATGTAATAAAGTGTATAAAACGTTCGTGTTAGTATCGGCGTTTTGAAAACATGAAATGTAATATGATAGTCGTGTTAATAAGTCTTTGATCGTACGTGTTCCAACGGGTAAGAATTGCGGTTCTCCATAGTCGTTATGTGAAAAATATAGTTTCTAGTACGTAAACATTTTCTAGTTAAAAAGCTGTCAAAATGAAAGGTATATTATTGATGTTTAAACGCGTGTATCTTGTTCGTTATTAGCTCGTTTTCGACGTTCTTTATATCCGTGGGTTCGTATAAACATGTACTAATATATTTTCAGTAGCTCGGGTCATCTAGGTCGCGTTAAACGCCTCAGTTTGTCCGTCGAAAGTCGTGTAACAGCATGTTATTTTCTGAAAATTAGTTTTCGTCGTTAAACTTTGAAAAATCATATCTCCTTCGTTATTAACTCGTTTTTATCCCCGTTTTCGGCCACGGCTTCGTCTCGGAATGTATTTTATAAATATTTGGCCAAAAATTATCTCACACCTACTGATTTTCCCACGTTTCATTTTTAAGGACAGTAGGTTATGTATACTTGTTAAAACTTGATTTTCTAGTTAGTAACTTGTCCAAAAATGTCACAAACCACAACCAATCATTCTAAAACTTACCATATATCTTTTTAAAGTGTCAAGGGTCCTAAACATCATCATCCATGTAGATCTAACAAGGATCTAAGTATAAAACACATCTAGGGCTCATAAGTTGCAAAAGGTTTAAAAAGGAGTGGTATAGCTAACATATACTTGCAAATCTTGTACAAAAATGATATAAACATTATATTAACTTGGAAAAATTATGAAAATGGGTGTTGACAACTTACTTGAAGTATTAGTGGTGTTTTGATGGTGGAAACCTAAGTAATCCTTGAGTTTGTATTGCAAAACCCTTATAGGAATACTAGTATAACTTGTTTATGTAATAATCTTGCAAAGTTTGATGTTCTCTTCCTCTTGTTCTTGTTATGCCGAACACACACACACACATATAGAGATGAGAGAGTTTTTCTTGAGATATTATCTAAAATGAAGTGTATTAGGGAAGTTAAGTGTATATATTTAGACAAGATATGATGGGCATTAATTGAGATAGGAAGTTAGCAAGTGATGGGGTGTTTTTGGGGCTCATGGCCGGCGCACAAAGGACAAGGGGGGGGGGGGGCTCTTGATTAAACCATGTGTTGATTTTGTATGTTTAAGTGTAATTAAATTAGTTTTAGGTGTAATCGGGTACCGCGTTTGCTAGAAATAAAATTTAACGGAGTTAGTCGGGACTTGACGAAGTCATAAAAATTACAAAAATATGTTGGGTACAAAATATTGGGTGTTCGGGTAATTATTGTTTAGTTTTTACGAAAACCGTCGTAATTATATTAAATGAACGATATAAATTAAATAAATTCGCAAAATACCGGGTAAATGAATTTTATAATTTTCTTGATGTTAAAATGAGTATAAAAATATATCGGGACCATCGTGGGGATTGTCGGACGTGTTAGTCACATTTATCGATCGCGCGTTAACGTTTTAATTAAAAGTAATTATACGTAAAACGTCAAATGTAACAAAAATATTAATTTGATAAACCTACGAGTGGAATAGTATGAAAATGTAAATATGATGATATGCAGACTATTACTAGCCCGTATGCAATGATCCTACTGATGATGCATAAATTTTGCAGCTAACCCAAACCGGTTACGCTGAAATGAATGATGAATGATGGACATGAATGGTGATTTGTCGAGGTTAGGAAAGTGACCTGAAATTACGGGTTGTGACATCAGTAGTAGAAACTGCTTTTATATTCTGTCATAAATTTTGTGTCATCAAACCGGTCATCATCTGCATATAGAAAGCCGGTTCTCAGAAAGTTTAAGCAAATAATAAATGTGAACGAAAGATGTGTTTTACACACCTAGACAAGTTAAATAGTAGAGAAAATCACAGATGATGTACATGCGTTGTAAAAATATGGGGAGACAAAAAATATCAACAGAGTATCAATGCTGGATATATGGCGACCATGCGAACCTAGTAATAGGCGCGATTGGTCGCCGTACATCCAACATCGTTACTATGTCTATTTACTGATATCTAACTTCTGTGGATAGCCTGCAGTCCTGTTGTTAGAGGCAGCGTCTATCTATGAATCCAGATTTGAGAAGGCTAACGCCATAGGACCGAAGCTGTTGATATAGAAAATGTGTTAGCAGACAGAAAGGGTAAAACTAATCGAAACATATAAATTTTAGCAGGACTTATCTTTTGCTGATTCTGTAAGCGGCATCCAATGTAGTTATTGGTTACAAACACCTGATTATGCTTCACTGGTATTAAATAAAAATAGTAATAAGTTGAGGATCAAAGCAATAATGGTCAGAAATTTTAAGCAGATGACCAACGCGAGTGGCAGTTGTGTTTTACGCACCATGAGTGTATGCAGACTGCATTAAATTATAATAACGACAGATGGTGCATGTCGCCTGCCGGTATTAGCAATCTGCCATGGTAATTTTGTGCACGCATATTCGCAGAAATGTTTCCACAACAACCCGTAATCAACAATATGATTCAATTTTGGAAGATCAGTGGCAAATGAAATAAGATGGTGCCAAAAACTAATCTGCATCAAATAACTTCTGACATCATCTTCTTTCGTTTGCAACCAATCTTTCAGACTTCGATCCTGCTGTTGATCAGTGCATGCTGTGGAAGCAACCGGTCTTATGAATATACGATTGACAAAATAACGCAGCCGTTTGATACATAAGCTAATATTTTCAGCTTCTTTTTAAAACACTTTTATAGAACTGACAATTATAATTTTTTATTAACTTTTAGAAAACCTATTCTTTATATGATAGTCAATTGTTAGCTGTGTGTCGCCATTTCCAGAATTAGCAATCAATGTGCCTGTCTCATATGCGTGTTGCCACCTCCAGTGCTGTGGTAAAAGCATGCGATAAAATTTTTGCATTCAAAGATGGTAGAGGAGATGCCAAAAAGCCTAATGTGTTCGATAAAAAAAAATTTTGATCTCAAGAGTGGCCAAAGGTTAGCTTTTTTTTTTTATCTGATAATATTAAAACTTTACGGTCCGTATTTGTAACAGTTAGGTTCTTTTTGCATATTCGTAAGTACAGTTATATAGAAGGCACAAATCAATGGCATGATTCAATTATGAATGACAGATAGGAAACGGGAGAGGATACTGCGACGAAGTGTCCGCCACAACATCTTCTTCAGTTTCGCATCTTTCTTCAATAATTGTACTGTGTTCCTGATGAGGATCTTTTATAGAAATACAAGCATGAATATGAAAAAAAGGGGAAAAAAAAGAGCTAATTCTAACAACAGGAGAACACCAAATGTTAGTATCAGCAAATGCGAAAATACCAGACAGTCTTTGCTACTCTTATTGTAAGAAACTATTTTTTTAACAAACGCCTTAGGGTTTTTACCATTTCCTCTGCCATCTTTGAATGCAAAAAATTTATCGCATCCCTTTAACGAAAAAAGGATACCAATTTTTTAAAGCTTTCAAAAGTTTATTTCCTGTATCATCCTTGGAAACTTAAATATATAAAGTTTTGGATTACCTTTCAGCCATCAACTGCATCAATTAACTTCGAAATCCACATGGTTGTGCAGATGCAAAAGCATGCAGTAAATAACCTGAACGGTACGAAAATATTATTAAACTATGCATATGAATATAGTAACTATGAAAATAGACAGGAAATTTTAACGACACTTAGCTTCTGCTTATTGGCGTATGCGACCGCATAAACCTGAACAATAAAAAAATACCAATAAATTATCTATAGGAATACATCTACTATAAAAATACTAAGAAACCACGAACGTTGAGTGTACATACCATGTAAATACATTAGTAGTTGAGAGCCACATCTGTATGTCGATGACAGTTACAATGAACATTGCATGGCAGTATTCGCAAATGAAGAACGTGATAGGCTTTAAAGCAAAAAGAACCTGGCTAACAAACACAGCTGCTTCCTTTGGAATTTTAAATCAAAAAAAAAAAAAAAAAAAAAAAAAGGTTTTTGGCTGGAAACTTTGCGCTTTAAAGTGTATCACGTTTTTTATTCGCCAATATTAGCAAACGATGTTAGATGTCACACCCGTATTTCCCATCGTGCATAAACACCTGAAGCAACACACACCTTAAAGATGTAATATTTCCAGCAGTTATAGGCACAGGTTTTGTTGTAACCGACATTTGTGTCAGAAATCAGGTACCAATCATCATAGCCCTGCTATACGTGAAGCAAAGAAAAGTCTTTTGACATACCCGATTTAAGAAATCACTGACATACTAAGTGCATTTCAAAGTCAGAAATATGGGTTAGCGTACGTAAACAGGTCAACGGATTTTGCCCTTGAGCAAGGCATTTCTTTACAGATTCAAGAACTATATATGTAGTATTTCTTAGGCTCAGATTTCTAAACCAAATATACTGCAAAAGTTGTTGCCTCTGTCATTGTTGCAAAGAAACGCGGTTGCATAGTAATGCCATCCGGTACTTGCCCTGGCAAGTTATGGAGACAATTTTTGATACCTCGCTTCATTTGTATCAGAAAAAAGGCAGCAATCATCACAGCCCTACTATATATATAGATAGCAACAAAGAATGCCTCGGACGAAGCAGTGGATGCAAAGAATCACGGCTACATAATAATGTTAGCTGATGCATTTTACTGTCGTCATATAAAGAAGTGCTACGTCGTATTGGTCAGATAGTATTTTCCCACTTAACTATTTCATCATATGGTGGAGAATGCGTTTCAAGTACAACAAAACATACACGTGCACTTTCCATGGTATTAGAAGCTTATGCATATCAGACATTGACATACATTGCACTCACTTTATATGTATCAGAAAAGGGCTGCAGGCTCCACCATGGCTGCAAAACGACGCGGTTGCATACTAATAATGCCATCCGGTACGTGGGTTGCCAAGTTATGGAGACACTAACTGACAAGCCAGTTCATGTGAATATTCGCAAGCATGCAGTATTATATATATATATATATATCTTATAGAGCAGCGGCTACGACGTCGTCCCACTGTTACTTTCTAGCTTCCATTAGCTATGAGCACAACTTCCGTTGCAACTAACGAACGTAACCAACATGAGTTATAACAATGCACCATAGTATAGCAGGAATATATCTTATAGAGCGACGGCTTCGACGGCATTCTGCGACACTGTCAGTCACAATAATTGTAACAAAACCGATTTTTAAAGGTATGGGTTCAACAGGTATATGTGCAGCAGTTTTTAGGATCAGGTTTTTAAATCAAAAGCAATACAAACAATTACAGGGCCCATCATGGGCACAAAGAAACACGGTTGCATAATACTGCCATTCGGTTCTTGGCCTGGCAAGTCATAGAGATAATATGTAACAACCCACTTTGTTTGCGTCAAAAATTAGGCAATTATCATCATAGCCCTGCTGCATGAGAAACAAACAATAGTGTTTTTACATAGCCAGTTTAAAGCTGCGCTAAGCAGCACAATGCTGGGAACGCACTAAGGACGGCGGGAAACTACGCCGCAGCCATTGCTAAAGCACAATCTAGCCAATACCACGCACGAGCACTCTGCATAGGTCCAACGAAAACGGCGCCAAGATAGAGGCGGGATTTGGGCTAGCACAGGGCCAGTGCTTTGTCGCCGAGCTGGGACCGTTCATACAACAGTAAACCGACGGAAAAAATGTTGTAGCCGTTGGTGTATAAGATATATATATATATATATATATATATATATATATATATATATATATATATATATATAATATATATATATATATATATATATATATATATATATATATATATATATATATAACTGTTATGCTAACATAACACTTATAAATAAATTGAGCTTTATGCACCAGTTGTTAGGGTCAGATTTCTAAACCAAATAGGGTACAAAACATTTTTGCCTCCACCATGGCTGCAAAGAAACCCGGTTGCGTAGTAATGCAATCCGGTAGTTGCCCCGCCAAGTTATGGAGACAATATTTAACACCCTGTTTCATTTGTATCAGAAAACAGGCAGTAATGGCCACAAATGTAATAAGCAAGTGCATAGCCATTTCAGTATACCTTTGCAGAAACTGCAAACACGCGTCTCACCTGCACACTCAAACCGACAGGCGTCAAAACGTATAAACAACAAAAACCCACAACACATACATAAAAAAAACGATAAAGCACCCACCAATCGCCTTCCCTTCTTTTTATCAGGATTTTTTTTATTTATTTTTTTTTTTTTACTTCGATGACAATGTGTGTAGAGGACTGCTATGCAGAAGCTTCTAATGGCAGTGAAAGTCCACGTATATATTGTATCGTACCTGAAACACAATCCCAACCGTCCAATAATAAAGTTAGGTGGAAAAGTACAACGCACCCAATACGACGTAGCATTTAAATGTATCAAGCCGAGGAAAATGGGCCAAAGGGCGAACGTTTTTTGAGCCAACGCAGGCCCACGACCAATTTCGCCAGCTGCGCCAGAAAGGAACAGTGGGATGGCGTCGCAGCCGATGCTCTATAAGATATATTTATAATAAATCGAGCTTTATGCAGCAGTTCTTAGGCTCAGATTTCTAAACCAAATAGGGCGCAAAACATTTTTGCCTCCACCATGGCTGCAGAGAAACACGGTTGCATAGTAATGCCATCCGGTACTTGCCCCGCCAAGTTATGGAGACAATATTTAACACCCTGTTTCATTTGCATCAGAAAACAGGCAGTAATCATCATAGCCACAACGAATAAGCCTACTAAGAATCGTAAAAAGAGGATATGGTCAGCATGGCTGCAAGCCTAGTGGCTTGCCCCGCCAAAACATAGACCAACAAAACTTTAAGCCTCTTATCTTGCAGACTGACAAAGTGCAACAAAGTCTATAGGCCTTTGCAAAGACAATCACTGATGTTACACCATAAAAGGCATCGACAACACAATGAAAAGGTTTGTCAATAGCTGTTGTTCCAACATAAAATAAACCTACAAAAGGAACACGGTAAACAGTTTAACAACTTTTACAAACCACATAGAATAAACACATAACAATTCGGTTATCAGGTAAGAAAATAACGTACAAAAGCAAAAATACTTTTGACATAAAGTATTCTATTTGTATGAAGGAAAACAAAAAAAAAAAAAAAAAAAAATGAAAAGCTAAAAATAAAAGCAATGAAACACAATCAGCCAACTGATCCAGTGGAATCACATATACCATAGACCAATAACTGTGTAGGAAAATAATAACAACAACAAAAACTTAAATATAAAGACTAAAAAGAATCAATCAAGCAAAAACATACAGGCCTAAATCGACTAACAGCAGCAAAAAAATCCAAAACTTCAAAGCATAAAATCAGCAAAACCGACAGTTAAGTGCAACAAAACCCCAAATCTAAAAGCATAAAATTAATGGTCCCGATAATTAAAACCCAACAACAACAAAACCCCGATAGTTAAAACCCTAGATGTAAAGTCCACACAACAACAACAACAAAACCCGGCAAAAATAATCAATCAAGCAAAAAACATACAGGCCTAAATCGACTAACAGCAGCAACAAAATCCATACTGAAAACCGAACCGGTTAAACCAAATTTCTGGGTCAAACTGAAAACCGAACCGAACCAAATTTAAATTTGATTCAACCGAACCGAATAACCGAAAACCGAACCCCTATAACCGAAAACCGAAACGAATAACTCGAATTGCATAATTTTAATTATTTTTTCATTTAATTATATATATTTTTAGCACAATTTTTTTTGAAGCTTAAATAATGATATATTTATACTAAAAAAGAGTATTAGTAATTTTTTTTTTATTATTTTTTTTTTTTATTTTTTTTTTCATATAAATAAATATAAAAATGTTATATTTATAATAAAAAAGAGTTTTAGTAATTTTTTTTTCATATAAATACATGGAAAAAATATGTATTTATAAGAATTCGGTTTTCGGTTTTCATTGCTAAAACCCTATCCAAACCGATAACCGAATATTTAGTTCGATTCGGTTCGGTTATGACCAATTCGGTTCGGTTACGAATTCGGTTCAGTTTTTTCGGTTCGATTCGATTTCGGTTTTCGATTACTGTGGATATTACCCGATCCCTGAACACCTACTTCTAAGTTCTAACAATCGTTTGGATGATGTAAACCAGTGATTAGCATGCCCGGATATAAGCAAAGGCAACATAGGCCATTGCACAGGGCCCATTATTTGGAGGGACACCAAATTTATAAGAAGCCTGTACATTTGACAGGCCTATTTTAAAGACCAAAAAGAATTATACACAGCTGCATAGTTGAGTTTTAGTAGGATTAGTCATTAGTTTTTATAATATAGTCTCTATATATATGCATACGAGTAACCAGTTACCACGTCCCACAAACAAGAAAACAAAAACCATACGATAGTTTTGAGTTTTGATATCGATCGGAACATAATTGAAGAACAGTGATACCATCGGTCCATACGTCACTAATTTAGTTATCATATAGGATGAATGCTTAGTAATCATAGTCCTTACGTTAAACTCGGTAGCTTTAAGCTTTTGATTTTTAGTTCGAAAAGGTTTAGGCTTTGTAAAACCAATTGATATCAAGGAGACAAGGAGGAAGTTAATAGGACAAGTGCTTTAAATACCTATTTCATGGTTTGAGGCTGCCTACTAGCCTGCTGCAATTCCATAGTTCTAGTTTAGAAATTCTGGGTCTTTGGTATATTACTCATTTACATATATATTAGGGCCGGTTTTGGCGACTTGTTTAAGGAGAACAACTATTTTTATTTGGGTTAGATCTTTGATTGATTTGATAACATGTTGGTCGTGTTCGCTCTTTTAAATATGATTTTTGGCCAAGCACTCTTTTACACTATTTTGAACGATGTGAATTCGTTAGCGTGGTTAATCTTTTGATGTCTGTAGTTGAACTTTTTTTTTTTTGGGTATACGTGGGTTTCCGACTCGTCATTTCAAGCTGACTAATCCCAGGGCGACTACCCTTTTGGATAGCCGTTTTAAACAACGGAAGATATTGCATATTAACAATTTATTATAGTTATTTGTCTATAAATAATTGTTACATGCTTGCGGAAGGAAGGTAAGTTTAAGATATAATTAATAATGTAACTTGAACGTGCTTGGTCATAAACATAAGTTTAGAGATATCTGATTTAGATTAACTAATTCTTAGTGCCATCAAGTCATCAACTGGTTGCAAATGTATCTGCCTCTTCGTACACTCCATGTGACTTTTTAACCTTCAAACTGACTAATCTTGCTCAAATTTTACTTAGCATTTCTTAACACACAATTTCCCACGGCCTCTACTTCTTTCGAAACTCTGTTACGTACCTTTCCTACCATTTGTTTCATTTCCTCCCATACTTTAACGGAGTAATTAGACTTGAAAAACAGGCGATCATGGGAGTTGATATCAATGTTACATAGAGGATTAGAGGGCAGACCATCTGCCAACCTGGATAACGTTTAAACAGTCCACCTTGTGTAGGAAGTCTCCCATAAGCTGCCATCTATAAGACATAAGTATGTTTGGGAATAGAATGAGAATACCCGATCACATATGCCCGTTTCTTTTTAAGACCTGCATCGCTTATGTATCTTTTCATACCTGATGTACAGCAAACTTTGAAATCCTTCCTTCCAAATTTACCCAATTTATACTGTCCTCCTTACAAGGCTCGATTTTTAGCATCTATAGGCCGTAGCATGTAGGTGGGCAATCACTGGGAACTTTCTGCAACTGTAGTTGTATCAGCAAGTCTTGCTGCATGCACATCACTTTTATAAATGTATTTATGATAACGGCTCATTACTAATGTAATTTAAGTCTTATATATCTCTTGTATGATTATGTTATCCGTGTCTTCTTTGACCAAATAAAATACTCCGTAGCTTATAACAAAAATGAACCATAGGATTTCATTAGAACAAGGAATTGTAGCATATGTGCAAAAACATGGGATTTGGATGTTTATTCCATCTATATATGTTTATGACTTCTTTAGCTATCTTCTTACTAGAAAAATGAAAGGTGTTCGTGGGTCACGTAAAGCATCCAAGTTTGCACCAGAAGATGTTCTTAGCACCATGCCAGAGGATGTGATAACGAATATTTTGCATTTTTTGCCATTACAAGACGCTGTGAAGACTAGTATCTTGTCAAAACATTGGAAGTTTAAGTGGACTATGATCACCCAACTCGTTTTTGATGACAACTTCTATGAGTATTTAGAAGCCACCGGAATCAACAATGACTATGAGTGGATCATAAGTAGGGTTCTCCTTCTTCTTAATGCTACCATAACTAAGTTTGTCCTCTACTTACCAGAAAAAAATAGAGTGGATGTTAAGCATATTAATAATTGGATGATCTATTTGTCCAAAAAAGGAATTAAGGAGTTCAGTTTTACAAATATGGACGGAGAACTACTTGAGTTAACTACCCATCTTTTCTCTTGTCTTGAGCTAACACATTTGGAGCTTGACAACTGTCTATTGTGTCCGTGGTTTGAGTTTGGTGGTTTTCCAAATTTATTGAGTTTGGACTTGTCTAATATAGTCTTTGAAACCTCCAAATTTTGGGAGCTTCTTACTCGGTCTCCGTTATTGGAGATTTTGAAACTTAAGTTTAATGATAGAGGGAAAGAGAAAATAAAACAAGCTGAGATTGCAAAACTTGAAAATCTCAAAATTTTATCTTTATCTCTGTGCGAAATTGAAAATATGACTATTATCAGAAGTTCGAGTATCTTTCAACTTGTGGGTTCTTTACGAAAACTTCAAGAACTGACTCTATATTTTCCTAACTGCAAGGTAAGTTTGAGTTGGATCTTTGCAATTTATTATACGAAAATATCACAACATACCTATTAATTCCCTTGCAAATTAAATTGGCTATCTGTGTAGATATTGGCAGATGCTGAAAACAGGGTCCCGACCTCCTTACCCTGCCTCAAGACACTAAACTTGCGCAGTATAGATTTTGGGAGTGATCCTATGATATCATGTGCTATTGAATTGATTTGTAGCTCTCCAAATTTTGAGACCCTTTTAATTAAAGTGAGTGGAATGCATTATAAGTTATGATATTGAATTAATTAGCGCTCATCTTCAAGTCTCATAGTTGTGCATATAAATACTGTAATTTTGTAGGGTGCGTACGAGGTTAGGGTCCCACTTCCTGCAGTTTGTTCTTCGGAAGTAGATTTCAGCAGAATGGGTCAGTTGCAGCTTCTGAAAGTGAAGCTGGAATGTATCAGAGGTATAGAGAATGAAGTTTGTTTGATAAAGTATTTACTTGATAGTTCACCCTTGCTAAAGAAGATGGATATTTATGCCGACTCATCGGAAGTGCACAAGCTTGGTGGTGACGATGGAGCGAAGAATTTTGCAACAAAGTTGTTGAAGCTCCACCGAGCCTCTACTTTAGCTGAAATAGATATTGTCTGGTGTTAGCATTTTGAACTTGTTCTTTTGTGGCAACACTCTTAAGTTTGCTTGTGCCAGATACGATTGTGGGACAGACCTATGTAAGTGGTTAAACTTTTATTGCTATTATGGTTGAGGCAACAAAAGGAAGTTAGTTCAATTACTCTCTGTTACAACATAGGTTGTTTAACCCCAGATGAAAATTCTAAAACTTAGATCAAGGAGAAAGGTCCAATTATGCTTATGACTCTGAAAGAAATATGATCCTATCTCTGGGGAGCTTATATCATATACTCCGTATCATGTATGCAATGATCAAGGATCAGGCAAATTGCTCGTGGCTAGCAGAATGGAACCGCAAAGTATTTAATAGCTATTGCCATGCTTATTTTGTATGAATGTCTTTTTTAGCAATTTATGTATGAGTAGGTCCTGATCGCTTTCTCTTCGTCGTAACTTTTCCCCCCTTAGATGAAATAGTACTCTGTTGCTTTACAGGCTAAACTACTTTCTGGTCATTTTAGGAAGTATAGATCTTTTATATTTGTCTTAGGCCCGGTAAATTTGTTTATGCAGGTCAAGCTATCAGGACTTGTGGATTTGCCATAAGTTGGTACAAGGGATCTCATCATATAGTTATCAAATGATGATAACGTAGCCCATTTTAATGTTAAATTTGAACTCAACCCTGATGCTAGTTTAGTAAGACACAATCAGCTTGAAATTACTCGAGATTAACTCGATCTAAATCAGCCAGACTCGAGCTATTCGAGTATAGTTTTTTCAACTTTCAAGTCAAGATCATACATTCAAACTTTCTTCTCGCATTATCAAGTTTGCATCAATATACAGACCCTTGTGTATGTGCATGTAAATTTACACAATTGTCATTCAATCTAATCAAGTCGAGTTGAACCCAAAATCTTGACGGAGTCACTTAATTACCTTAATTATTAGGTTACCATTAATTCACTTCTCATAACTGAGTCAAATCTCGAAGTTAGTTCTTTTCTTAATCGAGCTGAACTTAAACTCGATCACATTTCCCAAAACCACCCCTCGACTTTAAAAGAAAACCATCTCACCCTCTCCGCCAAAATCAAAACCACAAAACCCTAAACCATAAAAAAAAAACAGTTCATCAAACCCATCTCAAGAAGAGTCATCTTCTTGGCTTCATTGATTTTACTAAGTTTTTTATTCTTTTCATCTTTTAATTCTAAAAATGATTTTACAACTTCTAACTTAGTTTCCGGATCTAATATCATAAAAACAAAACCACCATTTATAATCACCTCCCACAAGCCAAGATCCTTACAATTAACATAAGTCTCAAAACGGGTTTTCCTAAAACAAAAACCCTCGGGTCAAGCAACGGTGGTCGTTGCATAAAGCACTTCTCTCAATAGTTCTCTTGAGCCATGGATCTTACTCAACTTGTTACAAAAATTAGTTTAGGATTTGAAATTTTTGCAAAAGAAGTTTTCTCTTTAACGCTTGAAAACTTGAGTAACCTACTCTAAAACCAATTATAGAACCGTAGAGGGGGGAGGAGGTGAATACGTTTTTTTCGACTTATTTTAGGTTTAAGTAATTTAAGTCTCATGTTTGTGTATGATTGTGTAAGCAATCTACCAATTTAAAGAGTATAGAGAGGAGAAAGAGATACACCAAGATTTATTCTGGTTCGAGATACGGGGTTTAGATCATTTGTCTGTCCAGCTGGGAATCTATACTCCTCACTGGTACACAATCCTTGCGGTGGATTAAACCGTACAATATTCACCCCACCGATATGCACGAAGATCAATGCTCACTAAGAAAGAACCATTACCCAACAGATTTTCGCACCCGGAACCACCCACAAAGACCTCGCGATTTGACATACCACTAATACCACAAAGAACTTCCCCGAAGGAAGCAACAAACCCTAACTTGACATTCACCCGATCAAGGCTTGATCACCAAGGTATAAGACTTTTACACCTTTGCGTATCCTCACCAGATAAGTATTTTCACTTTCTTATCCGAACACGGACAAGACTTTACAAGTGAATGAGAATTTATAGGTGTTTGATACAACCTAACTGATGATATAAATAAGTACATTTTATTGGCATCATTTATCCTATGTTACTCGCTTGTTTTATATTATTTTATATGAGAATTGATACTTAATCGCTTACTTTTGTAATTCTCAGTTATAAACAAGCATTTGGTGAAAGTTAGCTATTTTGGACGTAAATTGGAGCAAAATGGATCAAGTTGGAAAAGTCTACTAAATTGAAGGAAGATACGCCATATCATTCTAGACAGATACGCCGTACATAAAGAATTAGACGAATATGAAGACCATTTCCTAACTTTGAAGCATGCGCCGTATGGAATTATCCCATACGCCGTATATGAAACCTTGGTCAACGAGAATATCTGACTTGTTTTACTCTAGATATGCCGTATTGCATTCCATATATGCGGCGTATTAATCTCAAGACTTCACCAAATAATCCAAGATTCTGAAGGACGATGCGCCGTATCTTATGACGATGTACGAATATTCTAGAATATAATAATCTTGGACCCCACGCGAAGTTACCTAGATATGGCGTATCAACTTAATGGATACGCCGTATCGACCCTGTCATCAGAAAGTATAAATACCCCATTCGACAGCCACATTCGACACACACATATACCAAGGGAGAAAAACCAGACGAATTGGTAGCACAAGACACAACCTAAAGGACGAATTCAGAGCAGTAAGAAGGTCCTGCTAGTATTTTAATTCATAGGAAAACTCGTTTACTTGTATTAACAATATGTTAATCGTTAAGTTAGCGTCTTTTTCATTATTTGATCGGACTTAATTATTTCCAGCTTTTATAAAGAGTATTTGATGCTTATTTGGTTTCTTAATGCATGTGCTTTGATTACATATTGAGTTTATCGCGCCTTGTCAACGTAGGCTCACGCAATTACTTCATTAAAATCGTTTGCATAGTTAATGTAAGCCTGTAAAAGGGATAAATAATACATAAACTTAGTAATCATTAGGTGTTTACATGCCTGTGTTAAGAATTCCACCGAGAGAGAATAGATTTTAGCACTCATCTTATACAGCTAAACAATTAAACGTGTGACAAATTTTCCTACTATTGGTCAGGCCTCTTATCTGTATCTGTTTTCTATCTGTGTACGTGTGTGCCGTTCGTTCCCTTGTTTTATTTACTGTTTACTTAATCTACACAGTCGTGCCAGTCTCTTAGGCTGAAAACCCCCTTGCGTTAGATTAGGGCTTAGAACTAACTTAGGATTAAAATACTGATAGATATCTAGGTGTTAATATTCCACTCTTAGTGTTCGACACTCTACTTACCAACTAGCTACAATGATCGGGTACACTGCTCGTTAGTGTGTGTTATAGGATAAGTCGGCTAAATATAAATTTAAAACTTGATAATATAATCTATTCTACAACGATATACGCACGCATCAAGTTTTTGGCGCCGCTGCCGGGAAGTGAATTGTTTAATATTTGAATATCTGTTAATATTTTAATTTAGAATTAACTTAATTAGTTTTTAATTTTTAGTTTTTTTTTAATTTACTAACTTTGTTGTTTATTTGTAATATTTGCATTCATTGTATTTTTCTGCATATTTTATGTTTTCATGTTTGTTTGTTTGCTGTAATTTTTGTTTGATTTCGTTTTTCTGTTTTTCTGCATTGTTACTATCTACTGTAATTTGCTGAACTAAACGATACGGCACATCTATTTATTTAGATACGGCGTATTGCGTTTTTATTTTATATACAACGTATCTTATTTAATAATTCAAGTATGACGTATCTATCCCTCTAGATACGGCGTATTATGTTTTTAATCAGAAAATATTTAAAACCCTAAATGCCATACGGCGCATGAGTTTTTCTCATACGACGTATCTATTATTTATTAAAAACAAATTTGAATTCTTTAAAGAAACAAGACACAGCGTATCGATTTTTGTCGATACGGCGCATTAATATCAAAAAAGCTTGTATTTTGAGACATAACGAACGTACTTCATATACGCATCTACGTATACGATGTATTTATTTATATATATAAGCGTATTTGAAAATTAATACGTACGGCGCATTGATCTCCATCAATATGGCGTATAATTTTTCTAAAATAAAAGTCAGAACTTTTTAATGAAGTGAACATACGGCGTATCCAGATTACTGGATATGGCGTATCGTTTGCAGATATCAGCAACTTTTATTTTTCGTATTCCGTTTTCATTATTAGTTTTCTGCTATTTTACTTTTCAAACCTATCCTACTGATGCTTTTGTGTTGATTTCAGAAAGTGCATGACCAGGAGTTCTACTAAAGACCTCGTTAAACCTTACAAAGAACCTGAACAAGCTTTTCATTCGCTTCGGAAACTTTTCAGGACAACAAGCCTTGATTGCTCGAGTTCGGTAGAGCTCGATTACTTTTCGGATCAAGAATCTCAGTGTGAAGAAGCAACAACAAAAGCAATGACGGAACCTACTATGGAGGAATACATGACTAAGACCTGAGAAGACTATATGTCAGGTATTGTTAGGCCTAAGTTCGACAAAGAGGCCAAGTTTGAATTGAAAGGTCAATTTCTCAAGGAGTTGCGTGAGAATGCCTTCAGTGGATCGGAGCATGAAGATGCTAATGAGCATGTGGAAAGGATCCTTGAGATCGCAGACTAGTTCACAACTAAGGAAGTGTCTATTGACCAACTAATGCTTCGTGTTTTCCCTATTTCACTTACAGGAGCTGCTAACAGGTGGCTAAAGAATGAACCAGCTGGTTCAATTACTGCGTGGGAAGACTTGAAGAAGAAATTTTTGAAGAAGTATTGCCCACTTGCTCGTACTGCTAAGAAGATGGAGGCTATCAATAATTTCAAATAGGAGCCCGATGAAACTCTTTATCAGGCTTGGGAGCGATTCAAAGATCTATTATTGAAATGTCCTCAACATTATTTGACTACTATATAGGAGGTTATTTTTTTTATCAGGGTCCGGATGTTCCTAATCGACAGATTTTGGATTCTAAGGAAGCTGTACCTCAGATGAGTGCAGTAAATGCTAGGAAAGCCATCCAAGAAATGATTGATCATTCTCAGAAGTGGCACGATGGGACCTCTACTAGAACTAAAAGCAATGATATTTCTGATGGATATGCTGCTATTCAAACTAAATTGAATAAACTTAGTAGAGATCTCAAGAAGGTTGATGAAAAGGTGTATGCTGCTTAGGTTGGTTGTGAAATATGCAAAGGACCTTATTACACTAAGGATTGCCCATCAAAGAATGAAGGAGAGACATTAGAAGAAGTATACTACACCCAATTTGGCCAACCATTTCAACCATCAGGAAGGTGTAGGGCAGCTGCTCCAGGATACTACCAAAGGGACAACGGGAATCCGCCATATCAAGAAAGGAGACAGACTTTGGAAAAGTCCATGAAGCAGATGATGGCTGATGCTACCAAAAGACATGAAGAAAACGCTGCTTTGATCAAAGAAATCCGATCTTCAACCGATGCTTCTATCAGAAATCATGGAGCTTCGATCAAGGCATTGGAACTACAAATCGGACAGATAAGCAAGGTACTTCAAGAAAGGGGATCTGGAAGTCTACCAAGCTCAACTGAAACCAATCCAAGAGATCATGTCAAAGCAATCACCACTACTGAAGAAATTTCTCCTTGTGTGCCTTTTCCTGGAAGACTATTGGATGCTGCTGATGCTGAAAAGCCTAAATTCTTCTTTAACTCTTCAATCAGTTTAAGAAGATTGCTCAAGAAAAAGTCAAGGATTGAAGAAGAGATCAAGGCTACTATGAAAGAAGAGTGCTCTGCAACTGATCACAACGCCTTGCCTCACAAGGAGAAAGACCCAGGGAGTTTTACTTTGCCTTGTAACATTAATGATATGTCTTTCAGTAAAGCTTTAGCTGACTTAGGAGCCAGTGTTAGTGTCATGCCTTATAAGACCTTCACTACTTTAGGCTTAGGAAAATTAGCTCCCACTAAGCTACTTATTGAATTGGTTGATAAAACTGTGAAACGTCCCGAGGGTATAGCTGAAAATGTGCTTGTTAGGATTGAAAAATTTGTCTTCCCCGTAGACTTCGTTATATTAGATATGCCTGAGGATATCAAAACTCCATTGATCCTTGGAAGACCATTCTTGTCTACTGCTCATGCTAAAATAGATGTCTTTAAAAGAAAAATATCTCTAAGAATAGGGGATGACAAATTAGTCTATAAGTGTGATAATCCTATTAAGAGCATTATTAAAAGTGTTTATGTGCTAGGATTAATGAGAACGAATGGACCTCGACCTAGAAGCTAGGCTAATGGGCAAAAACTTAGTCCAAAATAGACCACTTGATCCTAGTGATGGAGATTATATTGTATTAAATGATCTTGATACACCATTAGAGCTAAATGATCAATTTATGGAGGATCCAGAACTTGAAATTGATGATGGAGAAATTATGGATATTCCTAGGATTAATGTTATTAATACTCGTAACAATGATGAGATTGAGGAATATCCTAGCTTTTGTGATTATGGTAGAAGGATACATGTCGATTGTGCTTATAATTTACAATTTCCATGCATGATAGGTTACAAACATGTAGATGCTAATTTCTTCCCTATTTTGCCAATTAATGTGATGTCTAAAGATTTTTACAATTCCATTATGAAACAGAAGATTGAATATACAGGAAGGAAAGTAGTTGGAGCTTTTATGAATGTCCCTGTTTTTGTTGGAAATTTTGCAATTGTTACAGATTTTATTGTGGTGGAAGATATGGATGCTTATCGTGACAAAGAAAAGGGTGACGTAATTGTTGGAAAACCATTTTGTAGGGAAGTTAATATTGATGCTAATAGATTTCAATGGAAAATTACCTTTCACAATGGAAATGACAAAATCACCTATATGATGCCTCGTGCTTGCCCAAGATTTAAACATGCCGCAAACAAGGAATTCTATAGATTTTCACTATTTCTTTTTGTAGATGAAAAAGATGTACAGAAAGGGATCGAGTATCTATACCAAAATATAGAAGGATTGTACAAGGGAGTGTTGAGTTTAGGACCTGAATACATCCATGATGAGAGAATTGGCAAATGGCTCACACATAGACACATGGGCATCAATGATACAAAATAGAAGTTGAAGATGAGTCTAACTTGAAGACTCTAGAATAAAGAAAAGTGTGAGGATCTAAACACACGAGTATTGTGTTGAGGATACTTTGAATGTATATCAAATAGTATGCGGAATCTACTAATTGATACTTAGAAGATTTATCAATGTAACAGTAAAGTATTGTATGAATAGTTTATGAGAACAATGATGTAACCAAACGCTTCAATATTATTAAGTATAATAGGAGTGATCTTGAGTATCACTAGGGTTTACAACCTTGAAGCTTAACAAAATATACGTACATAACATCTAACCTAGGACCTCCTTTTATAGGCACAAGGAGTCCTTTACAAGATAAGTATCAATATTCTAAACATGTAGAATTTTCGTATAAGTCTAAATCTATAAGATATACACAAAATCTATTCTATACTTATCTCCTTACACGTCTTCATAACTGGCAGTACAAATCTTTTTTCAGCAGTGTCAGCAGTACAAACTTTCTTCTGGCAGTACTAATATTTACACTAGCAGTACTAACTCAGTTAGTACTGTTAGTGTTATTCTTCAGCAGTACAAACTGTTCTTTGACAAAACCAAGTGCTTGAATATTTAATTCCCAACAATCCTCCCCTAAACTTGTGATTTACCCTATATCATCAAGTTTCTGAATTAAATCTTTGTCTTGTGAGGATTCTTTCAAACACTCTATCTTCTTTGTCTTGCAGCATTCATCTCTCTTTCACATTGATTATAGATCTGCTGAAGTAGTTGTCTAGCCATATCTGATTCTTCATCAACTCTTAGTTTTGCAGATATCATCACAAGGAGAATTCCAGCTCTCAAAGGATATTCCTTTTCAATAAGCATAAAAACATCAACACCATCTTTTGTAGATACATGGTGAACACCACATGTATCATACAATTTCCATGTTGTTCCCAGATCATGAGCTTCAAACTTCCATAGATTATCATCTGGATCAGGTTCAAATAATCTTTTCAATTCAACCCATAAATCCTTCTCTTTATCATCTGCAATATCTGTTAGATTAAATCTTGACTTGACTAACTCCCACAGTTTAACCAAATCATCTCTATCAAATACTTTGAGCATATCCTCAAAGTGTTTGTACACTTCAATTCTATCTCCAATTCTGATGATCTTTCAAAATTTTCCAAATTCATCTGTGTAGAGTTCCCAGTCAATAATTGGATATCTTGTCTGTAGAGGTTCAATATTTATGCCTTATGGAATGACAGCCATCATTTGCCTTAGCTTTTCTTCAGTTAACTCTTCTTCTTTTTCTTCCTCAATTGTGGATGAGCTTTCATCAAACTTCTACTTCTTAGTAGTTTCAGACTCAAGAGTTAATCCAGCTCTCTTTGTGGTTGTACTAGCTTCATCTAAATCCATGGGAGTGAATATATTCACCTTTCTGTGAACCCTTTCAAACTCAGAATTGATCTCCTCAAAACTTTTTCCTCGAAAATCTTTTTTTGTGTATCCTTCCATATTTCTCATATAGATATACATTGTGATTCTTTGTTCAGCTTGAGTAGGTGGCTTGCTTTTCTTTTCTTTAGCTTTAAGTTCTGTAGCATCCTTTCTTCTTGAATTAATCAACTCAGCCAATTGTCTTGACTTCTCCTCAATAGTCAACAGTTCATCAGATCTAAGTTCTTCAAGTCTTTCCTTTAATACCTCATCAGCATCAATTAAAGATTGAACTTGTTCAGCATCAACAATTCTTGCTTGTTCTTCATCTTCTTGTAACTTCCTAGCTAGAATTTCATCAGATTTTTCTTGTGCTTCAGATGCTTCTTTTGCAAGTCTTTGCTCTTCCAGAAACTTAGCAACTTCTTCTTCATGTGCTTTCTTTGCAACCTCTGCATCATAATCAATCTGAACAAGCACACTTTTCTTCACCTTCTTTGGTGGTTCTTCATCAGTCATGATTCCCTTTCCTTTATCTGCCCCCTGCTTCAGCATCACTAGCAGTACTAACTGTTTCTTGAGCAGTAGCAATGTTTTTACCCATATCTGCATCAAAATTCCACCTTAATCATCATCATTGAACCTCCCCTAAGTCTGAGCATCAGTTTTCCTCCCCAGTTTGGAAGAATCATCACCCATATCATCATCTGAGTCATGTTCATCAGAACTTGAAGATTCCACTATATTAGCTTTTCTATTGAATTTGAGTTTCTTGACCTTATTCTGCAACTTCTTCACCTTCAAAACAAGTTTGGTGTAGACAGTCCCATAAAGTTTCTTGGTCTCCTTTAGGTCTATTTCAAGAGCAGTCACCTTAGTTGACAATGTTGTAGAAAGAACCATCAATTCCTGAAGTGTCATACTGCCCTCAGCACTTCCAGATGTGTTACCTTCTGAGAGAGGTGCATCATGTGGCATGGACTCAGACTCAACCAAAGGATAAGTATCTGAGCTACCCATAGTATCCATGTGGCTTGGGATTCCACCACCTGTACCAAGTCCATGATGACTAGATACATTAGGTGTTGCCATAGGTTGGGTCTTATGTATGTTACCCTTGTCCTCCCCAGCTTCTAAGCCTGAGACAGTAGTGGTAGCCCTTCCTATACTGTCATAGACAATCTCATTTGCTACAATTGGATGGGTAGGAGAACTGGGATGAGGAACCACAGTTTCCTATCTGGTCCTTCTCCTATAGGTGTGTGTAACAATTGGGGTGTGTGATGAAGATAGAACCACAATGGGTGTGTGATGGGACTCTACTGGGATTGTTGATCCTTCACCCTGTACCTGTAACATAGTATCAAAAAGTGAAACTTTTACCCCATTATAACCCTTTGAGGCCATCCTCATATTACTAAATAATTTTTGAGTAAGGGTTGGAGTTGGATAAAATGTTTTATGAGGTAGAAGCAAGCTCTTCCTTATATTCAAAATCATTTGGATAAACCTTGGATACATTAAAAACTTGTATTTGCTATCCACATTTTTTACCATACCATCAAAAATTAGTTTTGAAAAATTATAAGTCCTATTTGTTGATAAGCATATGAGAGCAGTTGCAATATTACTACTGAATTTCTCCCATTAGGTTTTCTTGGGACTTAAACAATGAAGGATAGTATGGATAAAGAATCTCCATTGTGGGGCAAAACATCCTTTTTGAAAAGTCAGTGTTTGAGAAGTTGTGTTATACCCCATTCTGGAAAGGTTTTGAAAAATTTCAGTGTTAGGCAAAACACTAATACCATTGTCATCTGCTAGATGGAGATGCCTCCTAACAGATGATTCAGTAAAAGTGATTGTCTTGCCATCAACTGTTGCAATTAACTCTTTGTCTCCATTCTCAAGAGTATTGACAGTAACAGTCTGCCAAAACTGTTTGATTTGAGAGACATAGATAGTAGGGTTGATAGTTAAAGCATACCTGATGTGGGTAGAGTTTAGAAAATCTACTATCTCATGAAAGTCTTTACCTTCCTCTGTTTTCTCCAAGAAAGCAACCATGTTGTGTTTATCGACAAAAGCCAAATTCACCATTATGATCAGTAAAAGTTTGATTAGACTGCTGGGATATGGTTGATTGTGTATTAAAGTATGTTGAGTAAAGCCAATTGAGATTTTATAGGGAATACTTAGGGTTTGGATTGGACCGACTTTAAGGAAAGATTTCTTTAGATTGAAGAAAGTGTATAAATTAGATAAAAAGTAAAAATTATCCAATTTAGGAAACCCTTAAATAAGGTAATTGACCAAAATTTTCTCAACGGCTATATTTAAAAAATGGTTATTTCTCAACAGTACAAACGGCTACCCAGCAGTACAAAGTTTTGCCTAGCAGTACTAAGTTTTGGAAAAACTTTTACTCAGCAGTATAAACTCAATTTTCATTTAAAACAATACTGCATTCAAACTTTTTAAAGGATTAAGTGTAAAGGAAGACACTCAATCAAATTTCGGTTGCATTTTTTAACCTCTGGTTGTGTGAGAACCAATAATTTCAGTTATAAAAACTGCCTGTGAGCAGATAAACTCATTCAAAGAGCTTTCTTGACAGGGTTTCCAGCTCGTGGCAGGTGTTACCCCTAACACAAATGCATTAGATTCACTTTTGCTCGCTGTTCTCTATACCAGATGTCCTTGGACTAACTCATTATACTAATGAAAGTATAAAATGGTAAAGAGTGAGTTAGATTAGTTACTATCTGACTAACTATACCATCAATTTATGTTCAAAAATACCATCAGTTAAGCATAAAATGATTTCAAGAATAAGATTTTAAGGAACCTCCCAACTCAGGTGTACAATCTTTGTCAAGTAATCCCCAAATCCTCTTTTATCATGAATCAATTATGACAGCAATCCATCCACCACTCTAGCTTCTCACACATCATAAACTCCAATCATATTGCTTGCTTTCATAACCTGCAAATGTTAGTCCAAAACCAAGAAAACACTATGCATTTGCTTCATAACAGTATAAATTATGACTAACAGTTCAATCACAATAGACTTAATTTGCACTAGTAGTACAAATTATACACAGCATTACTAATTGACACATCTAGTATTACAAATCCTTTTAATTTACAAAAACACCAAGATTAAAAACTTTAGGGATTAAGCATTCAAATACTTGCAACCAAGTATTGAAAACTTCCAACATCAAAAGCTTTAGTAAGTAAGTCTTGCCAACAATAAATGTTATCAGTGTGAAGTTTGAACTATTTTAATACAAATGGAATTCATAAAGTTGTACCCATAGTCAAGCATCTGATTCTGAATCCATAGAACTTGACCACAACAACTAGCAACAACCACATATTCAGCTTCAGTTTATGGTTTTAGAGAAAGTTTTTGAGGCAAGCCTCTTACCAAACCATCTTTAACAATCTTATTTATGGTTTTAAAATTAACATGACCAAGTCTCCTATGTCATAGCATTGACTCATCCAATGTGGCTTTTGCTACAAGACAAGTTAGAGTCTCTTTAGGAACAATTTTCTTCATGTCAACACTGTACATATTGCCCTTTCTGGGAATTTTAAGTGGTACTTGACTTTCATCAGGTAGCTTAAAGGCAAGAGATAGGACAAGACATTCGGTGTCTGTAAAAAGAACTTTGTTCTTTTTGTCACACATTTGTGAGACACCAAAGAGATTATACTTGAGTTCCTACACAAAATACACATCTTCAAAATCAAGTTTACCGGTTTTAAGTGTACCTTTACCAGTAATTCTGCCACCTATTTCTCCCCCAAAGGTAACATATCCTCCATCCAAAGGTGTAAAATCTGAGAGGTAGGACATGTTCCCTGTCATGTGCCTAGAGCATCCACTATCAGCATATCCTTGATCTTCTTTATCATCTTGTTGTGGATGTCCCTGCACATAAAATAAAGGAAATTAGTTTTCTTTGGGGACCCAAGCCATTACTGACTTGGATTTGCCTCGTGCATCAATGTAATCATATTTCTTCATTGTGATTGATGCACCATTGGGTTTGATAAGTCTTCATACCCAACATGCTGAGGCCTTAACAACATTGCCCCTATTTGCCCTAGAAGTGTTCACAGACCTAGCAGTACTAACTACTGACCTAGCAGTACAAACTGTTGGTCTAGCCGTACAAACTGCTGGCCTAGCTGTCTTAACTGTTTGGCACCATTTCTTATTTTTAAACACTGTTTTCTTATAATAGGACCTTTTACCAGTTTGTTGTGCTGATTTTTTAAAACATATTATTGGTCTAGCACTTGAAACTGTTGACTTGGGGTAAGCAGTATTAATAGGTCTAGCAGTACAAAGTGGTTTAAGGCCAGACTTCATCAAAACTGCAATGGGAGCCATATTTTTGTTAACACAAGGGTGAGTTGGTTTAGCAAAGCTATTTGTGTTAAACCTTGTATTCCCATTTACCACCCTTTCCCTTTGGTGGTAGTCACAATAAGCCTGCAAATGATTGAAACTACCACAAGTATAGCAAGCCTTATTGTACATAACAAAATCACTACCTAATTGTTGGGATTTTAAATTGTTCCAATTTCTTTGGTTACCCCTAGGCCTGTGTGATCTATACATCTTAGCATATTTGACTGTTTTCCTAGCTGGTTTCACTTGCTCATTAGGTTTAACTGTTTTTACCTTAGCATCACTAGGAACAGTATTTTGCTTTTCTACCTCAGGTTTAGACTCAACCTGATCCTCATTATCAGATTCCCAATCTTCAATAATTGGTACATCTGAATTCATCTTTTCTTCTGACACCTTCTTCTCAATAATTGAGGTGTCACTGGCACTCTCAAAAGATTCATTAACCTCTTCAGGTTTATTTATACTATCACTTTCCTTAGCCTTAGATCCATATTCAAATTTAGGCTCTTGAAATTCATCTAAACCAGTGTGTTCCAAGTCAATACCTGGGGGTGAAGGTACTCCTCTATGTGGAGGTGGACATGTTTTGTAACCTAAACCTGACTTAGCTTTATTAACAAGTTGACACTCAATGATCTTATTAATTCCTTTAGATGCATATTCTAGAGTGTCTACACTTAGCTCTATGTTATCTTTTTCTTTCTTAATCTTTTCCAACTCATCTCTAAGCACACTTATCTCAGCATCTTTATGTAAAATGTCTCTTTTAAGCACAACAATGTCTTCAGAAAAAACAGACTCATTTTTCTTATAAAATAATATTTGTTCTTCTAATACAGCTAAACCTCTTTTATGATTTGCTAAATTATAATTAGTTTGGTTTAGCTCTATTCTTTGGTCATCATAATGCTTTTTAAGTGTTTCATAATCTTTTAAAGCAGAACAAGATTTTGAACAACTTTTTACTGAATGTACCTCAGAGTCAGAAAATGCCATCAGTGCCATCTCTGTTGGTGCTTCTTCCTCATCAGCCATGAAGCTCCAATCATATCCAAGACCATCTATAGCAACCATTGCCTTTGAAGAAGGCTATGCCACTTCCACAACCTTCCTGTTTTCCTGGTGATTCCTATACCCTTTGCTTCTGTTGTCCTGTTGCCTTGGTCTTCTGCATTCTCTAGCAAAGTGTCCCAACTTATGACAGTTGAAACACTCCACCTTTGATTTATCAAACCCAGCTGTATCACTACCACTGACTGTGATTTTCTTCCCTGTTCTCTGTCAGAATTTCTTGGTTCTCATGCTTAGCAGTGCTACCTGCCACTTCAAGTCCATCTCTTTCAGATCATCTTCATCTACCTGTTCAAGATCTTCATGGGATAGCAGAGACCCATTGGCTTGACTGGTCAGGAAAGCATAGATTGTAGCATCACCTATGCCAGCAGTACTAGTTTGTGAACTAGCAGTACAAACATTAGGGTTAGCAGTACTAACTCCTGAAGCCACATTAACCTCCTCTGGACTGATATTGCTAGGAGATGACACAAATGCCATGTTCCCAGAACTAGAACTTGAGCTTCCAGACTTCTTTACCTCCTGTTCAACGATTTTAAAATTGTTGTACATATCATTAAGACTCATTGTATCAATTTCTGGCTTGTTTTTCCAGACAACTACATGAGTGTACCAATCAGCAGGCAAACTTCTTAGGAATTTGGAATTAAGATCCTCCTGTGGGATCTTAACACCCAACACAGCCAGTTGGCTGATTATCTTCTGCAGCCTGTTGAACATATGATCAAGAGATTCATTGCTAGTAGCACTAAAGTTCTCAAAACTCTGCTTCAGCAAAGTCTTCTGAAGTAAAATAACCCGAACTTGTGACTTAAACTTGCACTAATGTGTGACAAAGAGCGGTGTAGAGAGTTCGTGCAACTTCGAATCCCTAAGTACTCTATACTCTTCAACCAACCAACCATCAAGTATAAGACGTACATCACCTCTTGGATATCCACAACTTAAAGTGATAGTTATTTTGTGGTAATAGAAAGGAAGAATCACAAAAATAACTAGATATCTAAGTCTTCGTCATTGTAAAGGTTAAACGCTCGAACAAGGATCTCGAAGAATCTTCATCCAACCAACCCCGATATCTTCAGATACTAAGTACACGCACCCGTGAAATTTCACTTCAACCTCAAATAAATAATAGTGAATTAACGCCGTAGTCACATCTTGTGGTTTAAATGCCCAAATCTAGCCCTTTTTGATGTTTTAAATGAACTTTGATAATGGTTTTATCCCGATCATTGTCAAAAGCTCATAACCCCGTAAAACTTTGTTATAACCAAAATGCCATGAAGTATATCAAAAATCATCCAATACATGAAGTACACTCTTTATCCCTTCTTCGAAGTTGAAACCGTAGCACCAGAATCAATTAAGATCCGAAAATGCACTTTTCTTTCTCCAGGATAGTTCCATCATCTCGGGATTTTACAAATCTATGATTTAAACCGAGAAATAGATTCTTTCGCGGGATTTTACAAAACCAAGAAGAAACCGTGAGATAATGATAACTTGAATGTATCATGACAAATTTGGTTTTGGTGAATATCAGTTTGGGGGAACATGCAAGAGATCAGCAACAATTCTTCTCACATATGTAGAATACTTCACAAACCATACTAAGTAAAGTAGTATAAACTACTTCCCCCTGGAGGTTGACCTTATATCATCAAAGTACACGTTTCTCCCCCATGATGGTTTCGAACATTCGGAAGCATCATTGACGTGTACGACCATATACACGAGAAGATCTTATCTGAAGCAAACATCTTGAAAAATCAACTCTTTAACCAACTACGTTATTCTTTCAGCTCTTTCTGTGACAACTTGGTGAAGTAAACCCGATATACCTAACTAGAAAATGAAGTAGAATTCCCCAAATTTGTTACTTAAGCTTGCACTGTTGTTGGAAGAACGGTGTAGAGAATTTGTGCACCATGCAAATCTCTAAGCACTCAATACTATCCCGACAAAGTATGAGACTTTCATCACCTCTTGCGATTATCCACATCGTCTTCTGCGTGTGACACTGAGTACTATAATGTAACTCCTTTAAGTAATAGTTAACCAGGTCTTCAACCATCCACCCCAACTTCTGGAAACTAGATAAACCAAGTCTTCAACTTAGATCTTATGCACGAACAAGTTATCATTGAAAGTCATGCATCCAACCATCCCCGACTTCAATATAAAATAAGTACGCGCCTTCGTGAAATTCCACTTCAATCTCAAATTAGTAATACCAAATCAACTCCATGATCACTTGACATTCCATGTCCAAATTCTCAGCCATCTTGACGTTTTAGTGAATCTTGATAATGGTTTTCCTGATCTTGTCAAAATGTATCCCCGTGAAAAGTTTCGTAAAAACCAAAATACTACCTCAAACCAAATATTATCAATATATCCAAAAAAAAAAATTAATTTCAGATATACCATTGTAGTCTATTAACGATTTTAGCCAAAATCCAATCTTTGTGATAAAAACTTTGCAGCTCAATACTAACTAAGATATATAAAAAAAAAATCAGCCCAACAACTATATGAATTACTTGGCCCATGTTAATAATCCAACCACTGCTTGATCCAACTCCAACACTAAACCCTAAACTTCAGGTATTAAAGACTCATTAACCTCTAACCTTAACTCTAATAACATAAGTTATCCACCCCCCACCCACATCCTTATTCTCTCATCAAACTCAGTTAAACACAAATCAACCAACCCTAATTCACCCATAAACTATCCGCCCCCTCCTCTTCCTTTCACTCAGCCACCAAACAAACAATAGATCAATTTTTTTTTAACCTTTGTTGTGTCTTACGAACCACATACAACAACACCTTCTTGTCTTCATTAAACGGCTTCAAGATCTTAATGGTCTTGGGTTGGTTTTGTTCATGTGTTTTTGTTTTTTGTTTGTGGTCTTTAAATAATCGAAAGGAAGACGCGGGAATAACAGTAATTATTATTCTCTGTTCTTTATGTTTCAGATATAAATGAAGCTGTGCTTCCAAAATAAAATCTGTGATGAGTGTATTTCGTGTAATAACCTTAAATGGTTTTAGTTTATCTCTTAATGTCACGAAGTAAATCTGAGATTTGGTTTTTTGTTTACATATATATCGAGTCTTGTAGTGGGTTGTGATGTTGCTGTCGTGAGTGAGGGGTAGGTATAACTTATTAGGTTAGTTTTAGATTTGGTTTTATGTTGGATTGGTTGTGGCTGAGGCTGTGATCATCACAAAAAAAAATACTCAGACTATGATTCTTTAAATTTCATTTCGAGTATAGTTTTAACTTTTGAACATAACTAATGATGGTGTAATCTGAAGTCAACGAATGTCTTTGATTTATGATTTGTGGTCAACGTGGTCTTACATTCTTCATCTAAATTCCTTTTGGTCAAAACGCAACTTTTGAAGGAAATTTGACAGCATAACGTTTCATAAAAATTAAAAAAATCTTCAAAACGCAATAACTTGTATGTCAAAATGCAATGTTGGTCATCAAAACGCAACTTAAAACCGCAGTTGACCAGTCAAACTGCAGTTGACCAGTCACTTTCGTACTTTACCATAAAAACCGGATATGAGTTTTCTCTTTCATCAAAACACAATGAAGAATAACTAAACTAATCAAACCCAGATCTGGTCTCAAGAAGCACCTCAAACCGCAACAAAAAAACTCTTCAATCTTCCAAAGAAAACCACCATATAAACTATTCGAACCAAGACAAACAACAGATTCGGACCACTTTATTTGACCAGAAAAAACAGGACGGTTTTGGACTTTTTGGACATAAAAATGACAGATTTAACACACGAATCCACAAAAACCAAACTAATATGACAACCTGGCTCTGATGCCAATTGTAGGATCGATTCATATGTTGATTATGTGGAATTCGGGAGGTCGTGGGTTATGGAAGATTATGTTAGCCATTTTAGAGAGAGGAAGAGTAGAGCGGGGAAGTTCTAGTGAGAGAAACACACTTGTTGTGTGTGTGTATTAATGAACAACCAACCCTTCCCATCTCATGGAAAGGGTATATATACTACTTACAACAAACGCCCCTAAAGTGGGCTACGGAGTGGGCATACAGTGGGTAAAGACCCGACCTAGCTCTGTGGATGATACGATAACTAAACATAACTAACAAAACTAAGAGCTACGCTAAGCATGAAAATACACGAGGTGACCGATCCTTTTTCTTAATCCTAACACAAAAGATTATAACAAAAAAAAAAACTTATCTTGAACAAAATTTCAATTTCCATGTCTTTACTTAACACTGTGTTCTTATGTTTTGAGTTAAGGGAAACGGAAAAGAATATGCAAGGGAAAGAAAGAGAAAATGAAAGGAAGTGTTAATTGATATGTTCTTGAGATAAATGAAAGGAAAACGAAAGTAAGCATAAACGAAAATAACTTTTTCAAATTACATGTATGCCCTTTAATTGTTAATGTTAAATTTAAAATATAAATATATATATATATATATATATATATATATATATATATATATATATATATATAATATATATATATATATATATAGTGAGACTTTCTTGCGAGAACCATTTTATCTGCGAGAACTGAGAGAACCACCAAAAATATACATGCACGCCTTCAATAATTGTATTTTTGCACATATGTTTTAAAAACAACATATATGTTTTTAAAAAAACATAGTTGTTCTAAAGAATTTGATAAGAAATTGGAAATACAACATTTTTCTTTGAAGGTGTGCATGTATGTACTTATAAGGCGTGCAACGACAATATTGCGGCCTTGTGTAAGGTTTTTGTGAAAAAAGAGGATGAGTTCATGATGATATTGAAGAACATAGGTGGATACTTACGATTATTGATGATTTGCATGTATTTTTATTTTATTTTAAAAGGCGTGCATGTATGTTTTTTGTGGTTCTCTCAGTTCTCGCAGATAAAATGGTTCTCGTAAGAAAGTCCCCCTATATATATATATATATATATATATATATATATATATATATATATATATTAGTCTTTACACTCAAATTTTAACTCGAGAAGACACGATAAAAGAAAATGTTAAACACATACTCCGTAGAATAGTAAAAAAGAAATAATTTAAAATGTAATATGAAAAATACGAACAGTTTTTATATGCATGATGTGTCTCGCGACTACTAGTTTTAAATTTATAACACGAATTACCGAATAAAGCTAAGAACACACGGGCAAGTATGACCCTTTCGTGTGTAGCTAGTTTTGTTTGGTAAGCCGAGGTCGTTCACTAGGATTTGGGTGTTTTCAATTGTGAAGAATCTATGTAACAATAAGCAATTAAAAGGTGGTAATTGGTTGTCACGACCAAAAATACCATATAAGCAACAAGTAACACTAAGAATGATGATTATGAGAATTCAATAAGATTAAAAACAATACTTGTTTGGAACTAGTGTCTATTTCAATGGAGTGAATGGAGTATTGGGTAGATATTAAGCAATAACAAACAAAATCTAAGTTCATACAATTCCAATTCAATGGGTGATATCATGAAATTGCATACATCATGGTTTAGACTAACATTTCCTTTCGGCCTTTTTAATGTTATTATAAACTGATTCATTATAAATCATTTGTTAAAAATATTAGTTTTACCAATTTGTTCATAAGAACCCTTTCGACCTAAACAAATCCATTTAACATGTTTATTCATAGTTGTCAATTATGAAATGCCAAACATATATGCGCATTAACATTTGGAACAAATCATAACAAGAAGTTCTTTCGACCTTATAAACCCGGTTATGATTTATCAACAAGTTATTTAGACATGTTACTATTCAAACAAACTTATAAGCAAAACCATAATTCTATATTGCAAAATACCAAACACTCCATATCAATATTCACATGATTCCAAACAAGTATAAATAGAACTAACCACTCATGTCAATCAAAGACATAAACTCATAAATCATATCAATAACAAACATCTTGAAATATAAAAGTAACAAAGTTTACCCAAAGTATGGATTACAATAGGCAAAGGTGAAGGATTATAGCAACCTTCAAGCCTCCAATCAACTACAACTTCTAACCAAGCCGAAAAATCACACCCGAACACTTTGTCAAGCACTTGAGCACTACTTCTAGAAATGGCAGAGGTTTGTGGCCTTTTGGGGTTGATAATAGTTTGTGGAAATTCGTCCTTAAGGTTGGAGGCTAGAATATCACATCCAAAACCATGTCAAAATGGTCTTATTAATAGGTAGAAGTCACCCTTAGCCAACAAGTAAGTTACTTGGGCACAAAGTGTCATAAAAATGCTGGTTTAGGAGTTAATGGAGGCATATGATTGGACATGGGGCTTAATGACACTTAATTACACATTAAAAAGGACTTTTGAGATGACAGATTCCTCCATCCGATCGGTTGCGGGGCCATACCGATCGGTTGGATCTCTTTTTCCAGGCCAAAGTTGTAGATCTTTCTCTTAGCTTTCCGTGGCCGCTTGAATCATCGAAATCCGAGTTCGTATGCTCGAGTTATGGCCAAAATGCTGAAGGTGTGTCGGGAACAACGAGTCTTCCATTATTTCTTCGTTTTAGCTTCTTTTCTTCATTTCTTTCCTCGTTTTCCCTCTTGTGCTTTATTCTTGAGTCTTTGGAGTGACAAACTTCATGACTTTATCTTCTCGAATATACTCCAAGAGACTCGCTTTTGTCGGGAATTCTTCGTACATGCATAAATCTTCGTTTATTGATCATTTTTGCGTCTTTTTCTCCGTTTTCTTGTACTTGAGCTTCCATGAACCTAAAACATAAATTATACTCAATTAAGTACCATAAGTTCATAAAAGTGACCAATATATATGCATAAAATCCACAATAACGCTCCTAAAAACATGTTAGATTTGAGCGTTATCAAATCCCCCACATTTGAACTTTGCTTGCCCTCAAGCAAATCTAAGAAAAGAAAAATTAAAATTCAAACCTAAATGACAAAACGAAAAGAAAATTTTAAAAATTTTGAAAACTTTAACGAGGCATCCATCCGATCGGTTTGCACTTCCATCCGATCGGATGGACAATTCGTAGAAACATGCAGCATGCCAGCCGAATCGGATGCTCTCACATCCGATCGGTTGGACAGATCATAATTTTTTTATTTTATTTTTATATTTTTTTATTTTTTTTATATATATTTAATAATAAAAGAGAAAATAAGCGAAAAATGAGCGCAAACTCCCCCACACTTAAGGGTTTGCTTGCCCTCAAGCAAATATTAAGAAAAAAAATCCCACATGGTGCATAAAAAATGATTATAAAAATTATGATGCAAATCTACCAAGTACAAGTACAAGATACGATTCATCGTTTTTAAGCGTTATGGTGAAAAACCGAGATGTATGAAGATTTTCTTGCTTTAGTAACATTTCTAAACACCTCACGAAAAAGAAATGAAGTATAATTCACTCAATCACTCATTTATTTAGGTAGTGGAGTATATATAAGAGAAATCACACTCATTGCTCAGTCATGATCCGTTTATTACCATAGGCTTGTACAAGAAACAAAACTCCACCGACGAGGCGTAAGCACCAAGTGTAAACATCTAAAGAGGTCTTTTATTCGGGTTTAAGGCTAAGGGGTTATATCAGACTTACGTGCAACTATCTTGTGCAAAACATAATAGCTCGCTAACAACGAATTCTTGCGTCACCAAATAACGGATGGTCACTAGATCGTACCTTGGTTCGCTAACAACGTTACTTGCATAACGGATGGTCACCAAAACACGCCCTAGCTCGCTAGCAACGTTACCTAATTCCTCAAGAAATCGGATGGTCACTACATGTCAATACACTTGATAATTTCACAAAGTCAAAAGGGTTGGGATAAGGCATGGGAGTATTTATGAAATTGGTTTTAAAAGAAAAATAAAGTCAAGTCTAATACCCATGTTGCTAGTTACTAAACAATCCGCAAACCCGTAAATGATTATAGTTAACAATCTTCTCCTCTTCACATATCGATCACCACATATATATGTATATCACGTCTTAGCACATTGGCTAATCGATATCTCAAACATACTTCATCTTCCTTCATCTTCATAATAATAATATAGCACATTGGCTATAATTGTCATCACATTTTTTTTTTTCATTTTTTTTTCACACATTTTTTTTTATTCTCCTTTCTTTCATACATCACATCTCCCCCACACTTCGCATAAGCATACACCACAAAAAATACAAAACGTAAAGGTGATCAATCTTCATCTTTGTCGAAATGGCACATTCAAATAACAAAGTGTAACCAAACTATTAATCATCAAAAACAATCCAACATACCAAGCAACTAGCAACCAACCGTTTAGACTTTGACAAAGGGTTAGGCTAAGGTTTAAAGTGTAAAATATTTTTTTATTTTTCTGGATTTAATCAAAAATGAAAAGGATGGCTCGGAGGGTGTAACTAAGGGTATCTAGCGCTAAAGATAAACGCTAACAAATGGGTCCATATGGGTGGTTAACTAACCAGTGTAGCTAGCTAATATATCTTTTAGATGTAAACGGAAGGCCATTTGGTTTTATTCCTAAGGTTGCCTCTTTATCACGCGAATACACTTATATCACACGAATGCGATCTTACTGCGGTCTGGTAATGATTTACAAGTACAAGTTCTAGAATAAATAAAATCACCGGCACACTTATAGCAAAAGATCAATGCATAAAAGATGTTGATTGCGTGGTTTTGTAACCTTACAACAGGTTTTACCTCTCGAGGGATCTCAAGAGGCTTACAACCCCACCAGGCAGTGTACCTGACCGATGTAGTATAGTGTAGTGGTAAGTACGGGGGATTGATCGTTCTCCACAGGGAATAGTGTTCGTTAGGTATGAAAGGCTACTCTAATTAGGTCTAAGGGTTGAGGAAGATTCTTTTTATGTTTTTATATTTTTATGAAAGCAAGTAAAATCTCGGTTTTGAAGGAGTGGGCGGAATTAGTTGCTAGTCAACTAACCCAATTTACTACGAATGCAAATAAAATAAAATAACAAAAATGAAATGTGGTGAGAAACTTATGTGTAGAGAAATGTGTTTACTTAGATTTCCTTACTTCCTAACTATCTTTTACCGGTTAATTAGTGTGTATTAGTCGCGTGGATGACGGGTGTATTCCTTAATACCATTCGTGGGGTGGCGTACTTACTTCCCCAAACTCTACAAGCTCCTACTTCACTCCTATGTCGAGCCGGCTAGGAAGCTCCTAACATGGGATCACTAGAATTCGCTTGTGCATTAAATACAACCATAAAAACCTTTAGTACGCGTTTGGTTCATGTTTCTTAAGACGTTCAAGCAAGTTACCGAATAGGAAGTTAGCCAGTTTTCTTAAGCCTAACATAGATAAACAATCATCCAATACAACTAACAACACACTAACAACCAATAATCAATAGCTAGGTTTCATTAGATCTAAGCAAACACAAGATAAAATTAGCCTAACATGTTAAACAAAAGACAAGCATAAGATAGAATCAAACAACACATAGACATATTGAATGATTAATTGATAACTTATCTTTCAATGAAACATGGAAGATCTCAAGGCAAGAAGCCCTGAAAAAGTAGCTAAAATCGTCTTAGGGTTTTATCCCAAAATTCCACACACTAAGCTCTCTCTTAATGACAAAAAATTAGAAAACTATATATAGATTTTTGGATCTGACGGCGTCACCTTATGCATTGTGACGCCGTCACCTCGCCGCTTTTAGGGTTCCCGGGTGACCTTCTTGACGCCGTCCCTCTTTAGCTCTTCAAAAATCCATTCTGACTTATCAAGGCTTGACGCCGTCTAACCCTGAACGTGACGCCGTCCCCTTATGATTTAAGCCGTGACGCCCTTGATTTAGTTAAAGCGTGACGCCGTCAGAATTCTCATGCTAACTCACTGGCCCGTCATGAGTAAATTTCACATCCAATTTTTCTTGCCAAGGCATGACGCCGTCCCATGTTAATTGTGACGCCGTCAAGAGTAACTTTTAGCCGATTCTTGAGACTTTGCCGTTTTCTTCACTTAATAATGCTCCAAAAACGTCCAAAATGCCTCCTTTTCCAGATTTCTCCTCAAAAGTACCTAAAATGACAAAAGGAACGATTTAGGGCAATATTTGATCAAATAAATACGATTTCGGGCTTAAATGACCCCTTAAAAGCGGTACACTTTTCGCCTCATCAAATACCCTTACACTTGAGATTTGCTTGTCCTCAAGCAAATGCGCTTTTATTCTAATCAAAATACAAGTTAGGGGTCATTTAATGCAAACATAAAAGTAATTACAACAAATAATCGTTCCACTTCAATCATAATAAGCACGGAGATTACATACTAGCACCTCACAAGTAGTGTTTAGATACTCACATCTCTCAAGTGTCATCAAAATAAATCTCATAAATGAAAACGGAAAATATCTCTCACTACCTGTCATAGCAAATAGATTACCATAGGCTTGGGAAAGGATCGAAAACCTCCTCCACTAGGCGTAAGCACCTAAGATAAACTATCAAAGAGGGCTTTTAAATGGGTTATAACGTTAGGTGTAGGGAAAAGGAAAACACGGTTTTGTTGGATACGGGATATTTTACTGGTGGCTAGTTAAAGATCTTGATCAATTACATGTACTATACAATGTTGCTAAGCCAAGACTCGACTCGATCTTAAGCTAAAAACGAAATAACAAAATAACAAAAATATAAAGCAAACATAAAATGAAACGGGATGGTAGTCCGTATGTTTTTTCTATTTTTTTCTTTTTCTCATTTTTTTGTATTTTTCTTTATTTTTTCGATTTTTTTTTTTTTTTTTTTTTTTTTTTTTTTTTTTTTTTTTTTTTTTTTTTTTGTGCATACACTTTTACCCTACCATCCAAAATAATACATCATAGGGGCATTGCATTCCCCTTACACTTGAATTTTTACATAACTTTACAAATACTAATCTAATGACTCGAATTAAGATAATTGAAAAACTTGGAGTACTTTTAAAACATTTAGCACATATGGGGGTAATAAATGATGTTCTTCCCCATTACTCCATTATACTAGTACTTTACCCATGAGTCCCAATCGTCCCAAAACAATATGTACAAGGATATGACTCGACTTAGCAACCATGTAATCAATTAGATAATTAACTTGGGTTTAAACAAATGTTGTAACAATAATGCACTAAAGATGAGTGCATACAAGGTAGGCTAAGGCGATTTGGGTGTACATTTTAGTGGGGTGTAACAAATTCTTCCTTTAAGTAAAATGCTTAAAGGTCGAAACGAAAAGATAGGCTCTGAGGGGTGTACTAGGGGTATCGTGTACTAAAAATGAGTACAACGCAAAGGGTGTGGGAGAATTACTTGACCAATGTAGCCAATGTAATTATAACAAAAACACAGGTGTAAAACAATGGGTTAATCCTAATGCCTCTTATCATGTAGTAAATCTAACTACACGAATGTAGTCTCACTTGTGGCCTTGGAATGGTCCTAACGCAAGTTCTAGAATCTAAGTGCTACCGGTACACACATCATAGCATAAATGCTTTTCCTACCAATTCTAGGGGGCGAACCTCACATATTTGGGGGTGGAAAATTTTTTTAGTGGTACGGTTTTTGTGCTAGTCATATAACTCCTATCCGTGAGACGCTCATTAAGATCAAAGTTTCACTCCTATATGTTGTAAAAAATTTTAAATTTGGCACTAAAATTACCCTAATCAAGTATTTCTCTCAGTTTTATTACACATCTATTATTAAACAAACAAAAATCAAGCGCAATTGTATTCTCTAAAATCGTACTTTTACCCTCCCCTTACACTTAAGATGAACATTGTCCCCAATGTTCAAATAACAAGATGTAAAAGCATAAAGTAAAAGAATGAAATCAAATACTCCCCTGATTCGCTCGTTGGATAGTGAAATCACACGGTTAAATCTTCCTCCAAAGAGAATGTTGAAGCTCCATGACTAATGCATCGCCATAAGCTTGATTCCATAAACATTTCCTTGTCCAAAATAACCTGTTAACCTGAGAAAACAAACACGAAAACCTGCATAACATCGGCGGGATAAAATCTATATATAAGGATATAATGCTTGTGGAATGATAATTTTGCAGATTCCTTGAGATTATAAGTTGGAGATTTAATAAAAACTTTTTATGAAAACAAAACTTTCAAAAATTTCTGGAAATTAAATCTGACGCCGTCAGGTTATAACCCCTGACGCCGTCAGAAATGACCTGACAAAAATTTTCATTTTAAGTTTCCGGAAAATTTCTGGAAAAACCTTTACCTTACTTCCTGGAAATCCTGCAAAACATCATTATGACTCGATACAAGCATTTGACTCAAACAAACACGAATATGTATGCTAATTTATTATTATTACGATTCATGTTAATTTGTGTTCTAATAAACCGATTTAGATTTCCCTTACACTTATCTTTTGCAAAATACCTTTATATGTAGTTAAGACGAAGTTAAAAACAAAATAAAGCATTTTCACAAATTACTTTTGAACATGAATCAATAAGAATAAAAATTAAACATACATACGGAAACAAATAAAATCAAACAAACAAATAAATAAACACATAAAGCAAATAAAGCAGATAAAGCTTGGGTTGCCTCCCAAGAAGCGCTTTTCTTTATTAACGAGTCTTGTAGCTAGACTCAAAGTCACGTACATTACGTGACTCCATCATCGGTCACGGTTCCTAGGCCATTCTCCTTCGATCCTCTATCAGAATCACTTTCATAGTAAAGGTATTTCGGGTCCACGTGATCAAAAGGATTGTTTCGGTATTTAGAACTAAGTTCCTTATCGTGCTTAAAGAATCCGCTTGACAGGTCAAAAGTGTCCTTACATCCCCTTCTCACATCATCATCACATAACACGAGTTGGGAACTTAACCTATCGAGCCCTTTATAATCATTCTCCATGAATTCTCTCATCTTGTAAGGCGTTTGGTATGAGATTTCCCTAATCCCATCGGTGAAAGTCATGATCCCATTGAGCTCGTCCATAACCAAGCTTGTGGCCTGGCAAAAAGGTGCCCCAAAAACAACTTGTGATAACCTGGGATCGATGTACTCTTCGATATTATCGACGATTGCGAAGCTCATAGTGAATGTCATATTTCCTACAAACACCTGTACATCATCATCTATGCCGATGTCGTCCTTCCCTTTATGAATCATCCCCCATCTGCAAATGTTGTTATAATGAAACAAGGACATCACATTTTTGGGTAAACATGTGTCAATGTAGACATTATAAAAATGCTTGTGACCAATCATGCAAGGTATTTTGAGATTATTTGGATCATGTCGCTTAATTCGGCCAGGCCTTCTACCGTGTAACCCCCATGTGTTGCTACTTGCTGATGGTTGATACTCATACACTTCTTCACAGCCATCCCGAAAAATCACTTTCCTGACACCATCGGTAAATAATGCACTCCTATCATCCTCATCGAGTATCACTCCCGTTGCTTTTATGAATGGTTTGCCTAGAACAAGGCCAGTTAAGGGTGGGCTGATGATAGAGTTCATGTTATTAATTACAGTTAACTCGATATGAAAGAGGAACTTTTCTATCACAATTGGTACCCTCCTTATTACCCCGATGATATTAGACCCTTCATATTTGACTTGTTCAGTGAAGGCTTCATTATATAGAGAAAGGGATATTGCGCTTATAGAAGAGTTGGGGTTTATGTAGGCATCTTTTATAAACTTTTTCCTAGTGGTGCAAGAAATCTTAAAGACCCTAGGAGCGCCATCCTCTATTCTCTCTCCGAATCCCATAGGCGACTTTGCTGTGTCCCTCTCAAGTTCCTCTACCAGGGGGCGGTCCAGCAGTCCTGCAAGCCCATGAGGCATTTCGGATTTCTCTTCCGAGCCCTCCTCATCACTCACCTTTATTGTACTCGAGTTCTTTGGTGAGTCTAGATAGTAGTCGGGCGCCTCGGGTTTCTTTTCGGGAACTTCACCCTCCATTTCATTGTCCACATTCTTGGCTGTTTGTTGGTCCAAATTTGGTTTAGGAACAGGTATTGTTGTAATGGTGTTCATGAAGTGGAGAGGTTTCGAAGGGGTATGAGTATCTCCTGTTTTTTTTCGTTTTGTGATATGTATTTGAAGAGTTTACTAGGGTGCTTGATTTTTACAGGAGGGGGTGTTTGGTGGGTTACCGTAACAGATTTGATCTCATTAACTCGTGCCAACTCACAATTTGACCTGCCAGCAAGGTGATCATTGATAACCTTTAACAGGTTATCAACCTTGTTGTTCATATCAACTTGTTGTTGTCTGAACTGATTCTCAAGTTTGGAAAGCTGTGTTTTTTGAGAGAGAATGAATTTTTGCAGTGATTCCTCGCGATTTTGTTGTTTATGCGTGTGTCGCTGAGGATAATGTTCAGACCAGGTGAGCGGGGTAGAGTCATTGAATGATACGCTACGAGTTTGGTTCCAACTAAAATTTGGCTTATTCTTCCATGCCTCATACCCATCTTCGGAATTTTTTGGGCCCATAATTAGTGGTGAGCCACTTATCTCCCGCCTTATCGATTCGCGAGGATGCGAATTCTTTGAAAGCCTGTTTGGGAAGTTCCATGCAATCATGAGTGTCGTGGGGACCACTACATAATTTACATGAAGAAGTGATTTTGTTCACTTGGCTTGAAGGTTCAGGAACCTCGTAGGATTTCATGAGAAACTTGACTTGGTCTTCAAGTTCTATGATCCTACGGTCGGAAGTGCTTGAATTGTTCGAAGGCAAAGATATTGCCTTGACCGTTTTATTCAAATCACGGGGATCACTCCAACTTTCGTTGTCATAAAGAGCAAGATCCTCTAGGAGAGCCCATGATTGTTCCGCACTTAGATCACGTAGCTTGCCACCGGCCGCTTGGTCAATGGTTTGCCTCGTGGAGAGATTGATATGGTCATAGAAGATTTGGACTTGGAGCCAAAGTTCTATGCCATGGTGAGGGACTTTTTGGAGTAAGTCCTTGAATCGAGTCCATGCCTCGTAGAGAGTTTCGCCTTGACGTTGTTGGAACATCAAGATATCATTCCTTAGCTTGGTAGTTCTTCCCGGTGGGAAAAACTGAGCAAGGAAACGAGTGGTGAGATCATCCCAAGAGGTAATGGATCCTGCGGGTTGACGTTCTAGCCACTGACTAGCTTGGTCCCGCAGAGAGAATTGGAAGAGACGCAATCGGGTCGTCTCTCGAGTGGCAACATCAAGGTCTATAGAATCAACGATTTTAAGAAAGTCCTTGAGATGTTGATTAGGATCTTCAGAACGAAGTCCATGGAATGCGCATCCACTTTGCACCAACCGGATGGTGTCGGATCGCAAGGGTGTGATATTGGCTCCTTGAGTGAGCTCAATGGTGTTTCGATAGCCATGGTGGCTAGGACGGGAATACTCTCCTAAAGTACGGGCTCTAGGAGGTGGTGGTGGTTGTTGTGGTGGTGGGTTGTGTGGGTTAAGGATATTACCATCTTCCATGATGTCGGACGGTAATGGTTACGAACAAAGACACGAAGAAAATAGATAGACTAAAGAAAACCTAGAAAAATAAAACAAAAATCTCACTAGAAAGGAATCTAGTGAGTAGACCTAATAGAAATAAAAATTCAACCTAAACAATAACTATTCCCCGGCAGCGGCGCCAAAAACTTGATTGCGTGGTTTTGTAACCTTACAACAGGTTTTACCTCTCGAGGGATCTCAAGAGGCTTACAACCCCACCAGGCAGTGTACCTGACCGATGTAGTATAGTGTAGTGGTAAGTACGGGGGATTGATCGTTCTCCACAGGGAATAGTGTTCGTTAGGTATGAAAGGCTACTCTAATTAGGTCTAAGGGTTGAGGAAGATTCTTTTTATGTTTTTATATTTTTATGAAAGCAAGTAAAATCTCGGTTTTGAAGGAGTGGGCGGAATTAGTTGCTAGTCAACTAACCCAATTTACTACGAATGCAAATAAAATAAAATAACAAAAATGAAATGTGGTGAGAAACTTATGTGTAGAGAAATGTGTTTACTTAGATTTCCTTACTTCCTAACTATCTTTTACCGGTTAATTAGTGTGTATTAGTCGCGTGGATGACGGGTGTATTCCTTAATACCATTCGTGGGGTGGCGTACTTACTTCCCCAAACTCTACAAGCTCCTACTTCACTCCTATGTCGAGCCGGCTAGAAAGCTCCTAACATGGGATCACTAGAATTCGCTTGTGCATTAAATACAACCATAAAAACCTTTAGTACGCGTTTGGTTCATGTTTCTTAAGACGTTCAAGCAAGTTACCGAATAGGAAGTTAGCCAGTTTTCTTAAGCCTAACATAGATAAACAATCATCCAATACAACTAACAACACACTAACAACCAATAATCAATAGCTAGGTTTCATTAGATCTAAGCAAACACAAGATAAAATTAGCCTAACATGTTAAACAAAAGACAAGCATAAGATAGAATCAAACAACACATAGACATATTGAATGATTAATTGATAACTTATCTTTCAATGAAACATGGAAGATCTCAAGGCAAGAAGCCCTGAAAAAGTAGCTAAAATCGTCTTAGGGTTTTATCCCAAAATTCCACACACTAAGCTCTCTCTTAATGACAAAAAATTAGAAAACTATATATAGATTTTTGGATCTGACGGCGTCACCTTATGCATTGTGACGCCGTCACCTCGCCGCTTTTAGGGTTCCCGGGTGACCTTCTTGACGCCGTCCCTCTTTAGCTCTTCAAAAATCCATTCTGGCTTATCAAGGCTTGACGCCGTCTAACCCTGAACGTGACGCCGTCCCCTTATGATTTAAGCCGTGACGCCCTTGATTTAGTTAAAGCGTGACGCCGTCAGAATTCTCATGCTAACTCACTGGCCCGTCATGAGTAAATTTCACATCCAATTTTTCTTGCCAAGGCATGACGCCGTCCCATGTTAATTGTGACGCCGTCAAGAGTAACTTTTAGCCGATTCTTGAGACTTTGCCGTTTTTCTTCACTTTAATGCTCCAAAAACGTCCAAAATGCCTCCTTTTCCAGATTTCTCCTCAAAAGTACCTAAAATGACAAAAGGAACGATTTAGGGCAATATTTGATCAAATAAATACGATTTCGGGCTTAAATGACCCCTTAAAAGCGGTACACTTTTCGCCTCATCAGATGTATGCTATATATATAGAACAGGCTCAAATCCTCACAATTTAGTGGAAAGGGCTATAATATATGCTAGCAAATGTTATCGATCCCAGAATGGATTGCAATATTAATCGGGACACATCTCAGATTTTTCAAAAATACATATTTCACCAGTGGAATTATCCAGTTATTCTAATATATTATCCTAAAAGCGTGAAAACAATTAGATCACAAGGGCAAACAAGTATACAAATTTTTTTTTTAATTGGCCCAAAAATATGAAAAATTTAAAACTAGTTTCGTTTTTCACTATCTAACTTTCCCCCACACTTAAGTTACGCATTATACTCATTGTGAAAAATAAACTTCAAAGCATGTAAAATAGGGAAAATAAATAAGTAAATAAATAATCCAAGAGAAACGAAACTTCCCGGGCCAAGAAATAGTGATCGAACTCCATATGATAAGGTGCTAAGCAAATGCTAGCATAAGCTTGTGAGATCAATCAATTTCTCTTCCACAAAACATCTCCACACCAAGTGTAATATCACCAATAATCCAATCTCCAAGAGCTTATTAAATCTGCAAAAATAAACTAAACTACAAAAAACGCGTAAAATCCTAAAACTCACTTTCGTAGGCATCACGGTTGCATTTAGCGTATGCAACAAGCCTTTTAAACCCCTCGGTGGCCCGAGTGGATGAGTGAAGTCTCGTGAGGGTTTCCAGTGAACATACCCACAAAGTTCAAAACATATTTATTTTTATTTTTTTTTAAAACAAGTACTTATTTATTCACAATGTACTAAATTAACAAAATCTAAAACAAATTTAAAAAGAAATGATACTCTTGCAAAAACCAAAAGACATTTAAACTTATTTGATCTAAACACAAACACACAAGAACAAGATATGAAAAATGAAAAACACCTTTTTTTTTTTTTTTTTTTACCGATTGGTCCATCCGATCGGTTAAGGGATCTAACCGATCGGTTGGACATTAACAAAATTTAAAAAGTTTTACCGAGAGCTCCATCCGATCGGTCAAAGTATCTAACCGATCGGTTGGACAATTCGTTAAATATATGCACCTTCCAACCAAATCGGATGCTCGAACATCCGATCGGTTGTACAGCTCAAAAAACTTTTTATTATTATTATTTATTTATTTATTTTATTAAACAAAACAAATTTTACTTAAAACTTTTTATTGACAAAACAAAAACCCATAACGTAATGAACACGAAAATAAACACAAGTAAATAAAACACACAAACACATATGTACACAATAATATATTAGCATGTAACACCCCCACACTTAAGATTTTCCAAGTTTTGAAAAGAATTTTTTTGCAAAAAGGGTGTACATGTTTATTTAAAACAGAAATAAGCAAACAAACAAGTAAAAGCTCGGGTTGCCTCCCGAGAAGCGCTTAATTTATTACTGAGTCATTAGCTAGACTCTTCCCCGGATTAGGATTCTTTGACGATACGGTTCAAATGGGGAATTTCGGTTCTTAAACGTTGAGGGTATGGGATCTTTGGTATGTACTTCTCAAGTGACGGGAATTCTTTTGATTTGACCACGTGATAATCCCTTGTCGTTATCTTGAACGCTTGATCAATTTTATTAAAAACGAAGACAGGTGGCGAATCTTTTGGATTTTTCTGAGGGTCATCGGACTTTCCACTCCTCGTGAATATGTCATTCACGTTTTCAATATGAGCTGGAGGAGTTGAGTCGGTCCCACCGTTTTGTTTTGAAGAAACTCGATTTTCTGGATTATACCACTCGTCAAGCTTTCTTTCCAATTCTCCATTCCTGTTGGGTATCTTTGACACTCTTTCTTCCTGCTTCTTAATCTCTTTCCTTTTCAAAACTTCATTTCCAACAGCTCCAATCGCATCCAGTTCCTTGTTACCAACATGAGTCGGTAATTCATCGTGTACACACATTTTCTCTTTCGCTGAACGTTCAGTGGTAGTGATATGCACGGTGCAATCCTCGAGAAAAGGTGGTTCGGTTGGTGAATTAGACGTGATTGGACTCAGGTGAGGCATGGTTGGAATAAGTTCAGTTTCATCCTCCTCGATAACTTCAACATCACCCTTATCATGTTCATTTCGAATTGGTGGTGATTTGAGTATTCCTCCGGTAATTTCGTATCTAGACTTGGTCTTTGTGGTGTGAGGAAGGAATGTGGTACACTGGATTTCTTTCTCATGAAAATATTTCAACTTCCTCTCCAAATCCTGGATAATCGCTTGGTGGTTTCTTTTTCCCTGATCAATTTGATGTTCTAATTCAACCACCTGATTCTTCATATCTTCATTTGCTTCCATCTGCCTAGCCATCAACTCATTCATCATGTCCTCCGGTGAGGTTTTGGAATATTGTGATGGATGTGGCATTTCGTCTCGGGGTCGAAAGTGAGGATGGGAACGGTTTGGGTGGTGGATTGGATAGGAGTATGAATTTTTAGGTTTTAGGTCGTGATATCCTTTGTAACTGGCTTCATGAGGTTTGCACATCGGCGTGTCATCCTCCATGTGGTTTTGTGAAGCGTGGTATCCCTGGTTATCTCGTATCTCCTTCAGCTCTCCTCTTATGTTCTTGAATTCGTCGTCAATATGTTTGGAGAGAGCTTCCAATTTTTCCACCAATAAGGAATGATCGGCATTGATGTTGCTTCCACCGGCGGAAACAACGGTTTTTGGTTTGGGCACGATTAGAGAATTTTCAGAAAAATCGAGCTTGAGTTGGACCTTGTCCTCGAGGAGTTTAAATGCTTCGTTGGGGGTTTTGTAGAGGAAAATTCCTCCAGCGTCGAGAATTCCTTGAGTAGGATCGTCTAAACCATGGTAGAATGTTTGAATTATCGCTCCTTTGGTTAGACCGTGTCCATAACAAGTGTGAAGCATATTTTTCATTCGGAGCCAAGCATCAACGAGAGTTTCGTGATCGAGTTGGTGAAAGTTATGAATTTCATTCAGGAGACGTTTAAACTTTGCAGGAGAAAAGTATCGGCTAATAAAAGCTTTTCTCATGTCTTCCCATGTAGTAATTGTTCCTTCATTTAATTCGTTCAACCAGATCTTGGCTTCTCCAGTTAATGAGAAAGGAAAAGTTCTCAATTTAATCGCTTCCTCTTGATTTTCACCATATTGGAATAGGTTACTAATCTCAAGAAAATCAGTGATGTGTTGGTGAGGATCGGACCGGATTCTCCCATCAAATTGATTCTCGCGAACCATTTGTATATGGGTACCCTTGATATGGAAATTGTTGGAAAGAGGGCGTTGAATAATAGCGGAACTAGGCGTTGGAGCAACGATCCTAGTGCTTGACCATATGGGTTGGTCATCGGGATCAATGACGATTATGGTTGGGGAATCGGGTGGAGTTTCGACTTTCTCCTCAAATATGTTGAGTTTTGTTACAACGACAAGTTCCTCGATGAACGGTTGTTTGGTGTAAGGTTCGGGTGACTTGATTTCGATAAAGGGTTCAAATGAATCGATCTCAGAAAACGGCTCGGATGACTCGATCTCGGGGGGTACATTTGGTGTATTATCGGGTTTACGAGTCTTCTTTTTGAACTTACGTTTAAGTTCGTGAAGTGGACCAACGATTTGTTTACCCCAAGAACGCGGGTTTATACAAACCGGAGCGATTTGCAAAAAGTCATTGAGAATTACGAATAAAAAGTGAAAAATAAAACATAATTAAAACGAACAGTAAGAAAAATCTTTTTGTATTTTTTTTTTAAGATGACGTAAACAAAAAAAAATAAACTATCTACTTTTAGAAAAAGGCGACTATTATTTATTATTACTAGTTACTACGAGAAAACTTTGAAAAATAAACTAGTTATGACTCTTTTTTTTTTAAAGATGTTTAAACAAATATAACTAAATAAAACTTGTAAAAGAAATCTACGGAAAAAGAAACAAAACTAGAAATCAAAAGAAAGAAGAAAAATAAATAAACAAAACTTAGAAAGCAAGAAAATTTTTTGTTGGTTTCTGAACAGGACGGTTCAACCGATCGGCATAGGCTTCTAGCCGATCGGTTGGAGGATTTTTGTTGGGCGAAAACGGTCTAGCCGAATCGGATACGGGCTCGTACCGATCGGTTAGATCGTTTTGATTTGGGAAGTGAGTCTGGCCGATCGGTTGGGTGTTCCAACCGATCGGTTGGTTGGCTCGGATTTTTTTTAACAGCAAAGGCGGCACAACTAGGGAATGATTAAAACACAGATTCAAAGCACACAAAAACACAAACAAATCCCCGGCAGCGGCGCCAAAAACTTGATGTGTCTCGCGACTACTAGTTTTAAATTTATAACACGAATTACCGAATAAAGCTAAGAACACACGGGCAAGTATGACCCTTTCGTATGTAGCTAGTTTTGTTTGGTAAGCCGAGGTCGTTCACTAGGATTTGGGTGTTTTCAATTGTGAAGAATCTATGTAACAATAAGCAATTAAAAGGTGGTAATTGGTTGTCACGACCAAAAATACCATATAAGCAACAAGTAACACTAAGAATGATGATTATGAGAATTCAATAAGATTAAAAACAATACTTGTTTGGAACTAGTGTCTATTTCAATGGAGTGAATGGAGTATCGGGTAGATATTAAGCAATAACAAACAAAATCTAAGTTCATACAATTCCAATTCAATGGGTGATATCATGAAATTGCATACATCATGGTTTAGACTAACATTTCCTTTCGGCCTTTTTAATGTTATTATAAACCGATTCATTATAAATCATTTGTTAGAAATATTAGTTTTACCAATTTGTTCATAAGAACCCTTTCGACCTAAACAAATCCATTTAACATGTTTATTCATAGTTGTCAATTATGAAATGCCAAACATATATGCGCATTAACATTTGGAACAAATCATAACAAGAAGTTCTTTCGACCTTATAAACCCGGTTATGATTCATCAACAAGTTATTTAGACATGTTACTATTCAAACAAACTTATAAGCAAAACCATAATTCTATATTGCAAAATACCAAACACTCCATATCAATATTCACATGATTCCAAACAAGTATAAATAGAACTAACCACTCATGTCAATCAAAGACATAAACTCATAAATCGTATCAATAACAAACATCTTGAAATATAAAAGTAACAAAGTTTACCCAAAGTATGGATTACAATAGGCAAAGGTGAAGGATTATAGCAACCTTCAAGCCTCCAATCAACTACAACTTCTAACCAAGCCGAAAAATCACACCTGAACACTTCGTCAAGCACTTGAGCACTACTTCTGGAAATGGCAGAGGTTTGTGACCTTTTGGGGTTGATAATAGTTTGTGGAAATTCGTCCTTAAGGTTGGAGGCTAGAATATCACATCCAAAACCATGTCAAAATGGTCTTATTAATAGGTAGAAGTCACCCTTAGCCAACAAGTAAGTTACTTGGGCACAAAGTGTCATAAAAATGCTGGTTTAGGAGTTAATGGAGGCATATGATTGGACATGGGGCTTAATGACACTTAATTACACATTAAAAAGGACTTTTGAGATGACAGATTCCTCCATCCGATCTGTTGCGGGGCCATACCGATCGGTTGGATCTCTTTTTCCAGGCCAAAGTTGTAGATCTTTCTCTTAGCTTTCCGTGGCCGCTTGAATCATCAAAATCCGAGTTCGTATGCTCGAGTTATGGCCAAAATGGTGAATGTGTGTCGGGAACAACGAGTCTTCCATTATTTCTTCGTTTTAGCTTCTTTTCTTCATTTCTTTCCTCGTTTTCCCTCTTGTGCTTTATTCTTGAGTCTTTGGAGTGACAAACTTCATGACTTTATCTTCTCGAATATACTCCAAGAGACTCGCTTTTGTCGGGAATTCTTCGTACATGCATAAATCTTCGTTTATTGATCATTTTTGCGTCTTTTTCTCCGTTTTCTTGTACTTGAGCTTCCATGAACCTAAAACATAAATTATACTCAATTAAGTACCATAAGTTCATAAAAGTGACCAATATATATGCATAAAATCCACAATAACGCTCCTAAAAACATGTTAGATTTGAGCGTTATCAATGCATTTCTATAAAAAAAAAAAAAAAAAAAAAAAAAAAGCGCAAAAAATAAGTGTGTGAGAAATGGGATAGTTTTTCGTTTTTCTCTTTGGTGGGTTTTGTCAGCTAACATTTTATTAAGGTTAGTCAAAATTCCTATTGAAAGATTTTCAAATTTCTATGTTAAATATAATGTGTACAATATTTTATGTTACTTTATTTGTATGTTCTATGTTGATGTATAGATAATACTATAATAGATCATGAAGATTTGGATTAAGGTGAAAAAGGTTTGGAGGGTGTTTGGGATTGCTTTATCACCATAAGATAGTAATTTGCTGTAACACACAATAAGAGGGTGTTTGGGAATTGGGATTGTTTGTTTTTATGCTTTAAGGTTTAAGGAGTTTAGAGTGTTATGCTTATTAGCTTATTTTGAGCTAAAATAAATAAACAGGTAACAGCTACTACATGTTGGAAAATGCTTATTTCAAAACTACAATCAAATTTTTATTAACCTAAACCTTTTATAAATAGACTTTATTGGAATTTTCTTACAAATTATTGTTTGTTGGCGAGTATTACTGCAATTTTTTACAAAATAAGCAAATCCAAAAACTATCTACTAAAGTGCTTGTTTTTAAACATCTTATAAGTACTTACGTATAGAAAAACGCATAAGCAGAAAAGAAATAAGCAATCCCAAACATTCCTCTTAGGAAAAGGTTTGTAGAATCTCGTTAACCTTTAGGGGACGTTTGGTACGACTGAATGGTAAAGAATGGAAACAGAACAGAGAATGAAAAAGAATAGATCGATAGAAAGAGGATTGATTCATCTATTTGGTAGAACCATAGAATCGACACGAGAAGAATGTTTCTCCTGTTTGGTTGCGTTATGCAGTGGAATGTAAAAGTATCTAATTAATCGAATTACCATCTTCAACCATTGATTATTAGAAACGGTTTCATGCGTATTTCATATTTGGGTCGTTAACTCTCATATATGTTGCTTTTCTAGTATCATAAAATTGAAAGGGAAACTAACCCTTTACAAAAAAAAAAAAAAAAAGGCAGGTAAACATAATAAGCAATTCGATAAAAAAAATTAAAATGGAGACAAAATTTAAGCTTTGGCATTTTGTCAAACATATGGCATGCACTAGATGACATCAGTGATCTTCAATTAATCATAAACGAAATTCATTCTTCAATTGATCATAAACGAAAATCATACAAACATGCTCTTTAAAAATATATTTTTCTCAAGCATAAAATCAACAAGATTGAGTAAAAAGAATATAGGCACAACCTAGTTGATGACGGTCACTGAGATACAAAAACCTTAATATACATAACAAGCAAGATGAAACAGAAGTTAATCTTGAATTTCCGTTTTGGAAATAGCAATGACCAAGAACAGAGATTAGATTCCAAGAATAGAGATTGGATTTGATGATAAACTAAAACGAATATCACCAATATATCGATTTCATTAAAAATCATGTTGGTTTCATGAAGGAAGCGTTAGATTTGATGCAAGAAGCTTTGTAATTGGCAGCGAAAAATTGAATGTTGAGTTCTTATTGTGTGCAGTGTTCTGAAAGGCTCGAGGCGCACTAAGGCGCAAAGGGGGTCAAAGAGCCTCGAGGCGAGGCGCACTCCAAGGCGCGGGATTCATGAATACGAGGCGCACTAAATACATTAAGTTTTTTATAACATATATGACCATTTATGTAGCTTAAATAATACAAAATAACATTAAAATACTTAATACATGATACATATTGTCGGTATAAAGATTAAAATGGACCAGTTGTCACTTCTCAAACGGATCAACTATTTGGCTCGATGACCTATATAGAGATTAAAATTCATATCAGACTAAATATGCTTGTTTCCTACACTTGCAGACTTACATTTAACAAAGCTCACAATTTAACCCAAAATATCAAGCAAGCAACGTATTAATACTCAAGTCATAATGCTACATTTTCATGATAATATGTAATAAAGAAAAATACTTAATGAAGCAAAGTAATTTCTTAAAGAAAATTTCAATCAATAAAATAAACATAAAATCAGTTCAAATTTACAAATCATACAAATACTCACCCTATGACTTAAAAGGCCCATGTATATAACTTATAAGGCCCATGTATCTTATCTTAATATTTAGGAAAAAAAAAAAAAAAAAAAAAAGCCCAAGGCGCAAAAAGCCCCAAGGCGCGCGCTTTTTGTGGATTCATGCATGTCGTGAGCCTCGATCTAAAAAAAGCCCCAAGGCTGGAGCCTCGTGCGCCTAGGCGCGCCTTAGGGGCGATTTTCACAACTTTGATTGTGTGATTAATTGTGCCTTGCACATGAGCAGTTACATTTGTACTCCCGTTTTTAATAAAAAAAAAAAAAAAACTCATTCACCGTGATAAAGATAGGGAATAGAAACATGACTAAATTTGGTTTCTCAGCCTTTCTCCTCTTTTTGTAAATAATGCATTAGGTGGAAAGAGAATTGCATTTTGATTCTCTGTTTCCATTCAATGATAGTGACAAACATGAGAAATGCCTCATGTTTCCTTTCCTCCCTTTCCATTCCATGGTACCAAACATGATTCGGGTGACAAGGGAGAATTTTATTAGTTACTAAGAATATTTACATAAGAATAACAAGAAACCAACGACGGTCCCCTTGGAATTTTATAGTGATCCTAGACTTTAATATAGATACACATACAAAAACAAATACTAACAGTAGACTAATAACTTCCGTCAAACAGTGCCTAATCCTTATCATCATTTGACTATACAACAACAGCATTCAGATTTACTAATTCATTGTGCCGCCGACTAGTTGCAAATGTACTTGCCGTAGCTTTGCCACTTCATTCACTCCATGGGACTTTTTAACCTTCGGAGTAGACTGACTAATTTTGCACGAATTGTACTTGTCACTTCTATCTTGTTTAGTAAGTCTCCCATGAACCGCCGTTACATAAGTATGTTTTGGTATACAATGACAATTGGGACCACATTTGCTCGTTTCACTTGAGGACCTACATCACTTATATATGTTTTTGGACCTGATGTACAGCAAACTTTGAGATTTTTCCTATGCTGTCTACCTAATTTATAATGTCCTATTTATGAGGCTTAATATTTGATACCTGTAAGTTTGCAATCAATAGGGAATTTCTTTCCCATTCTTGTGACCACCTCCATGTAACACCACTTATCATATCAGCAAGAATAGTTTTATCAGCAAGTCTTGCTGCATATCTCTCCTGTATGATGATGGTATCTGAAAACATGGGATATAGATATTTATTCCATCGATTTATATTTATGACTTTTATGTATCTCTTTTTATTAGAAAAATGAAAGGTGTTCGTGGGTCACGTAAGGCATCCAAGCTTGCACGAAAAGATGTTATTAGCACCATGCCAGAGGAAGTTATAACCAATATTTTGTATTGTTTGCCTTTACAAGACGCTTTGAAGACTAGTATCTTGTCAAAAGATTGGAAGTTTAAGTGGACTTTGATGACCCAACTGGTATTCGATGAGAACTTCTATGAGTATTTAGAGAAGACAGAAGGCTTCTATGATTATTTAGAGAAGAGAGGACACAAAAATCCCTATGGGAAGATTATAAGTAAGCTCATTTTTCATCTTAAATGAGCCATAACAAAGTTTATCCTCTACTTACCAGATGACGCTGCAGTGGACGAAGAGGTTATTAATAGTTGGATTATCTATTTGTCCAAGAAGGGAATTAAGGAGTTCACCTTTATATGTTTTAATTGAGGAATGCCTGAGTTAACTACCCATCTTTTCTCTTGTCCAGAGTTAACACATCTGAAGCTTGACAACTGCCTATTGCATCCGTCGTCTGAGTTTGGTGGTTTTCCAAATTTGTTGAGTTTGGACGTGTCTAATGTAGACTTGCGAAGCTCCAAATACAAGGAGTTTCTAACTCGGTCTCCGTTGTTGTAGATTTTCAAACTCAGTTTGTATGATCCAGACAAAGTAAAACAAATTGAGATTGTAAAACTTGTAAATCTCAAAATTTTATCTTTGAGCCTGTGTGACATTGAAGATATGACGGTGATCACAAGTTCCAGTATCTTTCAACTTGCGGGTTCTTTACCAAAACTTCAAGAACTGAGTCTAGAATTTCTTGACTGCAAGGTAAGTTTAAGTTAGATCTTTGAAATTTATTTTACGAAATATTGCAATATGCCTATTAATTGTCTAACAAATGGCTTTTTTGTAGATATCGGCAGATGCTGAAAATAGGGTCCCGACCTCTTTACCCCGCCTTAAGACACTTGATTTATACAATATAGATTTTAGGAGTAGTGCTGTGATATCTTGTGCAATTGAATTGATTTGGGGCTTTCCAAATTTGGATTCCCTTTCAATCAAAGTGAGTGGAGTGCATATTAGTTTACTGATCATCTTCATATCTCATAGTTGTGACTTGTGCATATGAATACTATCTAATTTTGCGGAGTATACACGACTATCCGGTCCAGGTTCCTGCAGTTTGTTCTTCACAGGTAGATTTCAACAGAATGGGACAATTGCAGCTTCGGAAAGTAAAGTTAGCTGATATTAGAGGTTTAAAGAGGGAAGTTCGTTTGATTAAGTATTTACTTGATTGTTCACCCTTGCTAAAGAAGATGGATATTCATGCCGACTCACGGGGTGTGCGCCGCCAGCTTGGTGGTGACAACAGAGAGAGGAAATTTGTAACAGAGTTGTTGAAGCTCTGTCGAGCCTCCCCTTTAGCTATAGTAAATATTTTCTGGTGCTAGAATTTTGAACTTGTTTATTTTGTGGCAACACTCTTAAGTTTGCTAGAGTCAGATACGACTCTGAGACAGACCTGTGTACCTGTTTAATTTTTTTTTTTTTTTTTTTTTTTTTTTTTTTTTTTTTTGCTGTTATGGTGATGCTTGATCTTCACTTTTATAACTGGGGTTTCTTTTAATGTAAAATTGAGGCAACAAAAGGAAGTTAGTTCAATTTCTCTCTTTTGCAACACATGTTGTTTCAACATGTTGAAGTAAAACCCTGCGGATAGGTCCCACTCCTGTGCAGAATTCTTTGGAATAATTCCTCCGGCTGTTGCGAGTCCCTGTACACACAAGGAGCACACGCGTTAGACTCGCCCCGGTTTTTATCCCAAGACCAGCCTCCGGCGTGAGAGTAAGTATATGATAGTTATACGGGTGTGAACAATGAAATGAGAGTAAATGTAGTAGGTGTCCAATTGAATGCAAATCATAAATGAGGTGTGGGTATTTATACTACCCACACCTACTGTACCTGTTTACCTTGGGACTAAGCGAGTTGACCTACGCCTGACCTAGTAGGTAGGTGTCAGATCACGTGGGGAACACAATGCCGGGAAATCTGGGATTGTGGCGGTTGATGGGATTACTCAATGTAAATGGTGGCGGTCCTGTCAGGAGACATGTCCGGAGGTAAGATGTCAGTCTAGACAAAATGTGGCGTCCGGACATGTAAGCAGGTTCGGACGAAACATGACGTCCGGACACATACGCCAACATGTCCCCCTCAGTATTGTAGTATCGGCTTTTGAGTCGATAGTGCAATACTTTAACAACTTGGGTCTTTTGGTGTTCCTCTGTCCTTGCCGCGTAATCGGGTCACATTAGTGTCGGTTCAGGTAAACGAGGTGGGGCCTGTTAGACCTTTGTGGGCTGGTTGAGTTCCAGGCCCATGGGCCGAATATAATAATATTTTAGCTATATGCCAGACAGCTGTATACCACGCGTAGTTTTTACCATAGAGATCCAACGTCCCAGAATCTGCCACGTCAGCTAATCACAGACTGACGCGACGTTTTCGCTTCTTCCCAGGTTCTCCCTATATATACCGCTCTATTCTTCTTCATTTTTTACTGCTTACTGCGCATTTCTTTTCCTTATCTTCGGAGTTTTACGTTTTCTACCACCGGACGTTCTTTGTGTAATTTCGAGAGGTGCGTTTTATTCTTTCTTGTAATTATATTTCCTACTTAGTCCTCGGCATCCTTTTAGTATGGCCGCTGAGATGAACGCATCAGGGAATCCTTCATTAGTCAGTAGACTTGACCCTCAGTCCGGTAGGGTCGTCCCTAAATTTGATATGCATATACATACTTCTTAAATGACGCAAGAAGAATTAGATCGTGTGGTCGGAGAGTTTGGTATCCCTTTGGATTTACGGCCCACACTTCCTTCGGATGGCAAGACTATGGATAAGTTATCGAACAATAAAATAGGTGTCTACGTTCACCAGTTGAGGACGGGGGGTGATAGGATTCCTTTCTCCACATTTTTACTAGCGGTGATAGGATATTTTCGGGTTCACATCTCCCAGCTGGTTCCGATAGGTTTAAATAGGGTAACCATGTTTGAAATCCGTTGCTATAGTCTGGACATACGGCCGACCGTTCCATTGTTCAGGGTTTTTTATAGACTTTGTAAGCAAGGCCACTGGTTTTCGTTCGAAAACCGAACCGGAAGGAGGGCAAATAAGTATTTTGAGGAGGTGCTGATTGAGTTGAAACATTGGAAGGACCACTTTTTCTTGATAGACCGGAGGGCAATTCCGAGTGCCATGCCGTGGAGGCATAATGAATCCAAGGTCACTGATGATTTTCCAGAGATACATTCTGACAGAGATGCTGAACTGGTCGCTAGGAAGGTGATTTTTCTTAGAAAACCCTCAACTGCCCTTTTATGGATGACGGGCCTCTCTAAAGTCTCCGAGCATCCCGGATATGAGATCGTTCTAAAAGGTGCCGGGGGGAAGGGTAATACGATATATTATTATTATTATTTTTTGACTTAATCGTATATAATCTGTTGCTTCTTATTGTGATCTTACTTTCCCCACCCTTTTTTTTTGTAGTTCTTACAATGTCAGAATACCTGGAGCTTCCGGTGGAGGAAGGGGTTGAGGTCAGCAAGGGAGGACCTTTGCCGGAGGAGAGCCAAAGGCCGGAAAGGACAACCGAGCCATTGGTACCGGGAAGTTCAATTCCTGAGAAAACTCCTCTTCAGAAAGTGGTTGAGAGGCCTGACTTGAACATGGTCCCTGCCAGGGAGGAGAAAGAAAGGAAGAAGAAAATGGCCGAGGTGGCAGGTAAGAAGAGGACGGAGGGGCTGTCTGCCGTTCAAAAGAGGAGGAAGAAGAGCAAGAGTAAACAGGGTGAGGAGGATGCATCCTCTGAGCATACTCTTGATGTGACCCCCCCTACGACAATCCGAGCCGCAAGGAGTAGTTAATGTTGAAGGGGGTGCAGAAGGAGCTGTTAATCCGGAGGAGGGGATGGCCGAGACTGGGCATACAGTTGAGAGAAATCCGGAGAAGCAGCCTTCCCAGGAAACTCAGCTAGAAAGCCAACAACCTCCTTCTGATGGTAAGAAATATTCTTCCTTCTGGTTTGGGGTTTTTTTTATTTTTATTTATTTATTTTTATTTTTTTATTTTTTATTTTTTATTATTATGTATATCCTCATCTCGTTTATATATATATATATATATATATATATATATATATATATATATATATATATATATATATATATATATATATATATATATATATATATATATATATATAGATCATTCGGCTCATTCTATACATTCCCAACATCCTTCACATGATTCTAGAGGGCCTTCGACCGAACACCATTCGGCTGGAGAAGGTATAAACTTGTCTTGCGACACCTCTTGTTTCAACTTTCTTTTTGTTGACTTATTTAATTTTTGTTGCAGATGAGAATATGGCCGGAGGAGAGCGTTTTGTTCCGGGTTGGTCCCTCACTGGTGATCTTCGGTTGCACTCTTTTAGGGTCTGTCGTGAGATGCTAACACATCTTGCTACTCCTGCTGAGAGGGCTGCTCTAGAGCTAACAACCAGCCAGTTACTCCGAGAGGCTTATGTACAAGCCGGAGGTGGGATCGCAATGCAAGCTGAGCTGCTGCGCAGATTCACCCAGCTATGCCGAGGCGGCACGTAATGCGGAAGCTGGCAAGTATGAGCGATTGCTGGGGGAGTTCAGGGTTTTGGGGAAGGATTTGGAAGAGGCACGTTCTGTTGTCTCGGCCCGGGAGCAAGGTTTGTCCGATCAGTTGGAAGAGATGGAAAAGGACAGGAATGCTTGGAGGACAAACTCCGCTTCTCAAGCCGCCAAGATCAGAAAGCTGGAGCAAGCATTGGGCGAGAAGGATAAGGTCATCGAGAGGTTGGAGGGGGAGAAGAAGCACTTGATGGTGGAAGTAGCCCAGTCGGAAGCTGTCCGCCATAATACTGTGAAGGAGCTGCTTCCGGCCGCTTGCAGGAGGTTGTTCAATAGTCATGAGTACAAAAAGAGCATGGGGAGGGTTTATACTCTTTCCTACACTGCTGGGTTTCTGGATGGTCTTAAGTATGAGCGTAAAAGAGATGATCTTGAAAGACTTCTGGGCAAATTCAAGAACCTTGACATGGAAGCTCCGGCCATATGGAAGGCGGAGTACCGTAAGCTGTTCGAAGCCCAATATCCCTACATTCAGAAGCTTGCGGACTCCTGCCGTCTTCCCTTGGGTGACCTTATGGATCTTTTCCCCGATGTTCCTACTCAGAGACCGAAGACTATAGGAGCTCCCCCCCTCAGCAGGCCGGAACTTCTTCCGGAGTGAAGGAGACTACTGATAAGGCCCCTTGATTTCCTTTTGCTCTTCTTGTCGGATGAATGTAATAGCAACAATTATTGTAACTTAAGTACTTTGTGTATATGAATTTGTTCGTGATCAGTGTTGTCACGCTTTTGCATCATCGGATAGTTTAATAGAATGATAATTTGCCGCTTATATTTCTGTAAAAGTGTTGTTTTAATTTGCTCGTACTTTTTGCTACGGAGTGTTGTCACGATCCGCTCGTTGGAGACGGAGTGTTTTCCACGATCCGTTTAGCTTTTTCGACGGAGTGTTTTCCACGATCCGTTTAATTTTTCGGACGGAGTGTTTTCCACGATCCGCTCCTTGGAGACGGAGTGTTTTCCACGATCCGTTTAATTTTTCGGACGGAGTGTTTTCCACGATCCGCTCCTTGGAGACGGAGTGTTTTCCACGATCCGTTTAATTTGTCAGACGGAGTGTTTTCCACGATCCGCTCCTTGGAGACGGAGTGTTTTCCAAGATCCGTTTTTAATTTTTTGGACGGAGTGTTTTCCACGATCCGCTCCTTGGAGACGGAGTGTTTTCCACGATCCGTTTGGTTTTTCGGATGGAGTGTTTTCCATGATCCGCTCCTTGGAGACGGAGTGTTTTCCACGATCCGTTTGATTTTTTGGACGGAGTGTTTTCATAGAACATGTGCAATTATATTGGAAAACTGTTCTCCCGGATGCTGGGGAACTATGGATTACCATAAATATTAGTGAGCTTTTGTTTACAACTTTCACAAGAAACAATTTCGTAGATTCATTGCATTCCAAGTCCGAGGGACTTCTTGGTCGTCTATTTTACGAAGCTTATACGAGCCGTTATCGTAGGCCTCGACCACTCGGTATGGACCTTCCCAGTTGGGTCCTAGCTTCCCCTAGTTCTCTACCCTGCTGGCCTCGTTTCTTCGGTACACAAAGTCTCCTACTTTAAATGCTACCGGTCGTACCCTTTGGTTGTAATATTTTTCGACTTTAGCTTTATACTTGGCTTCTCGAATAGCTGCCATCTCTCGCCTTTCTTGTAACAAGTCAAGGTTTAACCGCTGCTGTTCCTCGTTGTTTTCCGGGTTGTAAAGCATAGTGCGGTGTGTGGGCATTCCAATTTTGGCCGGAATGACTGCTTCACTGCCGTACGTCATACTAAAGGGGGTTTCTCCATTACTTGTTTTCAGTGAAGTCCGGAAGGCCCATAGAACGTTCGGCAATTCGTCCACCCACTCGGCTCTTTCTCTCCCTAGCCGGGTTTTAATACCGTGCATCAGGCTCTTGTAGGCTCTTTCAACCAGGCCGTTGGCTTGAGCGTGTGCTACCGCCGTGTTTATCTGTTTAATTTTTAACTTCTCGCACCAACTTTTGAATTGGTCGTTGACAAAATTCGTTCCGTTGTCCGTGACTATTATACCCGGAAGTCCGAACCTACAAACGATGTTCTCCCATACAAATTTCTTTACATCTTTGCCTGTGGTTTTGGCGAGGGGTTTCGCCTCTATCCATTTTGTGAAGTAGTCAACGGCCACAATAACGAACTTTACCTTTCCTGGAGCCTCCGGGAGAGGACCTAGGACGTCCATTCCCCATTGGTAAAAGGGCCATGGCGCCATGATGGACGTCATGATAGTTTTTGGTAGTTTCGGAACCGGAGCGTGAATCTGACAGGAGTCACACTTGTCAATTTCTTCCCTGGAGTCCCTGTGCATGGTTGGCCAATAATAACCCTGCCTCATTAACTTGGCCACTACTGACCTTGGTCCGGGGTGCATTCCACATGCCCCTTCGTGGACTTCCCGTATGACGTAATTTGCTTGTAGCGGACCTACACACCTTAACATCGGACTTAGGTATGACTTTTTGAATAACATACCCTCCTCCATCACATATTGGGGGATTTTCATCCGCAACGCCCTTGCTTCATTGGGGTCTTCTGGCCATACACCTTCTTCTAGACACCGGATGATCAGTGTCATCCATTTATCTTCTTCTTCCTCTACAATTGCCCCAACCTGCTTTTCTTCGGTAGAAGGCTTTTCCAACACTTCGACAAGGATCTCTTTAGTTAGATGGTTAAAGGCTACCGAGGCTAGCTTGCTTAGCACATCTGCCTTTTGATTTTGCGCTCTCGGTATGTTATGAATTTTGAACTTTTTGAAATTGCCGATATACTCCTTTGCTTTTGCCAAGTACTGTATCATGCTTTCCTTAGTTGCTGTGAAGTCTCCGTTAATCTGGCTTGCTACCAGTTTAGAGTCTACTCTGACCTCTAGGGCGTCCACCTTCATCCTCTTGGCGAGCCGCAAGCCGGCCAGAAGTGCTTCGTATTCTGCTTCGTTATTGGTACTTTTGAAGTTTAGGCGGAGGGCATACGTGTGTTCGGTTTGACAAGGTCCGATCAACACGAGACCCGCTCCGGAACCTTTCTTGTTTGATGCCCCGTCTGTGTATAATATCCATTCCTCCGGGTCGGAGATGTCACAGATTTCTTTCCCTTGTTTCTGTTAGGAATATGAATATTCTGCTGAAGACTCGGTCACCCCGAGTACTTATTAGCTCATCATAGCTCGTAGGATTATCAGTAATATTATTAGTAGATTAGTTATTAATTAGTATTGTGGAGTGGGTCGGGTCTTTACCCTCTGTCAGCTCTCTCCACAGCCCGCTAGGGGCATATTATGTAGTAAGTATAAATACCCCTTCCCTTGTGTGGGAAGGGTTGGAACTTCCCTACTTTTCAAGCTAATATACACATAGTCTTTCTCTCTCTAGAAGTTCCCACTTTCTCTCTCTAGTTCTTTGTCATTCGATCCAAACTAAGGCCTCAATCAAGTGTTTCTTGCATTGTGAATACCCTACAATTGGTATCAAGAGCCATGGTTAGGTCCATGAGAGTTGGTATTCACGGATTTGTTTAGTTTTTGAGGTTTTTAGTTCGATTTGACAAGTTACATAAATTTCTTTTTGTGCTTTGTTTAGTGATTAGAAGTTGTTATACCTTGTACTTTCTAGCTTAGGAACAGTATAAGAGTAGTATTTGGTGCTTGGATTCACAGATTTAAGGTTTGTGTGGTGTTTTTTGGGTGATTCGAGTGTTTTTTATCCAAGTGTTCTTGGGTGCGGTTTGTGTATCTTGGACGTGTTCTTGAATGCGGTTTGTATCACATCGAGAACGCGGTTTGTCGTATTACTTGTTTAGGCAAACGGACAAATAGCATTGAAAGCGACGTGTTTGGCGGTTTGTGTCTACGCGGTTTGTCTCTAAGGCGCGTACGCGGTTTGTGTCTACGCGGTTTGTCTCTGCAGCGTGAACTCGGTTTGTGTCTACGCGGTTTGTCTTTGCAGCGTGTACTCGGTTTGTATCAACGCGGTTTGTCTCTCCAGCGTGAACTCGGTTTGTGTCTACGCGGTTTGTCTCTGCAGCGTGAACTCGGTTTGTGTCTACGCGGTTTGTCTCTGAGGTGTGTACTCGGTTTGTATCAACGCGGTTTGTCTCTCCAGCGTGAACTCGGTTTGTGTCTACGCGGTTTGTCTCTGCAGCGTGAACTCGGTTTGTGTCTACGCGGTTTGTCTCTGAGGTGTGTACTCGGTTTGTATCAACACGGTTTGTCTCTCCAGCATGAACTCGGTTTGTGTCTACGCGGTTTGTCTCTGCAGCGTGAACTCGATTTGTCTAGGCGGTTTGTATCCTCAAGGGTGCTAGTTGTCTATGCGGTTTGTGTCTTGGTGATTTTAGAAATTCCCGCGAAAGATTCGATTTCTCGGTTAAATCACAAGATCTGTAAAATCCCGTAGTTACTATGGCTACCACATCAAACACATCATCAGAAGATATTCAAGCAGCAGGATCTGACACTCGTCCACCTATGCTAGATAGGACGGATTATGAGTCTTGGGCACAACGGATAAGACTGTACTGCTTGGGAAAAGAGAATGGAGTTAACATTCTTAAGTCAATTGACGATGGACCATATCAGATGGGTACCACCAGAGATGTTGTTACAACTGGTGAAGATGGGACTGTAACTTGGGGCATCGACAGACCTAGAAACTACAATGATCTTAATGAAGAAGAAAAGAAGAGGTATGATGCTGACATTAGAGCTTCAAACATAGTCATTCAAGGTCTTCCAAAGGACGTATACAAGCTCATCAATTTCAACACTGAAGCCAAAGCTGTGTGGGACAACGTTAAAATGTTGTTGGCAGGGTCAGAACTCACAAAGGAAGATCGTGAGTCACAGCTGTATGATGAGTTCGAGCATTTCAAAATGAACCCAGGAGAGAATATCACAGACTATTATGTGAGATTTCATAAGTTGGTGAATGATATGAGAATGATCAGAATGACTATGCCCAATATCCAACTAAACTCAAAGTTTGTGAACAACATGACTCCTGAATGGGACAGATTTGTTACTGCTGTCAAACTCAACAAAGGTTTAAGGGATACCAACTATGAACAGCTGTATGCATATCTGCAACAACATGAGAAGCATGATGTCTACGATCGGGTGCTGAGAGAAAAGTTCAATCCTACAACTACAAATGATCCACTGGCGTTCATGACAAATGTTCAACCAACAATCCAATCTTCATCCAACCCAAGCTATCATCAACTTCACTCACAAGTACCTGCTATGAGTTCTCAACTTGACTCAGGCTACTCTCAGACAGAAAAAATGATTGACAACCTCACCAATCAAGTATCATTGCTGGTTCAACAGTTTCAAGCATCACTCCCTCAGACCAACAATCAGTTAAGGAATTCATCCAACCCACGTAATCTAGCAATGGTGGAGGATGGGAAAATTGTGGTTCAGAATGTGCAAGGGAGAGCTGGAAGAAACATGGGTCGAGGTTATGTGCAGAATAGAGCAGGGAATGCCAATCAGGGTCAAGGGAAACAGATCAAGTGTTATAATTGTGGGGGGCTTGGACACATTGCTAGAAACTGCAATCAACCTAAACGTCCTCAGAACTCAGATTATTTCAAAGACAAGATGCTGTTAATGCAAGCTCAAGAGAATGGAGCTGTATTGGATGAGGAAGAGTTATTGTTCTTGGCAGGAGATGGGGGAAATACTTTTGATGAAGATGTGGATGAGCAACCAGTTCAAGATCTAGCACTTAATGATCCTAACATCTTCAAGGCAGATGACTGTGATGCATTTGACTCAGATGTAGATGATGAACCTACGGCTCAAACAATCTTCATGGCTAACTTGTCTTCCTTGGTCTCATCTCCCAGTTAAGTTGGTCCTTCTAATGCATCCGTGATATCTGAGGTACTAAAAATTTATGACACATATAATATAGTCGAGGGACAAAAGAATCCCAAAGAAGTACATCAGGCAGATGTTTCTGACACAAGTAATGTTGATATGGAAAATAGCAATATTATTTCATATGAACAGTATTTGAATCACAACAACTCGCCTGATGTACCAAATGGTGAATCTTTTGCAAATAATGATGTTTGTGTTGTAAGTAACGTAGGTGCCTTAGATAATGAGTGTAATTTAGATAATGCATATGAGTGCCATGAGAACAAATTGCCTGTCCCTGATGATGACTTGATCACTAGACTTAACATTTATAAAGAACAAGTGGCTATGTATGAACAGCGTGCTAAGTTTGAGCTTAATGAACGTGAGCAGAAATTAGAAGGTCAAATGAGTACACTTATTAAAGAGTCTAGAGTAAGAGAAGAAACATTAAAATTAGAGTTGAGTTCTTTGAAAAGTCAGCTAGAACAGTCTGTCAAACAGAAACAGGAAGCACAAAAGTATGTAACTACACTAAAGCTAGAATTCAAACAAAAAGAAACAACACTTTTAAATGATTTCTCTAGACTCAAGACGTTAAAAAATAAGCTTGAAGATAAGTTGTACACACAAGACCAAACCAGACAAACTGCCCAACTGATGTATAAGCACAGAAAGTTAAGTGACAAGCATAGTGAAAGCAATGTAGGTAAATCTAAATTAGCTATTCATGAAATTGCTAAGATAGCCCAACCTGCATTAGATGAAGCAAAAAGTGTACCGCTTTTAGGGGGTCATTTAAGCCCTAAATCGTATTTATTTGATCAAATATTGCCCTAAATCGTTCCTTTTGTCATTTTAGGTACTTTTGGGAAGAAATCTGGAAAAGGAAGCATTTTGGACGTTTTTGGAGCATAAAAGTGAAGAAAACGGCAAAGTCTCAAAATTATGCTGGAAAGTACCTTTGACGGCGTCAGGGATTGGCCCAGACTGCGTCATGGCTTGGCAAAAGAGGTGGATATGAAAATTACTCATGATAAGCCAGAGAATTTTGCATGAAAAATCTGACGGCGTCACCCTTTGAAGTGATCAAGGCCATCACGGTTTAAATTAAAGAGGGACGGCGTCAAGCCCATTTCTGACGGCGTCAAGCCTTGATAAGCCAGAGCGGATTTTGGAGCACTAAAGAGGGACGGCGTCAGGAAGGCCATCCGGGAACCCTAAAAGCGGCGAGGTGACGGCGTCAAGGTCTATAACGTGACGCCGTCAGCCCTTAAACTCTATATATAGTTTTGCAATTTTTTGTCATTAGGGTGGAACTTATTGTGTGTAACTTGGGAGGAGAAACCCTAAGATGAATTTCTACCATTTTTAAGGGTTTTCATACCCTTGGATCTCCCATGTTTAATTGAAGATAAGTGATTATTTAATCATTCAATATGTCTATGTGTTGTTTGATTATATCTTGTTCTTGTCTTTTGATTAACATGTTAGGCTAGATTTATCTTGTGTTTGCTTAGATCTAATGAAACCTAGCTATTGATTATTGGTTATTAGTGTGTTATTAGTTGTATTGGATGATTGTTTATCTATGTTAGGCTTAAGAAAACTGGCTAACTTCCTATTCGGTAACTTGCTTGAACGTCTTAAGAAACATGAACCAATGCGTACCAAGGTTTTTATGGTTGTATTTAATGCATGAGCGAATTCTAGTGATCCCATGTTAGGAGCTTCCTAGCCGGCTCGACATAGGAGTGAAGTATGAGCTTGTAGAGTTGGGGAAGTACGTACGCCACCCCACGATTGGTATTAAGGAATACACCCGTCATCCACGCAATTAATACACACTAATCAACCGGTAAAAGATAGTTAGGGAGTAAGGAAATCTAAGTAAACACATTTCTCTCCACATAAGTTTCACAACCTTTTCATTTTCAGTTATTTTATTTTATTTGCATTCGTAGTAACTTGGGTTAGTTGACTAGCAACTAATTCCGCCCACTCTTTCAAACCCGAGATTTTACTTGCTTTCATAAAAACATAAAAATACAAAAAGAATCTTCTCTCACCCTTAGACCTATTAGAGTAATTTTTCAATCCTAACGACACTATTCCCTGTGGAGAACGATCAATCCCCCGTACTTACCACTACACTATACTACATCGGTCAGGTACACTGCCTGGTGGGGTTGTAAGCCCTTGAGATCCCTTGAGAGGTAAAACCTGTTGTAAGGTTGCAAAACCACGCATCAAGTTTTTGGCGCCGCTGCCGGGGAATAGTTATTGTTTAAGTTGAATTTTTATTTTATTAGGTCTACTCACTAGATTCCTTTCTAGTGAGATTTTTATTTTCTTTTTATTAGCTTTCTTGTAGTCTATCTTTTTCTTTGTGCCCTTTGTTTGTAAAACCATTTTCATTTGTCACCATGGCGGATGAAATTCCATTTAGATCATTAACAATAGAGGAACAATTACTTTACACGGATAGATTTGCTTCCTGTTGTTCCAATGAAATTTTAAGTGATCTTAGATATATACAAGAGGAGATGGGTATAAAGTTTGATAGGTTTGATGAATTATGTGCATGTGTGGCTTCTATTAAACAATCATTGTTAGGATCAACTCCTTTTAATAAGACCCTTTGGAAAAATTTTGAGGAAAGCCTCCTAACCGTGAACCATAAGTTTAATGAATTAATGGGTTCGTATACATCACAACTTGAGGAAACAATTGAGGAGGATTTAGCCGAACATGAGCATATTGAGCAAAAAGACCTAGGTTTTATGATCAATAACTTTGAATCTCAAGGAACACATGATGAATCCTTTAGGCAAATTGAACATAGTAATCATGTTATCGGGGAAGATTCTTATGAATCGGACTTAGAACTTGAAATGGCTAGAGAAGGATTTGAGATACTTAGGAACATGTTTTGGTTAGATTCTACTAAAACACATGATGTGGATATAATTGATATAGAGACAAGGAAGGATGAGGTAAATAACACAAACCTACAAAGTACCCCACAAGTCCTACCATCATTCGAGGCATACACACCGCCCGTGACTTACCCGGAAGAAGTAGAAGGGACTATAGGAACTCCAATTGAAGTAGAACCTTTAGAAGAAACAAAACTAGAAGAAATAGGTTTGAATACTTGTAGTCATAACCTTTCTTTTAGTTCTATGAAAGTTCCTAGTTTTGATGAACCGGAGCCTAAACCAAAACCGTTACCTAATCTTCCATCCTTAGATGTGAATTTAGGAATTAAAAAAGGTCCCGATCCACCCATCAAACCATGTAGTCCGGGTAATGTTAAGATTAAGGTAGTAGACTCTAGACCATGTGGAGTGGAAGCTAATATAGGAGTGAACCATGACCTTACATACTTACATCACCCATTCATGATTGATCACAAGAAACATTATGGGTTTAAACCGAGTTTATTAGGTCAAGATGGATTCCCAACTAGGAATCTCTCGAAGTTGATAGAAGATGATCCCTTTTTAGGAGAAAACTTTAATTCACCCATTGACCAAAGTGAACTAGATAAGGTTATGATGAAAGGAGCACACCCCTTTGAGTATATAATTCATCCACCACTCTTTCCTCACGCGGCATACTTCCACCAAGATGGTGTGTATCGCTACTATCACCCGCACTTAATCCTAAGTGTAGGAAAAACCTCTCCTTTATCCGTTAAATAAGGGTAGAGTCAGGCTCGTGACTCGAACAAAAACAAGTGCTTCTTGGGAGGCAACCCAAGCTTTATTTGCTTTGTGTGTTTATTTATTTGTTTGTTTGATTTTATTTGCTTCCGTATGTATGTTTAATTTTTATTATTATTGATTCATGTTCAAAATTAAATTGTGAAAATGCTTTATCTTGTTTTTAACTTCGTCTTAACTACATATAAAGGTATTTTGCAAAAGTTAAGTGTAAGGGAAATCCAAATCGGTTTATTAGAACACAAATGAACATGAATCGTAATAATATTAAATTAACATACATATTAGTATTTGTTTGAGTCAAATGCTTGTATCGAGTCATGATGATGTTTTGCAGGATTTCCAGGAAGTAAGGTATAGTTTTTTCCAGAAATTTTCCGGAAACTTAACATGAGAATTCTGTCAGATCATTTCTGACGGCGTCAGGCTTTACAACCTGAAGGCGTCAGGTTTTAATTTTCTGAAAATTTTGAAAGTTTTGTTTTCATAAAAAAGTTTTTATTAAATCTCTAACTTATAATCTCCAGGAATCTGCGAAATAATCATTCCACAAGCATTATATCCTTATATAGAGTTTATCCCGCCGATGTTATGCAGGTTTTCGTGTTTGTTTTCTCAGGTTTAACAGGTTATTTTGGACAAGGAAATGTATGTGGAATCAAGCTTTTGGCGATGCATTAGTCTTGGAGCTTCTACATTCTTTTGGAAGAAGATCTAACCATGTTACTTCTTTATCCACCAAACGAATCAGGGGAGTATTTGATTTCATTCTTTTACCTTAGTACTTTTACATTTGTTATTTGAACATTGGGGACAATGTTCATCTTAAGTGTAAGGGGGGGGGGGTAAAAATACGATACTTTAGAGAATGCTATTGCGCTTGATTTTTGTTTGTTTAATAGTAAATGTGTAATAAAACTGAGAGAAATACCTGTTAGGGCAATTTTAGTGCCAAATTAAATTTTTTTTACAACATTTAGGAGTGAAACTTTGATCTTAATGAGCGTCTCACGGATAGGAGTTATATGACTAGCACAAAACCGTACCACTAAAAAAATTTTCCACCCCCAAATATGTGAGGTTCGCCCCTAGAATTGGTAGGAAAAGCATTTATGCTATGATGTGTGTACCGGTAGCACTTAGATTCTAGAACTTGCGTTAGGACCATTCCGAGGCCACAAGTGAGACTACATTCGTGTAGTTAGATTTACTACATGATAAGAGGCATTAGGATTAACCCATTGTTTTACACCTGTGTTTTTGTTATAATTACATTGGCTACATTGGTCAAGTAATTCTCCCACACCTTTGCGTTGTACGCATTTTTAGTACACGATACCCCTAGTACACCCCTCAGAGCCTATCTTTTCGTTTCGACCTTTAAGCATTTTACTTAAAGGAAGAATTTGTTTACACCCCACTTAAATGTACACCCAAATCGCCTTAGCCTACCTGGTATGCACTCATCTTTAGTGCATTATTGTGACAACATTTGTTTAAACCCAAGTTAATTATCTAATTGATTACATGGTTGCTAAGTCGAGTCATATCCTTGTACATATTGTTTTGGGACGATTGGGACTCATGGGTAAAGTACTAGTGTAATGGAGTAATGGGGAAGATCATCATTTATTACCCCCATATGTGCTAAATATTTTAAAAGTACTCCAAGTTTTTCGATTATCTTAATTCGAGTCATTAGAATAGTATTTGTAAAGTTATGTAAAAGTTCAAGTGTAAGGGGAATGCAACGCCCCTATGATGTATTATTTTGGATGGTAGGGCAAGAATGTATGAAAAAAAAAAAAAAAAAAAATCAGAAAAAAGAAAAGTAGAAAAAACATACGGACTACCATCCCGTTTTATTTTATGTTTATTTTATGTTTTTGTTATTTTGTTTTTAGCTTAAGATTGAGTCGAGTCTTGGCTTAGCAACATTGTATAGTACATGTAATTAATCAAGATCTTTAACTCGCCACCAGTAAAATATCCCTTATCCAACAAAACCGTGTTTATCATATCCCTACACCTCACGTTATAACCCGTTTAAAAGCCCTCTTTGATAGTTTATCTTAGGTGCTTACGCCTAGTGGAGGAGGTTTTTGATCCTTGCCCAAGCCTATGGTAATCTATTTGCTATGACAGGTAGTGAGAGATATTATCCGTTTTCATTTATGAGATTTATTTTGATGACACTTGAGAGATGTGAGTATCTAAACACTACTTGTGAGGTGCTAGTGTGTAATCTCCGTGCTTATTATGATTAAAGTGGAACGATTAATTGTTGTAATTACTTTTATATTAGCATTAAATGACCCCTAACTTGTATTTTGATTCGAATAAAAGCGCATTTGCTTGAGGACAAGCAAATCTCAAGTGTAAGGGTATTTGATGAAGCAAAAAGTGTACCGCTTTTAGGGGGTCATTTAAGCCCTAAATCGTATTTATTTGATCAAATATTGCCCTAAATCGTTCCTTTTGTCATTTTAGGTACTTTTGGGAAGAAATCTGGAAAAGGAAGCATTTTGGACGTTTTTGGAGCATAAAAGTGAAGAAAACGGCAAAGTCTCAAAATTATGCTGGAAAGTACCTTTGACGGCGTCAGGGATTGGCCCAGACGGCGTCATGGCTTGGCAAAAGAGGTGGATATGAAAATTACTCATGATAAGCAAGAGAATTTTGCATGAAAAATCTGACGGCGTCACCCTTTGAAGTGATCAAGGCCATCACGGTTTAAATTAAAGAGGGACGGCGTCAAGCCCATTTCTGACGGCGTCAAGCCTTGATAAGCCAGAGCGGATTTTGGAGCACTAAAGAGGGACGGCGTCATGAAGGCCATCCGGGAACCCTAAAAGCGGCGAGGTGACGGCGTCAAGGTCTATAACGTGACGCCGTCAGTCCTTAAACTCTATATATAGTTTTGCAATTTTTTGTCATTAGGGTGGAACTTATTGTGTGTAACTTGGGAGGAGAAACCCTAAGACGAATTTCTGCCATTTTTAAGGGTTTTCATACCCTTGGATCTCCCATGTTTAATTGAAGATAAGTGATTATTTAATCATTCAATATGTCTATGTGTTGTTTGATTATATCTTGTTCTTGTCTTTTGATTAACATGTTAGGCTAGATTTATCTTGTGTTTGCTTAGATCTAATGAAACCTAGCTATTGATTATTGGTTATTAGTATGTTATTAGTTGTATTGGATGATTGTTTATCTATGTTAGGCTTAAGAAAACTAGCTAACTTCCTATTCGGTAACTTGCTTGAACGTCTTAAGAAACATGAACCAATGCGTACCAAGGTTTTTATGGTTGTATTTAATGCATGAGCGAATTCTAGTGATCCCATGTTAGGAGCTTCCTAGCCGGCTCGACATAGGAGTGAAGTATGAGCTTTTAGAGTTGGGGAAGTACGTACGCCACCCCACGATTGGTATTAAGGAATACACCCGTCATCCACGCAATTAATACACACTAATCAACCGGTAAAAGATAGTTAGGGAGTAAGGAAATCTAAGTAAACACATTTCTCTCCACATAAGTTTCACAACCTTTTCATTTTCAGTTATTTTATTTTATTTGCATTCGTAGTAACTTGGGTTAGTTGACTAGCAACTAATTCCGCCCACTCTTTCAAACCCGAGATTTTACTTGCTTTCATAAAAACATAAAAATACAAAAAGAATATTCTCTCACCCTTAGACCTATTAGAGTAATTTTTCAATCCTAACGACACTATTCCCTGTGGAGAACGATCAATCCCCCGTACTTACCACTACACTATACTACATCGGTCAGGTACACTGCCTGGTGGGGTTGTAAGCCTCTTGAGATCCCTTGAGAGGTAAAACCTGTTGTAAGGTTGCAAAACCACGCATCATAAGATAGCCCAACCTGCATTATATGATTCTAATGTGATGTTTATGCCTAATCATGACCCGCCTGAGCATATCTACACTGAAGAAGAGGATGAGTTAAGTGAGAGAACAAGGGTTAGAATGAATGAGAAAATGAGGGATCCCAAGTGCATAGTCGGACGAATAATAATCAAACCTCATGACTATAGTGAGGAAAATCGTTTGACTGTGTTTGCTCCTCAAAAGAAGTTAACACCTGAACAGATATTCTGGAAACAAGATAATGAAAAACTTAAGGTAGAAAAACTTAAGGCCAACACCCCCCTCATTAGAAAAGTTGCGTCCATAACGGTGTATCCTCCCAATACACCTAGGAATTTGGTACCTTTGTCTCTTCCCACTGAATGCAAAACCTTTATTAGCTTATATGTGCTTTGGCAATTATTTGCTGATTTTGATAAAACATGTAAGAAGAGAATCACACCAACCGGCATTACTGAGGGGGAAAGGTGTTTTGAACATGCAAAAAGGTGTTACTTAACTGAGGTCATGCCATTCTTTAAACTACTTAAAGAACATTTTGAAGGGTTGCAAACTGCCCTTAAAGCCGAAATAAAAGAAATGGAAGTAGTGTTTAAAGACATGGAAAATGAGGTGAATGAATATGCAATAGAGCTTAAGAGTCGAGAGATTGAAAGAAAAAACATACTCATTACTAACGATAACTTGATTGCTAAATGTATTGCACAAGATGTATTTTACACTGTTACTGATTCTGCATTGTCCGCTTGTCAATTTAATGAGTATGCTATTGCGTTAAATGTCACCCAGAATCGTGTTGTTGAGCTTGAGGGGGAGAATTTAAAATTGCTTGAAAAAATTCAAAATGATGACCATGATAATATAGTTAAACGTTTTTCAAAATTAGAAGTTGAATATCTTAATTTGCAATTGAAACATCAACATTTAAATGAAAAACATAAAATATCAAATGACAAGACATCCTTGGATGCTCCTGAATTTGATACTTATTTTGAATTAAGCAAACGAGATGAGACAATTCAAGCTCACACGAACACGATTCGACTGCTGAGGGCCCAAATTGCCCAATTGAAATCCAACAAGTATGAAGTGTATGGCACCAATAAACCTTCGTCTTCAGATTCTCAGAATTTTCAATATCAAAACACCATAAATAAGTTACATTATGAAAATGAGTGTTATCGAGAAGAAAATTCAAAGGTCAAACAACATTTCAAAGAGTTATATGATTCCATTAAAGTTACAAGAAGCAATCACAATGATCAAATAACCTCTTTGACAAATGAAATTGAGAATCTTAAGGCTCAGGTGAAAGGTAAAATGCCATGCACCATTTGTAATTGTGATGCACCAAAGGCTACTGCTAGTAAAAAGTATGATGTTGATGTTGGGCGTATTCCGTTTAAGCTTAGAAATAACAGTTTTGCCCATCAAACATATCTCGATCATCTTAGAGAGGGCCTTGACACACTTCGTGAGGTTGTTGAAGAGGATAGGACTGATAAGCCACTTGATAGGGCAGTTGTCTATGCCTGCAAACTCACGAAAAGGATTCAGGAAAACTTAGAATATGCCATAGGCTCAATTCCTAAGTTTAGCAGCCATAGAGATAGATTTGTTGCATCATCATCCACTGCTGAGAACAAGCATGTAGCCTTTGATCTACCACCTAAAACATCAGAACCCAACACATCATTATCAGGAAGGCATGTGACAGAAAAACAAACTAATGTTACCTTCGATGCTTCTACAGGAGTAAAAAGTGACACCCAAGCTAGCGGGTCAAGGTCTAGAGGAAATGCAAGAAAGGATAGGACTGCGCCAGCTAAGAATGATCACTTGAAGAATGTAGAAGCCCAACCTAGGAACAATAAGTTTGCAATGAGTAGGATGAATCGTGTTGATTCTAGTATCAAAAGTACTGTAATTAATTCGAATTCTAATGCTATCTGTAAAACATGCGACAATTGTTTAATTTCTGCTAATCATGATGAATGTGTTGTGTCTTTCTTGATGTCTTCTGCATCACCCCATGTTAAGAATGGTAGGATAACTGAAGCATGCAAAAAGGTGTGGAAAGCAACAGGAAAAACATTTGCTAGCGTAGGCTATCAATGGAGACCCACTGGAAGGAAATTCAGTTTAGGAAAACAGTGCACGTTACCTAAAATGAATAAGCATAAAATTGTGAAAGTTAAGGAATGGAGACCCACTGGAAGGAAATTCAATTTAGGAAAACAGAGATCATTACCTAAAATGAATATGCATAAAATTGTGAAGAATAAGGAATGGAGACCAACTGGTAGAATCCTGTCTTTAGAGTCACAATGCCTTCCATCTAGGTCTTGTCCTGCCTCTAGTTCTGTCTCCTCAATAAAGACAGTAGCATCTGTGAAATCTGCGATTCCAGAATATGTGTGTGCTGACCAAACGGACCCCAATTTCACTTGGGGATCCACATTTTTCAGTTATCCATTGTTGTCTGGTTTCAAATGCAGGTCGTACAAATCGTCCTGTGGTATTTGGACTCAGGCTGCTCAAAACATATGACTGGGGATCGCTCGCGGCTCAAGAACTTCGTGAAAAAGTTTATCGGGACAGTTAGATTTGGGAACGACCACTTTGGTGCTATTATGGGTTATGGAGATTATGTATTTGGTGACAGTGTAATCTCAAGGGTATATTATGTGGAAGGACTAGGGCACAATCTGTTTTCTGTGGGTCAATTTTGTGATTCAGATCTGGAAGTAGCTTTCAGAAAACATACATGTTTCGTCAGAGAATTGGATGGTATAGATCTTCTCAAGGGCAGTCGGGGCACCAATCTATACACCATATCGATTGAAGAAATGTTGAAGTCCTCTCCCATATGCTTGCTTTCTAAAGCCTCTAAAACAAAATCATGGCTGTGGCATCGTCGTTTGAACCAATTGAACTTCGGTACCATAAATAATCTTTCCCGTAAAGATCTTGTTAGAGGGATGCCCAGACTGAAATATGAGAAAGATCATCTTTGCTCTGCATGTCAACTGGGTAAAAGCAAGAAACAAACCCACAAGCCTAAAACCATCAACACCAACTTGGAAGTTCTTCATACCCTCCACATGGATTTGTGCGGTCCAATGAGAATACAAACCATAAATGGAAAGAAGTACGTTCTGGTGATAGTAGATGATTATTCTCGGTTCACATGGGTAAAGTTTTTGAGAACCAAGGACGAAACTCCAGAGGTGATCATTAAACTGATAAAACAGCTGCAAGTAAGGCTCGACAAAACTGTCAGAATCATCCGCACTGATAATGGTACTGAGTTTGTTAACCAACAACTCCGTAATTTCTATGAAAGTATTGGCATCACGCATCAGAAAAGTATCCCTCGCACTCCTCAACAGAACGGAGTGGTTGAAAGGAGGAACCGTACTCTGGTGGAAGCTGCAAGAACTATGCTTATATTTTCAAAGGCACCGATGTTTTCTGGGCAGAGGCTATTGCAACAGCATGTTACACTCAAAACCGATCCCTAATTCATCCGGTTCATGAGAAGACTCCCTTCGAGTTAATTCATAACAAGAAACCGGAACTTTCCTTTCTCCGTGTGTTTGGTGCACTTTGCTATCCAACTAACGATAGTCAAGACTTGGGAAAGTTAAGAGCTAAAGCAGATGTAGGTATTTTTGTTGGATACGCACCAGACAGTAAAGGGTATCGAATCTACAATAAGAGAACCCGTAAAATCATGGAAACCATTCATGTTACGTTCGATGAGCTGAGTGAGCAACCTGCTTCAGGACAAATTAGTTCTGGACCCGATCTTAACCTTTTGTCACCTGGACCCATTAGTTCAGGACTTGTACAGAATTCCACGCCTGCAGATTCTTATGTGCCACCTACATGCGAGGAGTTAAAGAAGTTATTTGATCCTATGTTTGATGAATACTTTGAGCCAACGAATGGAACCATCCCAAGTGAACCTGCTGTACTTCCTATGGCTGAGGTTCAAGCCCCACAAGGTTCAGAAGGCCCTACAGCTTCAGTATCAGTCAGTCACAATGCTCCAGCTACCAGTCAATCGCCTTCGTCATCAAACGCTCAATCTTCTCCAGTAATACAAGAATCTTCAGATAATCATTCTTTGGAAGTTAACCCTTTTGCTCCTGTTGATGAGGTTCCTTTTGAAAACATATTTGCTCCTGAACATGCATCAGACACATCCTCACTTGAAGAACACAGCACTGCTACATCTGTTCACAACCCTCAACCTCACGACCATCTCAGAAAATGGACCAGTGATCATCCAATCGACAACATCATAGGCAATCCCTCACGTCCAGTATCCACACGTAATCAACTAGCCACTGATGCACTATGGTGCTTCTTCAATTCTGTACTGTCCAAAGTCGAACCAAAAGATGCCAAAGAAGCAATGACTAAAGATTGCTGGTTCCAGGCTATGCAGGATGAAATCCATGAATTTGATCGACTTGAAGTATGGGAATTAGTGCCTCCTCCAGAGCTTGCAATGATCATTGCTTTAAAGTGGATCTTCAAAGTGAAGCTTGATGAGTATGGTGATGTGTTAAAGAACAAGGCACGGCTAGTTGCTAAAGGGTTCAGACAAGAAGAGGGCATTGATTTTGAAGAATCGTTTGCTCCGGTTGCTAGAATTGAAGCTATAAGAATCTTCCTGGCAAATGCTGCTAGTCGAAATATGATAGTCTACCAGATGGATGTCAAAACGGAATTCTTGAATGGTGACTTAAAGGAAGAAGTTTATGTGAGTCAACCAGAAGGATTCGTGGATACTGAACATCCTACTCATGTTTACCGTTTGAAGAAGGCTCTTTATGGGTTAAAACAGGCGCCAAGGGCATGGTACGATACATTGTCCAAGTTCCTCCTAGTGAACGGATTCTCCAAAGGTGTTGTTGATCCCACACTATTCACCAGGAAGTCAAGAAACCATCTACTACTAGTTCAGATCTATGTAGATGATATCATCTTTGCTTCAACAGACCCTAGTGAATGTGATAGTTTTTCAAAAGAGATGAATTCCAAGTTCCAAATGTCCATGATGGGACAAATGTCATTCTTCTTAGGATTACAAGTTTCTCAAAGTCCCGGAGGCATATTCATTAATCAATCCAAATACGCCAACGGGATCTTGAAAAAGTTTGGATTCTATTCAAGTGAACCTGTTGACACTCCCATGGTTGATAGAACGAAGCTGGATGAAGATCCTTCAGGGATTCCAGTGGATATAACGAAATATCGAAGCATGATTGGATCTTTGATGTACATCACGGCTAGCAGACCAGATCTTCTGTTTGCTGTGTGTATGTGTGCTCGGTATCAATCCAGACCAACCAAGAAGCATGTTGAAGCAGTGAAAAGGATCTTCCGATATCTTCAAGGCACGGTTCATATGGGTCTCTGGTATCCTAAGGACACTGCAATGGAGTTAACGGCTTACGCGGATGCTGATCATGCGGGATGTCAAGACACTCGTCGAAGTACTTCAGGAGGAGCTCAGTTTTTAGGGGAAAAGTTAGTTAGTTGGTCTTCTAAGAAGCAGATGAGTACTTCCATATCATCTACTGAAGCTGAGTACATTGCCATGTCTGCTTGTTGTGCACAAATCCTTTGGATGCGATCACAACTTTCGGACTATGAATTCTCATACAACAAAATTCCCCTATATTGTGACAACAAAAGCGCCATTGCTCTTTGTTGTAACAATGTTCAGCACTCCAGGTCAAAACACATCGACATCAGGCATCACTTCATCAGGGAACAGGTGGAAAAAGGAATTGTGGAACTATACTTCGTGAGGACAGAGTTTCAGTTAGCTGACATCTTCACCAAGGCCCTCCCAAGAGAAAGGTTTCAGTTTATTCTCCCACGCCTTGGCATGAAGAGCATGACTCCTGAAACCCTCAAGTGTCTTCAGGAAGAAAAGGAGGAGTAAAGGATTGACTTCTTATATCCTTGTACATAGTTGTATATATCTTAAATCAAAAAGAAAAATACAAAAATATAAAACCTATAAAAACCATAAAAATCGAAAAATCAGAAAATACCAAAAATAGTCCTACCTAGGCATGTCTTCTGTTTATCGATAACATTTACGGATCTAGAAATGTCATTCAACAATGGCACGGATTCTTAAATGAAGCTCGAGCAGAAGTTATACTAATCAGTTAAAACATGTCTTAATGGCTTGCAGTTACTTCATACTGCAACCCGCGCGGTACAATGGGGAAAGCATGTCGCCAAAAAAGACAGTTGTTCCTCCAACCGGGTGATGTTCACCTGGGCATGGATTACTTTATATCCATGTTTCCCCGGCTTGATGTACGTTTCAGTGCATCACTTCGTATATAAGAAGAGAAGTCTTCTTTTCATCAAGACTCTGTATCTTGTTTGATTCTTCAAGAGAGTCTTGATGTTACACAAGGTGGTAAATTGAAGTAAAATTTTCACAAATACTCGTCGCTTAATTGAATGACTACAGCTCTTTTAATAGAAAATGGGTCATTAATTAAGGGGGAGAGTACTTGTTCAAATTTGTGACACCTTGCCAAATTTGTGCAACATCAGCAGTGACACTCTCTCGTGGTTTAAGGGGGAGCATAGTATGCTCCTAAATCAGAATACATTTAAACCTGACCACATTTTCTCTCAAATTTTTCTAAACTTATTTAAATCAATTGGGATCTCAAATCTCAAATGGTTTGAAATTTTTGATCGGGGGAGAGAATGTGATTTAAATATGAAATTCTGATAAAATGTGATGATTTGGAAGTAAATGTAAGCTCACCCGTATGTGCTAAACCATTTTGTATATCAAGGCACATATTGAGGGGGAGCAAAATGTTTTGGAGAAGGAAGTAAACTCTCCCATAAGTGTTCAGTTGTACGTCAATGCACTTATTGTGGGGGAGCAAAGGATTTGGCATCTCATGTGACCGTGACTCAGAATTAACCAATGAATTAACGAAACTTGAACTGTCATCAATCGAAAGGATTCGTCTTGGCCGGGTAATAATTTCAAGCTGGTCTAACCAGTGATGTAAGCGTGTCTCGAAAAAGATGAATCTGAGTAGAGTGTACCATTTCGAGAAACCTTCTGTGGACTTGACCAGGCCGGGTAATAATTTCAAGCTAGTCTAACTAGTGATGTAAGCGTGTCTCGAATCGGTCATGTTCACTGAAAGTGGATCAATTCAAAAAGTGCGAGCTCTACCTAACATGTGCAAATTTATAAAACTATCACTCGAGCACATGTTGAGGGGGAGCATTTGAAAAATATAAAACTCTCAAGTGTTTGCAAAAATGTGTTTCGAAATCACGAACACTTTGAGAGATTTTTCAAAGATTTGGTTTGGCAATTGTGGAAGAACACCAAAGACCGACCATTGTATTTCATATAATGGAGTTATAAGGATGGTAAGGTTAGGTAAAAGTTCCCACGATCCCGCCAGAGCCGGAGGGATCTACCCAGGGACAATCCACTAGTTAGTGTAGAAGTCCTTAGGTATGATTAAAAAGGAGAAAAGTGAATGAGGGAAGAGTGCCGACTGAGATGGAGCTAACACTGGAATAAACCCAACAAGGTGTTAGTTATGAAGTCTTGGTATGCACTGAAGGGGTTGAAGAATGAAAAAGAATTGTAGAGATAAAGGGTGAAAAGAAATAGCCCTCCTTACAACTTAGGCAGAAACCGGGTCAATACATATGCTGTCAGAATCACTTAGTTGATTGCTGACATTGAAGACAAAGTATCATGGACCCAGTGATACGCTGCACAACCCTCCCTAGCCACTCAAGGTCCCTCAAAGGATTCTTGTTTCAATTGTCACGGAGTTCAATACATTCCTATCGTCTCTATCACTCCGAGTTAGATGATATTGAAAAGGTGGCAGTCCTCTCCAGCCTCCGCTCACTAAATCAAAACGCACTATAGAGTCTAGAGCCACGAGATGCATAATAAGATCTCATAGGGACACGAATTATTTATACACTGGTTGTTCAACATTAAGGACACCAGTTGGAAACTTATGAGTCCTACGCAGATCTTAGCAATCTGCCAGAACATTCATGAGGGAATTTACAAATGTAATTCTCAATGATTGAATGGAAATTCCTGCCAGGGTCAACATCAAGCAGCCCTGAAAGCAGGTCACTTCGGTAATTCCTCGTGGATTACGCTTAGTGGTCGCGGCGGTTTCAACCGGTCTACAGTCGTGGAGTGATCTCCAGCGACTCACCTAATCGTTGATTTACTACGGTAAAATCTTAAAAAGCCCTCTGTGGGTTTTCGATTAGGAACGGTCTTGGTAAGGATTAGAGAGAGTTTTCACAATATGCTGTTGACTATCTCGAAGTCCAAACTTGTAAGTACCGGTCGAATTATTGCTAACTGTCGTATGCAGGAACTTCTGGCGATTGTAGCAGTGGAATGCTGTAGCTGGTTGCTGTGGTAGCTGGTTGCAGAAAAGATGCCAATCCATCACCACATGCTCACACCACATCATCATCAAAGAAGTCATGATCAACCTAAAAGACCTTCAACACAGCTTCTGCTAACTCTGATGCTGAAGATCATGACACCATATCGTGTGAGCATGTCGGCTCTAAGTATATTTCATCACATGGAGACCTACTACTGAAAGATGACTTGGAGACTCAAGTGGGATGATACTTTCAAAGATTACTCAAAGTTCATCCAAAACAATCTATGATATTGAAGAATCAATGGTTACGAGCTATGATGTCAAGATCCAAGGAAGAAGTGCTGAATTTCAGAACATTACTTCTGGGGTGACCTCCCTTAGGGGGAGATTGTTAGGAATATGAATATTCAGCTGAAGACTCGGTCACCCCGAGTACTTATTAGCTCATCATAGCTCGTAGGATTATCAGTAATATTATTAGTAGATTAGTTATTAATTAGTATTGTGGAGTGGGTCGGGTCTTTACCCTCTGTCAGCTCTCTCCACAGCCCGCTAGGGGCATATTATGTAGTAAGTATAAATACCCCTTCCCTTGTATGGGAAGGGTTGGAACTTCCCTACTTTTCAAGCTAATATACACATAGTCTTTCTCTCTCTAGAAGTTCCCACTTTCTCTCTCTAGTTCTTTGTCATTCGATCCAAACTAAGGCCTCAATCAAGTGTTTCTTGCATTGTGAATACCCTACTTTCCTTAGTTTCCTTAGATATGATTCTTCCGTTTCAACAGAAATTTCCAAGATAAAGTCCGCTAGAACTTGTCCCTTAACTGCGTTTCTTGGTACGTAAGTGATGTTATAGGCTCCTAACTCTACAGCAAACTTGGCTAACCTTCCGGACGCCTCCGGTTTGTTCAAGATTTGCTTTATCGGTTGATCCGTTATAACTTGGATAGGGTGAGCTTCAAAGTACCTTCTTAACCTTCTGGACATGTGTAACAGTGACAACGCCAGCTTTTCAACCGGTGCGTAATTTCTTTCGGCCTCTTTTAGTGTTCGGCTCACATAGTGAACAGGCAATTGCTTTCCATCCCTTTCGATTAATAGAACCGCACTGATTGCATTCTTCGCTGCCGCGAGATAAACATACAAAACTTCTTTTGTCTTGGGCGTTGATAAAGACGGGAGATCTAGTATTAACTTCTTGAGTGACTGGAACGCCTCTTCGGCTTCTTTGGTCCACTTATACTCCTCCTTATTCTCCTTGGTGATATTTTTCAAAGTTTCAAAGAACGGAAGGGATCTTTCAGCTGACTTTGCCAAAAACCTATTAAGGGCCGCGAGCTTGCCACTCAGACTTTGCATTTCTTTCAGAGTTGCCGGAGATTTCATTTGCGCAATTACCTTCGTCTTATTCGGATTCGCCCTAATGCCCTCAGAAGTCACCATGTAACCTAGAAATTTCCTCTCTTCGACACCGAAAGAACACTTCTTCGGATTTAGTTTCATGTTAATCTTTTGCAAGTTATAAAAGGTTTCAGCAATATCCGCCAGCATTTCCTTTTCTCCTTTACTCTTGATTACCATATCGTCCACATAGGCCTCCAAATTTCTTCCGATCTGACTCTGGAAAGCCGAATCAACGAGTCGCTGGTAAGTGGCTCCAACGTTCTTCAGACCGAACGACATTTTGATGTAGCAGTAAGTTCCCTGCTCTGTGTAAAACGCTGTCTTCTCTTCGTCCTCTTCTGCCATCTGGACTTGATGATAACCTTTGTATGCATCTAAAAAACATTTATATCTGAATCCGACTACTGACTCGATCTTCCAATCGCCAACTTCCATCACACTTTTTTACAAGTACAGGGTTGGAGATCCAAGTGGGGTAACGAACTGGCCTGACAATTCCGGCCTTTAACCATTCGTCCACTTCCTTCAGCACTACCTGATTCTTTTCCGCGGACAAGTTGCGTTTCTTCTGAGCTATTAGCGTGTCGGCGACGTTGACATTCAGATGGTGCCTGATCAGACGGCGCGGAACTCTGGTCATATCTGAAGGTTGCCACGCGAACACGTCTTTATTATTCTTTTATAGTTCAATTAGGTGTCTCCGGCACTCTCTCGAAAACCCTGTCCCTATTGTGACCAGCTGTTCGGGGTACGCAGGGTTTACCAGAATTTCCTCCGTCCTGTCCATCTATGGGTTAACAATTTCCGCCTCTTGCGGAACATCTACCATCTGTTTTTCCTCTAGCCTTCTGCACTCCAACACCATAGCCGATCGTGCGGCCAAAGTCGCCACTCCCTTCGGCGTGGGGAATTTGATCATAGAATGGATTGTCGAAGGGATGGCTCTTAGTTCCTTCAGTCCGGTTCGGACCAATATCACATTGTAGGGTGACGGAGAGTGCACCACGCAAAATTTCATGGTCGTCCTTCGGAACATACCGTGGTCGCCGAAACACATGTCTAACTCAATTTTACCCAACGGTCTACTTGTTTCCCCGGAGAAACCTATCAAAGAGGTGTTTGTCTCCTTGAGCCTTGCCTTTATGTCTGAACTAAGGTTATTGAAGCAGTGTTCGTACATCACGTTCACGGAGGATCCCTCATCAACATATATCCTTCGGACCAGATACCCCTCAATGTCACCCTCTACGATAAGTGGTTCCTCCGACAGATCACCTGTCATGAAGGGGGGAAAAACTATCGGGACATTCATCCATTCTTCATCATATCCCCCGTATCTTCTCTTTTTACTCTCCGGTTGATTCCTTATCATGTTAATCACCTTAGCTTTCCCAGTATCCTTTCTTTGGTGAAAAGAAGAAGCAGCCATTTTAATGCTTTGGTAGATTGAATAGCGGGTCCCACGGATGGCGCCAATTTGTTGAAGTAAAACCCTGCGGATAGGTCCCACTCCTGTGTAGAATTCTTTGGAATGATTCCTCCGGCTGTTGCGAGTCGCTATACACACAAGGAGCACATGCGTTAGACTCGCCCCGGGTTTTATCCCAAGACCAGCCTCCAGCGTGAGAGTAAGTATATGATAGTTATACGGGTGTGAACAGTGAAATGAGAGTAAATGTAGTAAGTGTCCAATTGAATGCAAATCATAAATGAGGTGTGGGTATTTATACTACCCACACCTACTGTACCTGTTTACCTTGGGACTAAACGAGTTGACCTACGCCTGAACTAGTAGGTAGGTGTCAGATCACGTGGAGAACACAATCCCAGGAAATCTGGGATTGCGGCGGTTGATGGGATTGCTCAGTGTAAATAGCAGCGGTCCTGTCAGGAGACATGTCCGGAGGTAAGATGTCAGTCCGGAAAAAATGCGGCGTCCGGACATGTTAGCAGGTCCGGACGAAACATGACGTCCGGACACATACGCCAACACAACCCTAAATGAAAATTCTAAAACTTACATCAAGGAGGATAACATAGCCCATTTTAATGTTAATTTTGAATTCAAATCTCATGCTTGTGTAATAAGTGTGCACCAAAATGACAGAAATGCCGAAAAGAATAACTTGCAAGTTTTAGTGGTCGAAAGTTAAAAAGTAACACGAAAGTTTTGTTTGAGATCACCAAAAAATTAAAGTGGTAATTAGTTTTTTTTTGGTGTAAGAAGTCTAACATTCTAAACTTAGAGGGTGTTAAGAAGAGAGAAACTTTAATGCTTCCCTCAATTAAGAGGCATTAAAGGTTTGCCCATATTTCTTCCTCATTAAAAAGAAAAGAAACACCTACGGAAGTATGGAACCTTTAAGTTTGATAACTTTTGGGAGTGTGTCTACATGCACATTATGTGATTGTATGATAATGAAACTTATTCAAAAAAAAGAAAAATATAAATAAATAAATAAATAATGAAAGACACAATCAATTTGAAAATACTCGAGATTGAGTCACTCTAAATCACTCGAACTCGAGCTACTCGAATAGAGTTTTGACTTTCAACTTTCAAGTCAAGCTCAAACATTGAATTACTCGTCTTTCTTCTCGCATGATAAGTTTGTATCAATATACACCCTTGTTTATGTGCGTGTACATTTACACAATTGTCATTCAAACTAATCAAGTCGAGCTGAACCCAAAATCTTTGACTTAATTATTATTAGGTTACCATTAATTCACTTCTCACAACTAAGGCTTGCTCACTTATGCTGTCCCCCCTCAGCTCAACCTAGCCCCCGGCCTTTTGCTCTTCTAACGTAAGCTCCAAGGCTTCACACCAAGTCTTCACTGACATAATATGCATGCTTAAGTAGGGTCAGGCAGAACCGTTGTTGCCTGATGGGAACTTCCCCCATATTGCTATCAATGTCTTCATGTCACACGACCTCTTAACATTACACCACTGAATCCCCAATCCTTTGCTTGCTGTGCAGTGACAGTACCAATATCCACTAATCGTTGTTTTCAGATACGGTTGCCGGTTGACATCTCTTCTAATTCGTCGATACGAGAAGCAAATTGTTGTGCGGAGGAATCAATATCTCGACATAAGCCAAGAGGCGGTAAAAGTAGCAGTGAGCTGTGAGCAGTAGCCACAGCTCACAGCTCACCGTTCACAGCTTCTTAAAGAAGCATTGAAAAAATGAGCTTTCCTAAAAAATAGCAAAGCTCACCACTCCTTTGCTCAACGAACAATAAAAATTAAAAAGCTCATTATCCACCACTCATCATCGAAAAAAAGCTAAAAAAAACTCCACGCCATCATTCAGTCGAATCTCGAAGTCACTTCTTATCAAATTGAGCTCTATTACACATTTCCCAAACACACCCCTCAACTTATAAAAAAAAAAAAAAAAAAAAAAAAAAAAATTTCACCCTCTCCACCAAAATCAAAACCACAAAACCCTAAACCAAAAACATTTCTTCAAACCCATCTCAAAAAATGGCATCAGCATCATCAATGGCGATCATATCTCGCAAATTAAAACTAAACCCATTTCGCCTAACCCCTAAATTCATCACCACCTTTTCATTCCGATCACAAGAAGCTCAGTTAGCCACCGAACAACCACCGTCAGCTCCGTCGCCGCTGCCACCAAACCCCGCCACCGGCAGCCCACTCTACAGCCAAAACTGGCGCAACCCCGCTTCACTTTCCACGTCAGCATCACTAATCCCATCTGGGTTTGCAAATTCATCTTCAAAGATCGAAGCTTTAGCTCAAACATTGGACAATGACGCAATCATAAACGTTTTTGCTGACTGGATGACGTCACAGAGGTGGTTAGATGTTAAGCATTTGTTTGAGTATTGGATTAGGAGTTTGGATAGTAATGGGAAGCCGAATAAGCCTGATGTTAATTTGTACAATCATTATTTGCGCGCCAATTTGATGGTTGGTGTTTCGGCTGGTGAGTTGCTGGATTTGGTTGCGCAGATGGAGGATTATCATGTAGTGCCGAATACGGCCAGTTTTAATTTGGTCTTGAAAGCTATGTATCAAGCTAGAGAGTCTGAAGCTGCGGTTAAGCTGATTGATCGGTAACTTTCGCTCGTTGTTTTTATTATATAGATGTGAAAGTTTATTGCTTGTTGTTGTAGTTAGAAATAAGTATGTAGGATGTGAAAAGGAAATGGTAAATAGTAGAGTTTGATATATGCCTAGTCGTATGGTTTAAAGAAAAGTTTTAAGTACTTGGTGCATTGGTGAATACAAATGTGATTGCTAAGATTGCGAGTAGGATGAAGTGGCGTTATTGGATATAAAAAGGACTCGCTATAATTTTGTCGTTGACATGTGAATATGTTTAAGTTCCGTGGAAAAATAAGTAAGTTAGAAGGTACAAAAAGTATATGATGTTCTGTAGAGGGATAGGTAATCCTTATAACCAGGTAACTGAATGCAAGGGTAGAAATTTAGTACTGTTATCAATATGGTACATTCTACCAAATTGCATGCACCGTACCAAATTATATGGTACATCAAACCCAAGCAATATGAATTGAGCCTACCCTGTGGTACCAAATTGTAGGGACCTAGCGAACCGCAATCCCCTTTCACGATCCCGTGGTGAGGTAAACACAAGCTAGACACTTAAATCATAAGTAGCGCAACTAATTGAGAATGGGGTAGTATTAGAGAACATCATGTTGAAGTGGCATCAAATATCATTATAATCTGATACTTTGGTATGAGTGATCTCTGTTTTGAAACCCCCCCCCCCCCACACACCCACACCCACACACACACACACACACACACACACAGAGTCACACACTTTTAGAAAATAGCAAAAGGATTATTTCTGAAAACTGAGTGTTTCTTTCATGGATTGAGATATGTGAACATGAACATGAACATGATAGGCCATATTGTGAAATATTATGAGAGCAAACAAAAAACTGTCCCCTTATTTTGTACTAGAAGAGGTCTTGTTTTAGCCTTGTACAGTTGTACCCGCGCAAAGCGGCAGTAACAAATAGTTTTCTCTACTTTTTAATTTCTAGTGGTTTTTTATAATGGATGTCGGTTTTCAATTTTGTAGTTTGGGAAGAATAGTGAGTGTTTAGGCATGTGTAAAGTATGAGTAAATAGGAGGGAAGACAAATTTCATTTTTTTTAAGAATTGAAGGAATTTGATACGTCCTTTGTCTTGGTCTTAAAAAATGAGGCTTTGAATGAGGGTTAGATTTTGGGTGGGGATATGCATGTTTTGCAGATTGCATATAATAATACTTGGCGCCAACATGACCAATCATGCTCATTTGAGAAATCTGAATCCTCCTTTCACGTTTTCCTACCAATTTGAGTGTTACTTTCTAAACTTTGCTAAGTATGTTTTATCTTTAGAAACAAAGCCAAAGCACCAAAGCACATTATATAATGTGCAAAATGCTGAATACTCATTTCATTTTTATTTGGTATTTTGGTAATGCTCTTAGACGAACCAAGTAATACATTTGAGACTTTGAGTGATCAAGTGAGGTGTTTGTTGAGGATGAGGAGGGGGAGAGAGGGGGGGGGGGGGGGGGGGGTTGTTCTCCTTTAATTTACAAAGAGGCTATTATATGTTATACTAACCATTGACTATGTAATAAATGGATATATATTCTGTGCATCAGGATGATCCAGACTGGAAAGGAATCAAAAGGTGCTTTACCTGATGATGAGTCTTATCACCTGGTTGTTCGGTTGCTGCTATCCCAAAATCAGATTGATGCTGCTTTGAAGTACATTGATTTAACCTTAACATCAGGCTACCTGTTATCAGTTGAAGTTTTCACAGAATGTGTGCGGAGCTGTGTTAATACAGGAAGGTTGGATACATTAGTATCGATAATAGAGAGATGTAAGGTATGTATGTTTTGTCTGAGGCTCTGAGCTTTGTAAATATATTCTGTAGACTTGGTATCCATTTCTAGTTGACTTATTAATTTTTTTTTGGTTGCCTATGATGTCAGAAAATGGATCAAAACAAAGCCTTATGTCCACCCTGGAACTTGTGCAATTACATCATAGATGTTGCAACACAATCAGATAATAGTGAGCTAGCATTTTATGGTCTTGAGTTCATGGCAAGATGGATTGCTCGTGGAGAAATTGCAAGGCCACCTGTGTTGCTTTCTGCAGATGAAGGATTAGTAGTAAAGGCACTAACAACTGCTGCTAGAAACTATAATTCTAAGCTCGTAGATGGCACATGGGCAATTCTTTTGCGTTCTCTACGCAAAAAGAAAGTTCCAAGCCCAGAATCTTACCTCGCCAAGATATTTGCATATTCTTCATTTGGGAATTTGCAGAAGGCTTTCAGTACTTTGCATGAATTTGAGATGGCTTACAAAGATTCTCCCAAAGAAGCTGAAGAGGATATGTTTTCTCCATTTACCAAGTTAAATCCATTGGTCGTGGCGTGCTCAAAGAACGGATTCACAACTTTGGATACAGTACGTTTCACTGTTATTTTTCAGTTTTTTTACTATGTTTTTGTGAGATACGTGACATGAACTTTTTTTATCTTGGGCCACTAGCATAATAGAGTAACCAACTTTTGTCCAATATTTAATTAAGATAACCACCTTTTTTTTTTTATTTGTGCTCAAAAAAGCCGAACTTTCAAAGTTTTTGATTAAACCCTCAAACTTTGGTTTAAGGTGACTCGTATAGGTTACAATGTGAAAATGATCACTTGGCAGAGGTTGTGGTGGTAACTCCGATAATGCTGGCTTTTTTAGTGCTGAGAAACCGCGTACGTGCTGTGAATGTTGACGAGTAATTTAAATTGGAACATTTTGGAAGTTTTTACAGCGCAAAGTTCTTCATTTGAAATTGAAATTGGACTAATGTTGGTTATCTTTTTATTTTACCCGCATGTTCATTGCTAACTTGTGTTCCCATTTATTTCAGGTCTATTACCAATTGGAGAATTTAAGCCGTGCAGATCCTCCTTACAAGTCTGTTGCTGCACTAAACTGTGTTATTTTAGGCTGTGCAAATATATGGGATGTCGATCGAGCTTATCAAACTTTCAGTGCCATGGAGTCAAGTTTTGGATTGACTCCTGATATCCATTCATACAATGCTCTCTTATGTGCATTTGGGAAGCTCCAAAAGGTTAATATATTAGTTCATTGCTATTCAAAACCCTCATTAGTCATTACTTGCCCTCCTTCTAAGCTCCATAAAAGAATCTGCTGGGTTATTGTGGCAGTTGTGGGTGTTTGGATATGCGGGTTGAAACTGATAATGTGTTATTAAATAACCCAAATCAGATAATTTGATTTATTTTAGCAGGCTGCTAGAGATAATTAATACATAAATAACCCACAATGTTTGTCTTTTATATTTTAAAGTACAAAAAATTCAAAACATGACAAATTTATTTGTGCTAATTTATGTAATTAACAAGAAATGAGATAAAAGTATCTGGAATAGGGTAAATAAGAGCTTTTAGTTTTCCCTTGAATGATCATTTCGGATGCAAATCCGGTTATTTGACTCCTTAGTTATCAGATAATCATAAATCGAGTCACTTCATCCAAACGCTAAGATTGATTTTCTGCAATTCAAGCCGCAATAAGCAGATAATTGCACTTCCAAACACCCTGTAAAATGATGGTTTTATTTTTGCAGAGAGATGAAGCAGTTAAAGTGTTTGAGCACTTGGTAAGTTTGGGTATGAAGCCTAATCTAAAAACATATGATCTTCTAGTCGACGCTCATCTCATCAAACGAGATATAAAAGCCGCACTCTCCACCATCAACAACATGGTAATAATATGGCAATATTCCTTATCGTTATGGTCTAAGCAAATCAATGATTTTGTAATGTTGTCATCAACTGTTCGCAGGTGGTTGCTGGATTTGAACCAACAAAGGAGATTCTGAAAAAGGTTAGGAGGCGTTGTGTCCGAGAGATGGACTATGAAAGTAATGACAAAGTAGAGTCCTTTGCAAAAGATTTTAAAATCCGCATGGGTACAGAGAATCGCCGAGACATGTTATTTAACCTTGAATTTAGTACTGAGTACGCGTAAGAGGTTCTCGGGCCCAAGAAAGTGCCCTTTCATTAAATCTCTCTAAGGTACCCTCATTTTATTCTTAACATCTTAATTACATATCCTGGTAATAATTGCTGGCCGTGTGTAGTTTCTCAAAAGACCCTGTTAATTTTTTTCTTTTCTTAACAATTAATGGGCGGGTTTTTTCTCTTTGTGAATCTATCAAACACGCTATCCCATATCCTTGACTAGAAAAAGATACGGTTACTTGGCCGTTCTCTCTCTAGTCCTATATCAGTTATCACTTTTCCAGGATTGGAGGGTGTTTGGATTTGATCAGCTTTTAATATTTGGACCAATAGATTGTGTTTCTGATTAGCTTATTGCTTATGGTTCAGTAGTCAGTTATTTATAATGTGGTATCATACGCTGTAAGAAAACAACCAGTTATATCAATCATAACTGGTTATTTAGAGGTAAACTAAATATACTTGGTCAACCAATTCTTTAACCTACTTCACGTGACATTATATCAGTTTTACTATTTGTATTGACTTTTGTCATCTAATGCATCAGTATTTTAAACAGTCAGGATTAGCACTTAATATTTGGCAAAATTGAAATAACAAGCTGGGCTGGGTAATGGGTCAAACTGTCAAAGTAGGTGGGATTGAAACTTGTAAGTTCTAAGTACCTCTCATAACGGATCAGATTGTGTTGATTATGACTGCAAAACAAAATGCATTAGAATTATAACTTTAACATTAAATCAAAACATTTAAAAGGCTATATGCATAAAAAATAGGCTTGGGTGACTTTCATCTGTTTGACTTCGACCTGTTCCTGGCTAATTTCATGATTTGGCCCAGTCGATCTCTTTGAGATAAATGCAAACGAAATCTGGTCAGTCGCAAGTCAATGAGTCTGTATCATCACCTTTACTCTAGTTCAGAGTCTAAGATATTTAAGAAGGCTATATGAAGGTAACAGGCCTGTGGAAAATGTGTTGCAGGTATCGTCTGATAGGCTTGGCACCTGTTGCATTTTGGCACCATGGCACTTGCCAAGTATATTTATACAGTTCTTTGGCGAATCCCTACTCTGTTCGTGTTGGCCGGCTGATGAGGTCCTCAACCTGTGTAAATTACTTGGTTTTATGCTCAATTTTATAGTCTTTTAGTAGTAATAACTTGTTAGGATTGTAGATCCTTTGTTTTTTTTGTATTCCTTTGTGCTTATGAAGAAGCACGGTGAGGTCGTTCATGTTTGGCAAAATAATTGTAGGGTGATACTAATCTGAATTAAGTAGGGACGTGCGAGATGTTTTCTTACGTCATTATTGCGGATTCATGGATGTGGCATACAGAACTTTTTTATTTGAAAGGTATTTTAGATGTTATTAGTGTATCTATGTTTGGTGCATTGGAATCAGCAATGGAATGAAACGACTCATATTGATGACATAAAACGTTTTGTTTGGTACATTTGAATCTATGATGCAAAGGAATAAGTTCTTCATTTGGTATCAGGGAAGTTTTTTTTTGTTTGATTTGGCAATTAACTTGTATTAGCAGGGTACCCGCGCGATGCGGCGGCGGGTACCCTGTGACTATATTTTCTGGCAATATGATGTTATGTGGTCATATTTTTTTTAACAATTAATTACAAATAACAATAAATTTAGTTAAAACAATAGTATAATTGCAAGTAGTTAAAAAGTTGTGTGATTGTCAACGCATTGTTGCGGTGATAAGGAGGCGGATATTGGTTGTATGACGATGTAGGAGGTCGTGGTGCTCGACATTAACGGGTAGTTGCAAATAACTAAAAGGTTGCGTGATCACATACTTATGTGTATCATTTATAACGTAAAACTTTTTAACGCATTTACGGTGTATATAGTTCAACACAACAAACTTGAAATAATACCAAAATTATAATATCACTCGGCCCAAAAAGAGTATTATACTTGGCCCAAAATTTTATAACAAATCTATATTATGTTTTTTGGTATTTGCTTAAAAATCTATATTAAGAAGTCTTAAAAAATTAATAGGAGAAGGTACAATTTGCATTATAAGATAGTATAGAATAGATATTCATACTACTGCATATTTATTTCTATAAATAACAGAAAACACGAACTTTTATATAATAAAACAAAACCTCTAGTGGGGACTTTTACATTTCAAAAAAATCAAATCATACCTTATTAAGTAATAATTAAATTATTATTATTATTATTTTCTTAAATATTAAATAAGAAAAGCCTAAATACTTCTAAATTTATTCATATTCTACAAAAAAAAGAATGTGATTTGTAATCATTCAATAAAAACTTACAAAAATATATGTGTCAAAATATAAAAAATTAAAACTTGAAAACGGTGGAGCAAGTTTTTCAAAGATTTTGGCTGAAACTTAATATTCAGTATCATTCCCACTAAATATTTGAAGTCCCAACATTCCCAAATTCCTCCTCCATCAATCAAACTCGATCTCTTATCATTCATTCACGCACAATCATTGACGCAAGAACATCTCCTCCAAATCTAATTAATATTAAAACCCACTACATTCGTAAATAACCATAATTCAATACCTCAATCAAAGTACAATGGTTTTGAAGGTCCTGTTATAATAATTAAAACCCGAAATTAAAAATAATAATTTATTTAAATGATTAGAAAAAACTCCGCGCGTGCGCGAGCATTATATCTAGTAACAGAAAACACGAAATGCCATCATGAAAAAAATTGACACTTCAATAATAAAGAAAATAACAAAAAATTAAGAATAAATTTAGATTTAATACACTGGAAAAAAGATCCCACATATAGATAACAAATTTATGAACCTAATGGTTGAGCTTGTTGTTCGATTGTATTTTACTTGTAATCAGAAAGAAGTGGTATGTGGGATTTTTTTTTTCTCTCTATATAATAAAACTTGATCCCAACGGCCAACACTTAAGAAACATCAAACATCCCCACCATCTCTACATACGGTTCTATTCTCTAACATCAACTAAAAAATTTTATACTGTATCACCCAATTTCCCCTTGTCATCTCCATACGTCTACTACTTCACCCAGTCCCTTTCTTCTTTTGAACAAATACCCACTCCCATTGACCATCACCATTGTGCCAATAATAATTTTCAATTTCTTGGAGGTAAAAAACAAAGTCGCTTGCCCCATGATATCTATTTGCTTTGGTATTGTTTTTGCATCTCTGCCTTTTATGATACGTACCTGAGTAAAATAACATATCTTAAAAGCTTGATAGTATAGAACTTTTTTGAAGACAATGCAAATGTATTATGTTGACCAGAAAATTCATAACACCGTACGTGTGCATATAATTTTTGTTTCATTTATTATGGAGTATAAAATAAGTAAGTGTTGCTTTTTTCTTCTTCTTAGAAGATGTTTAAAGATGCATGACAGAATAAGTAACTAAACATATTAACAACTTTTTTGATGAAAGTATCACACTATCACATACGAAAATTGAAGAATTAATGTCGTATACTTACTTTATACACAATATATAAAAACATTGCCTTGTTTTTCTGAAAGATGCATAACCACTGTGCTACACAAACCAAAATCATCCAAGAGTGTACAACATACATTCATAGTAAAAAAACAAAATGGATAGGAAAAACAAAAAAGTTAAAATAGATAAGATAAAAAAAGAAGTTGATGAAGAAGATAACTAAAAAATTAAAATTGAAACAAAAGATGAGTAAAAGTTAAAGGTTTACCATCTATGGGCAGAGGTATGGAAAAAGAGCCATAAGAGAAGATGATGATGGAGAAGATGAGAGAAAATGTGTAACAAAGATTTTGAGAGAACATGAGTGTGTATGAGAAATGAGGTGTGTACGTGGACATTTACGTAAGATGTTCTCCGTAAATTTTAGGCATAGTTCCTCTTCCTTTTGAAGGCTTCTAGAGTTTCTTTCCCTAAGGCCTCCTGCAAACACCAAAAATTGAACACGGAAACGTACAGACAAAGACATAAACTTCAGAAGTTGTCTTAAAAAAGAGACTACAATTATTTGAGTTATAAAAAAGCAAGATGTGGGAAGAGAGTTGTTTACCTTAGGTCCATGTGATGAGAAACAACCACTGCATATGAAATAATGGATAACAAATAAGAAGGCTCACAAAAGAAAACAGAAATGGTGATGTTGAGATTGCGTGTTTATATGGAGACGCTATAAAAGAGTGGGTGGGTAAATTTGACATCGAATTACAAGCTTCTGATGAACCTATATAAAGGGATATATAGAAGATTAACAGTTGCATACTATTTTACAGGTATGGGTGTGTAATAATTATGGGCTGTTACAGCTATGGGTGCGTAATAATTATGGGCTGTTACAAGCTAATTTTCAGGATGTAATGCAAGCTATGATGACATGGGCTGTTACTACGATTGTTACTAACTTTACATTTAATTTCCATAATGTTGAAATGAACTGTTACTTTGACCATGCGTATGTATTAAGTTTATAGCAAAATTAACTTAAATGTTTCCATAAAGTCAAGTTTTTGGTCATAAAGCCTTTTTATTACAGGCTTTTAATGTATTGACCACAGGGCTTGTTATTTCTCACGTATTGCTGGTAAATGAGTAAATGGCTTGTTATTTCCTATTTGGGAAATGTTTTTGGTCTTATAATTTTTAAGACTTCCTCTTTTAGAAGTCCTAAATGCATTAGTATGTAGTAATTAACTTGGATTACAGTGGTACAAATGGAAAATAAGATCATTTGCAATGCCTTTTTGCATTACAAGGGCAATCTGATACATCTAAAAATACAACTTTATATTACTGTATGTTTTTCTTGTTCTTGAAATATTGTGTACAATATAAACAGCATGCTATTTTAGGTTTGAAATTCACATATTAGTCACAAAACCATATGTAATCCACCTTGCGAGCTTTAACATAATGTATATCAAGTGACATGTATAATGCAAGTGAGTTTTAACCTTAAAATATCATTTTTTTATAAGAAGGCAGTAGTCGAATCCCCATCCTAAAATATTATCTGCCCATTCCTCTAAACCAGCCTGATCAAGCACAGGAAGTGTGTATTTCCATTCTAAACACAAACCGAGAACAAAATGCAATTAAATGTGGATAAAGAGCTCCCAGAAACGTATGTATGACAGAAATTTCGTTCCTGAAGTACAATAGCGTACAAGAGGTGTAGTTTAGACATTTTACAGACATACAGATATCTCATTGCAAGGGATCAAAATAATCAGCTTCATGCCTTGTCAAAGCCATGAAGTAAGCGTATTAGCATTTTCCTGTACCATTCGTGTCATGCAGCTACTCATGATACGATTTTTTTGGGGTAATTTAATTTTCAGCTAGTTTCTAGTGTATCACGATTTATCTCAATGCGTTTACACCTCTCATTTCTCAACGGCCTTTAGATTTAGAAGTTTGATAAGATAAAAAGGAATGAATAGACTTAAGTGTAGAATTATATAACTATCACAACGGAAGTGTACATCCGGACACCATTCTTAAGTTATCCAAATTTTAATGAATTCAGTACGTAGTTAAGCTATTGAATTTCGATTCTTGTATGCTTGTCTCTATATAATTAGCCTTGAATGAATAGATAAAATGAATGATAAACAATCTCTATTACTAGTTTTTGTGAAACATTAGGTTGTTCTTATGATATAAACCATGTTTTTTAGAGAGAATTCTGAGGATTTTACGAAGTTTTTATTGTTGAAACTTCACAAATAAGTGGTGCCAACGACAAGTTAAACTGAACTCAAGTGGATGTTAGACTAAGGTGGTGTTTGTTTTTTCAGAGGGTCTGAATCTGAATCTGAACCGCACATCTGAATCTGAATCTGAGGCGTAAATGTCTGAATCTGAACGCATCTGAACAGGAAAAAAAAACTCATGTTTGAACGGGAAAAAAAAATAATTTTTTTTTGGTTATTTTGTGTCAACAAGAGGCATTCAGACGCGTTAAGACACCCCTCTCAAGTCTTGACCATTAAAATCTAACTGCATCTGAACGCGTCTGAACGAAAAAAAAAAAACAAACGGTCTGAACGGAAAAATGTCTGACCGATTCAGACATAAGGTCGTTAAGAGGCGTTAAGATGTCCGAACGGAAAAAACAAACAACCTCAACCATTAACACAATTTTGTGCAGGGGGTGTAAACAACGATCTAATGTCCTAACACCAACCACTCCACAATAATGTAATCAAAACCCAAACTGAACTAAACCAGTACGTGTAGTCACTACAATAAAAGAGAGGACGGGCGACCAATTAAGCTTTTGGCGGGGACGCCCTTGTCCCCGCCGAAAGCGTCAATATGTCGCGTCGAAAAGCAGTCAATGTTGTAGTGAGTTCGGTACGCGTTTGGTTTCGTGTTGGGTCTTGGGACTAGATCTAAATCTAAAAAACATCATTTGAACTATGAAAAGAGTAAGATGGTTCTGATTTTTACTTTGAGCTGACATTACCCGTGACCATTGCAAAAAATCTGTAAATCGAAAACAATTTCTTAAAAAATAAATAAATTCAAATTGCCACTTAAGTTTCAGACTACTTACACCTTATGATACAAATGACTACTGTAGCTAACTATTTATACATCAAATATCATATAAGTCGAATGCATGGTTAAAGAAAGCTAGGATCAGTATTAGTGACATATATCTACCACAATCTGCTTTTTCCAGTTAAAATGTGTGTTCTTCTTTCCAAATTAATGGGACACGAATACGAAACTGGGACAATATTCGCATTGCAAGATTCATTTGGAGACAGAGATCATATATACCTTTTAAAATCTTAAGAAAAACAAGTGAATACCAACAAAAATAAATGATTCATTCATTCCACAAATCATCGATCCAACATGAAACATCCCTTTCGTTTACGTACTACTAACACATGAATTACAAAGTAAAAAAATATGAACGAAACAAAAATGAAAAACGACACAAAAATTACGTAAATACTACATGAACGAGATGAATACACACCCTATTTCTTTTTCTTAGAGGCATAATGTTCTGCGAGGCCGGGCCAGTCACGTATTCCCAGTGCATGCTTAGGCATTTGGATAATCTTCTGCAGTGATTCTGAATATTCTTGGTGTCGTGCATTTGAATCTTGGATCCTCTTCTGCAGTAATTCTGAATTTTGTTGGTGTTCTATATTCAAATCTTCGATTTCCTTAAGCACTGATTCGACCTCTTCTTGATGTTCTTGGTTCATCTCCTTCTCAGCATCTTGATCTTGTTCACCAACTCCCATACCTTTCCTCAATCTCTGCATGAACTTGATACTTTCTTGGTGGGTTGCATGCAAATCTTCGATCTTCTTCTGCATTGATTCAACATTCCGTTGGCGTTCTACATTTGAATCTTGGATCATCTTCTTCTGCGATTCAACCTCTTCTTGATGTGTTGCAAGTGAATCTTGGATCAACTTCTGTAAGAATCCAATATATTCTGGTATTTTATCACGACCCGCATCCGACTTGAGATATTGGACAAAGTCTGCTACTAATGCTGTCACATCTGACTCTCTAACTTGTAATGCACGAGTAGTACCTGCGACTCCCAATGTTTCAACACTTCTGATAATTTCTTGAGCCGTATACTTTTTATGATTTGCCATACGTATATTTCTAAACAATCTGATCTAAATTACTTGACAAGAAGAACAAACTTTCCAAACAATTTCGCCTTCGAGATGAAGGTTAACAAAAACTGAACTTGATAACAAAAACAAGAAGAAAGAAAGAAAGAACTCTTTGTAAAATGAGGGTTTGAAATTATGAATGAATGATAAGAAAGGGGTATTTTGTTTGTGATGTTGAGAGTCTATTTATAACAGAATCAATAGTGTGGTTTGAGACCCATGCATGCAGGGTTATTAGTCAAAGTAAATATTTTTATAAACTAGTCAACAATCTCAACTAAATCTAATAATTACCTACTAAGTAACTAACTAATCAGTCTAACAAACTACTAACTGATATGAGATACATCTATCTGGAAATAGAACGTTTAATTGGTATTTACATATTGAAAATTATGTAATCAAAACCCAAAGTTTAGTATACCGTTTGGTTTCGTGTTGGAACTGGTTCTAAATCTAAAAAGAAACGTCATTTGATTAATAAAAAGAGTGATCAGTTGGTACTGATTTTTATTTTGAACAGATAAAACACGTAACCATTGCAAAAAAACATGTAAATCGAACATAAATTAAAAAATGTATATATATAGCGCAAATTGCCACTTAAGTTTCAGACTAACGTTACTTTGCTGTACTGTGATAGAATGCAGATGCGTTTCTGCTGTACTAGGATCGAAAAACACATGAAAATAGTATCATGTTTGATAGGATTGATTCACAGGTTTTGTTTCACAGGTTCTAATTGTTTCAAGATTGAAATTATGCACAAGATAACTTCTGTACAGAATCGAATAGGAACAAAGAAGATTGGGTTGAACCCTTTTATTAATTTGATATAATAAACTGAAAGGGTTAAATGATTACAGATTCTTTGATCCCTATTTATACTAAACTAAGAGGTATGATTATGAAGGGTTGTCATACATGTCCTTTCATTAATAACTGTAACTTAACTGAAATTAACTACTAACTGTCATAAACTACAGAACTAACTAAACTAACTGTCATTGACTTAACCAAAATATGCAGCCCTATTCTAATATAACAAAGATTGATGGATTATGTTTTCCAACATACTGCAGGTGTGGTTAAAAACGCAAGGATTAGTAGTACTTGTGTATTTAAACGTAGTATCCCAATTAACTTTTACCATTAAACGAGTTCCTCGTTTAATTTTGACATTTGTCTGTTCTGTTATCAATTCAACTTTCTTTTGGATAAAAAAAGTGTAGATTGGCAGGGACACCTCAACCCTGTATACCATAATGGTACCCATCAACCCTACCCGGCAAAAGTTTGATGCCTGTGAAATACCTCCACCCAATACCCAAACCATGTTGCGGAACGGATTCGAACTCGCGTCCTTTGTTGGATCAAGACATCACATAGCTAGCCCAGGCTTCTAAGGTAGCTGGTGTTCAACTGCGCTAGGCAGCTGGTTTTCAACTTTCTTTTATACTGAAGTAAATTACAACATCTATTTAGATGGCTGTGATACACCATCTCACAATCTTCGTAAAGTTGACGATTAATAATATATCTAGCCATGTCAAGTGAAACATTAAGAAGGCAACCTAAGTTGTTGAAGCGCCATCCTAGAATGTCAACTGCCCACGTCTCTAGACCAGCCTGCTAAAATGAAAGTGTGTATCTCCATTCTAAGCACGGACTGAAGAATAAGATGCAATCAACTGTGGAAATACTGAAACAGAGCCCCAAAAGTGTACAAGAGGGTAGTTTAGACATCTTACAGACACAAACATATGACTGATAGCATGGATCAAAATAAGCAGCTTCATTTATACCTGTCAAAGAAATTAATGAAGTAGAACAAGTGGCCGATTAGCAGTTCCCTGCACCATTGGCGTCTTGGCAGCTACTGATAATACGATTCAATTGAGACACTTAGCATATGTATGAGTAATAAATCATCTTTACAAACCAATTGAAATATGAAAACTTAAACCCAACGTACTGCAAAATTATAATTAGACGATCATGATCACTATTTTATCAAACCACTCGAAAATGATTACCATATCTGGACACCCTCAAAAACAAAATGACTATAGCAAACACCTATACAGTTTAATAAGAAACAACAGATTACAAAAACTAGTAGTTGACACAGTTTTAGCACCTTGTTTTCCCTTCATTCTATAGCACTAATTGATCAAAAGAGAAAATATTATTTCACTAAACGGATACTTAACGTTTGGTACATAGATATGTAACGTTTAGTGCATAGATACAGACTGTTGCATATCACATAAATTGTAAAGAACAACAAATATTCGTCATTCAAGTTAAATTCAAACAAATATATTCATCCCTGATTTAAAAAAGGTACAAAAGCTGATTACAATATTCGTTGCAGACATTGAGCACATATATGTGTAGGTTCTGTTGATTGAGGTTGAAGACATCTTTAATCTATATCAAGCATTTTCTTTTGTTCTTATTATAGTCTCTGACAATATCTCGCACAGCTTCAGTATTTTAGCCTCCATGAGAGCAATCTCTTTTGTAGATTCCTTTTTCACAAATTGCTTTTTATCTAACTCTTCAAGAGATGTGTGCTTCGTAAGAAAAAGCCTCTCGGCACGCTGTTGAACAGTACCTCCTCCCGTCTTTAAACCAAGTGCACCCAACGCCTCCTTTAGCTTCTCAGGACCAAGTGCTACTAGCTCCTCAGCCGTACTATAACCGTCCAGATCAACTCCCTTCACTTTTCCTTGAGCCCATTGCTCATTAAACTCATCTGCAACCTTCACGAACAATGTTTCAAGATCTAGCAAGGGCTGCGTTCGTTCAACGAAAGACACTAAATACACCAACATGTTGCTCAAATACCCCTTGTACGCCCTCTTCATCTTTACCTTCTTCGGGATGACTTGTACTAATGAAAACACTTCAAGGAACGAAGCGTAATCAACTTCATTACCAAGTTTAGAGTTAACATACTCATTATGCAATGCACGCATGTCAAGATAACGTCCATTGCCTTCCTCCCCACTAAACTTAAAATCTGGTTCCTTGTGCTCGTATTCATGATCAGTTTCATCGATAAATCGTGCTGATGGAAAACGCCTATGATAATCCCGAATCTCTTTCAACATGTCATGACACTAGTATATTCGGGGCTTTCCCCGACGACATTTTTTCCATCGTGCCGACGTCATGACATCGGCACCATCAAATCCCGACGACATGACGTCGACACCTATTTGTCGACAATGCTCCGTCGCTATTCACCTTCCCGACAAAAAATCCCGACGACATGGTGGGACCCACACGTTTTTCCGGTTAAAGTTTTTTGTGGTTCGACAATATATACTACTAATTAACGATTAGATTAGTAAAGCCTAATTACGTTTTAAAAATACCGACGTCATGACGTCGGTATTAATTTATCACGGTCAACAAAATTCTAATAATACCGACGACATGACGTCGGTATTAATTTATGAAGGTCAACAAGAAAGTCAACGAAAGTGTAATAATACCGACGATATGATGTCGGTATTAATTTATGAAGGTCAACAAGAAAGTCAACGAAAGTGTAATAATGCCGACGATATGTCGTCGGCACCTTATTATAGTGCAGCTGCACAGCTGCAATCAACAAAGGCTTTCAACCAATCAATACTAACATGTCCAAAACCGTACAACTTTATAACGGCTAAAACACTTATATATAACCACTAAACACCTTCAAAATACATTAAAACATTATAAACTTTACAAAACGGGTGTTATAATCACTAGACCTAGCTGCCATATCTACAAATGTTGCAATATCCGCAATGTTCAAGTCGCCAAAAGGTTAAACTACACAATAATAAAATTCGGGTCGCCAAAATATAGTTTCAAAGATAATTACAACATAAAATAACACATATACCTCTACCGCCCCTCGTCATCATCCATATCATCGCTACGACGATCCTCATCATCACCACTCTCGCCTCCGCCACTCCCGCTCCCGCCTGCGCCACTCCCTCCCACGCCACACTCGCTGCCTGAGCCTACCTCACCTCGAGAAGGCATCTGACTAATAAACTCGTGCCATTGCGGGTTGGTCCGGACAAAACCCATCAACAAAGCGAGCTGCTCCTTAACTTCCTTAGCTTCTGCTGCTGCTGCATCACTCTTCTTCTCAGCTTCATCAATCTTCTTTTGAGCTTCAGCAAGCTTCTCGTCGATCTGGGCCCCACTGTACACACCTAAAAACGAAATAATCAAAATTTAAAAACGGCCATTTCAATACATAAGATGAGTCATGAGTAATCTATTAGTATTATCCCACTGGACATACTTGGAGGTGGAGGCGGGGTGTATCGTAACGGTGGCCTGCTCATGCCGGGTACCACCCTGCCCCTGCCGGCTATATGACCCCGCTGCTTGCCCTTTATAACCAGGGCAAGTATCTCCTCCTCTGTGTACGCTACCCCTGTAGGCGTATCCGATCTCAGATCCCGTAGCCGGACCATCTCTTCCTATGTAGTTGAAAAAAAAAATGAGAAAATTAATATATTAGTCGGGTTAATTACTAGATTATGTTTCAATAAATCATTAAAGTGCGTGTTTGGAAAACAAAACGATACTTACATATTGAAGCCGAGCCTCATCCTGCAACCATACATAATCCTTGCAGTGCGTGTCAAAAAAGCTCTGGATGAGGGACGGGTATTGGCGGTTCTCGCTGTTCTCAAACTGTATATACACAAGCATATAGGATGAAACAAATTAAAATGACAAATCAAACACCATATATATTTTAATTAAACTTAAATACTTTTATAAAATTAAAATATATAATTAAAATTAATTACTTCTATAAAATTAAAAATTTTATTTAGTATAAATACTTTTAATTAATATATAATTAAAATTAAATAATCTTATAAAATTAAAATGTGTCTTACATATTCGTGTCGAGAAGCGGCCAATGATCTGAAACCGTGGCGGCTGTAAACCTTGTTCTTCTTCCGGTTCTCTTTGTTCACAACAGCTCGTTTGAGGGTCTTCTCCGTCATGTAGAACTTGACATGCTCCTCCCATACAGACTGCTCCATGTTCGGAGGAGGGTTTCTTCGTATCACATCCACATTCCCAGGCCCACCCTCCCTGATAAAGTAATCGCTCTTCAGGTCATGTTTGTTGTCTGAGTAGCGCCTAGCCAGATACGCATTGATGCCGATCAGAATGGTCTGCCAGCGTGATTCGCGCATGTGGCGCTCCAAATCAAACATACGCTGCAATCAAATATAGTTAAAATTAACATAAAGATATAAATAAATAAACAAATTTAAATAAATATACACATTTAAACAAATTTAAATAAATGTACACATTCAAATAATTAAATATAGAGATATAAATAAATAAACAAATTTAAATAAATATGCACATTTAAATAAATAAACACGATAACATAACAATATAAAAAGAAAATGAAATAACTGACCCCGAGTCGGACCATGACGTGCGCCTTCTTCTCCTCTTTGATATCGTACCAGGAGGGATAGTACAACGGCATCTCCCTAATCAGCTCGCCAACGTAGTTACTGAACCACTTGGCGTTCTTGCCGACATGAACGTACGTCCCCTGATCACCATACTCGAACTCAATCGATTGCGGGCCGTTAAGTTCCACGGCTTTCTTGAGGGCCACGTTCTTCGTGGCTTGACGGACCCGCGGCCTGCTGCCATCCCGACCTCCACCCCTGCCTCTCCCCTCACCTTACCTCCTCTTCGGGGTCGTTGTGATCCTATAATTGGAGTGAGTGAAAACGTCATAAAATAACATGTAACCAAATTCAAATGATCAAGTTTAAGTTTCTTTGAAAATAATCCAGAAATTCTTACCACCACGGCAACCGCTCTCAATCTGACGGGGAGGGGAAGGTGGGTCACCGGCACCGTCACCACTGTGACCGCGTGCGACTGCTGCTGCTATATGTAAAAGTACAAGTTGAATAACATATAGAAATTCGGGAACAAATTAACATAAGCATGCACACATTCAAATACATACACATTCAAATACATACACATTCAAAATAAATATACACATTTAAACAATCCATAACAATTTCATTAAAATAAGTGTCGTTTTACAAGTTACAATTTAAGATCAATCTGCTAAATCATAATCACTATCGTAAACAACATTAGTCGCAACTTCAACTTCATCATCAGAATTGTTTGCGACTTCATTATCAGAAGCTTCTAAATCATAAGGATCGTCGTCTTCATCATCAATAAAATCATCGTCGTCATCAACAGGAATGATTGGTGGTGATGGTGGTGGTGCCTCAACTAACGTTGATTCACCATCGATATTTAAGGTTTTAAATTCCAAATCATTCAAATTAGCAGACAGTTTGAGATCAGATGAGTTGTTGCTATGTATCACATCATCATCGTCTTCTACCACGATGACATCCTAGGTTGTGTTGTGATTCACATCTTGGACGACCTTCCAATGGAGTGGTCATCTGGCAGGATCTTCAAGGTAGAAGACTTGTTTTGCTTGTGTTGCGAGAATGTAAGGTTGATCTTCGAACGCATAGCTACATGCCCAAATTTGTGTCATGTTGTTTCTAGTGATAAAACGTTGGACTCTACCTCTTTTGTTGCATAAGTCAAACCACTTAACTCGAAACAACACAACTGTGAACTGGGTATACGTGAACTCCAGAATTTCTTCTAGCTAACCATAATACATTTCTCCCTTCTTCTCACCAGGTGAACAAATTTCGCTGTTCTGAGTTGTACGTTTTATATCGCGGCTGTGTACGACAAACCTCACACCGTTGACTACGCAAGAGTTGACTGAGATTGGGGTCGGTGATGGTCCACAAGCCAAAGCGAATAAGTCGGGAGTACAGCTTGGGTCATTGGCTATGTAAAGTTTACGGATCTATAAAAAGATAAGAATAGATAGAGATGAGTAATAGTCGTTATTTATACAGGGAAATACATACAATAAGTTTACCTTCGTCTCAAACCATCTCGCAAATTCTTGTTGCATGTTGCTATTAGGAAATTCCTTGAAAATGTTCATGATATTAGAATAAATCGAAAAGATAACTTGGGAAAAAGAAATTTCAAAATAAAAACGCATACCTCTCGAACGCGTTTATGTACATGTCGATCTCAGGACTGTTGTGAAGTACATACCATATCACTTTCTTCATTTCTTGGAGACCTAACCGAATCAATGTCTCTTTACCAGACTTAGTACATAGTGATCGGAACACCTGGAAATCACTTGTTGGGCGAGGACAGTCCTGAGATGCAGCGGGACGATTAAATTTTGTCCCATCACCATGAAAATAACGAGAACATAAAGTTAATGCTTCGTCTGCAACATAACCCTCCGCTATTGAACCTTCCGGCTTAGCTTTATTTCGTACATAGTTTTTTAGCTTCTTCATGTATCTTTCAAATGGATACATCCACCGGAATGAAACAAGCCCGCCTTCAAGAGCCTCTTCAGGTAAATGCATAACCAAGTGAATCATAATGTCAAAAAAAGCAGGAGGATATATTTGCTCGAGACTGCACAAAATATTGATCAACTGGTCTTTAGCTTTCACCATGTCTTTCACCATCAAAGTTCGGGCGCAAATTTGCTTAAAGAATAAACAAAGCTCGATCAATGGTGTATAAGTCTGTGCGTCCAAGTATTGTTGAAGTCCATAAGGAAGTAACCGTTGCATCATTATATGACAGTCATGAGACTTCATGCCCGTTATATTGTTATCATCTTTGGTCACTTTTGACTTGAACTTGGATCCGAACCCATCTGGTAGTTTAATTGTTTTGATGTATTGATAGAACAGTTTTCTTTTATCGGGTGTGAGGGAGTACTTAGCATGAGGCTTCAAGCACTTTCCGTTTTGTTTGTTTTCGAGCCACAACTCCTGTCGAATGCCCAAAGCTTGCAAATCTTGTCTTGCCTTAGCGGTGTCTTTAGATTTGTCATTCATTAACAAAGTGTTCAAGATACTCTCCAACATATTTTTTTCGATATGCATGAAATCTAAATTGTGTGGTAGAGAAAGAAAAGACCAATATTCAAGATCGTAGAAAATAGACCGTTTAGTCCAGTTCAGTTCGATTGTATGATTACATTTCATCTTCCCACCCCCATAATCTGGATGTTTCCCTGGCACACGTGTGGGCAATGTCACAAGTTGAGTCAAGATATCAGCCCTGGTATCTTTTCTAGGAGGATCTCTATCATCAGTTTCACCATTGAATGCCGTATAGTCCCTCCTCCATTTATGGTTTTTTTTAAGAATCTTCTATGACCAACATAAGCTGTTTTGCTTATCACACGCGTAGCCAGAGTGTCTACTTTGCATGTAGGGCAAGCGTAGTAACCTTTCCTACTCCAACCAGACAAACTACTTCGAGCAGGAAAATCATTGATGGTCCATAAAAGCATCGCTCTCATGCGGAAATACCTCCTAGAGAAATTTTAGCGTTTTGTTAAATGAAGTATCACTCCATTTACCGCTGACCTTGAGATGCGTAAACTTTGCCATAAAATCCAATGTTGTTATAAGGTCACAACCCGGGTACAGAGCCTGGTTGGAACTTGCAAGTAACTCTTCAAACTCGTTAAGTAAAGGAGGTGTCGTTGCTTGAGTCGGCTCGTTACTTGTCTCGCCAATATTTCCATGAGTCGGCTCATTAATCGGAGGAATATCAAGAATATCATTTTGTTCATTATTCGGAGGAATATCAAGAATATCATTAAGGCACGCACCCATGTCACTCATCTCACGTTGTGTTGTGTTATGTACTAATGGCGGAGGATCCGGTTCACCGTGATTGCGCCATTGTGTATAAGTTGGGTCCCACCCATGTTGGCCTATGTGGTTTTTAAGACCATCGAGAGATACCCATCCAACATTACGACAAAGACGACATGGACATTTTATGTTTCCGTAACTATTCAATAACGGCTTGCAATGATCGAGGAATGCGGCAAGACCATCAAAAAATTGTTTTGAACAACGACTCTCTAAACGGGTCCAACTCTTATCAATTATCATAACTGCATTTTTATGATGCAATCAGTTATTATATGCACTTAATTAAACACATTCAAAAGATTCGACACATAAACACATATAACCGTGAAATTATTACGAGTTGTTTTGTTCACCTAGTGCAACTATGAAAGGCAATCATAACCCACTCTTTGAATGATTCGTCTCATATATGAATGCGTATAACTGATTTACTATTTGAGAAAATTTCGGCAGCATTTCCCCTCAACTCCCCAAATATGTGCATTAAAGACATATTCGTAGGAGTAAAGGAGAAACACTGTCGAAATCATCTCAAATAGTAAATTAGTTATACACATCCATATCCTAAATGAGAAAAAACATTCAAAAAGCAGTCCCAAACAGGGGACTTTCCGAAATTAATTTCTAATAAATTAATTCCAGACGTGTTTTCTATAGGATGATTAACTTCGGACGGGGACTTTCTGAAATTAATCACTAAAATCCTAAAACATTCACAAAAGTATAACAATCAAATGTCATTCAAATATTAACCAAACGCATACAAACCAAACGCATACACAATTTGTTTCTAGCAAATACTAAAAATGCAATAAGCATATCCAACTTAACATTTAAGAGTCAATGACCAAGTCACCTCGTTTTGACACGACTCATTAGAGCTTTTGCTTAACAGCTTATTTGTGCCAAATTAGATCAAACAAAATTTTCCTCCGAAACCACATCTAAAAACCTAAGCTGTACATTGCACATATTATTACTCAACTACTTAATCAATCCGCAAACATATCATATTCAAATTGCTAATTACTTGTGAAATAACAACATATTGTTTGTCGTGTCGGGCTGCGGTCCCGGGCTGTGGTCTCAGGCTGCTGTCTCGGGCTTGGGTCTCGGGCATGGGCTATATAAAAAGAGAGCACATTTATACCGGTTGCTTAAAACAAGAGCTAAAACTTTTGACGACGACATGTCGTCGGGATACCAAAAGTTTAAAATAAAAATAAAAAGGAGGGGTGGTGGTGGAAAGAATTAAACATGAGAAGAAGTGGGGAAGAAGTGCACAGTGGTGGTGGTGGTAGAGACTGTGGTGCTCGGATCTGTGGTGGTGTAGTGGTTGAGCTGTGGTGGTGTAGTGGTGGAGCTGTGGTGGTGTAGTGATGGTGTGGTGGAGCTGTGATGATAGTGGTGTAGTGGTGGAGCTGTGTCTTCTTTATCGCCGGAAGAGAAGATGAGGAATTGGTATAACTTTTTTTTTTCTTTCACTAAGTGTTAGTAGATCTGCATTATTGTCCTTTTAATATATCGACGACATGTCGTAGACATTTAAAAAGGTTTTTTGTCATTTTGTGGCTTGGCGGGTTATTGAAATTTTCACGAAAATTTGGAGGGCTTTTATTCCCGATGACAAGTCGACGGCATTTTGAATTTTAATAAAATTAAATACTTTTATAAAATTAAAATATATAATTAAACTTAAATACTTTTATAAAATTAAAATATATAATTAAATTATAAAATTAAAATATATTACTTTTATATAATTAAATTTTTTTATTTATTATAAATACTTTTATTTAATATATAATTAAAATTAAATATTTTATATTTAAAATTAAATACTTTTATAAAATAAAATAACTAGTCAAATTTTCAAGTGTCTCGGTTTTAGGTTCAATTGAATCAGAAAGATGGAATAGATGTGTACAACTTCCTTAACTTGGTTAGAGGAGTATCTGAAGAGGAAGCTGATAATGAGTGTCTAGGTGGTGATCTCGACTTTTATGAACTAGAGGATAATTACATGGAAGCGGGATCTCCTGAGCTCGAATCCGGTTCTAAACTTGTATTTGAAGATGGTTTAGATCTGAATATTGATGAAATGGATGTTGATCGGACTGGTGGCAAATCAACTTGGGAATCGGGTCCTGCTCCCGAAGATGGTGGCGGCTAGGGAGGAGCTGTGAAGACAACTAATATATGGGGTAAACCAGTTCAAAAAACTGATGCACCTAGTTGGAGTACAGGTGGAAAACTTCAAGTAGATGTACCCATTAATGACGAAACTTCTGGTAAATGGGGTGTTGTGGAATCTGATAAACCACAGGGTTCAGATTGGAGTAAAAAAGTTGAAGAAAAACCTGAATCGCAAGGTGGTTGGGGTGATTCATGGGGTAAGAAAAAAGACGAGAATAAACCTCAAGACGGGATTCAAGGGTCAAATGAACAGACTACTGATAAATGGAGTAATTGAGGATGGAACAGGACGGAGGAACAAAAACAGGACCAAGGCGGCTGGAAGAAGAAAGAGGGATGGGGTCCTAAAAGAGATCTCCCTGCGAGGCCAGTTGGGGGACCAAATGATGGTCCTAGACGAGGAGGACCTTTTACCGCAACGAGACAAAGGCTCGATATCTTCACAGCGGATGAGCAAGAGATTATTAACGAAATTAATCCCATCATTCAGCTTATCCGCAGGATTATGCATCAAAGCGGGTAATTTCTATAATTTGTTTTAGTAATTCAGTTCGTTTACGTACAAATGGAGATTTACTTGAAATTGAAAGGTCAAATGGGTCAAAAGCCATAGTGATTCGATTAAAAGAAATTTGGTTTTTATGTTCTAATTAAAGTTATGAAACACGAGTACTAACTATGTATGGGCACAAACTATTTTGTGAAGGTACAATGATGGCGATCCTTTGTCCGCCGATGATCAAACTTATATTCTTGATAACGTCTTCAATCACCATCCAGATAAAGTTCATAAAACGGGTGTTGGAGTCAAACACATCATGGTAAACCTCAGTACTATATATATGATCCACCCTTCTATAAATCAAGGTTTCGTGTTGCATTTCCATTCTTTTGCTTTCTATCAGTGAAAATTCTTTATACTATTAGCTATATAATGAAGGTGATTGTCAATGCTTATCTGATATAAATTGCAACTGTTTTTCTAGGTTAACAAGCATACAAAGTTCCAAGAAAGTCGTTGCTTTTTGTTGTATCAACCAATGGCCGTGAAGAAGACTTCTCGTACATTAAATGTGTTGAGAATTATGTAAAGGTGGTGATCTCGACTATTATAAACTAGAGGATAATTACATGGAAGCGGGATCTCCTGAGCTCGAATCCGGTTCTAAACCTGTATTTGAAGACGGTTTAGATATGAATATTGATGAAATGGATGTTGATCGGACAATCTTCATATGTAGTGTTGTTGTTGTTGTTGTTGTTGTTGTTGTTGTTTTGTGTTATGTTGTTGTTTAATAAAATGTTGTGTTATTGTAATGATGAAAAGAATGTTGTCGTTTGGGCTCCATTGCAAATTGTCTATGTTTGGATTTTGGAGAGGTTCCATAAGATTAGTCCTAATTGTGGAGATAGTTGCAATCCGTATGGTAATGTTTAGCAAGAAAAGGGAAGGTTGGTTGATGTTGTTGGTGAGTGTTTAGATGAAGAGTTGGAGTCATGGGTTTGATGTATAAGAGTTTCCGAGTTAGTTGGGCTAAATGGAAAATGTATTGAACAGTATTTACCTCATAGAGTGCACAAGGATTTCTGAACTATTAGTTAATGAAGATGCCTGCTGATTTCTATCAGGTGCCTGCTGATTTTGTACTCCAAGTCTCATAAAAAGTAAGTTCTTCTTGGTTTTCTTTTGACCTAGATCTGCATTAGTTAATGAAGATGTCTTTCTAATGTGTTCTAATGTGATATTGTACCTTCGTTAGCGTGGATACATCTACCTATCTTTTGTTGACCAGGTTCTGAGTTAACCAAATTATGGTGTCCAAACACCCCTTTAAACAACAGGGTATTTCAAATATACAATTTTCCAACACTAAATTACATATATGCATAAAGAATGGAACTGAAGGAACAATATCACAATTAACAAACACGAAGGCAAACCTTTTATTTAAAACACGCAAGAGTTCTACATACATTTCATACAGACTCAAACGAAACAACTCGACAAGCAAACGAAACACACGACATAGACCATAACAAACATTGCCCATTCATTTTTTTTGCTGCTACTTCCCACTTTGCTAGAACCTGCACCATCTTTTCCCTTCCTTGCTTTCCTTTGCTTGATGAAATGTTCAAACATAGCTTCAAGATTTGTTATCCTATTTCCCAGATCATCAATTTTGGTTTCCAACGTGCTTTCTCCTCCAACATCATCAGCTTGAGCGTCCAACATCTCTCTGTAGTACGGCTTTTTCCTCAACCATTCCAGAATCTGGTCTCTCATCCACGGGCTAATGTTCTTATAAGAACCATATTCATCATAAATTTCGTAGCCATATGTATTAAGAACTTCATTTAAGAGACCTTTGACCACTCCTCTTCCGGCGTGTAACCAGCCATTGTTATATGTGTTTTGTGAGAATTGACGATTGGGTTATGTGCGTTTTGCCGAGTTGAGGATGATTCGTTATATATAAGTAAAAAATTGGCGGGACAAAGGTAAAATGAGGCGGGAAGAAAATCCCGGCGACATGTCGTCGGTACAAAACAGGCGGGAAAAAATCCCCCCCAATTATTCGCTATTATTCACAAGCGGGGCAAGACAAAAATTGGTCTAAATAAGTCCCGACGACATGTCGTCGGGACAATAACACTAATGACAAAATAAATTCTAATCAAACGCTAATCAAAAGCTAATTACAATAATTTTTTTAGTTTATATGTTACCGACGACATGTCGTCGGTAACATCTTGGCGGGGAAAATTCCCGCCCAATTTTTCACTATTATTTGAGAAGTCAAATTTTACCAATATGATCCCGACGACATGTCGTCGGGATTTTAACATCTTAAAAATTCAACGCATTCTTGGCTCGGTCAAGCGTTTTTTTTGTCGGTTAGTGTAAAATGTCGACGACAATTGTCTTTAGCATTTTTCTCGTCGCCCGTTCTCCTGATTCTTGTAGTGTGAAAAGTTTGTCCACCAAAGGTTGCATGCTTCGATCTCGTCTTTCCATGCATTGTCTTTATCTTCGTATAGCTCAACAAGTTTACGAGTAGTGAATATGAATTGGTTGATCATGTAACGTACAAGGTGCATCTGTGAGAGTTGTCGTTTCTTGTTGATCGAGGGATCATTCTTCAAAACCTTCACGATGAGTCTCTCGAGCCGCTCTGTATCCTCGTGAGCGGCTTGAGTAACCTCCAGCAATGTCGATGACATCTTGTTTTAATTAGTATGTGCGTTTTTCGATCCTAGGTTTGTATGAGATGATCGATGGTTATATCATGATAAAAGGTTTATTAGGACATTTTTATAAGGAATGTTCCACCACCTATTGATGGGTCGGTTTGGTTGTAATTAATTTAATAAAAACAAATCGTTTGAATAAATAAATTTACTAAAATTTAAGGGTTTTGTTAAGCATCCCAAATTTATTAAAATGACAATTAATGAACTCATATATTCCATAATTATATATTTTTAATCATTATAAAAGAGGTAAGTGATGTTAATTATGGAATGTTTAGAGTTCATTAAATGTTCATTAAATGTTAATTTTATATTTATAGAAGGCTTATACACAACCCATAGGGTTGTGTTTAACAAAACCCAAAATTTAAATATAAATAATTTCCATTCTTATTAATTATACTATAGGTTTAATTTCTATGCATGTTTAGTTTTGAAACCCATTATTTTTAAATCTATTTTGGTAATCATGGTCAAATCTTTTGATCGATCTAGTTCACGGGTTTTGAATTCGACATTATTCATATACACTATTTTCACGTCGGCCGTTAATTTTTCATTTGTAAACCAACTGACTTAGCTCAGTTGGCCACATGAGTTCTGTCTAGAGCTTGGGGAGGGGTTTTACCCGGGTTCGAGTCTCGCAAGGAAAAAAGATTCCGGATTTTCTTCTTAGTGCGAAGCCGTGAGTTCTAGGGATTTCCCTTCGCGGGTCTCTCCTAGTTGTTCGGATCCCGAGGCCTGCCCGTTTGGATGATTTAACCCGGGGGTCGGATTTCAAGTGTGATGCCGTTCTAGAAAAAAAATTGTCATTTGTATTGTATATAGTACGTTAATTAGTTAATTTAGCTCTCGATCTTCTTTTTAGGGAAATCGTTAGAGTATTTTTCTATTTTGAAAAATGTCTAAAAATTTGTAAATTATAGTGGTCATTCACTTCAACCTCTTAAAAATTTAATGTATTTGGATTATGTAAAATGTTTACAGAGCTTTACAAGATTTATACATGATGGAAAGAAAATGTATAAAATAAAAAATGTTTATAGATTAGTAGCATGACAAACTACAACTTTTTATAAAAGTTTAGCATTGTATTGTAGATCATCTTAACTTCCATAATCTAAATTGAGAATTGATAATAGTTGCCACAGGACACCTTTTAAAACATAAACAATGCATTACCAAAAATGAAAGTTTGAGTGTGTGTGTGTGTCTATATATATATATATATATATATAATGATCAAATAAAAAGACAAATATCCGTACACTACGTAAAAAGATTTCTTTTTATAAAAGAATTCGCGAAAAAATCCAAAAAAATTTCACAATACCACCACTAACCACACCCACCACCACCACCACCGACCATCGTCGCCACCACCAACCACACCCACCAATACCACCACTAACCACCTTCGCCACCACCAACCCCACCCATCATCGTTTTAGCCCAATGCCACTCAGAAGTGTCATCATCGCCACTATCATCTCCTAACCAACACCGTCGTCATTACCACCCTCTGCCGTCATCACCACCATACCCAACCAACACCGCCATCTGTGGTTGGTGGTGGTTAATGGGTTGGTGATGGTGGTTGAGATTGGTGGTTTGCGGTGGTGGTGGGTGGGGTTTGTAATTTTCAGCGGTGGTGGGTGGGGTTGGTGGTGGAGACGGGTGCTTAGTAGTGGTGGTGGCCACGATGATTGGTGGTGGTGGCAGCGGCGGTGGACTTAAAATGAAAAACTTAACAAATGGTCGTTAAATATTTAACAAAAATACCCAAATTGGCTAAAAAAATGCAAAGAAAAAATGCGATACCTTGATTAAAAATAATCCCTAAGTTAGGTACCTTTTTGTGCCATTTGACTTTAGCAAATCTCATCAAAATTTAGTTGAGTTTGGCAATATATGGCTATTGAATTGTACAACTCGAGCTCCAAGTCAATTCCCAAGCATATCTCTTTTGAAGTTCCTGCCATTAGACATGCTTCGTCTTTGGTCTTGTTATTTTCCTTTTCGTCGCTATCACTCCAAGTACCTCCAATGTACGCCTTTTGGTTCTTTTCTCTTGGTTGTTGAGGACATCCTCCGATGAGATGTCTTGGATCACCACATCTAAAACATCTTCTTTCGCCTTTACCATACTTGTCATCTCGACTCTTTTGAGATGCCTTCTTTTCATCTCGATGTTGTCTTACTAATCTTCTTCTCCTTTTGAAGAACTTCTTGAAGTCTCGAACCACCATGGCATATTCTTTGTCTTCACTTTCCAAACTTGAACTTTCATTATCACTGGATTCCTTTTTAGCCTTTAGAGCAAGAGATCTCCTTTCTCCTTTGCTTTTGACTATTTCGGAATCATTCTTGATGATTTGTTCGTGAACTTTCAAGTTCCCGATGAGTTCATCAAGCGATAATGAAGCTAAGTATTTGGATTCTTCAATTGCCGTGACCTTTACTCTCCACTTTGGATGTAAAGCCCTTAGAAATTTTCTCACACAATTCTTGATAGAATAGCTCTCATCAAGAGCTTTTATACTAGTAATAATAGTGTTAAATATATCAAAAGCACTATCAATAGATTCGTCTTCAGGAATGACGAATTGTTCATATTGTTGCACAAGAAGATTGATTTTGTTATTTTTGACTTGATTATTACCTTGATGAGTGACTAACAAAGTTTTCCAAATTTCTTTAGTCGTATTACACATAAAAATTCTTTGAAATTCGTTTTTCGGCAAAGCATTATAAATTACCATTTTAGCTTCATCATTTTTGGCTAATTTCCTTTTAAGATTATCACTTTGTTTTTCTTAAGGAACTATTCATCCTTTTTAGTTTCCGGATTTTGTTCAATAGGTTTAAAGTAACCCATGGTAATAACATGTCAAAGATCAAGATATTTTGATTTCACATAAGTTTTAAATCTTGTTTTCCAATAAATGAAGCAATCAGCTTTTGTTGATCCCAAACACACGAGCTTGTATTAGAAACTTTGAGAATACTAAAGAGTATGCGGAATCTACTCTTTAATACTTATAAGAATATTAATGTAACAGTGAACTCTATGAACAATGTAAAACTGTATAAACAATAATTTACTAAAAAGCTTCAATATTATTATGATCAATAATACGAGTACTCTGTGTAGTACTAGGGTTTACAAACAACCTTGAAGCTATGCATAATACTTTTTGAGATTATAACCCAGAACCTCCTTTAATACACTAAGGAGTCCTTTACAAGATAACTACAAATCTTCTATACTATTAAACTTATACGTATCTTTCTAAGTAAATAGAATATACACAGAATATCTTGATACATATCACTTCACACGTCTTTATCTTCTTAGCAGTACTATCTTCATCAGCAGTCTTCAGCTGTATTAAGTTAGTCTGGCAGTACTAACTTATTACTCTAGTAGTACTAATTGATTAGTACTAGTAGTTATATCTTGAGCAGTACTAACTGTTTTGGCTTGATAGTTTTAGTGTTTAGACATTTAATTCCCAACAATCCTCCCCTAAACTTGTGATTTACCTTCAAATCATCAAGTTTCTTGAATTACATCTTTGACTTTGAGAGGATTATTCCAAACACTTCATCTTTCAGCCTGCATAAATATCTTCCTCAGTAGTTCTCTGGCCATATCAGTATACTCATCCACAACAAGCTTTGCAGCCAACATCAGTGTGAGTGTTCCCCTGGACAAAGGATAGTCTTTCTCCACAAGCATGTTTATATCTGTTCCAGCCTTTGTAGATACATGATGAACTGCACATGAGTTGTATAGAGTCCATGTCAAACCTTGACTACCAGCCTGAAACTTCTACATCTCATCACCTTCATCTAGCTCAAAAATCCTTTTCAATTCTACGGATAACATTCTTTCCTTGTCATCAGTTGGCTCTGTTGAGTTGAATCTTTCTTTTACCAATTCCCATAGCTTCACTAGATCATCCCTGTCAAAAGCCTTCAACATATCATCAAAGAATTGGTATACCTCAGAATGGTTTCCAACTCTTATTATCTTCCAAAATTTCCCTATGTCATCAGTATAGATCTCCCAGTCTATGATTGGATATTTGGTCTGTAAAGCTTCAACATTCATCCCCTCTTCTGGAACAATGATCATCATCTGCTTTAGCTCTTCTTCAGTCAAATCTTCTTCTTCCTGTTCTTCTACTCAGGGTAGATCTTCACTGACTTTTTGTTTCTTAGAAGATTCTGATTCCAAGATTATTCCATCCCTCTTAATCCTTCTGCTTTCTTCTTCAGTTTCCATAGGAATAAAATGTTGAACATTCTTGTAGGCCTTACTGTACAAATCTTCAATTTCTTCATATGGTCTGCCTGCAAGTTGGCTACCAGTCCAATGATCTTGGTTCTTCAAATAAGTAGTCATATACTTCAACTTTTCTGCTCTTGTTGGTGGTTTGTTCTTTCTTGCTGCATCCCTTTTTGCACTCTGACTCTTCTTAATCATCTGCAGCAGCTCTTGAAAGGCATTTTATCTTTCTTCTTCATTAATACTTACCCTGTCCTGTTCATATATCTTCTGAGCTAGAAGTTCATCAGCTTGTTCTTGTGCTAATCTCTCTTCTTCTTCTTCTTCTTCACTTGCAAGCTTTTGTTCCACCAGAAATCTTGCAATCTTTTGTTCTTCTTCCAATTTAGCTTGTTCTTCATCATGAACCCTTTGAGCCAATTATTCATCAAGACTTATCTGAGCTTGAACCCTCTTGCTGACCTTCTTTGATGGCTCAGATTCTTGCATAATGCTTTTTCCTTAATCAGCAGCACCGACAGTACTAACTGATGCACCAGCAGTACTAACTGGCTCAGCATTACTAACCTCTTCTTGAGCAGTAGAAACATCTTTTGCAGTATCTTTAAAAACTGTATCTTGCTCATGCCTCCCCTGAATCTCTACATCTTCTTCAACTAATGTGATGTTCGGATCTTCATCAATTTCAGCAATTTTCCTCCCCTGTTTGGAAGGATCCTACAAATCATCATCTGAAACATCTTCTTCACTATCAGACTCCACAATATTTGATCTTCTCTTAGCTTTGCTGGTCTTGATCTTTTGTTCTAACTTCTTCACCTTTTTTATCAGTTTGGTATAAGCAGCTCCATATAATTGCTTTGTCTGCTTTAACTCCAGCTCCAAGCTAGTAACTCTGTTTGACAATTGTGTACATAGTTCCATCAATTCCTTGAGTTTCAGGCTGCCCTCATCACTTCCAAGTGTGTTAACTCTTGGGAGAGGTGAATCATGGGGCATGTAAGACTCAGTCTCAACCCTAGGTTGATCAGCTGAGCCCCCCATAGTATCATGTTGGCTGGGGTGTCCATCACCTGAATCAAGCTCATGAGAACTTGACTCATTAGATGTTGCCATGGGTTGGGTCTTACTTATGTTACCACTGGCCTGTCCAGCTTCTAAGCCAGAGACAGTAGTGGCAGCCCTCACCATTCTGTCTGATTCTCCTCCTATATGTTTGAGTTATTTGAGGTTGTGAGGAAGATGGAGCACTAATGGGTGTGTGATGGGACTCAACTGGGATTGTTGATCCTTCACCCTGAATGTTTTGATCCTGAAGAAGCATTTCTGAAAATAGTGGTACTTCTATCCCATAATAACCCTTAGAACTCATCCTCATATTACTAAAAAGCTTTTGAGTAAGGGTAGGAGTTTTATAAACAGTTTTGTGAGATAGAAGCAGATTTTTGTGCTTATTCAAAAACAGTTGAATAAATCTTGGATACAATAAAAATTTGTATTTGCTATCCAAGTTTTTCACCATACCATCAAAAATCAATTTAGAAAAATTAAAAGTTCTGTTTGTAGCCAAGCAAATAATAACAGTTGCTATATTGCTACTAAATTGTTCCCAAGCAGTTTTCTTAGAACTTATACAATGCAAGATGGTATGAATGAGAAATATCCATTGAGGGGAAAACTGTCCTTTTTCAAAAATTAATTTATCAGAAGTTCTGACATATCCCATCAAGGAGAGGTTTTCAAAAATTTCAGTATTAGGCAAAGAACTAATACCATCATCATCTGCTAGTTTGAGATGCCTCCTAATAGATGACTCAGTAATAGTCATGAATTTGCCATCAACTGTGGCAATTAACTCTTGTTCTCCATTATCAAGTGTTCTAGCAGTAGCAGTCTGCCAAAACTATTTGATTAGAGAAACATAGATAGTAGGATTCTCTGTTAGAGCATACCTTATGTGAGAGGCATTGAGAAAATCCACTATTTGGTGAAAACCTTGACTTCCCTCAGGTTTCTGCAAGTAGGCGACCATGTTATGTTTATCACAGAATTCCAAATTCGCCATTGAGATTGTTTGAAAAAGAAAAGTGTGATTAGAGTTCTGGGTTATGTTCTTTGATGAGAGAAAGTGTGTTTGGTAAAGCCAATTTAGATTATATTGAGAGCACTTAGGGTTTCGATTGGACCGACTTAAGAAATTTTAAGTTACAGAAATTATGTGAATTATCCAATTTAGGAAACCTATAAGCAAGGTAAGTAACGAAAATCTCTCAACGGCTATTATTAACAAAAAACGGTTACTCCCAAATAGCACTAACGGTTACCCAGCAGTACTAAGTTTTGCCCAGCAGTACAAACTTTTGCCTAGCAGTACTAACTTTTACAAAAACTTTTTCTCAGCAGTATTAAACCAATTTTATTAAAAATAATACTGCACTCAAACTTATTGAAGGGATTAAGTGTAAAGGAAGACACTTAATCATTTTTGGTTGCATTTAACCTATGGTTGTGTGAGAACCAATGTTTTTGGTATAAATACTGCTTGTGATCAGATAAACTCATTAAAAGAGTCTTCTTGACAGGGTTTCTAGCTCGTGGCAGGTGTTACCTCTAACACAAATGTATTAGATTCACTTTTGCTCGCTATTCTCTAAACCAGATGTCCTTAGACTAATACACTATCAAATGATAGAATGGTAAAAAGTGAGTTAGATCAGTTACTATCTGACAAACTAAAAACCATCAATTCATGTTTAGTACACCACCTGATAAACATGTTTGATTTCAATAAAAATATTTTAAGGAAACTCCCAACTCAGGTGTTAACCCTTGTCAAGTGATCCCTAAATCCTCTCTATCATTAATCAGCAGCATTACAACAAACAGTCCACCAGTTTTGCTTCTCACACAGCACAAATTCCAATCATACTGCTTAGCTTATCCTGCAAATGTTAGTCCAAAACCAAGAAAACACAATCCAAAACATTTTCTTTATAACAGTATTAATTATGACTAGCAGTATTAACACAACAGTATAAATTTGCACTAGCAGTACAAACTTGATAGAACTTATGCACGCCATCTATAAGTTCTTAGGTCTGTTTAAGCTCAAGATTGATTAGATCTTATACCTAGGATATAATAACATTGAATATGCAGCGGAATAATAAATAAGAACATCAATGTTATGAACAAGGTTTTTCATTCATTATCTTTCACATACACGCCCCAATTCTAGATGATCAATTGATGAACTCAAATAAGTCCATTTTATTATTATCATTTATCTTATTTATTTGACTTGTTTTATTATATTATATATGAGAATTGATACGTTAATGTTTACTTTTGTAATTCTCAGGTAAAAACAAGTATTATGTGAAACTTGACGATTTTGGACTAATTATGGAGCAAAACAAGCAAGATGTTAAGAGTCTACTGAAATGTACAAGATCAAGATCATTCTGCTCCAGATACGCCGCAACATACTTCGTACATACGGCACATCACTATCAAGATTTCACAAGTTACAATCCAAGACAGCAAAGGACATGCGCCGCATAGAGAAATGGAGTTACGCCGCATCTTAAGGCGGTGTACGAATATTCCTGAATATATTAATCCTGGACCCCACGCGAAGTTAAGTCAATGCGCCGCATCTACTTATCCTATGCGCCGCATCTAACCCTCAGACAGAAACTATAAATACCCCAAGGTCAAAAGAATTTCGGGAGTTTTTTAGAGGTTGGACAGTGCAAGATACCAGAGCCGAATTCAGACGTGTTAGCAGCACAAGACACACCCTAAATGAAGATACAAGAGCTGTAAGAAGGTCCTGCATGTATTCAATTCATTAAGTAGTTTTGTTTTATTGTATTAGTACACTTTAATTCATCAGGATTGATGGGCCGATTCCATGTGACTACGGAATATCATGGGCACCCCTTAAAATTGCTTTCCCATTAATTAAAGTTTATATGTTGATGTCTTTGGTGACTTTTATTAGTACATTGATAACCTCTGTGTCTAGCTGAGCATTGCTTGGGTCGCCATGCCCCTTCCTCGCCTATTTATTCTATCGTTTCTAGGATAGTGGGATAGACATAAGTGATCATTAAGGGTTTACTCGCCGATAAGATTAGAGCCAACGAGAAAGGGTTAATTACATACACTTCATATAAAACTAGCAATAAAACAAGTGATAAGCTACTTAATTATCAGGACAGGTCTTCTTATTGTCTCGAGTATCTATCTGTGTACGTGTGTGCTAATCGCTGATTCGTGCTCATTAGTTTAGTTTTCTATTTAATCATAACCAAACCGTGCCAGTCTCTCAGGCTGAACCCCCTTGCGTTAGATTAGGTTGTACAGCTAACTTAAGATATTAAAATACTGATTAGAATAACTAGATAATACGTTCCACTCTTAGTGATCGACACTCTACTTACCATTATATTCATACTGACCGGGTACACTGCTCGTTAAAGTGTGTGTTTTATTAATAAGTCAGCTAAATATAAATTTAAAACTTGAGTAGGCATTAATACTGCTAAACCACAACGACACATCACGCGCGCACCAAGTTCTTGGAGCCGCTACCGTGGATATAAAAGAATTAGAGCAAAAAACACCACATCAAGTTTTTGGCGCCGCTGCCGGGGAGTGAATTGTTATTATCTGTTAATTTGATTAGTATTTTAATTAGGTTTTTCTTTTTAATTTTTAGATTCTAACCGCTAACCCCGTTGTATATTAGATAAATTGCATTCATTGTATTATTTGCATATTTTCTGTTTTTGTGTGTTATTTATTTTCTTTAATTTTTGTTTCTTTTTGTTTGATTTTATTTTTGTTTTTCTTTTTATTTTTTTTTCTGCATTCTGCTATCGTTGTACTGTGCTGATACAAACGATACGGCGCATCTCTTTTTACAGATACGGCGTATTGCGTTTAATTTTTATAAAATACAACGCGTTTAATAAATTCGAGTACGACGCATCTTTCCCCAAGATACGGCGTATTCTGTTTTTAATAGAAATTTTTCTAAACGATAACGCCATACGACGCATCTGTTTTTGCAGATACGGCGTATTTGTTATTTTAATTAAAAACAGTTTTTCGAATTATTAAACAGATACGACGCATCGATTTTTATCGATACGGCGCATCTTCTGAATCAAATATCTTGTATTTTGAAACGTAACGAAAATACGTCGTATTAACTTTTGTTAATACGACGCATTTAATTTTAATAAATATAAACGATTTTTGATAATTTAAACTGATACGGCGCATTCTAAAATTATAAGCGGCGTATCTGTTTTCTGAATAAAAGTCTGATTAATTTTTAACAAAATAAGATACGGCGTATCCCATTTATAGGATACGGCACATCATCAGCAGATATCAGCAGCTTTTATTTTACTTTGATTGTTTCACTCTTCTTTTGCATGAGTAAGTTTTATTTCATGAAGATGGACGATCCAGATATTACAATGGAAGAATATATCAGACTTGAAGAGGAAAGAGCCTTGAGTAATAATGGGATCTACGATTGGGAAAGAGCAAGATATGGTGCACAAGTCATCGAGGATAAAGAACCCACGATGGAAGAATACTTGTTATTGAAGCAGGAAAAGTCAGGGAGAGAAAGAAACAAATTGCCATTTCGATACACTTGGACTTTATCAAATGATGATGATGAAGAAGAGTCATATGATTTTGATGCAATTAGGATTCCGGCAATAGTTATTGATGATGTTATTTCTCCGGAAATTGCACAAGTTGAAGATGAGTCACAAGTGTTTGATTTGAATGAAAATCCGGCAACTGTTTTCAAAGAAGCTTCTTCATCCGAAACTGCTTATGATGAAAATGAAGATGAATGTGGGACAATGGTGTATAGTGCTATTACTTGTGATTTTCCACCCGAGGTGGAAGATATATTCTCATCATATCAAAAACACCCTGATAATATTCCCTCGGATGAAGATAATGAGTATTCTGATATTTATAAGTTTGATGCTATTGCGTACGATAGCATACCGCAATTAGCACAACAAACGGAAGTATTTAGGTGTGGAACGGATAAGCCAGATTTTGACCCAACGAAGGAATTTGAAGAAATCTGGGATTACTTATTTAAGGATGAAATTCGGGACGATTATGAAATTGCAAGACCATTAGTTGAAGATGGAGATTCACAAGATGAATTGGAGTCACTTACAACACAAAGTGGTACAAATTTATTTAATATTATTAATCCCGTTACTAATAATCTTGCTAGTTTTCCTAAACAGGTTGCAAAACAAAAGAATGATGAGGTGAAATTTATTACACTACCTATTGAAGTACATGAAGCACCTGTGATCAACCCGTTTTTGGTGGAGCTCGAGGAAGAATTTGGTGATGAGCTCTTAAACATTGCTATGATTGATGAAGAAGATGATTTTGACCCTTTGAAGGATATAGAGGAACTCGAACTTTTACTTGCTAAAGACCCTTTCTCATCTTCTGCGGAAGTCAAGGGACACCTTACTACCAAAGAGACTAACCAAGAAGAAAGGAGACTCATTTTTTCTCAACACACTACTCTTTCAGATGGAATGGTCAAGTCATCCAATTTATCAACCAAACCGGGTAAGGATAGGAAAGATGTACATATATTGCCAAGGTATGATCTTTATGTATTTCTTCCATCTTTAATAGCAAATTTACACTCTTTTCGTGTTTATTGCTACTATCAACCGCACTTGATCCCAAGTGGGGGGAACAACACCCTATTACACAGTAAATAAGGGTGGAGTCAGGCTCGTGACTCGAACAAAAACAAGCGCTTCGTGGGAGGCAACCCATGCTTATCTTTTATTTTATTTTCTGATTTTGTATTGAGTCTGTCAGACCTGCATTAGATACGGCGCATCTCAATCCTACGATGCGACGCATCGCCTGCACTGGTCATATCTTATTTAATTTTCTGCATTTTTATTTTTAACTTTAAAACTTTCTGTCAGTATTTTAATGCGGCGCATCCCTGGTTAAGGATGCGACGCATCTTTTATTCTGATTCGTATTTATTCCAGGCTCGATACGGAGTATCTTTTTCCATAAGATACGGCGTATCGACTGACCTGATGATTTTCAGGTTTTTTTTTTTTTTTTTTTTTTTTTTTTTTTTTTTTTTTAAGTTTTATTTTTACTAACTACTAATGTATTATGCAAGTTTGAACCTTCTTAACTCAGGTTTGTTAAAGTCTGAATGGTATTATAAATTCCTGCATTTCTGTGGATACATCATGTATGAAGCTTAAACGTTCTCATCCACAAGAAAGTTGATTTTTGCTCTTATACGAATAATGGAGGATCATACCGAGCAAATCTCAGGGGAGTTTTTCTGTTCTAATTCTTTTATTTTCCAGTTTTTAACCTTTGACACAAACAACGAGGACGTTGTTTAACTTAAGTGGGGGGATTGGAGAATTAGAACACTTACTTGTCCTAAACTTTTTCAAAATATGCTTAAAATGCGCTTAATATATCAAAATTTAAAATTTTTAGCATGTTTTTGTTTAAAGTCTAAATTACATAGTTGCACACATAACATTATTTCCAAAAATTATGAACTTATCAAAATTCACAAATCTATGAGTGTGCCGGTGACTTGTAAACTTTAGAACTTGGCTTGTATACTATTCGAGACCACCATAATAAGTATTATCTATATAATTGGAATGACTTATCTAAATTGGTAAATTTCTAGGATTACACCCAAATAGCCTTTATATGTTATGTGATATTAACTAACTACATTGGTTAGTTAACCCCCGTATAAACCTTTTGTTACTCTCACTTTTAGAGTAAGATACCCCTAGAAAATACCCTCAGAGCCATTCCTTTCGTTTCTTACACCTTTGTTATAATATTTCGTTACACCCTTACACCTTAGCCTACCCTGTAGATTAAAATCCATGGTTAATTGCTTTAGGAAAAGTGTGTTTCCTTACATTACCTGTGTTCGCGTGCGTAATTCATTATCTTTGGTTGAGTCAGGAAATTGCACAATGCAATTGGTATGAAAGTAAATATTGTATAACTTTGAGTTTATTTTTCGTGTGTTTACTACTTTCGCTATTACAGTTATTTCTGAAAGTATGAAAAGTATGGAAAAAATTATCCGGAAAGAAAGTGATAGAAAAGTTGTGAAATTTTACACATATGTTGAAAAAAAAAATCGAAAAAATAGACAAGAAAAAGAAAAAGAAAAAGAAAAAGTTGGAAGTTTGTTTTAACCAACTTATGTAAAGTTTTGTATTAAGTGGTCGATATCACCACTATTTGTTATATATTATATTTATGGATTGAATGGGAGTTGGCCGTTATGGGAACGCCAACTAGGATTATTCTTTGATTGAGATCTTGTTGAGTATAATTCGTGTCTACCTAAAGCGTGTGTTTCAAGTGTTAAAGCGTGAGTTATTCAATGATATGAGTCTTATTCATGGGATGGTTGGGAAAGTAATTTACCACACTTAGGATTTTAATTTATCTGTTTTGTTTATTTTTCATTTTACACCAATTTGTATCCCAAATATTATCCATACCCTATATCATTCCTTATCAGAACCTTTGATTTATTGAGATTAGGGATTTGAGCAATCTTAAGTATCGTAGTCGTGGATTCGGCTATGTATTTATGATTTTGTCGCCCTTTTTGATATAATATTATTGGTAAAGATTACTTGGTCCTATCTTTAGCCTATTCGAGTTAAGGATTTGAGCAATTGCAAGTATCGTGGTCGTAGATTCGATCATGTATTTGTGATTTTGTCGCCTTTTCTGGAATATGAGATCGATAGAGATTAAAAAGAATGATTAACCCTTAACCAACAAACCGTTTTTACCGCTTTAGACTTGTTATTCCTTGGCTTTAGTGGGGGAGATGCGTATACTTGCCAAGCTTATGATAGAATATTCGTCACGACTGGACAGTTAAACGATTAGATTTGCTTTTATCAAAATATTTTATTTTATTTCTAATTCGTTAAGTGTTTGGTTGTGCAATTATGACAAAAAACGAATACATGCTTAAATATAAAAATAAATCCTAATATCTTTTAGGATACATTTTCATAAGATTTATTCTAAGGTTTACTTGGGGACAAGTAAAGTTCAAGTGGGGGGATATTTGATGAACTCAAATAAGTACATTTTATTATCATCATTTATCCTATTTATTTGACTTGTTTTATTATATTATATATGAGAATTGATACGTTAATGTTTACTTTTGTAATTCTCAGGTAAAAAAAAGTATTATGTGAAACTTGGCGATTTTGGACTAATTATGGAGCAAAACAAGCAAGATGTTAAGAGTCTACTGAAATGTACAAGATCAAGATCATTCTGCTCCAGATACGCCGCAACATACTTCGTACATACGGCGCATCACTATCAAGATTTCACAAGTTACAATCCAAGACAGCAAAGGACATGCGCCGCATAGAGAAATGGAGTTACGCCGCATCTTAAGGCGGTGTACGAATATTCCTGAATATATTAATCTTGGACCCCACGCGAAGTTAAGTCAATGCGCCGCATCTACTTATCCTATCCGCCGCATCTAACCCTCAGACATAAACTATAAATACCCCAAGGTCAGACGAATTTCGGGAGTTTTTTAGAGGTTGGAAAGTTCAAGATACCAGAGCCGAATTCAGACGTGTTAGCAGAACAAGACACACCCTAAACGAAGATACAAGAGCTGTAAGAAGGTCCTGCATGTATTCAATTCATTAAGTAGTTTTGTTTTATTGTATTAGTACACTTTAAATCATCAGGATTGATGGGCCGATTCCATGTGACTACGGAATATCATGGGCACCCCTTAAAATTGCTTTCCCATTAATTAAAGTTTATATGTTGATGTCTTTGGTGACTTTTATTAATGCATTGATAACCTCTATGTCTAGCTGAGCATTGCTTGGGTCGCCATGCCCCTTCCTCGCCTATTTATTCTATCGTTTCTAGGATAGTGGGATAGACATAAGTGATCATTAAGGGTTTACTCGCCGATAAGATTAGAGCCAACGAGAAAGGGTTAATTACATACACTTCATATAAAACTAGCAATAAAGCAAGTGACAAGCTACTTAATTATCAGGACAAGTCTTCTTATTGTCTCGAGTATCTATCTGTGTACGTGTGTGCTAATCGCTGATTCGTGCTCATTAGTTTAGTTTTCTATTTAATCATAACCAAACCGTGCCAGTCTCTCAGGCTGAACCCCCTTGCGTTAGATTAGGTTGTACAGCTAACTTAAGATATTAAAATACTGATTAGAATAACTAGATAATACGTTCGACTCTTAGTGATCGACACTCTACTTACCATTATATTCATACTGACCGGGTACACTGCTCGTTAAAGTGTGTGTTTTATTGATAAGTCGGCTAAATATAAATTTAAAACTTGAGTAGGCATTAATACTGCTAAACCAAAATGACACATCACGCGCGCACCAAGTTCTTGGAGCCGCTACCGTGGATATAAAAGAATTAGCGCAAAAAACACCACATCATCAATTCTAGAACGGTTACAATCTAACAGGGATCAAGGTAAACCTTGATTACCTTGGGGCGAAAACCAACTCTAAACCCTAGACGTTTACATGACAAACATCTAGACACACACGAAACTATTTAGTCGACTACATATTTTGTGCACACTTAAACAATATGTCTGGTCCTCCTTTTATAGAATAAAGAGTCCAGATTTACAAAGGAAACATAATACAATTAGGAAACTACAATCTTCCTAATATTTATCTACTAAATCTTTTATCTGAATAAGGAGATCTTCTAGAATCTTCAAAATCTTCCATCTTTTTGAACAATTTCAGCATTGCGTTTAAGTCATTTTGTTTCATTCTTTTATTTATTTTGTCTCATCAAATCAAGAATCCCAACAATCTTCCCCAATTTGCTTCATTCTCCAAGTCATTATACATCAGTTACTCTGAACCAACTAACAACAACCAATGGATTCATCGTACACTCACAATACGCAGTTTGTTCAACCGAGTATACATATGGGTCAACAAGGACAAATGGTTGAAGTTATTAGGAATCAGCAAGGATATGCTAAGAGTATTCAGATGGGGAATCAGATGCAAAATTCAGGGCAATATGCTGGAAATCAGAGGGGTCAGATTGTGAGTCAGAATGGGGTTAATGAAAATAGGAATGATTTTTTTATGAATAAGATTCAGGAACCTACATCTAAAATTCACAATAGTGATATGGGTAGAGATTACAATGTCAATGCAATGACAAAGGTACAAAAGATCAAGTACATGTTGATGCTAGCTGTTGGATCGTTATAGCTCTAGACTTGTTAGGTCTAATCTAAGACAAATAATAACAAAGGCAGAATATTCAACAAAGAATCAATTGTTATTATCAACAAGGTTTTACAATCTCCTACACACTTCAATTCTACTTGATCAAGGTAGAACGTGTTACACACCTTGTAACAGGGATCAAGACTTGACCTTGAAGCGTAAGACAAACACTAACCCTAGCCTAGGCGTTTACAAAACGTACGCCTAGACACACACACTTTAGTAATCGACTATATTATAATTCTGTGCACATATAAAACACACACACTTTAGTAATCGACTACATTATAGTTTCGTATTTGCTTCATTCTTCTTTTATTGTTTTGTATTATCAACTCAATATAAAACCCAACAATCTTCCCCTAGTTGATAATTACAAAACATTCTTCTGTATCTTCCATGAATGAAACAATCTTCCTCTTAAGCTCAACTTGTGTGAACTTAAATAACATGTGTACCACCAAGGATCTGCAAGTTGCAAAAATTCTATGTACTTCTTCCCCTTTTTTTCATTAGCCACTAGGAGATGCCAAGTAGATGCAACTTTGATCTTTACAACCACCAACCAATATCACACTTCCAATTCAGCCTTCCAATGTCTCGAATTACCCTCCATGAAGAACACCAAAAAGCTTACTAAAAATGAATTCAAGACAATAGAAACTTAAACCAGCAGTAGTAATAACAACTAGCAGTAGTAAAAACCTTCCCCTCAAATGGTGCATGTAGATGATTAAACACTCTATAATATGCTTCCCCTGAAATCCATGTGTTAACCCTTTCTTGAATCTTGCATTCTGTAGGCTTCTTGTAATGATTACTTTTGAATAAAACTAAGTATAACGAACTTGATGATGAAGTAAAAAAACCCAAACTTGTGTCTTATGTCTTGCACTATCCACGTGACTTTGAACTTATACTAAAAACCAAATATATAAGTAGACCGCAACCTCTTGACAAAATCCTCATCTTCTATGAGACACTGAGTACTACAATGTAACTCCTTTAAGTGATAGCAAAGACCTATTGCTAGATTTGACAAGTCGTCGTCACAACACTTTAAGCACGAACAAGTTACCTTTAAACGTTGTAAGCCGTTTAAAAATATGATAAGAACACACATCCGTGAAACTCCACTTCAACTTCAAATAGGTGATAATCAATCGTCTTCGTAATCAAATATTCCAAGAAATACATGCCTTGAACCTTTTAAGAACAAATAAACCAAAAACCGAAAATCCAAAAATCCTTCTTGTGTGTGTCGTTTGATATTAGAAATAAAACCGAGTTCTAAACCATTTAATTTGCTCATTACACTTTTTATCAAAAACTCATCAAGCCGACAAGCAATATAATCAGCATCAAAACTATGAACTCTTATAAGTCGAATTTAACAAGACATATGAAATTCTTTTAAGCAGCATAAATCACTTCGGAGCATTAACTTGGAACGGGCATCATGAATTATTAATAGCAGTAGTAAGTTTAGTCGAGCAGTACTAAGTACAAAGCAGCAATACTAACTGAATAAGGAGCAACCAGTAGTACAAACCAATCTACCAGTAGTACAAACTAAAGCTAGCGGTATTAATGTCAACGAGCAGTACTAAAAAGAACCAGCAGTACTAACTTATCATCGGGCAGCATTAACTATATATCGACAGCAGTACTAACTTGGAAGGGACCATCATCAGTAACATAATCAGTAGTAATTGTCCAAGCAGTACTAACGTACAAGTAGCAGTACTAACTCCTTCGATCAGCATGTGAGCAACATTAACTTGTTGAGGAGCAGTATCAATGAGACGCAGCAGTACACATATCGAACAGTAAGAACCAATGTCCATCTCTCTTCAAAGCGTCACTCCTCAAATCAAATAGACCTTTGTTGCAAAGTAGAGAGAATCGTCTAGGGTTTCAACATGCAAAAACAATCACAGCAGCAACATAAAGTTGATAACTGATTATGAAACACCAAACTTTAAAAATAGATCAACCAAATCCTTTGAATCCATGCCTTAACCAAGTCTGCTACCACGTTCACATCAGCAACAATACCCTTAAATTACTTTGTTGTCAAGTAAAGAGTAAATAACTAGGGTTTGCTAGGGTTTTCTTTGAGCAGTACCAGTTATGATAAGAACAGATCCTAAAATTCTATTGAAACCCTAATAACCAAACATAAACCAATCCAAAACAGCTTTCGTTGATCATCTACTGACTTCCATGATGAATTAAAACCATACGAATAAGGAAATCAATTAAAAACCAAAATCCTAAGAAAGAAACCCTAAAAATTTGACTTACTAATACGTTTCTGTAGCAGACTTCGAGACATCTTATCTTTGGATTGAAAGCTTAGATTGCAGATCCCTCCAGTGAGAATGTTCCTTGATGTATGAAGAACCTCCAGTAAAAATTTCGTTAAGATCCAACGGTTAACGAATGAGATATCGCCTTTTAAAAATAGCACTGCAGAAAAATACGAACATATAAACCAAAGTCGATTTTGTTCTTCTTTCTGCGACTAAAAACCTTGTGAATCCCTAGATCATGAGCTCCCTGAGCTCTGATACCACTTGTTGATCCCAGCTATACATTTGATCAACTCTCTTAGCTTGTAAAGGTTTAGTTATGCTAGATGAATTTACACAACTAGGTATAGAAACTGTGTTGAATTACTAAGGTTTATGCGGAATCTAAACAATAGTATTAAGAAGAACAGTTAACACAATTGTAAACAAATCAACAACTTCAATATTATTAATATGAATACTTTTTAAGTATTAGGGTTTACAACCTTGAAGTTATGAATAATCTATATCGAACTCTATGCCCTAGGACCTCCTTTTATAGGCTAAGGAGCGCTAGTCGGCTTACAATAACTTTCTATACAAGATAAATCTTTAAAGAATCTTTTCTATAATTATCTAACCGACTATACAAGTTTATCTTATCAGCAGTATTAACTAAATACTCTAGCAGTCTTAATTCTAACTCTAACAGTAGAAATCTTGCAGCAGTTGAAACTCTGAACTAGCAGCATTAACATTAAGTCTGGCAGCACTAACTACTTAGTGTATATTTCCTTGAAGTTCTCAGCAGTTATAATATACACTAGCAGTCTTAACCTTCATTAGTAGCAGTAACTCTATAACCAGTAGTAAAAACATACTTAGAGCATTTTCCTTTGAATCACCTGAGCAGTTGTAATCTCATGAGCAGCTTTATCCATCTTGAGCAGTTTTAACATCTTGGAAGCTTTAATTCCCAAAAAACACCCTTAGAGTGATGATTCATGTACTTATAAAACTGTTATTTGTGAAAACTCTTCGTCTTTAGTTGTAGGTGATTCAACTATCTCAGAACACAATTCATCAAAGGGTACAAATTCTATAAATTCTTCAAAATCATTCTTTCAATCTTCTATTTTTGATTTTCCATTTCTGTTATAAAAACAAAAACAAAATACAAAATTTGAAAAACCAACAAAATCAAAATACAAAAATTTAAAATTTCAAAAATACAAAAACAATATGAAATCAAAAAATCCAAAAATATTCTTCTCACGACATGTCTCTCGTATAATCGATAATGTACGTTTCTAGAAATGTCATTCAGCAATGATACAGATATGTACAGATGCTTGAACGAGAGTTCTCTAAAAATGTTTTCTAAAACATGTCATTTCTCAAAAGTTTCTTCATAATGGCTTCTGGACACATCAGTTCAGGACCCGCACTTCAAAGAAAGAAAAGTGCTTAATCAAAACAAAGGTTTTAAATATCTTTCGTGCACTTATCATAAACACATAATGGCTTATGCACACATAACAATGTATAACCCGATTTTCAAAGAAAGGACCCTGTTGTACGTTTTTACTGCGACAATCCTAACAATTAAGAAGTTCTCACGCAAAGCTTATAAAAAAACTTCTTAATATTGAGCAAAATTTATTCAAGATTTTACAAAAGGTTTTTTCAAAACTTTTCAAAATTTTGCTCAAGATTTTTTTTCAAAACGTTATACTCTGAAATACTCACTAAAACGTTTTAGTTACCTTGAAGCAAAATTTATTCAAGAATTTTTCAAACCGAAATTTCTAAATCTTTCAGAATTTTGTTTCAAGAAGACTCATTCCCTCAAACTTTAAAAAGGTTAATATTCTCAAAAACATATGCGAGTTTTGAGGAGGAGTATTTCAAAAACAAATATGTTCCACAAGTTCATGCAAATCCGTTTCTCCCTATTAGCTTTCCAAAAACAAAGATTTTAATCAATCGATATCAAAAATACCATCGAAATGCTATTTTTAAGGGGGAGAAATGTGATTAAAATGTGATCGTTTTGAATCTCAAAAGAGCTCGACTAAGAAATTACCAAAGAATTGACAAAGCTAAAATGTCAGTATTCGAAAAGACTTGTCCTGGACGGGTAATAATTTCAAGCTGGTCTAACCAGTGATGTAAACGTGTCTCGAATAGGACTTGTCTAATTAGAGTGTACCGTCTCGCAAGAGATTTTCTTTAGACTTGACCAGGACGGGTAATAATTTCAAGCTAGTCTAACTAACGATGTAAGTGTGTCTCAAATCGGTCATGTTCACTGAAAATCGATCAATTCAAAAGTGCGAACTCTACCCAACATGTGTAAATCTATCTTAAAACTTATGAGCACATGTGAAGGGGGAGTATTTCATAAAATGAAAAACTCTCGAAGTGTTAACAAAATATGTTTTATAATTATAAACACTTTGAGAGATTTTACAAAAGGTTTTATGGCATGTGATCTATGAATCAACCTAGGATAATCAGGGAGTAATAAGGTGATTAAGGTTAGGTTTATGTCCAATGATCCACCAAAGCCGGAGGGATCTACCCAAGGACAATTCCAATAGATTAGAATTAGAAGTCCTTAGGTATGATTGAAAAAAGGAGTAAAGTGATGAAAGGAGAAAGAAGGGGTTGAAGAATTAAAAAGAAAAGTGAATAAAAGGGTGAAAAGAAATAGCCCTCCATGAAACTTAGGACAGAAACCGGGTCAATACATCTGCTATCGGTTATCACAAAGATGATACCGGTATTGAAGACAAGACATCATGGACCTAGTGACGCGCTGCACAACCCCTCCTAGCCATTCGGGTATCTCTTAAAAGATATTTGTTTCATTTGTCACGGAGAACCTTGCATAATCTATCGACCTCTCACTCCGAGCCATTCGGGTATCGAAAAGGTGGCACTCTGCTCCATGCCTCCGACAACTAAAACCAAAATGCATGTAATCGAGTCTAGAGCCATGAGATTCATCAAAATATCTCTTAGGATACACTTTCCAAATTGGTGTTCATCAAAAAGAGCACAAGTTGTAAGAGTCATTTATGAGATCTACGGATCTTGCCTTACATATTATGGTGGTTACTTGTTCCAAACGGTCTACAGTCGTGGAGTGATACTTTTGGTATACTTCAATGGCTCACCTGAATTGTTGATATACTTTGGTATATCTGTGTAAGCCTTCTTGAGGGTATCCAATTCAGGAACATCCTTTGTAAGGATTAGAGAGGGTTCTCACACTATGCTGTCAATTCTCTCGAAGTCTGAGCTTGTAAGTGCTGGAAATCCTACCAAGGAGATTCCTTTCATGAATCGAGTCCTTAAGACGTGGGTCTCTATAGTATTGATAACTATCCCTCAACGGGATTCGGACAGCTGATGTGCCCGACCAAGGTGAATGGAATTAAGACATTCATCAGTAAAACAATCGTAGTGATCTATTCTCTAAGAAAAGTTCACCGTGATCGATTGGTGATTTCAAATAACAATATCAATGCAGGTACTGATGAAAGTCCCCTTGGAGAAAGACCGTGCACTATCATTTCATTCATCAACATCTTCATCTCCACATACTAATACCTATGAAGTTCATCCTCAACAAGCTCAAATCAAAGAAGGTTCAAAGACAAAAGATCAAGTGACAGACAATGAGTTACGTCAAAGTCAAAGAGCTAATCAAGAAGTCAAGAACAAGTTCATGAATCGATTGAGGAAGACATAAGTATGAAGTTTAAAGCCTTTCCAAGAAGTATGAGTATGTTGGAGAAGACGACACGAAAAATCATTAAAGATGTTGATTGAAGGCAACAAAGATCCAAAGACATTACTTTAAAGATCACAAAGCATGAAGGAACAAAGAATCAAGACTATTCTATCATGACACACAAAGTTCAAGACAACAAGCTTCAAAGATCAAAGATCAAGATCACAATGAGAGATCTCAATGATCACCCCTTAGGAGGAGATTGTTAGCAATAGAAGTGTTGATCATCAATGGAATCAAAGAGTGATCTCAATGATCGCCCCTTAGGGGGAGATTGTTAGAAATAGAAGTGACGATCATTATTGTGTCATCGAGTCTTGTAATAATGTTGTAATAGTCTAGTATTCTAGTTAAGGGTAAACGGGCTTGGCTTAATCTAATATTGTATAAGGTTATGTCTAGTCCCTTACAAAAGTCTAAGCCCGACCCATCTCTCTTTTCTTAACTATAAAAGGCACCTTACTCTTCATTTTTAAGGTGGTGCTTGAGTGTGTATTGTGTGTGTTTTGCTTAATAAGATTTCTCTCTTCCTTCTATCTACTTTCTCTCTCTACATACACGAATTCATCTCTTGTACCACCATTTGAGCATCATAAATAGTGATAAGGTTGATTTATATTAGGTCATACAAGGGGTTTCAAATTATTTTGTTGGAAAGCTTGAGTTTAGATTTTCGGATATGACTAATTATATTTGCGTTGCAAAATAATTTACTTGAGTATTTCGGATGAAACAATCAAGTTGTCAATCCTACTATGAAGCTTAGAATGCGACCATGGAGAAGAAGACGGGAAGATACATCATCAACACAAGAATGGCTTATGATCCGATGTACATTCTTGTTGTTTCAGAAAATAAGCACAAAAGCTATTTGAGATAAGCATATGATCAAGTAATGTAAGGTAAAACAATTAATCATTTAGCATAGCATACGAAAGTTATTTTCATCGCTTTGTGTTAAATATAAGCATGTATACCAAGCTTGATTAGTTTCCTTTATATTTATAAATATGACCAAAACTTTAGATTCAAAAGAAAACACACTAATATTCAAAGATTAAGACATCCGTCTCCAATTAGACCAAGAGTTTCTGTTAATGTTATGACCGAAAAATGACTTTCTATTATAAATCTAAGATTCTTTAAATTTTTGTTTTGAATTAGTTTATGAAATTATTTTTATATGAAAGTAGACTCAAATACCTTTAAAACGATAGGTGACACGACTTCTACGGACTTACGGTTAATAAGTTATGAATTTTTTAAGTTTATAAAAAACTGTCCTCTGTGCAGACGGATCCGCCAGATCCCTTCCAAAAGGGATCCGACCTTTGTTAACAAAGGGATCCGCGGATCTGACACAGATTCACCAAAACACATATTTTGACCCGACGAAAAGGTTTAACCTTTGTAGACTTTTAGTGAGCTTATATTACCCATTTTAATCTTTAAGATATCTAACAACAAAACTTCAAAGAAAAAATCAACAAAACACTTTTCATATTATGCTCGACTTCACCGAAAATTTGATACAAGGACCTTACTCGGTTTTAAAAAATAATTTATTTTAAAACTAGAGCCAACCCGCTCTGATACCAATTGTGAAAACGGTAGAAACGGTAGAGGGGGTGAATACGTTTCCGTTTCAAATTTAAAAACTTTTGTATCAAATATAGTATAAATCAATTTCGCCATTATTAGTCCGGTTTATATTTCTTTTCTAAAAACATCCTTATAATAAATTGCCGATCAAGCTTGTTGGGTCTAAAGATACTGCTGTTTGGGAAATACACTAAGTGATTCTGCTGAACAGTTATGTAACTCTGCTGATTAGAGTTTAACTCTGCTGGTTTGAGATAATAGTCATAGTGTAACTCTGCTGCTAGCCTACGAAGACTCTGCTGCTAGACTAGTTACTCTGCTGCTTATTAGATATGTATAGTATGTTAAGGATAAGTATAGAAAAGATACGTAAGATATTTTTCTTGTATAGAAAGTCTTGTAAACCGACTAGGACTCCTTACGCTATAAAAGGAGGTTCTAGGGTTAGGGTTAGATATCGATCATCTTAGCATACGTATCATTATTGTTTACACTTCAAGGTTTCTTGTAACCCTATTGCTGTTGAGCAATCGTATTAATACTGAAGTGTTGTTTGATAATTTGTTTTTGTGTTATTCTTCTTAAGATCAAATATTAAATTCCGCATAATATTTGATATACAACTCAAGATCAGTTTCTATACCGATTATTTTAGATTTATCTAAGGTAATTAATAAGATCGTGAAGCTCAACTGGGATCAACAAGTGGTATCAGAGCTTGTGATCTAGAAACTGGTACCAAGAAGAATTTCTGAATACAAGATTTGCTAATCATCAAAGTAAGCAATGGATTCCGACTCTACACACATGGTTACTGCATCAAGGGTCCCCATGCTCAAGACTGGAGAGTATGAGATCTGGAAGATGAGGATTCAACAATACATGAGAATGGTTGATTACTCACTTTGGGAAGTTGTTCTACATGGTGACAGTGTGCAAACCAAGACTGCTACTGGATCAGTCTTGACTCTCAAGACAAGCGAGGAGAAAGCGCAGAGAAGATTGGAGGTCAAGGCACACAGTATTCTCATGATGGGAATACCTAATGATTATCAATTGAGTTTTACTCATATTGAGTTTGCTAAGGAGTTATGGGAAGCAGTCGAACTTCGATTTGGTGGGAATGAAGCTACCAAGAAATCAAGAAAGAATCTACTAAAGCATCAGTTTGAAACTTTCACTGCTTTAAGTTCTGAGAACATTGAGGGAACTTATGATCGACTTCATAAGCTATCCAGTCAGATGGCTCTTTTGAAGATTGAGCCATCTCAAGAAGATGTCAATCTAAAGTTTCTGAGAAGTCTATCTTCTGAATGGAACACTCATACAGTGGTTTGGAGACATAAGGAAGATTTTGATACTATGACATTGGATGATCTGTATAACAACTTGAAGGTGTATGAATCAGAAGTTAAAGGATTGTCAAGCTCATCTTCTACCACAAATAATCTTGTTTTTGTTTCCTCAAACAGCAAGAATTCTGGTAGTTATCAAGAACAGCACTCTGCTGCTGGTACTTTTGCTCTTGCTGTTGGTTCACATGTCTCTGCTGCTGACTCCACCAACACCAACACCATCAGTGATGCAGCTATTTGTGCTTATTTGGCTGAACTTACTACAAGTACTTCAGTCATGCCTCAAGATCTGGATGAACTTGATCCTGATGATGTTGAAGAGATTGATATGCAATGGCAGTTTGCAATGCTTACTATGAGGGCAAGAAGGTTTCTTAAACGAACTGGAAAAGAGATGAAGTTCAGAAGGAACAAGAATGTGGGATTTGACAAATCAAAGGCTGAATGTTTTAACTGTAGAAAGAAGGGACACTTTGCAAGAGAATGCAGAGCACCAAAAAGAAGCAATGAGAATTTCAAGAAGTCTGCTGATGAAGAGCCAAATCCTACTACTGCTATGGTATCATGTGATGGGTTAGGAGATTATGACTGGAGTGATCATGCTGAAGATGGTCCAAATTGTGCATTGATAGCTGAAGAGGAACCTCAAGTACAACATTTTGCTCTCATGGCCTATTCTTCTTCTGGATCAGACTCTGAGGTATCCAATGAATCATCTTGTTCATTTAAATCATGTTCTGATAAAATTGATGAACTTAAGTCTAGCAATGGAAATCTTAAGATGGAAAATGAAACACTTAAGTTAGACAATCTTAGTTATGCATATGGTTTAAAGAACTTAGAAGAGAAGCTAGAATTTTATAAAAAGGCTGAAATTGAATATCTTGATCAGATCACTATCCTGAAAAATGAGCTTATCAAGAAAGATGATGAGATTAAGGTTCTTATGGAAAAAGTAGAAGAGGCTGAACAGGCTAGAGATTTAGCTAAAAGTGAGACTGAAAAACATGTTGTTAGGGTGGAAAAACAACAATTTGCCACTGATATTCTCAGTAAACCAATAGGAAGACACTTTGCAGACTCAGGAAGTGGTCTAGGATATAATGCTGTTGCTCACCCTAAGAAACTTAGTGCTAATGCCCCTCCTACTAGGACATTAACTTTCATATCTGAGTCTGGGGCTAAACCTGTAGGTGAAACTAGTGAAACTAACATAGAGTCACCTAAGGTTGAGGTAAAGAAGTATGAACAAGCACCCCTGATTGAAGATTGGGAGTCTGACAGTGATGATGAGGTTGTAGAATCTGATTCAACCCCTAAGAACAAAAAGGAAGAAATTCCTGATGTTGTTGAATCAAAAGTACTCAGAGCTAAAAAGGTTGAGTTTGTTAAGCCTAAGCTAGGTAAAGGTATCTCTAGGAAGATGGCTGAGTTTGACAACACACCTAGAGTATATCCTAAGAGAACTAATAATTTGCCTAGAGGAAACCAGAGAAATTGGAACAACCTAGTTTCACAAAAATTAGGTACTGATTTTCAATTACTTAAAAAGGCATGTTATAGTTGTGGTAGTTTTGAACATCTGCAAGATGAGTGTTACTACTATCAAAAACCAGTTAGGAACCAGTACACAAGGGTAAACCATAGAAACTTTGCTAGAAAGACTCACCCTCACCCCAAAAGAAACATGGTTCCCAAGGAAGTTTTGATGAGAGATGGTACTTCTAGAGTTATCTCTCCTATTGCACCAACAGGACCCATAAAGAAGGATATAGTTGATTCTGCTGTTAAGGCAAACTCTACTGTTAAGGCAGACTCTGCTGTTTTGCCTAAAGTTGTTACTGATACTGTTGTGGGCAATCATTTTTATGCTGTTAAGGCCTCAGCTTGTTGGGTCTGGAAACCTAAGGTTAAAGTTATAGATCATGTTCTCAGACACAGCAGTGCACCATTGCAGTTGAAGAAATTTGACTACTTTGATGCACAAGGCAGATCCAAGTCAGTAATGGCTTGGGTCCCAAAGAGAAACTAATTCTCTTACTTTTTGTGCAGGGCAATCTACAAAAGGAGCTAAAGGATAAATGCATTTTTGATAGTGGATGCTCTTCACACATGACTGGAGACCAAAGCAATTTGGAGAACTTTGAAGCTTTGGATGGTGGATATGTTGCCTTTTGGAATGACCCTAAAGGAGGAAAAATTGTTGGAAAAGGCATGATAAGAACTGGAAAATTGGATTTTGAGAAAGTGTATTTGGTGAATGGTTTAAAGTTCAATCTTTTTAGTGTCTCACAAATGTGTGACAGAAAGAATTTTGTTCTTTTTACAGACACTAAATGTCTTGTCTTATCTCCCGACTATAAGATACCTGATGATAAATTAGTACTTCTTAAAGTCCCTAGAAATGACAACATATACAGTGTGGACATAAAGAACATTATTCCCAAAAGAGATTTAACTTGTCTGTTTGCCAAAGCCACTATTGATGAATCCCAACTATGGCACAGAAGGCTTGGACATCTGAACTACAAGGCTATCAATAAGTTGGTGAAAGGGAACTTGGTCAGAGGATTACCTTCAAAGGTTTTTGAGAATCCTGAAGTATGTGTTGCTTGCCAGATGGGAAAGCAACATAGAGCATCTTGTAAGTCCAAATTGGTGAATTCTATAACTGAACCCTTGTTTATGTTACACATGGACCTATTTGGACCCACTTATGTGAATAGTTTGAACAAAAAGATGTATGGTTTAGTGGTCACTGATGATTTTAGTAGATTTACTTGGGTATTCTTTTTAACTACTAAGAATGAGACACCTGGCATTCTTAAGGCTTTCATTACAAGGATAGAAAACCTATTTAATCACAAGGTTAAGATCATCAGATGTGACAATGGAACTGAATTTAAGAATCAAGTGATGAATCAGTTCTGTGAGGAAAAAGGGATAACTAGACAATTTGGTGTGGCTAGAACTCCTCAGCAAAATGGTGTGGCTGAGAGGAGAAATAGAACATTAATTGAGGCTGCTAGGACAATGTTGTCAGAGTCTAAGTTACCCACTATCTTTTGGGCTGAAGCAGTCAACACTGCTTGTTATGTGCAAAATAGAACTAAGATAGTTAAACCTCACAACAAGACCCCTTATGAGTTATTGCATGGTTGGAAACCACTGATTGATTTCTTTAGACCATTTGGGTGTCCTGTCACTATCTTAAACACCATTGACCACTTAGGCAAGTTTAGTGAGAAAGCAGACATAGGTTACTTTGTTGGATACTCTACTGAAAGTAAGGCTTTTAGGGTTTTCAATCAAAGGACTGGGCATGTGGTGGAAAATTTGCATGTTAGAATTAGAGAAACCACACCTAATGTTGATGGAAAAGGTCCTGAGTGGATGTTTGATATTGATTCTTTAACCAAGAGTATGAATTATCAACCAGTCATTGCAGGTACTACTAACATGTCTGCAGTTACACAAACTAACCCTAATGCAGGTACTCAAGCAAAGAAGGATGGATCTGCAGAGGAGTTTGTGTTGATTGAAAAGTGGAAGTTTGATCAGTACTTCTCTCCAACAGATAAAGAGAGAAAGAGTTCAGATGGTGATGCTGTTCATAAGGAAGTTCCAAAGGTTGATGTAGAAGGTGTTGATGAACCTTCTCATGATGACAAGAATGATGATAAGGAAAGGAATAAAGAGTCAGAAGTTGATGGGCAACAAGGGAATAAACATAGCAGCAGTTCTCTCAACTCTGCTGCCAGGCCAAAACACTCTGCTGATAAGCCAAAACACTCTGCTGTTAGGCCCAAACACTCTGTTGTTAGGTTTGGTAACTCTGCTGCTATGCCAAAGGACTCTACTGATAAAGATGGTGATTCTGATGATGATTCTTCTGATGAGATGCCCGAATTAGAAGAAGTGTATGTGGATACTGATGATGAAGTTGTTGATGTTTTTGGAGCTGAAGCTGATTTATCAAATTTGGAGACTGATATACCTGTTAGTCCCACTCCAACAACCAGAATCCACAGGAATCATCCAAAGGAGCAGATAATTGGTGATGTTCACTCTGCTGTTCAGACAAGAAGTAAATCAAAAGGGTTGAGTGATTTGCTTGATCAGGGATTGTTTGCTCAAACACTTAAGAAGAGAAATAGCCACAAGGATTTACAGAATTGCATGTTTGCCTGTTTCTTATCTCAAGAAGAACCCAAAACCATTCACAAGGCTATGAAAGATGAAAGTTGGGTTGAAGCTATGCAAGAGGAGTTGCTGCAGTTCAAGCTTCAAGAGGTCTGGACATTAGTTGATTTGCCTAATGGAAAAAGGGCAATTGGTACAAAATGGGTGTTCAGATGTAAAAGAGATGAAAGAGGTATTGTTATCAGAAACAAGGCTAGATTGGTGGCTCAGGGATACACTCAGGAAGAAGGAATAGACTATGATGAGGTATTTGCCCCAGTTGCAAGACTAGAGGCTATCAGACTTTTCTTGGCATATGCCTCATATAAGAATTTTCCTGTGTATCAAATGGATGTGAAAAGTGTTTTCTTGTATGGAAAGATACCTGAAGAGGTTTATGTGATGCAACCACCTGGTTTTGAAGATCCTAAGTATCCTGATAGGGTCTACAAGGTGAAGAAAGCACTGTATGGATTACATCAAGCTCCTAGAGCTTGGTATGACACCTTATCCCAGTATTTGTTGAACAATGGTTTTTGCAGAGGAACCATTGATAAAACATTGTTCATTAAGAAAGACAAAAAGGATATCCTACTTGTTCAGGTTTATGTAGATGATATCATTTTTGGGTCTACAAATAAGGTGTTATGTGAAGGATTTGAGAAGCTTATGCACAGCAGGTTTGAGATGAGTTCTATGGGAGAACTGACTTTCTTTTTAGGGCTTCAAGTTAAGCAGAAGTCAGATGGGATTTTTATTAGCCAAGATAAGTATGTGGCTGATATGTTAAAGAAATTTGGTTTCAAAGATGTGAAGGCAGCTAAGACACCAATGGATAAAAACAAACCTTTGCTCAAGGATGAAGATGGGGTAGAGGTTGATGTACATCTTTATAGATCAATGATTGGTTCATTGATGTATCTGACTGCTTCAAGGCCAGATATCATGTTTTCTGTGTGTGCTTGTGCTAGATTTCAAGTGTCCCCAAAAGTTTCACACTTGGAAGTAGTCAAAAGAATTTTTAGATACCTAAAGGGTCAACCAAAATTGGGTCTTTGGTATCCTAATAATTCACCATTTGACTTGATAGCATACTCAGATAGTGACTATGCAGGAGCTACTATGGATAGAAAGTCAACCACTGGAGGCTGTCAGTACCTTGGACATAGGCTGATCTCTTGGCAATGTAAGAAACAAACAGTGGTGGCTAATTCGACAACTGAAGCAGAATATGTTGCTGCTTCTAGCTGCTGTGGACAAGTGCTCTGGATTCAGAACCAATTACTGGATTATGGGTACAATTTCATGAACACAAAAATTTTCATTGACAACAACATCACAATGTGTATTATAAAAAATCATGTTTTTCATTCTAAAACAAAACACATGGAGATAAGACATCATTTTATTAGAGATTGTTATGAGAAAAAGCTAATTCAAGTGGTTAAAATACATACTGACAACAATGTTGCTGATTTACTTACAAAAAGTTTTGATATAAGTAGATTTCAATTTTTAGTTGCTAGTATTGGTATGATAAATCTTTAATCTTTAACCATCTTATCTCTGTATGTTTTTGTAAACTTTTGTAAGGATTTGTGCTGTTTGTTAAGTCAAAATTTGCTGTTTGTTAAGTTGTTTGCTGTTTAGTTGTCTGCTGCTATGCTACTCTGCTGTTATTTTTGGATATTCTTGCTTGTGTTTGTGGTTTTCTACTAACCTTTTGCAGATTTACATGAACACACAATCAAGTAAAGCAAGGAAATTTAAACGTTCATTGATAACTAAAGCAAAGTACAAGATGAAGTTTTCTTACAACCATTGATCAAAAGAGTTCAAAAGACAACAAGAACCATGGATTCACAACCTACAACACCTATTCCACATCAAGCTTTATCCTTCCCTTTCCCAACAAAGTCTGGCATCACTTTGCTGCGTGGTCCCCTAGTACCCATTGCTGCTGACACTCTTGGACAAGGAAGAGCAAGTATGACTGGTCGTGGTGGTGGACTCTGCTGATGGCTTGTAGAAGGAGCTTGTTTCTTCATCGGCTTTTTCTTAGGAACAGGGACTTTCCTCTCCTCTGTTTGTGGTTGTGGTTGCGGTGGATTGAAACTCTTTGCAAAAGCGGCCGCAGCGTTCTCCATTTTTTTTTGAAGCTCAGCGGTCAAAGGATGTTGCGGAGGAATGATTTCCCAGGCACCTTGGTAGTATGTCATTGATCTTGGCCATTTTGCTGTTTCATCATCATCAGAATCTTCAAAGGAGGATGGTGTTGATGGAAGTGGGTCAGAATATTCGTCTTCTACAATCGACTTACCTTTGTGTGCTGAGGATGAAGTTGGTGGAAAATAGTTTGACCATCCTTGTGAGCTGTCTGACGAGGAATCTGAGGATATGTCGATGATTGGTGCTTTGGAAGAGCTCATGGTTGGTTATTATTGAAGTTAGGGTTTGTGAATTGGGGATTTGCTAAAGAGATTAAGGGATTTATGGACTTCAATGCGGGGTTGGTATTGTATTTAAGGGAGTGATTTTGAAGATATTGGGAAAGTTGACTTTTGGTCAACAATTTCATAACTCTGCTGATGAGTTTGAAAGTAGAAGGGTCAAATTGAAACTTTTGGCGCGTTCTTAAACCTAATTAGATCAAAACGGTCTCATACACCAATTCAATCTCATTACCTTTTAATTGCTCAAAACTACATTTGATTCTCACCCAAGAACACTAATTTATTTCATTACACCCAAAACCCCCAAATCATAATGGCTCGACGAAAGTTTCTTGATGAGCATAATCAAATTGCCTTTCTTAGTAAGGTTACTGCTGCTGACGGATTTCATGAGGTTATGGATTTTCTGAGTGCGTCTCGATTAAGGTATGCTTTAACAGTTGATCCTACAATTTATAAATCTCATATGCACCAATTTTGGTCAACTGTTAAGCTGGATATACTTGACGGGGAGGAACGGTTGATAGGTAGTGTGGATGGTGAAAGTATTGTGGTTAGTGAAACAACCATTAAGAGAAGTCTTCGTTTATCAGGCGTACCTACACCTCCTACCCTTACCCCAGAAATTGTGTTGACTGAGCTTGAGAACATTGGATATGAGAGACCTGAGGCTGGTGGAAAATTTTTGAATGGTTATCTTTGTCCCCATTGGAAGTTCTTGTTGCATACTCTACAACACTGCTTGTTTCCCAAAGTACGTGGATGGAGTGAGTTTAGTGCTTCTCAAGCTATGGCTTTAGTTTGTTTGGCAACAGGGCAACCATTTGATTTTTCTTCTATGATTTTTGAGGGTATGAAGAAGTTTATTAAGAAGAAGTTTTATTTGTATCCAAGGTTTCTACAACTTGTTATCAACTATCAGCTAAGAGAACCATTGAGGCATACAAATGTTGAGCCCTGTAGTAGAATGGCTATTAAGATGTTTGCTTTTCTAAAGAAACCTGGGAAAGGTTTTTCTGGTGCTATAACTCCCCTAACTGAACACATCTTGAATATTGTGGCTGCAATAAATGAGGATGAAGAGGCTGGAACTCCCACAGCTTCCCATCACACATCCTCATCAACTAGTTTGAATGTTTCATCATCCACTGAACCCCATCATACTCAATCTCCTAGGACTTCACGACAAGGGGTCATTGTGCAACCTCAGGCCAATGTCAGTATGGATGCAGATGAGGCTGGTACAGGTGATGCAGGTATCATGATGGAAGAGGCTGGCACTACTGTTTCCAACTTAGTAGTTGAACAGGACAGTGCTAACATAACTAAGACCTCAACCATGGCAACATCTTTTGTAGAAGGTTCTCAAGAACCTAATACAACTGATGGTAACCTCAGCCAAATGGCTTCTATGGGGGGCTCAGCTGTTCAACCTAGGGTTGAGACTGAGTTTGTGTCCAAAGATTCACCTCTCTGAGAAGGTAACACATCTCGAAGTGATGAGGACAGACATGAAACATATGAATTGATGGACACTGCTGTACATATTGACATTGCCCATGATACACCTCTCGGACCAGGTCACACAGGTCGAAGTGTTGAGGCTAGCATTGAACTTGAAAAAGAGGATTTGACGGTTAAAACCCCTGTACAAAATGCAATTCCAGTGATCAACCTCTCGGGTCAGGTAACACAGACCGAAGTTGTGAGGATATCATGAAACAATTTAAGGAATTGACGGATAAATGTACAAAATTGTCACAGGAGGTTCTTGGTTTAAGAAAAGAGTTATCAACAGTCAAAGCTTCTCAAGGTGCTGAGATAAGAAGGCTTAAGCTCAGGGTTACTCATCTTGAGGGGAGGTTGAAGAAAGGTTCCAAACCATGTTTGGAAGCGGATGCTTCCAAACAGGGGAGGAATGATCAGAAGGATGCATCAGGTTTAGGGGAGGTACTCAAAAATTCAGGGGAGGTTGTAATGGAAACAGATGAAAAGGTTGACTCTGCTGTTGATGCAGAACTTTCTGCTGATGGGAGAAACAATGCTGCTGAAGGGCTACATCACTTTGCTGGTGAATTTGATGAAGACACAATGCCCTTAGCCCAAGTATTGCTTAATCTTGGAAACAAAACACCTACACCTACACCATCACAACCTGAATCACAATCACAACCAGCTGCTCAAAGTTTAACAAAACCAACACAAGTGACTGTCTCAAGACCAAAAGCTAAAGGAGTTGTCATCCAAGAACCTGTGCAAACAAGAAAACCTGTTCAAACACCTACCTACAAGGGTAAGGGCAAGATGAAAATGGTGGAAGAACTTGAACCTTATCCTGATCCTAATGAAGTTCCAATTGAGTTATGGCCTAGACATTTGCAAGAAAGGTGGGATGCAGAAGAAGCTCAGAGATTGCTGATGAAGAAAAAGCTGAGTATGATAAAGCAATGGAGATACAAAAGCAACAATCTGAGAAACAATCTGAAGTTGAAGCCAAAGTGGCTGCATGGGAAAATGAGCAGGCAAGATGTAAAGCTGCTATGGACTGGGAGAAAGTGAAAGTAGAGATGGATGATGTTTTTACAGATGAAGGTATTAATGACTGGATTCATCAAGCTATTGTGCAGAATAAGAAAAGGCTTCTGGTAGCAAGAAAGAATAAAAAGGTGAATAGACCACCAACTGTAAGGCAAGAGAGAACTCTTCATGAGCAATATCTGAGGAATATGAAGGGTTGGAAATTAAAGGAGTTGAAGCCATACTCTAATGAAGAAGTTAAGCAGAAGTTTGAGGCTGCTAAGAAAGAGATGGACAGAAATTTTAAACCCTTAACTGATGATGAGATCAAAGAGTTGACAAGAATCAAAGTAGCATCAAATGCTTATATGAATCCTGAGTCTACTGCTAAAATGGCCAAAGTATCAGATGCTGAGAAAGAGAAAGAGAAAGAGAATGTAGTTGCAAAGAAAAAGCCTGAACCTACTGATAGTGTAAAAAGATATAGGAGGAAAGTAAAGCAGGTAGCTAGGAAGAAGAGAAGAACTCAGTCAGTATTGATGAGTGATTCAGAGAAAGAGGATAGTGTTTTTGAGAAAGATGAAGTGACTGATGATCATAATTTTGAAGAAGTAACTGCAGATGATATGAAAAGCATTATGGATCTCACAGTTCATAAACCTCAAGAAGAACCTGAGTTACTTAATGAAGTTCCTTTGTCAACAAAATATCCAATCATTTCATACTCACATGATGTTCTAGATGGTAGTCAAGCATGCTGGGTTATTAGGAGATCAAATGGTTCAAGTGTGGGATATGTTAGTTTTTCTCAAATGTTGCACTACATGGATAGGAATGATATTATACAACTCTGGAATCTTTACAAGATGAATTATGGTGATACTAGACCAGAGGTGGTGCATGAAAGACTCAATTATTACTATTTGAAGAATATGTTTGAACCTGATGAAAGAAGTCTTGATTGGAAGAATGTGATTAGTTCAAGCAGATTTATCAGATGGTATCTATATCAATCATGTGGAGTACATGCATTGACTGGAAGTGATGGTTTGTGTTTGTACATGTTAACAGAGAAAGATTATCCTGTGTTCAAGAATACTGCTCTTCTAACTAACATGTTACAACCTGGTAAGCTGAGTTTGCAAAGACCATTCTTATCAGATCATCAAGCTTTTGAGTTAGTGGAGAGGTATAGAAAAGTGCTGGAATCAAAGACCTCAAAACAGTAAAGTGTTTGGAAGCATCCTTCTGGTGGTTAGCTGGATTTAAGGAAACTTGATGATTTTTGAAGAAAAATATCAAGTTTAGGGGAGGATTGTTGGGTCTAAAGATACTGCTGTTTGGGAAATACACTAAGTGATTCTGCTGAACAGTTATGTAACTCTGCTGATTAGAGTTTAACTCTGCTGTTTTGATAACTCTGCTGGTTTGAGATAATAGGCATAGTGTAACTCTGCTGCTAGCCTACGAAGACTCTGCTGCTAGACTAGTTACTCTGCTGCTTATTAGATATGTATAGTATGTTAAGGATAAGTATAGAAAAGATACGTAAGATATTTTTCTTGTATAGAAAGTCTTGTAAACCGACTAGGACTCCTTACGCTATAAAAGGAGGTTCTAGGGTTAGGGTTAGATATCGATCATCTTAGCATACGTATCATTATTGTTTACACTTCAAGATTTCTTGTAACCCTATTGCTGTTGAGCAATCGTATTAATATTGAAGTGTTGTTTGATAATTTGTTTTTGTGTTATTCTTCTTAAGATCAAATATTAAATTCCGCATAATATTTGATATACAACTCAAGATCAGTTTCTATACCGATTATTTTAGATTTATCTAAGGTAATTAATAAGATCGTGAAGCTCAACTGGGATCAACAAAGCTTGACGTAATATGTAGAGTGTCAACACAAAGACAATCAACAATATAAAGCAAGAATAAAAGTAAACTGATAAGTAAGAAGGATAAACAAACCAACACGAGGATTTATAGTAGTTCGGTCACGAAGCTCCTCTTCGCCCTACTCCACTCCCCGAGTATCCAACTCGAGAGTTACTTCACTAGATCAACAAGCTCCATTCTCGGCGGAGAAACCTTACACAATGTAGCTTACACTTTATCCGGTACAAAGCTAAATACCGGGTCCTTCACACAAGGTAGAACCAAACCTTACACGATGTCGCCTACACTTTATCCGGTACAAGGCTAGATACCGAGCTGTTCCACGAGGTAGAGCCAAACCTTCGTCACCTACACTTTATCTGGTACAAGGCTAGATACCGGGTTCCATTACAAAGGAGGAACCACTACCCGATCAACACAACACATCATGAGGGACCAACGCCCTATTACACCAATCTACACAACACATCTATAACACCCGTTATGTTTTGTGGCCCAACATAACAAACCTTGTGTTTTATGGCACAAACACATAAACCATCTAATCTAGTTAGAGATACAAGAAGAAGATACAAGAGAAGATCCAAGACAATGTGTCTAATGGATATGAATGACTAAACTAAATGAACTTCCTTTAATAGAAAGCCTTCAATGAAGATCACAAGTTCCCTAAGCTTGTTGTGATAGATCTTCTTGTATGTATGGTTATGGTGGATGAGGATGCAAGATCTCTAAGCTTGCTTTGGAGGATCACTTCAGTAGGTAAGGATGCAAGATCTCAAGGCTTGCTTTGGACGATCACTTCGGGATTATGCTTACAACAAAATAAAAGTTAGAAGCATTATGATCATATTAGAAAGAAGGTTTTTTACATGTTTTTTTACTAATATAAATGTGTTAGAAATGGTGGAGAGAAAGTGTGTGAAAGGTGTATCTGAATGGTGAGAAATGGTTTGCTACTTATAGGCAAAAAGGGAAAGCTGTTTACTGTTTACCCGGATCCCTTTGAAAGGGATCCGGCCCTTGTAAACCAAGGGATCCGCGATGGATTCGGCGACGCTCCTCTTTATTTAGGTTATGGATCATGGGTAATGGGTCATGGGTCATGGAATTTGGGTCATGGGTACCCAACATGATGTCATGCATGATGTCAAAGACATCTTGGGTTATGGGTTATGGACTTTGGGTCATGGGTCATGGACTTTGGGTCATGGGTCATGGGTTTTACCTATTGTGATGTCATGCATGATGTAATGCAAATTAATGCACATGGGTCATGGGTCATGGGTCATGGGTTATGGGTCATGGGTTTTGGGTTATGGATAGTCCAAGTCATTTTATTAGTATATTACATTTAACTAGTTGATTCTAAAGAATGTATTTTATGAAAATGTAAGTTATAAATATTACTTATAAGTGTTTCATAAAAATGGTTTTGGTTTTATATAAACTATTTTACTAGATGTGTTTAATGGTTTATTTGGGTTTTGATCATAACACAACATAACAAACATGTACGAACCTGTGTTGTAGCATAAAAAGACTTGAGGCGCCGAGAGATGTTGAATGTATGTTGAGACAAAATATGATTGCGAGTAACTTGTAAATTTTACATTATGTATTACAAGTTACATGGTTTGTCATCAATCAAAACAAACGAGACTGTATAGATTAAATATCGTAATATTTGCACTAACAGTAACCACCATTCATATTTAGCCACACTTGATCAGGAATTTGATACGAAAGATTTTTAGATTTTAAATGGAAACGTATTCACCCCTCCCCCCCCTCTACGCTTCTACAGATAATACATAATGTAAAGTGCACAAGTTACTCGTAAACACAAATTATCAATGCATGCACGCATCAACATCTCTCGACGTCTCAAGTCTGAATCACTTAAGGTATGAACCAACAAGTTACCAAACTAGTTAAGTGATCAAAGAATTATTTTTGTCCTTAAACCTCACATTTTGTATTTATAAGAAATGTTTTATTAAAGAAAAATATTCAAAAACTAGCTTTCCCTCCTAAAAAGTTACCACCTACACTAGATAAACATTTCACCACAAAAGGACAAAAATAGGAGCGTCTTATGGACGGTCCCGTAAATAGGGACGGTCCTGTATATATATGGGACCGTCACCTACTTTAAGGGACCGTCCCTAGACTCCGCTCCTATTCTCTCTGCCTATAAATACTGGACCATTCCCAACAGTTTTCACACCCTTTTGCACACATATTTCTCTCTTCTATATCCTCTCCTTCTTTGATCATTTAACTTGTTTAATCTTGTTTAAATGTGATTCATTCTTTCTTTCCTCAAGTTCAAGAGAAGAACTATCGTTATCATACGAAGTTATGTAGTCTAGTTAGTCAATCTGTAACATTTGTTACATATAGATTGAGTCCATGTCTTTCAATCTTGTGTCATAATTAGATCCGGCTAGTGTGTTAGTCCGGAACATAGGTGTGAGATCCAGTTAGTATTTTAGTTCTCAAAATACAAGGGTATGTGGTAGATCGGTTCTAGCTAAGATTAGAACTCGACATTTAGCTTAGTGTCAGAAAATAATATAAGCGATGCGGTTTATGTGTTTAGGCCTTAAAACACAAGGTTTGTTATGTTGGGCCATAAAACATAACGGGTTTGGTTATATCCGAAGAAGGACTTGGTATTTAGCTTTGTACCAGAAAAAGTGTAAGCTATGTTGTATGGTTTTCTCCGCCGAGAAGGGAGCTTGTTGATTAGTGAAGTAACTCTCGAATTGGGTACTCAGGGAGTAGAGTAGGGCGAAGAGGAGCTTCGTGACCGAACCACTATAAATCTTTGTGTCCGGTTTGCATTTTCTTTACTTATCTCTTCACGTTTTATTCTTGCATTTATCGCTTTACATTTATACTTGCATTGCGTTTATGTTTGTGTGGCTTGTTGATTATATTGTGTTGATTATATTTGTGTCATGGCATGGTATTTATATTATGTCTATGTTTGTGTTATGGTGACATGCTTTACTTATTGCACTATACTATCTCTAGTCATTGTAAGACTATTGTTGACACTTTTCATATTACGTCACGCTTGATTGGTTAATTTGATACAAAAGTTTTAAGATTTTAAACGGGAACATATTCACCCCCCCCTCTACGTTTCTACAGATTTGTCATTTGTGTTGTATGTAGTACATTAATTAGGGGATGTTCGGCACGGAGCTGTGTGGAGCTTTTTGGAGCGGTGAGCAATGATTTTGATTTTTATTAGTCGTTTGGCAAAGGAGCGGTAAGCTTTGCTATTTTTTATGAATGCTCATTTTTCCAATGCTTTTTTAAGAAGATGTGAGCAGTGAGCGGTGAGCTGTGACTACTTGTAATACCTGAAAATTTAAAACATGCAAAATGACCAAATTACCCTTGAACATAAAATTTTACTTATTAATTAGTTAAAATACCAAATAAATCCCAAACGCTTGGAAACGAATACCATATGAAGTGAAATAAATTATACTTGAACGTTTTAACATTTTAAGTTTCATAAAAATATTTGTAATATTTATATACTTATTAAAAGGGCCGGTTATATTTTTATATACAAAATATATTGTTTACTTAATTAAAAACTAAAATAATTAAAAGATAAATACATAATATAAGAGATAAATAAGAAACAAATTTTGTACCTTATCACAAGTATGAAAACCGACTTTCCATGCCCTCCCCTATATAATATATCCGGTTCCCATATTATTTTTTTGTTTTACGATTCTAAAATATCCCTAAAAGTCGACAACCTAAACCAAAAATCCCTTCGATCACCACAAACTTTCTGGAGCTGATCTATCAATTTTCCTGGGTTCTTCTAAGTCCTAAGAAGCTTAGAAAATTAGAGGTTCGAAGTTAGGAAGCTTGGATTGTGTGTTCTTGATTTTCTTGTTCGAAAAACTCTAGCCGAGAGGTAAATAATCCCTTCTGCTCATTCGCTTGTTCTAAATTCTTGTGGGTATTTTTCTGCACTTGTTTAGGTCTTATGTAACTCATATAAAATAGCTAAACCAACCCATGCATGCTTTTTTAATTATTTGAAGTAATTCGAACCAAAAACCCTAAATATGAACTTAAAATCTTAAAACGACTTGTAGATTTTTCTGGGCAGTAAGAGTATTTTTCCCAGGTCTTATATGAACCTAGTAACACTAGAAAATGGTCCTTGAATTTATAGAAGCCTAGTCCATGCGTAGGTGATTTTTATATAAATCGGGTTTTAAGAAAATAAAAGAAAAAAAAATAAAAACCCTATGAACGATTTAGGGTTAGGGTTTTGTGAGTAAGATCTGATCATTTAATTCTAATTTAAGGTTGTTTTAATGATTTGATGTGATGGGGGAATTTAGGGTTAGTTTATGTATTTTAGGATAATTAACGATTTGAAAAATAAAAACTATAGGGTGTGTTTTGTAATTATTTAAACTTGTGGGATAATTTTGTAACATATTTTAGGTCAGGGACAACTTGAGAAAAATATAAGTTGGGGGTGCTATGTGTAAAATTTGCAAGATAATGATTTAATTATTAATTTAAGGTACGAATTGGAATTTAATTAATTGGAGGGACTAAAAGTGTAAATTCTAGAAATTCAGGGTTGTTTCGTATAAACTTTTATTTAAGGGGTCTAATGTGTAATTTTGGGTATTTATGGGCTTAATGTGTAATAGTAAACATTGTAAGGGTTAAATTGTATTTTAATAAACTATAGGGTTTAAATTGTAAATTTAATTATATTAAGGGTCTAATTTGTAAGTTGTTAACATTTAAAGGACTAGAGTTGTAATTATGGATAACGTATGGGTAAAAAGAATAACTTATGATATTTTCACTTTAAACCTTATTCTTATATATATTTACATTTAAAACCCTAAAGTATGGAAGCTTGTCATAATTAACCCTAGAATAGTATAAGGTGATAAAAGAAACCCTAATTCCAAAATAATATTAAAAGTAATGACTTAACCTAAATTTATGATATTAAAATCTTTCTAATTATGGAAACCTGCTAATTATGGAAACTTACTAAATAAGGAAACTTTCTAAAAAATAGAACTTACTTAAAATGGAAAGATAACTAAAAACCCCTTGTCATTCTGTCTTCTACTTCTTTAGGTTCGAGGAAGGAGTAACTTGATCTCTGTCAGCTTTTATCTTTGTTCTTGCTTGCTAATAAGGTACAGATATTCTGCCCTTCTTGTAAGGAGCCTTCGTTTCTCTTGATCTCTTGTTTTGATTCGTTTAGGATTCCCCAAAGCCATTGCTATGTTCCCCTAGAGTTGAACCTTAGTATTGAACCTTTCCGTTTGAACTCTTGTCTTGAACCTTTTTGCCTTGAACCTTTGTCATGAACCCTGATATGAACCTAGCTATTGAACCTTGACTTAAATATGGACATGACCTACTTGAACTAAAGCTTGAATTGAACTCATTGATATGTAAACATGAACTTGAAACTTGAACTTGACTTGTACACTTGACCTTGACCTTGACCCACAGTTTGAGACTACGAGCCATACTAGGCATGAGGGTTTCATGTCCTTGTCATTGATGCACTAATGACTTGACTTTTGGGTAGGAAAGTGATGACCTATCCCGTCCCTGCCATTGACTTGATATTTGACTTGTACACGTAGATGAAGACATTGTGGCAGCGTATGGATGCATCCTAGATTTGTATTGTACATGACTTGACTTACTTGTATTGTTTAGTGACATGATGGGTGTGTGCGATACACGTCATTCACTCTTGGGAGCTTGCAACTCCAACCCTTGGAGGTATCCCCTCATATTATACTTGGCATACCGAGGTCACCCCTCCGTATACATGTATACTTGTTTACTTGATATGATTTGTTCTGGGCTCGTAGAGGATTGCTGTTTTGCCTTTACCTTTACGGTTACCTTACCTTTTACACTTTACTTTACATCTATCCTTTACCTTATTCCTATATCTTACTCTTGATAACCTTTACTACTTTTACTTTTCCTTATCCTTTATTACTGCTTGTTATCGTATATCTGTTCACTGAGCTCTCGTAGCTCAGCCGCATTTTCTTTTCCTGCGGCAGGTATTTAAGCTAGGAAGCTGGGTTTTGCTTTGGGATGAGAGCAACTTTGAGTGAAGCATGGACCTTAGTATCTTAGTTCTACCATTTGAATTTTAGACTTGTTATGCCTTGTTTGGCACTTGGAATATTTAGTACTTCATTTATTTCTTTTCATTTGTCTTGTTGAACTTGATATAAGTCTTGTTGGCTTATTATTTTTTGGTATGTTAGGAATATGAATATTCAGTTGAAGACTCGGTCACCCCAAGTAATTATTAGATCATCATAGCTCGTAGGATTATCAGTAATATTATTAGTAGTTTAGTTATTAATTAGTATTGTAGAGTGGGTCGGGTCTTTACCCTCTGTCAGCTCGCTCCACAGTCCACTAGGGACATATTATGTAAGACTATATATACTCCCTTCCCACCCATGGGAAGGGTTGGACCTTTCACATTAATCTAATTCATCTTGTTTCTCTCTCTACAAAGGCTCCCAACCTCTCACTTTCTCTCTCTAAATTCTTGTCCATTCGATCCATAAACAAGCCTCAAACTAGTGATTCTTGTATTGTGAATACCCTACAATTGGTATCAAGAGCCATGGTTAGGTCCATGAGAGTTGGTATTCACGGATTTGTGTAGTTTGTGAGGTTTTTGGTTCGATTTGTTTAGATATTTGTTAAGGTTTTTGGTTCGATTTGTTATTTCATTTTGTGCTTTGTCTAGTGATTTAAAGTTGTTATTACTTGTACTTTCTAGCTTAGGAATAGTATAAGAGTAGTATTTAGTGCTTGGATTCACAGATTTAAGGTTCGTGTGGTGTTTTCAAGTGATTCGAGTGTTTTTCTTTCAAGAGTTCTTGGATGCGGTTTGTCTATTTTGGACGTTCTTGAACGCTGTTTGTGTCACATCGGGTACGCGGTTTGTCCCATTACTAGTTTAGGCAAAAGGACAAACTGCATTGAAAGTGACGTGTTTGGAAGCTTGTGCCGACGCGGTTTGTCTCTACGGTGCGTACGCGGTTTGTGTCTACGCGGTTTGTATATCTAGTGTGAACTCGGTTTGTCTCTTTGGCGCATACGCGGTTTGTGTCAACGCGGTTTGTATCTTTAGTGTGAACTCGGTTTGTCTCTAAGGCGTATACGCGGTTTGTGTCAACGCGGTTTGTATCTTTAGTGTGAACTCGGTTTGTCTCTAAGGCGTATACGCGGTTTGTGTCAACGCGGTTTGTATCTCTAGTGTGAACTCGGTTTGTCTCTTTGGCACATACGCGGTTTGTGTCAACGCGGTTTGTATCTCCAGTTTGAACTCGGTTTGTCCCTTAGGTGCATACGCGGTTTGTGTCTACGCGGTTTGTCTAGGCGGTTTGTGTCTTGGTGATTTTAGAAATTCCCGCGAAAGATTCGATTTCTCGGTTAAATCACAAGATCAGTAAAATCCCGTAGTTACTATGGCTACCACATCAAGTACATCATCAGATGATATTCAAGCAGCAGGATCTGACACTCGTCCACCTATGCTAGATAGGACGGATTATGAGTCTTGGGCACAACGAATTAGACTTTATTGCTTGGGAAAAGATAATGGTGTTAACATTCTTAAGTCAATTGACGAAGGACCATATCAGATGGGTACCACCAGAGATGTTGTTACAACTGGTGAAGATGGGACTGTGACTTGGGGCATAGACAGACCTAGAAACTACAATGATCTTAATGAAGAAGAAAAGAAGAGGTATGATGCCGACATTAGAGCCTCAAACATAGTCATTCAAGGTCTTCCTAAGGATGTATACAAGCTCATCAACTTCAACACTGAAGCCAAAGCTGTGTGGGACAACGTTAAGATGCTGTTAGCAGGGTCAGAACTCACAAAGGAAGATCGTGAGTCACAGCTGTATGATGAGTTCGAGCATTTCAAAATGAACCCAGGAGAGAATGTCACAGACTACTATGTGAGATTTCATAAGTTGGTGAATGATATGAGGATGATCAGAATGACTATGCCCAATATCCAACTTAACTCAAAGTTTGTGAACAATATGACTCCTGAATGGGACAGATTTGTGACTGCAGTCAAACTCAACAAAGGTTTAAGGGATACCAACTATGAACAACTGTATGCATACCTGCAACAACATGAGAAGCATGCTGTTTATGATCGAGTGCTGAGAGAAAAGTTAAGTCCTTCAACTACAAATGATCCACTGCGTTCATGACAAATGTTCAACCGACAATCCAATCATCATCCAACCCAAGCTATCATCAACTTCACTCACAAGTACCTGCTATGAGCTCTCAACTTGACTCAGGGTACTCCCAGACCAACAAAATGATTGACAATCTCACCAATCAAGTTTCATTACTGGTTCAACAGTTTCAAGCATCACTCCCTCAGACCAACAATCAGTTAAGGAATTCATCTAACCCACGCAATCTAGCAATGGTGGAGGATGGGAAAATTGTGGTTCAGAATGTGCAAGGGAGAGCTGGCAGGAACATGGGTCGAGGTTATGTGCAGAATAGAGCAGGGAATGCCAATCAGGGGCAAGGGAAACAGATCAAGTGTTATAATTGTGGGGGGCTTGGACACATTGCTAGAAACTGCAATCAACCTAAACGTCCTCAGAATTCAGATTACTTCAAAGACAAGATGCTGTTAATGCAAGCTCAAGAGAATGGAGCAGTATTGGATGAGGAAGAGTTATTGTTCTTGGCAGGAGATGGAGGAAATACTTTTGATGAAGATGTGGATGAGAAACCTGTTCAGGATCTAGCACTTAATGATCCTAACATCTTCAAGGCAGATGACTGTGATGCATATGACTCTGATGTAGATGATGAACCTACGGCTCAAACAATCTTCATGGCTAACTTGTCTTCCATGGTCTCATCTCCCCGTCAAGCTGGTCATTCTAATGCATCCGTTATATCTGAGGTACTAAAAATTTATGACACATATAATATTGTTGAGGGACAAAAGAATCCCGAAGAAGTACATCAGGCAAATGTTTCTGACTCAAGTAATGTTGACATGGAAAATAGCAATATTATTTCATATGAACAGTATTTGAATCACGACAACTCGCCTGATGTACCAAATGGTGAATCTTTTGTCAATAATGATGTCTGTGTTAGGAGGAATGTAGATGCCTTAGATAATGCGGATAATATAAATAATGCATACGAGTGCCATGAGAACATATTGCCTGTCCCTGATGATAACTTGATCACGAAACTAAACATCTATAAAGAACAAGTGGCTTTGTATGAACAGCGTGCTAAGTTTGAGCTTAATGAACGAGAGCAGAAATTAGAAGGTCAAATGAGTACACTTATTAAAGAGTCTAGAGTAAGAGAAGAAACTTTAAAATTAGAGTTGAGTTCTTTGAAAAGTCAGCTAGAACAGTCTGTCAAACAGAAACAGGAAGCACAAAAGTGTGTTGATACACTTAAGCAAGAATTCAAACAAAAAGAAACAACTCTTTTAAATGATTTCTCTAGACTCAAGACGTTAAAAAATAAGCTTGAAGATAAGTTGTACACACAAAATCAAACCATACAAACTGCTCAAATGATCCATAAGCACAGAAAGTTGTGTGATAAGCATAGTAAAATCATGATAGGTGAACCTAAGTCAACCATCCTTAGGGACATGAAAGTACTTCAACCAGCCCTATATGATGGTAATGTGATGCTTATGCCTATTCATGACCAACCTGAGCATATCTACACTGATGAAGAGGATGAGATAAGTGATATAACGAAGGAAAAAATGATTGAGAAAATGAAGGATCCCGAGTGCATAGCCAGACGAATAATAATCAAACCCCATGATTATTATGAGGAAAATCGTTTGACTGTGTTTGCTCCTCAAAAGAAGTTAACACCTGAACAGATATTTTGGAAACAAGATAATGAGAAACTTAAGGTAGATAAACTTAAGGCCAACACCCCCCTCATTAGAAAAGTTGCGTCCATAACGGTGTATCCTCCCAATACACCTAGGAATCTGGTGCCTTTGTCTCTTCCCTCTGAATGCAAAACCTTTATTAGCTTATATGTGCTTTGGCAATTATTTGCTGATTTTGATAAAACATGTAAGAAGAGAATCACACCAACTGGCATTACTGAGGGGGAAAGGTGTTTTGAACATGCAAAAAGGTGTTATTTAACTGAGGTCATGCCATTCTTTAAACTACTTAAAGAACATTTTGAAGGGTTGCAAACTGCCCTTAAAACCGAAATAAAGGAAATGGAAGTAGTGTTTAAAGATATGGAATGTGAGGTGAATGAATATGCAATAGAACTTAAGAGTCGAGAGATTGAAAGAAAAAACATACTCATTACTAACGACAACTTGCTTGCTAAATGTATTGCACAAGATGTATTTTACACTGTCACTGATTCTGCATTGTCTGCTTGTCAATTTAATGAGTATGCTATTGCGTTAAATGTCACCCAGAATCGTGTTGTTGAGCTTGAGGGGGAGAATTTAAAATTGCTTGAAAAAATTTAAAAAGATGACCATGATAATATGGTTATACGTTTTTCAAAATTGGAAGTCGAATTTCTCAATTTGCAATTGAAATATCAACATTTAAATGAAAAACAGAAAATATCAAATGACAAGACATCCTTGGATGCTCCTGAATTTGATACTTATTTTGAATTAAGCAAACGAGATGAGACAATTCAAGCTCACACGAACACGATTCGACTGCTGAGGGCCCAAATTGCCCAATTGAAATCCAACAAGTGTGAAGTATATGGCACCAATAAACCTTCGTCTTCAGATTCTCAGAATTTTCAATATCAAAACACCATAAATAAGTTACATTATGAAAATGAGTGTTATCGAGAAGAAAATTCAAAGGTTAAACAACATTTCAAAGAGTTATATGATTCTATTAAAGTCACAAGAAGCAATCACAATGATCAAATAACCTCTTTGACAAATGAAATTGAGAATCTGAAGGTTCGGGTGAAAGGTAAAATGCCATGTACCACTTGTAATTGTGATGCACCAAAGGCTACTAATAGTAAAAAGTATGATGGTGATGTTGGGCATATTCCGTTTAAGCTTAGAAATAACAAACTTGCCCATCAAACATATCTCGATCATCTTAGAGAGGGCCTTGACACACTTCGTGAGGTGGTTGAAGAGGATAGGACTGATAAGCCACTTGATAAGGCAGTTGTCTATGCCTGCAAACTCACGAAAAGGATTCAGGAAAACTTAGAATATGCCATAGGCTCAACTCCTAAGTTTAGCAGACATAGAGAAAGATTTGTTGCATCATCATCTACTGTTGTGAACAAGCATGTAGCCTTTGATCTACCACCAAAAACAACAGAACCCAACACATCATTATCTGGAAGGCATGTGACTAGAAAAACGAACTAATGTTTCATTCGATGCTTCTACAGGAGTAAAAAGTGACACCCAAGCTAGCGAGACAAGGTCTAGAGAAAATGCAAGAAAAGATAGGACTGCGCCAGCTAAGAATGATCACTTGAAGAGTGTAGAAGCCCAACCTAGGAACAATAAGTTTGCAATGAGTAGGATGAATCGTGTTGATTCTAGTATCAAAAGTACTGTAATTAATTCGAATTCTAATGCTATCTGTAAAACATGCGACAATTGTTTAATTTCTGCTAATCATGATGATTGTGTTGTGTCATTCTTGTTGTCTTCTGCATCACCTCATGTTAAGAATGGTAGAATAACTGAAACTTGCAAGAAAGCTTGGAAAGCTACAGGAAAGACATTTGCTAGCGTAGGCTATCAATGGAGACCCACTGGAAGGAAATTCAATTTAGGAAGACAGAACACGTTACCTAAAATGAATAAGCATAAAATTGTGAAAGTTAAGGAATGGAGACCCACTGGAAGGAAATTCAATTTAGGGAAACAGAGACCATTACCTAAAATGAATATGCATAAAATTGTGAAGAATAAGGAATGGAGACCAACTGGTAGAATCCTGTCTTTAGAGTCACAATGCCTTCCATCTAGGTCATGTCCTACCTCTAGTTCTGTCTCCTCAGTAAAGACAGTAGCATCTGTGAAATCTGTGGTTCCTGAATATGTGTGTGCTGACCAAAGGGACCCCAATTGCACTTGGGGATCCACATTTTTCAGTTATCCATTGTTGTCTGGTTTCAAATGCAGGTCGTACAAATCGTCCTGTGGTATTTGGACTCAGGCTGCTCAAAACATATGACTGGGGATCGCTCGCGGCTCAAGAACTTCGTGAAAAAGTTTATCGGGACAGTTAGATTTGGGAACGACCACTTTGGTGCTATTATGGGATATGGAGATTATGTGTTTGGTGACAGTGTAATCTCAAGGGTATATTATGTGGAAGGACTAGGGCACAATCTATTTTCTGTGGGTCAATTTTGTGATTCAGATTTGGAAGTGGCCTTCAGAAAGCATACATGTTTCGTCAGAGAATTGGATGGTATAGATCTCCTTAAGGGCAGTCGGGGCACCAATCTATACACCATATCGATTGAAGAAATGTTGAAGTCCTCTCCCATATGCTTGCTCTCTAAAGCCTCTAAAACAAAATCATGGCTGTGGCATCGTCGTTTGAACCACATGAACTTCGGTACCATAAATAATCTTTCCCGTAAAGATCTTGTTAGAGGAATGCCCAGACTGAAATATGAGAAAGATCATCTCTGCTCTGCATGCCAACTGGGTAAAAGCAAGAAACAAACCCACAAGCCTAAAACCATCAACACCAACTTGGAAGTTCTTCATACCCTCCACATGGATTTGTGTGGACCAATGAGAATACAAACCATAAATGGAAAGAAGTACGTTCTGGTGATAGTAGATGATTATTCTCGGTTCACATGGGTGAAGTTTTTGAGAACCAAGGACGAAACTCCAGAGGTTATCATTAAACTGATAAAACAGCTGCAAGTAAGGCTCGATAAAACTGTCAGAATCATCCGCACTGATAATGGTACGGAGTTTGTTAACCAACAACTCCGTAATTTCTATGAAAGTATTGGCATCACACATCAGAAAAGTATCCCTCGCACTCCTCAACAGAACGGAGTGGTTGAACGAAGGAACCGTACTCTGGTAGAGGCTGCAAGAACTATGCTTATATTTTCAAAGACACCGATGTTTCTCTGGGCAGAGGCTATTGCAACAGCATGTTACACTCAAAACCGATCCCTAATTCATCCAGTTCATGAGAAGACTCCCTTCGAGTTAATTCATAACAAGAAACCAGATCTTTCCTTTCTCCGTGTGTTTGGTGCACTTTGCTACCCTACCAACGATAGTCAAGATTTGGGAAAGTTAAGAGCTAAAGCAGATGTAGGTATCTTTGTTGGATACGCACCAGACAGTAAAGGGTATCGAATCTACAACAAGAGAACCCGTAAAATCATGGAAACCATTCACGTTACGTTCGATGAGCTGAGTGAGCAACCTGCTTCAGGACAGATTAGTTCTGGACCCGATCTTAACCTTTTGTCTCCTGGACCCATTAGTTCAGGACTTGTACAGAATTCCACGCCTGCAGATTCTTATGTGCCACCTACTTGTGAGGAGTTGAAGAAGTTATTCGATCCTATGTTTGATGAATACTTTGAGCCAACGAATGGAACCATCCCAAGTGAACCTGCTATACTTCCTATGACCGAGGTTCAAGCCCCACAAGGTTCAGAAGGCCCTACAGATTCAGTAACAGTCAGTCACAATGCTCCAGCTGCCAGTCAATCGCCTTCGTCATCAAACGCTCAATCTTCTCCAGTAATGCAAGAATCTTCAGATAATCATTCTTTGGAAGTTAATCCTTTTGCTCCTGTTGATGAGGCTCCTTTTGAAAACATATTTGCTCCTGAACATTCATCAGACACATCTTCACTTGTAGGACACAGCACTGCTACGTCTGTTCATAACCCAAAACCTCACGACCATCTCAGGAAATGGACCAGTAATCATCCAATCGACAACATCATAGGCAATCCTTCACGTCCAGTATCCACACGAAATCAACTAGCCACTGATGCACTATGGTGTTTCTTCAATTCCGTACTGTCCAAAGTTGAACCAAAAGATGCCAAAGAAGCAATGACTAAAGATTGCTGGTTCCAGGCTATGCAGGATGAAATCCATGAATTTGATCGACTTGAAGTATGGGAATTAGTGCCTCCTCCAGAGCTTGCAATGATCATTGCTTTAAAGTGGATCTTCAAAGTGAAGCTTGATGAGTATGGTGATGTATTAAAGAACAAGGCACGGCTAGTTGCTAAAGGGTTCAGACAAGAAGAGGGCATTGATTTTGAAGAATCGTTTGCTCCGGTTGCTAGAATTGAAGCTATAAGAATCTTCCTGGCAAATGCTGCTAGTCGAAATATGATAGTCTACCAAATGGATGTCAAAACGGCATTCTTGAATGGCGACTTAAAGGAAGAAGTTTATGTGAGTCAACCAGAAGGATTCGTGGATACTGAACATCCTACTCATGTTTACCGCTTGAAGAAGGCTCTTTATGGGTTAAAACAGGCGCCAAGGGCATGGTACGATACATTGTCCAAGTTCCTCCTAGTGAACGGATTCTCCAAAGGTGTTGTTGATCCTACACTATTCACCAGGAAGTCAAGAAACCATCTACTACTAGTTCAGATATATGTAGATGATATCATCTTTGCTTCAACAGATCCTAGTGAATGTGATAGTTTTTCAAAAGAGATGAATTCCAAGTTCCAAATGTCTATGATGGGACAAATGTCATTCTTCTTAGGATTACAAGTCTCTCAAAGTCCCGGTGGCATATTCATTAATCAATCCAAATACGCCAATGAGATCTTGAAAAAGTTTGGATTTCATTCAAGTGAACCTGTTGACACTCCCATGGTTGATAGAACGAAGCTGGATGAAGATCCTTCAGGGATTCCAGTGGATATAACACAGTATCGAAGCATGATTGGATCTTTGATGTACATCACGGCTAGCAGACCAGATCTTCTGTTTGCTGTGTGTATGTGTGCTCGGTATCAATCCAGACCAACCAAGAAGCATGTTGAAGCAGTAAAACGGATCTTCCGATATCTTCAAGGCACGGTTCATATGGGTCTTTGGTATCCTAAGGACACTGCAATGGAGTTAACGGCTTACGCAGATGCAGATCATGCGGGATGTCAAGACACTCGTCGAAGTACTTCAGGAGGAGCTCAATTTTTAGGGGAAAAGTTGGTTAGTTGGTCTTCTAAGAAGCAGATGAGTACTTCCATATCATCTACTGAAGCTGAGTACATTGCTATGTCTGCATGTTGTGCACAAATCCTTTGGATGCGATCACAGCTTTCGGACTATGGATTCTCATACAACAAAATTCCCCTATATTGTGACAACAAAAGCGCCATTGCTCTTTGTTGTAACAATGTTCAGCACTCCAGGTCAAAACACATCGACATCAGGCATCACTTCATCAGGGAACAGGTGGAAAAAGGAATTGTGGAACTATACTTCGTAAGGACAGAGTTTCAGTTAGCTGACATCTTCACCAAGGCCCTCCCAAGAGAAAGGTTTCAGTTTATTCTCCCACGCCTTGGCATGAAAAGCATGACTCCTGAAACCCTCAAGTGTCTTCAGGAAGAAAAGGAGGAGTAAAGGATTGTCTTCTTATATCCTTGTACATAGTTGTATATATCTTAAATCAAAAAGAAAAATACAAAAATATAAAACCTATAAAAACCATAAAAATAAAAAAAAAAAAAAAAAAAAAAAAAAAAAAAAAATCAGAAAATACCAAAAATAGTTCTACCTAGGCATGTCTTCTGTTTATCGATAACATTTACGTATCTAGAAATGTCATTCAACAATGGCACGGATTCTTAAATGAAGCTCGAGCAGAAGTTATACTAATCAGTTAAAACATGTCTTAATGGCTTGCAGTTACTTCATACTGCAACCCGCTCTATACACTGGGGAAAGCATGTCCCAAAAAGATAGCTGTTCCTCCAACCGGGTGATGTTCACCTGGGCATGGATTACTTTATATCCATGTTCTCCCGTCTTGATGTACGTTTCAGTGCGTCATTTCGTGTATAAGAAGAGAAGTCTTCTTTACATCAGACTCTTTATCTTGTTTGATTCTTCAAGAGAGTCTTGATGTTACACAAGGTGGTTAATTGATTTAAATTTTTCAAATTTCCGACACCTTGCCAAATTTGTGCAACATCAGCAGTGACACTCTCTTGGTGTTTCAAGGGAAGCATAGTATGCTTCAAAATCAGAATACATTTTAACCTGACCACAATTTTTCTCCTAAATTTTTCTAAATGTATTTAAATCAATTGGGATCACAAATCTCAAATGGTTTGAAATTTTTGATCGGGGGAGAGAATGTGATTTAAATAGGAAATTCTGATAAAATGTGATGATTTGGAAGTTAATGTAGGCTCTCCCGTATGTGCTAAACCATTTTGCACATCAAGGCACATATTGAGGGGGAGCAAAACGTTTTGGTCATAAAAGCAAGCTCTTCCTATATGTGCTAAAATCTTTCGTATATCGATGCACATATTGAGGGGGAGCAAATGGTTTTACAAAACAAAGGATTTTGGCATCTTGTGTGAGCAAGGCTCAGACTTCACCAAAGAATTGACGAAACTTGAATTGTCATCAATCGAAAGGATACGTCTTGGCCGGGTAATAATTTCAAGCTGGTCTAACCAGTGATGTAAGCGTGTCTCGAAAAAGATGTATCTGAGTAGAGTGTACCGTTTCGAGAAACTTTCTATGGACTTGACCAGTACGGGTAATAATTTCAAGCTGGTCTAACCAGTGATGTAAGCGTGTCTCGAATCGGTCATGTTCACTGAAAGTGGATCAATTCAAAAGGTGCGAGCTCTACCTAACATGTGCAAATTTATAAAACAATCAACCGAGCACATGTTGAGGGGGAGCATTTGAAAAATATAAAACTCTCAAGTGTTTGCAAAAATGTGTTTCAGAATCATGAACACTTTGAGAGATTTTTCAATGATTTGGTTTATGGCAATCGTGGAAGTACACCAAAGACCGACCATTTTAATTAATGTATGGAAGTTATAAGGATGGTTAGGTTAGGCTCAAGTTCCCACGATCCCGCCAGAGCCGGAGGGATCTACCCAGGGACAATCCACTAGTTAGTGTAGAAGTCCTTAGGTATGATTAAAAAGGAGAAAAGTGGATAAGGGAAAAGTGCCGACTGAGATGGAGCTAGTACTGGAACAAACCCAACAAGGTACTAGTAAGGAAGTCTCGGTAAGCACTGAAGGGGTTGAAGAATGAAAAAGAATTGTAAAGATAAAGGGTGAAAAGAATTAGCCCTCCTTACAACTTAGGCAGAAACCGGGTCAATACATATGCTGTCAGAATCACTTAGTTGATTGCTGGCATTGAAGACAAAGTATCATGGACCCAGTGATACGCTGCACAACCCTCCCTAGCTACTCAAGGTCCCTCAAAGGATTCTTGTTTCAATTGTCACGGAGTTCAATACATTCCTATCGTCTCTCTCACTCCGAGTTAGATGATATTGAAAAGGTGGCAGTCCTCTCCAGCCTCCGCTCACTAAATCAAAACGCACTATAGAGTCTAGAGCCACGAGATGCATAATAAGATCTCATAGGGACACAAATTATTTCTACACTGGTTGTTCAACATTAAGGACACCAGTTGTAAACTTATGAGTCCTACGCAGATCTTAGCAATCTGCCAGAACATTTATGAGAGAATTTACGAATGTAATTCTCAATGATTGAATGGAAATTCCTGCCAGGGTCAACATCAAGCAGCCCTGAAAGCAGGTCACTTCGGTAATTCCTCGTGGATTACGCTTAGTGGTCGCGGCGGTTTCAACCGGTCTACAGTCGTGGAGTGATCTCCAGCGACTCACCTAATCGTTGATTTACTACGGTAAAATCTTAAAAGGCCCTCTGTGGGTTTTCGATTAGGAACGGTCTTGGTAAGGATTAGAGAGAATCTTCACACTATGCTGTTGACTATCTCGAAGTCCAAACTTGTTAGTACCGGTCGAATTATTGCTAACTGTCGTATGCAGGAATATCTGGCGATTGTAGCTGTGGAATGCTGTAGCTGGTTGCTGTTGTAGCTGGTTGCAGAAAAGATGCCAATCCATCACCACATGCTCACACCACATCATCATCTAAGAAGTCATGATCAACATAAAAGACCTTCAACACAGCTTCTGCTAACTCTGATGCTAAAGATCATGACACCATAAAGTGTGAGCATGACGGCTCTAAGTATATTTCATCACATGGAGTTTTACTACTGAAGGATGACTTGAAGAATCAAGTGGGATGACACTTTCAAGGATTACTCAAAGTTCATCCAAAACTAAAGAGATGTCATCTGAAGATCACAGATGTTTGCACAAGAATCTATGATATTGAAGAATCAAGGATTACGAGCTATGATGTCAAGATCCAAGGAAAAAGTACTGAATCTCAGAGCATTACTTCTGGGGTGACCTCCCTTAGGGGGAGATTGTTAGGAATATGAATATTCAGTTGAAGACTCGGTCACGCCAAGTACTTATTAGATCATCATAGCTCGTAGGATTATCAGTAATATTATTAGTAGTTTAGTTATTAATTAGTATTGTGGAGTGGGTCGGGTCTTTACCCTCTGTCAGCTCGCTCCACAGTCCACTAGGGACATATTATGTAAGACTATATATACTCGCTTCCCACCCATGGGAAGGGTTGGACCTTTCACATTAATCTAATTCATCTTGTTTCTCTCTCTACAAAGGCTCCCAACCTCTCACTTTCTCTCTCTAAATTCTTGTCCATTCGATCCATAAACAAGCCTCAAACTAGTGATTCTTGTATTGTGAATACCCTACATGGTACAATGTTAAGACTTCCGCTGTTTTATTATTACTTGTTCTGATGTGAAACCATAGCATTGTGATATCTTTACCCTTGTCGGGTCGGGGTGTTACACTACTGCTCACAGCTCACAGCTCACTACTACTGCCCACTGATACTTTTAACAAACACACCCTTAGTTAATTTAGCCCTCGATCTTGTTTTTAGGGCATCCGTTAGACGGTTAGAGTGGTATTTTTTTATTAAGAAAATGTCTAAAAAATTGTAAATAATAGTGGTCATTCACTTCAACCTTATATGACATGAATTAGTTTAAGATATGAGATTCTTAATAATTCAATGCATTTAGATTATGTAAAATATTTATAGAGTTTTACAGGGTTTACACATGGTGGAAACAAAATTTATAAAATAAAAGAAGTTTTTAAATTAGCAGTATGACATACTGTAAGTTTTTATAAAAGTTTAGCATTGTATTGTAGATCATCTTAACTTCCATAATCTAAATTGAGATTTGCTAATAGGTGCCAACTGAACACCTTTTAAAACATAAAAAATGTATGTAGTTAATGCACTCAAACTTTCATTTTCAAAAAAAATCATTTACCAAACATTAATTAAAATAATAATCTACTATAATTATATGTGATGTTCAATTTAATACACTTAAATTTCCATTAATCTACTATTTAAAAGGTGACCAGTGGACACCCATTAGAGAGCACGGTACAGGGGACGAATACCCGCCAGTCTCCAAAAAAACACCAATGGCGCCGCCGTAGTGCATCGTCGATAGTGCCATTGGTTCGCCGTTTGTTCCTTCGTTGCTCCACCAATGGACCGATGTTCGTGTTTTTTTTTTCAATTTATGAACGTTATAAAACGGGAGAAAATAGGCAACGGCTAAAAAAATTAAACCCCCTCCCCCCTTTCACCTATAAATACCCACTTTTAACTAACATTTTCAAACATTCAAACCAAATCACAATTTAACTACACTTTCACATACAATACAATTTTATTTTCCAAAAATGTCACAACAAAACAACGATTGGCTCCTTAATATTATACTCTCCGTCTTCTTCGTCCGCTAATTCTAGTTCCCCGTCATTAGCTACGCCGTCATCCGCCCGTTCTATTTCTTTCCAACACCAGCAAAACCTGATACCATCATTTACACAATATGCAAACCCAAACCAATCATTCTCACAACATGCTTCCCAAAATCCATATTTCCACAACCCGCTTTCACACCACAAAACCTGCTACAAATGAACCAAGATCTTTTTTAACCATATCGCTTTATTCCAACTTCAATAACAACACTCATCTCACAACTTCAACCAAATGGCTCTCGGTAATTCTTCACAACCAACACAAATGATGCCACCACAAACTTTACACGACCCGCCACCACACTCACCAGTCCACTCACAATCACAAGCTTCACAAACCGAGTCGTCTTTCATCAGAAAAGGAAAAGGAAAAAGAAAAGAAAAAAAACCGAGACCAAAGAAAATCGACGTCATACATACCCATTGGACACAAGCGGAATAAAAACATTTAGCCGAAACTTACATAAAAATATTCGAAGTCCCAAGACTTGGCGTGGACGGAAATTCTAAATCGTTTTGGCAAAAAGTTCATAGTGAATACAACCGCAATGCATCCTTCAAACGTACCAAGGATATGATCACGGTAGACAACGTTGACACGTGATTGCAACAAGTTTGTCCGGATTGTCGACCAACATAAACAAATGAGTGGTGAGAACGATTCCGTTTGGCTAAATCGTTGTTATACGAAATTCCAAGAAATTTGGGGGTTTGTGTTTGTCCACTAGGAATTGAAGCATGGGATGTCTTGAAATATCCCCACAAATGGCGTGGTACCAAAGTCGATTTTCCTGTAAGACGCGTTCGTACGGTTGATGATGTTGAAGAACCGAACGAGCTATTTTGAGATGATACAATACCACGTACTTCCGGAAAGCCAAATCCTTCCAAGTTTCAAAAATCGAACTCTAAGCGTTCGGCAGGATCTTCGTCAAGTAGAGAAGCTTCCAAGGAAATGGTCCAAGAAGAGTTGCGACAAGAACGTGCTAAAAAAGATGATTTTATCGCGACTCAAAAGAAATGCGAGGAGTTAAAGTTTCTTAGGTTTAAGACCGACGAGATGAATCCGGAAGATGCGGCTAATATCGAAAAAAAAATCAAAGACGAGATCCGAGCAAGATATTTTGGCTCAAGTTAGTATTTGTGGTATCGTAGTTTTTTTTGTCATATCGAAGTTTTTAATATTTATCGTATTTTTAATATTTTTAATATCGTACTTTTTAGTTTTTATGCATTTGTAGAATCGTAGTTTTTATATATTTGTCGTATTCATATCGTATTTGAATTTTAGTTTAAAATGTGTTTATATAAAAGAAAGTGAAAAAGAAAAAAAAAAAAAAAAATGAGACCTACCGGAACTAATAACAGTTATTAGGTTGTTATTGTAGATGTGCTAAGATGATGCTAAAGTGACACACAAAAATACAGTAACATTTATTGATCTCTTCCTTCATCTAGCACTCTTAGCAAGTCTCATCTAAACTTAGTTGAGTTTGGCAATATGTATGGCTATTGAAGTGTTCAAATCAACAAGCTAGGAAGTAGGAACCTAAATAGACACTTTCTATATATGAGATGAATTCATGTTAAGATAATTAAATAAACTCGATCTGTGTAAAAATATCACACACATTTTCTATAACAACTTAGCTCTTTTTACATAAATCTATACAAACGGAAATATCTTGTATGATGATCAACTATAAGATTATTTCTTGATCACCACGCCCCCTTCGATATTTAGTGTTTTCACTTTGAATCTCTCAAGTTTACGTGAGAACTTTGCTATCGATCCACCTATCTCATCTGTTTCCATCAAATCTTTTAACTCTCTACTTTTGGTCTCTTGTTGATCATATACATCATCTTCACCAACATGGTCTTGTGAACTCACCGGATATCTTTCTATAAACTCAGAAATCACTTTTACTTGAGTAAGCTTAAGCTTTTTTACCAGAAACTTTTCTATGTCACTTTCTTTTTCAAGCTCCGAGAAGATTTTACGAAGCAATAAACCCTTGCGTTCGTTATCAACATTCTCCAAACACTCAAAAAGAATCTGAGTTAGTTCATTAAACACTTCATCTTCATGTGCATCTTGTTGTTGTTGATAGGAAGTTGATGTTGACGGTTCGTTATCTTGAAGAACGATTGGCTCTAACGGTTCTATAATTACAACCGGTTCTATGATTGATGCTGAATATTTGAATGACGTTAGCTTTGAAAACGAATAGGGTCTTGTGGGTTGAGGAAAATTATGAAACTCCATTGAAGATTGAGTTTTATTAATTGTTGTTATAGTGAAGATGGTCATATACTCATATAGCTAATTGGTTATATATACTTGTAAAAATTTGAGTCAACAAGAGTGTCCTTTTACCAAGTTTGTTATCGAATATCTCATAAGTGAAGATTCACAGAAATATCGTAAGTAGAAGATCATAAGCTAGAATTCAGGAATATTTCAAATGGTTCAAAACATACGAACACGTAACGTTGTTGACAAGTTATACACTCAAACTTAGACAACACATGTGTTTGACTTTGAACTTTTCATTAGTTTGGAATTTGGAAGAATCAATATACTTTGATAAAGTAAAGAGATTCAAGTAGTCAAACAGTCAAACTGTATCTTTATGCCGCCAAATGATCTCAAGTGATTACTAGCATAATTTATGAATAGTATAGGATTTAAGATCATTTGCATACCAAACTTTATCAAGCTACCAAGGGATCAATCTCTACCTTTCATCATTTTTGATCTAATGGCTAAAATTTTAACAAGTATTTACACTACAAGAGTATTTTTGACATATATAATAACTAACTTTTAATTCTCGTTCTATTTTTCCACACACAAAAAGTGTGTGTTTTCTTCTCCTAGTTTTCTCTTTACCCTCACCTAACCTCCATATGCAATTAATCAATGATCAATCGATTTTTCATATGCAATTAATCAACCGATCTTCTAATTCATCTTAATTTTTCATCTTCTAACCCTAATTTTTATGTTTAATTGGTCAATCGATCTTCTAATTCATCTCATGTTATTTCATCATCACGTTATTCATCATCCAGTTATTCATCATATTCAATTTTTGATCTATTAATTAAGGTAATTGAGCTCAGATTCATGTTTTGCATAATAAATTAGGTTCTATGGACTCGGTTGTTACAAATTCTGGTGTTATGGATTCGGATTCGTCAAATTTGGTTGCGACTGGTGTTATGAATTCGGTTGCGTCAATTTCAGTTGCGACAAATTCTTGTGTTACGGCTCAGTATCTATACTGAAAAATTATTGCTTACGAACAAATCAGTGAAACTCAAATTGCTTCTAGTAAGCTTATTTATGTTTTTTTTTTTTTTTTTTTTATTGTTACAATTAAGTTGTTATGATATTGTTAAGTTGTTTTTGATGTGATGTGTTATGATTAGAATTAGGTAGTTTTGATATTATTAAGCTGATTTAGTGCGACCTTTTATAATCTAGTTAAGTAGTTTTATAGAATTAAGTTGTTTTTAGATTAGCTTACCATGTGATATTTAAATGTTATTGTTAGAATTAAGCTGTTATGATATTGTTAAGCTATTTTTGATGTGATGTATTATGATTATAATTAGGTAGTTTTGATATTATTAAGCTGATTTAGTGTGATCTCTTATAGTCTAGTTAAGCAATTTTAAGTTGATTTGAAAATTATCACATGTGATAACTAACTTTGATTAATGTATTTTCAGTTGAGCATGTGATATTGCATATTTTATCAAACAATGTATTTTCATTGGTTTAGATTTCTTGATGTGAGTGTTGGTTTCTCATGTTATGCTCCTGTCTAAAGCATCTTGCTTTGTATGCTCGACATGTCAGTTGGAGCTTTATCATACCTTTCACATCATTTACGTCTCTTCGTATTGACAAATTATCAAAAGAATATAGTAGCTGCTGATTTTATCACAAAGACGTATTTTGGTGTAGGGCATTGCTACATATTTGTATGTTCTTTAGATAGTTAAGATCAGGATGTAAAAAATGTCATGTTCCAGGCCATACTATATTGCTCTAAATTGTTCTTTTTTCTTATACATTTATAGTAACAGAACTTTAATGTAGCATTTGTTTGTCCTTACTACAGATGTTGAGTGCATATTCACCATTATTTGTAATCTTGTCAAGAAGCCTGACAGCCTTGATGAAGTGCTAGAGATGGCAAAGCTTTTATCCACAAAAATTGCGCAACAGACAAATGGCAAGCCTACACTGCGATTGAAGATGTAAGTTTGGATCATTAGCATTACCAAATAACATCTGAAACATTGTGTAATGTCCTTTTATTTCTTTCTTTCTGCAGCCTGTTCAATCTGTACAACTTGTTGGAGAACCCTTACTGCCGGTTCCAAGTTTACATGAAAGCCCTTTTATTGGCGTTGGCTGGGAAGGTCGTAGACCATATTATTCCATCTTTTAAAAAAATTGACAGTTTCTTGAAAGAGTGGGAATTAGGAGTGCAGGATCAAAGAGAGCTTTTCTTGGCTATCACTAAGGTTTTGAAGGAACATAAGAGGTATAATGATGATAGATACAACTTTCTTTTAAGCTTAATTATTTTATATTCTTATCTTTGAGTATTAATATAAAGTTTCTCGTTTACTCATTAATTTATGCAATATTTCCTGTTTGGTGCCTTAATGGATTTTCAGCTCCCCAAAGGAAACTCTCAAGTTTTTGACAAAGTATTTGGCAACGTTTTCTGGTGAGGATGCAAATGCCATGAAGGAGGCAAAAGAAGAAGCTGCTTACACCATCATTGAGTTTGTCAAATCACCTGACATGTTTCAGGTATCATATTATCTTACTGAACTTGATCATGAAGTTATAATACAGTTCGTTAAACATTGTTCTAGCACTTCATTCAGCACCATGAAACTTATTCCTTATTTAGTGTATAAGCCTGTTGATGATGAGTAACTCAGTAAGAAGTATGCAAGTTATTACGTAGTACACACTAGTACTCAAGTTTGCACTAGTGCAATGTAAGGTTTTGGCTCAAAATTACATGATTTACACTTGCCAAAAGGAATGGAAGTGATACAAAAAGCTCTAACTGATAAAGGTTTTCCTTGGGAGCTAACATAGTTTTTCATTTTTTAGTTATGGTGCATTTTTCCATGAAAATTAAGAGTATTGCAATAAGTGTTTTAACCTTCTCAAGAACATTTTTTTTAATTAAAATTATATGCCTGCATCATCTCACCCTTGGTGAATAAAAAAGGGTACTTGTGCTTCCTAGGTAGGTACCCTTATTGGTCAAGCTTGTTATAGATTTTTTCTATAGAGGTTACAAGGTTAAACTATACTTATATAGGGAAAGTATATCATTATCTGTGGACATCATTTGTACTTTCTTGGAACACCAATATTGGATACTTGAGATAGACAGAAGAAAACTTGCACAACTTGGATAGTTGGATGACTTGCTAAGTAAAACGATGATGATATGTAGTACTACTTCTGTCCTGATTAAATGCAACGCACTTACGCACTTTCTACTTTGAGTTGTCTTTTAAAAAAATTACTTATTTGTTCACTAGCATGAATTGCATGATTTTCATGAGACTGATTATGGTCCATGACTTTATCACTTTGCTTTTTCTGGGGCGGCATCTTAGACAATTTGATACTTCTACTAAGTTATGTGCCATGTTGACATCACAATTCACTCGAACGTGGGGTACACAACATGCTTAGCCCAATAGTTCTAGTTTGTTCATTGAAAGCTCTTTATGAAATTTTTTGCTTAATTACCGAAGTAGTCGCATTTAAATGATTTCAGTTGGGTATTGGCCACATTATAGTTAACATTGTGGTGTTGCTAGGGAGGTGGTCATGATAGTTTATTATCGAGAATGCTCTACTGGTTGTTTTATGTGTTTAATTATGCTATCCAGGGCATCACCAATGGCATCTATTACTATCCGAAATCTCATGCTATATACCACAAATGAGAACTGGCAGGTCATCTTCTATTGTTGGGAATTAAATATTCCATAGATTTGATGATCAAAAACAAGAAGAATGAAACATATAGAATACTGAATGATAAGCAAAATACATGGTACTGCCAGTTCAAGAAAGGTACTGTTAGTGTATTTTATGGTACTGCTGGTCCAAGAGCAAGGTACTGCTAGACCATCAAGGTACTGCTGATTCACAAGCAAGGTACTGCCAGTGCAAACTCAAAGGTACTGATAGTTCAACACAAAGGTACTGCTAGTACAACAAGGTACTACTAGTACAAAATGAGACTGCTGCTAGTGTAACAACCTGCTGCTAGTTCAAACGAAGGTGTTGCTGAATCAATGAGTCACTCTGCTGCTACAAGGATAAGAACGAAGAAGATATTTATTTTGTATGAGTCATGTTTATACAAAATATAATATCTAGATATTTTATCAAGTCATCAAGTTGAACACTCAAGATACAAGTTGTATCTTTTTGACTTGACACATGTAAAAGCAAGTGGATGACTAAAGACTTATCAAGTTTGTAATGATCTCCTTATGTTATAAAAGGAAGATCATACCCCTTAGATAAAAGTGTGTCTTGGTTATGATTAAAACAATCAACACCAAAGTGCTTATTACTCCCAAATTACAACAACACAAAGTTGTGTTAAAATGTAAAGCACTTAAAATGTGTGTGTGGGAACATTAGACATGGGGTCTAATGTTGTTAGGTTTGTTTAGCCTCAAGGATCTTTGATTCCTGTTAGAATGTAACCGTGCTATAATTGATCAAGTAGCATTGGGGCTTAAAGTAATAACAAACGGTGAAATTAGCAAAACCTTGTTGTGATAAGTATTGTATTCTTTCATTGAATATTCCGCCAATATTATCATTGTTTCTTAACATAGTTAATCCTAGATCAAAGGCTTAACAGCCTTGAGCCCATAAACGAACACGTAACTTATTTTAGTAGATGTAAGTCGGTCTAAAATAAGTTTCCACATCTATAGCTGCATATATATTGAATTATCTAGTTTTCTATCGAGTATCAACTTCAAATTTGTTGGTTTTAAATACAAACTGTTATACACTGCATCCCAGGTAGTCTTGGTTGGCCAATCATAGGCGAGTCTTTCTCTTTTATTTCTGAATTTTCAAGTCCTGCTGGTATTTTCAGTTTCATGAACAAAAGGGGCAAAAAAGGTACTTAACTAATCCACCTAAATAATATTATGCAATTCACACCAAACTATATTTATTTATAATATTTTGATTACAATTTTGTAGATACGGGAAAGTCTTTAAGAGCTACGTTTTAGGGCGATATATGGTGTTTACAACGAGTAGGGAAGCAAGTAAGATACTCTTAACAGGAAAAGATGGGATGGTTAGCTTGAACCTGTTCTACACGGGTCAGAAGGTGTTGGGTCCCAATAGCTTGCTTCAGCAGAATGGAGAAGACCACAAGCGCCTCCGACGCCTCATTGCTGAACCCTTCTCCATTGACAGCCTCAAGAAATACTTCCAGTTTATTAACAATTTGGCAATCGAGATGTTTGATGACTGGGCAGTAAGAAAAGTCCTTGCTCTTGAAGAGGTTTCAACGGTTACTAACTAATTTATTATTCTCTCCATGTTAAACCCTTGAATATTTATTTATGATTAGTGACATCATAATTAGTATTACCACCTTGAATCTGGATCGAGTCTCACATGGTCTGAAGTCAATAACATGCCTTATACCGCAAAAGTAATCATTATAATTAATCTACATTTGGTCATATATAATTATACTATATATATGTAAAATGATTTTTTATACTTTGATGGTCAATCAGGTAGTCAGTGAGACGCTAAGAAGACGCTAAGAAAAGCTGCATAGGACTTTGAAATCAATGGTAACTCCCCTCAGCTCCTCCTCCATACATCAGTAAGAAACACTTGATGAGCAAACAATATATGTTGTTTTGTAAACTTTTCAGGACACAGTATAAAGAAAGGTTGGTCAGTGAACTTGGATGTAGTCTCTATTCACCACGATCCACAAGTTTTTGCTGACCCTCATAAATTTGATCCATCTCGATTCGATGTGAGTTCATCCCATTTGCATGTTCTTCCAGATATTTTCACCACATGCTTATCTTGTTTGGGTTACAGGATCCTTTACGATCGTTTAGCTTCCTTGGGTTTGGAAGTGGACCACGTATGTGCCCTGGAATTAATCTGGCCAAGCTCGAAATATCTATTTTCATTCATCACCTTGTCTGCAGATACAAGTAAGTTAATGCCATATATATACGATAACATAAAATTAACGCGACATTAGTGATAACCACTACTAGCATATACATATACAATAAGAGATAAATTAATTTGCAGGTGGAAGCCTATAGAGAAAGATGACTCTGTGCAGCCAACACTTGTCCGGATGCCAAAGAACAAGTACCCAATCCTTGTTGAGCCGCTTCACTGATCTGAATAATCTTCAAGGGGATCAATAAAAGCAAAAGAATTACGATAAACAAAACCTAACAAGAATGTATTCGTTAAAAGTACATATTAGTAATCTTTAAGATTTTCAGATTTTATTATTATGAAGATAAGCATTAAGACTAGCTAGTTTAATGAATGGTTTACCTCTAATTTTGATTCAGCCAAATCAACTCAAAATGCAGACGACTTCTTAATTCTCCTATTTTCTCTCCTACAAATCAACTGTTTTTATGTGTTAGATACCCAAAGTTGAAGATGGTTTATATGTTTCTACAAGAAATATTGAATTTTATGTTTTAGTTATAATATTTTTGTTATGTAATGTTTTTATCAAAATATTAAGAATTTGATAAGCTATTTTCATGTTGCTTATTGTGTAGACTTTTAAGCTTATTTTTTTTGCTAAATACTTGTTGTTACCTACTAAAATTATGAGGTATCACCAGTGATAAAAAATAACTTATTAGGTATCACCTGTGATACAAAGTAACTTATTGGGTATCACCTATGATACAAAATAACATATTAGGTATTACCTGTGATAGTTAGACTGTAGTTAGCTACTTGTTTTTGTAGATACAAAATATGAGGTATCACCTGTGATACATACAAAATCTTTGTAGATACAAAATATGAGGTATCACCTGTGATACATACAAAATCATATGTGATACAAAAAAACATATTAGGAATCACATGTGATACAAAATAAGTAAGTAAAGCACAAATAAGCAAAAACGCAAATTAAACTAAAAAACGACTTCTTACGGGTATTAAACGAGCCTAAGAAAACCTAAATATCAAAAATTACCCCTAGATGGATACTAAATTTACACATCTATGGGTAATTTTTGATTTTTAGGTTTTTATGTTTTAGTTATAATATTTTTGTTATGTAATGTTTTTATCAAAATATTAAGAATTTGATAAGCTATTTTCATGTTGCTTATTGTGTAGACTTTTAAGCTATTTTTTTTTTTTGCTAAATACTTCTTGTTACCTACTAACATTATCAGGTATCACCAGTGATACAAAATAACTTATTAGGTATCACCTGTGATCCAAAATAACTTATTGGGTATCACATGTGAGACAAAATAATGATGAAGCGAAAAGTGTACCGCTTTTAGGGGGTCATTTAAGCCCTAAATCGTATTTATTTGATAAAATATTGCCCTAAATCGTTCCTTTTGTCATTTTAGGTACTTTGGAGAAGAAATTTGGAAAAGGAAGCATTTTGAACGTTTTTGGAGCATAAAAGTGAAGAAAACGACAAAGTCTCAAAATCTGCTGGAAAAGTACCTGTGACGGCGTCAAGCCCCAGTGTGACGCCGTCAACCCTTGATAAGCCAGAGAGGATTTTGGAAGATTAAAGGGGGACGGCGTCAAGAAGGCCGTCAACCCTTGATAAGCCAGAGAGGATTTTGGAAGATTAAAGGGGGACGGCGTCAAGAAGGCCATCAAGAAACCCTAACCGCGGCGAGGTGACGGCGTCAGCTCTATAACGTGACGCCGTCAGATCTGATTTCCTATATATATTCTCATAATTTTTAGTCATTAGTGTGCAACTTTGTGAGGAGAAACCCTAAGACGATTTTTCTACCATTTTTAAGGGTTTTATACCCTTGGATCTCCCATGTTCAATTGAAGATAAGTAATCAATTAATCATTCAATATGTCTATGTGTTGTTTGATTATATCTTGTTCTTGTCTTTTATTTAACATGCTAGGCTAGATTTATCTTGTGTTTGCTTAGATCTAATGAAACCTAACTATTGATTATTGGTTGTTGGTGTGTTATTAATTGTATTGGATGATTGTTTATCGATGTTAGGCTTAAGAAAACTGGCTAACCTCCTATACGGTAGCTTGAACATTTTAAGAAACATGAACCAATGCGTACTAAGGTTTTTATGGTTGTATTTAATGCATGAGCGAATTCTAGTGATCCCATGTTAGGAGCTTCTTAGCCGGCTCGACATAGGAGTGAAGTAGGAGCTTATAGAGTTGGGGAAGTACGTACGCCACCCCACGATTGGTATTAAGGAATACACCCGTCATCCACGCAATTAATACACACTAATCAACCGGTAAAAGATAGTTAGGGAGTAAGGAAATCTAGGTAAACACATTTCTCTCCATATAAGTTCCACAACCTTTTTATTTTCAGTTATTTTATTTTATTTGCAATTGTAGTTATTTGGGTTAGTTGACTAGCAACTAATTCTGCCCACTCCTTCAAACCCGAGATTTTACTTGCTTTCATAAAAATATAAAAAATACAAAAAAAGAATCTTCCCTCACCCTTAGACCTATTAGAGTAGTTTTTCAATCCTAACGACACTATTCCCCTAGAGAACGATCAATCCCCCGGTACTTGCCACTACACTATACTACATCGGTCAGGTACACTGCCTGGTGGGGATTGCAAGCCTCTTGAGATCCCTCGAGAGGTAAAACCTGTTGTAAGGTCGCAAAACCACGCATCAAGTTTTTGGCGCCGCTGCCGGGGAATAGTTATTGTTTAGGTTGAATTTTATTTTATTAGGTCTACTCACTAGATTCCTTTCCAGTGAGATTTTTATTTTATTTTTCTAGGTTTTTCTTTAGTCTATCTTTTTTCTTCGTTTCTTTGTTCGTAACCATTACCATCCGACATCATGGAAGGTGGTAATATCCTCGATCCCAACAACCCACCACCACGACAAAACCAAACTCGTAGAGCACACACTTTAGGAGGATATTCCCTAATTTTGGATGATAACCCCCCTAATCCTAGAATCACTAGGAGCCGTAGCTCGATCAAAACTCTTGCCACCCCCTATGCTGAACCCGAAAGGGAAATGCGTAAATTAAGGCAACACCACCAAGCGGCCGAACCATCCACGATCAATTTTGATGATGCCCTCTCCGAGGAAGAATCCAATCCTCACTCTACACCTCCTAGCCCTCAAACCAATCACGATATGGAGGTTCCCGAAAACCCAATCCCTAAATCCCTCAAGGACTACTCTTCTCCCACCCCTCGCGGTTTTTCCAATGCTATTGTTTTTCCTAATGAACACACGAATGGGGTCTTGCGTGCAACCGACATTTGGCTTGCCCAAAGTGTATGCAAGTTTCACGGATTGAAAAGTGATGATCCAATCCAACACATCAAAGACTTCCTGAAAATAGTGGATACCCTCCATACGGACGGAGCCACTAGAGATACCTCCCGGCTACGATTCTTTCCCTTCACCCTTTATGAGAAAGCCAAAGATTGGTATAACAAACTCCCCTCCGAGTCCATCTTCACATGGGAACAGCTTATCTCAAAATTCTATGAGAAATTCTTTCCCATAGGAAGAACTTCAACGTTAAGAGACGAAATCTTCCGCTTCCATGTTGGACCAGCTGAACCCATTCACGAATCCTGGATCAGATTCAAAGATCTAATTAGACAAGTCCCTCATCATGGCATTGAACTCTGGCTTCTTGTCCAAATATTTTATGACAGTGTCCCTAAAAGCGACCAATTTGGCATTAATAATTCGGTGAAAGGAAAAATAGCCAAACTAAGCGCTGAGGAAGGATGGAATAGAATTGAGGAATACGCAAATGATCAAGATGGTACCTGGGATGAACCCGATTCGATCATGAGCGTTTCCAAGATCATGAAAGAGCCTCCTTTTGCTAGCCAGTTGAGTAGATTGAATGATCAAGTATCTTATCTTAACAAGTCACAACCAACTAAACGGTTATCAAACCCATACTTGATCTGTGACCAATGCGGTGGCCCGCATGAAGTGGAGGAATGCGGGGATGATACCACCACCGAATAAGTATGCTTGTCAAGCCACGACATCTTCGATGATCCTTTGCTTTTAACTTTCTACCAAAACAATGATTTTACCCCTTGGGGAAATCTTGTGAGAGAAGAGAGAGGAGGAGAATATCCTGACTACAAGGTTAGGAGCACTTTTGAGGATGATCTTGGGCATTTCACGCTTGAAAAAAATCTGCAACTAAAAGGTCTTGACAACCTCATCAATAGCCAACAAAACGACCTGAGGGCCAAATTCGCAGAACTCAACGCCACTCTCGACAGCCTTGGCAAACCTCAAACAAATCAAAGAGATCCCTTACTCGCCATCACCACTCGTGCTGGAACAACTACTAAGGATCCACCTTACCCAACTCAACAATCTAACGTCATGGAACCCGACACCCCTCATGAGGAGGAAGGTAATGTGAACGATGGAAATCCCAAGAAAACCCCTCCGGTAACTCCCTCTCCACCTACTCCAACCAAACAGCCCATTAAAGTCCCATACCCGTCCCGCCTCAAGAATCAAAAGGTCGAAAATGATAATAAAAGATTCTTGTCATATTTGAAGGATTCGGTCGTCACCATACCCCTTCTTGATGCATGTTACCATATGCCCAAATATAGTACATACTTCAAGAAGCTGCTAACCAACAGAAAAAGGCTCAAGGGTCTTGTAACCTTAGGAGAAGAATGTTCTGTGGTGACTCAACGAGGGCTGCCAAAGAAGGTGGACGATACAGGTAGTTTCACCTTGCCCTGTTCAATAGGATCTCTTTCAGTCAAGAATGCTTTAGCCGACTTAGGAGCAAGTATCAATCTTATGCCGCATTCCATGTTCCTCAAATTAGGGTATTCTGGATTGAAACCAACCCGTATGAACATCCAACTAGCCGATAGATCAGTCAAATACCCCTTAGGAATATGTGAGAATGTGCTGGTTAAGGTAGGGAAGTTCAAATTTCCAGTTGACTTCGTCATCTTAGAGATGGAAGAAGATGACTTAGTGCCCATCATTCTGGGGAGGCCATTCCTTGCAACTGCTCGCGCTGTTATTCATGTTCATGACGGCAAACTAACCTTACGAGTGGGGACCGATAGCTTAACCTTCGAAATCAAGGACACAATGAATCTTTCTCTCGAAGCAGCTAATCGGCTGTATTTCATCGAAGAAATCAATGAACTATCCGACGAGATTGACAATTGTATAGATGAACAGGTGGAAGCTGGTTGGTTGCGAGATGAAGCTTTCTTACCCATCTTAGAGGAGGAGAAGACTATGGATGTGAACGCAGTCTCCTTCTATCCCATACAAGAAATCGAACAGCTTGAGCTTCGTAAACCCGAGAACAAACTTAAACCTTCCATCATCGAGCCACCCACGTTAGAACTCAAGGAACTCCCAAACAACTTGGAATATGCTTTCCTCCAAGGAAAAGATCAACTTCCGGTAATCATAAACTCTTCTTTGAAAAGTGAACAAAAGGATAAACTCTTAGGAGTTTTAAAAAATTATAAAGGAGTTATAGCATGGAGTGTAGCCGACATCAAGGGGATTGACTCAACCTTTTGTACGCATAAAATCCTCATGGAGGAGGATTATAAACCTACCGTGCAACCTCAAAGGCGAGTAAACCCCAACATAAAGGAAGTCGTAAAAAAGGAAGTCGTTAAGCTCCTAGATGCGAGACTAATTTACCCAATCTCAGACAGTCCATGGGTAAGTCCTGTACAGGTTGTACCAAAAAAAGGAGGAATGACGGTGGTTAAGAACGATAAGGATGAGTTAGTGCCTCAATGAACAGTAACTGGATGGCGTGTGTGCATCGATTATAGGAAGTTGAATGATGCAACCCGAAAGGATCATTTCCCTCTCCCATTTATCGACCAAATGTTGGAAAGGTTAGCGGGGCATGAGTACTACTGCTTCCTAGATGGGTTCTCAGGGTATTTCCAAATCCCTATCGCTCCTGAGGACCAAGAAAAGACTACGTTTACATACCCTTATGGCACCTTCGCCTACAAGCGAATGCCCTTTGGACTATGTAACGCCCCCGCCACTTTCCAGCGCTGCATGACAGCAATCTTCCATGAGTTAATGGAAGACAGCATGGAGGTCTTCATGGATGATTTTTCGGTCTTTGGAAACTCTTTTGATCGCTGTCTTGCTAACCTTGAGAAAATGCTCAAACGTTGTGAGGAGACTAACTTGGTACTAAACTGGGAAAAGTGCCACTTTATGGTAAAAGAAGGGATTGTGCTAGGGCACAAAATTTCAGGAAGTGGAATTGAAGTAGACCGGGCAAAACTTGAAGCTATATCCAAACTTCCCTATCCAACAACTGTCAAGGCAATCCGTAGCTTCTTGGGTCATGCTGGCTTCTATAGGAGATTCATTAAAGATTTCTCAAAGATAGCTAGACCAATGACTCAGTTGCTCGTGAAGGATGCCCCGTTCGACTTCTCTCAAGAGTGCAAGGATGCATTCGATCGATTGAAGCAGGAACTTACCCAAGCTCCAATCATGGTCACCCCTAACTGGGAGTTACCCTTTGAAATCATGTGCGATGCTAGCGATTATGCTATTGGAGCAGTATTAGGCCAAAGGCTTAACAAACACTTTCAACCAATATACTACGCTAGCAAAAGCATGAATCCTGCTCAAGAAAACTACACTACCACTGAAAAGGAATTACTAGCCGTGGTATTTGCTTTTGATAAGTTTCGCCAGTATCTTGTCCTTTCTAAAACGGTTGTTTTTACGGACCATTCAGCTATTCGATATCTTTTCACTAAACAGGATGCTAAACCGCGGTTACTTCGTTGGATCTTACTATTGCAAGAGTTCGATGTAGAGATTCGTGATAAGAAAGGAGCAGAGAATCTTGCGGCTGATCATCTCTCTCGTCTCGAAAACCCCAGCCTCGCTGAATCTGACAAGAGTGAGATTCGGGAGTCATTTCCTGAAGAGCAGCTCATGTCAATAAATGATTCTGAACCATGGTATGCGGATTATGCTAACTACCTGGCAAGTAGAGTCATTCCTGAGCATATGAGAAGGCATGAAAAAAAGAGGTTCTTCAATCAATTAAAGTACTACTTTTGGGATGAACCTTTCTTATTCCGAAGCTGTCCGGATCATGTAATTAGGCGTTGTGTTTCGGAAAAGGAGGCTATCAGAATTATGAAATGTTAGGAATATAAATATTCATATGAAGGTTCGGTCACCCCGAGCATCTAATTAGCATTTATATAGCTCGTAGGCTTATTTATATAAGCTTAGTATTATTAGTATTATTAGTTTTATTAGATTAGTCGTATCTATATTTGTGGAGTGGGTCGGGGCTTTCCCCTCTGTCAGCTCACTCCACAGCCCACTAGGGCACAAATATGTAGAAGTATAAATACCCCTTCCCACACTTGGGAAGGTTGGAACTCTTCACACATTGAATCTAATATCCAGTTTTTCTCTCAAAGGGTTCCCTCTCTCTCTAGTTCTTTATCTCTCTAACAATGGATCTAATCTTTCATGAATCAAGACCACCCGAATCAACCACACAATCAATATGGTTATTTCCTACATGAAAGAGTGTCATGCATGTCCATCTGGAGGGCATCACGGAATGAACACTACTGCACGAAAGGTCTTCGACGCGGGATTCTATTGGCCTACAATAATTTCGTGATGTGAAGGGAATGATACAGACTTGTGATGCGTGTCAAAGAGCTGGGAATATCTCTAGGAGGGATGAAGCCCCGCAGAATTATATACAAGTTTGCGAGGTTTTCGATGTTTGGGGAATTGATTTCATGGGACCCTTCCCATCTTCAGGAGGGAATGAATACATCTTAGTAGCCATTGATTATGTTTCGAAATGGGTGGAAGCACAAGCCTTTAGGACTAACGACGCTAGGGTAGTAATTCATTTCTTAAAAAAATTGTTCGCTAGGTTCGGGATTCCGAAAGCTCTTATTAGTGACAGGGGAACCCATTTTTGCAATTCGCAAATGGAGAAAGTTATGAAAAGATATGGAGTCTCTCACCGATTCTCCACCGCTTACCATCCTCAAACCAACGGTCAAGTCGAAAACACTAATAGAGCCATAAAGAGAATATTAGAGAAAATGGTCAATCAAAACAGAAAAGATTGGTCTTTTAAGCTCGATGAAGCTTTGTGGGCATTTCGAACCGCTTATAAGACACCAATCGGGACAACCTCGTTCCGTATGGTGTATGGCAAGGCATGCCACCTTCCAGTAGAACTGGAACACAAGGCATATTGGGCACTTAAGGCTTGTAATTTGGATTATACGGTTGCGGGAACAAATAGATTCTTACAGCTCCAAGAGCTCGATGAATTGAGATTAGCGGCTTATGAATCTTCCATTACATACAAAGAAAGGGCAAAAAGATGGCATGACCAACGGATTAAGAGACCCAAGGAGTTTTCAGAAGGAGACAAGGTCTTATTATATAATTCTCGCTTAAGGCTATTTCCTGGAAAACTTAAATCTAGATGGTATGGACCTTTTACCGTAAGGAGCTCCTCTAAAACCGGAGCCGTTGTGTTGATTGACGACGAGGATAGAGAATTCACTGTGAATATACAATGAGTCAAGCATTATCAAGATAATGGTAATGAAATGATCAATGAGGAAGACATAACTTTTGATGATGGAGTCACGTAATGTACGGTGACTTTGAGTCTAGCTACAAGACTCGTTAATAAAGAAAAGCGCTTCTTGGGAGGCAACCCAAGCTTTATTTGCTTTGTGTGTTTATTTATTTGTTTGTTTGATTTTATTTGCTTCCGTATGTATGTTTAATTTTTATTATTATTGATTCATGTTCGAAACTAAATTGTGAAAATGCTTTATCTTGTTTTTAACTTCGTCTTAACTATATATAAAGGTATTTTGCAAAAGATAAGTGTAAGGGAAATCCAAATCGGTTTATTAGAACAAATGAACATGAATCATAACAATATTAAATTAACATACATATTAGTAATTGTTTGAGTCAAATGCTTGTATCGAGTCATAATGATATTTTGCAGGATTTCCAGGAAATAAGGATTGAGTTTTTCCAGAAATTTTCCAGAAACTTAACATGAGAATTCTGTCAGATCATTTCTGACGGCGTCAGGCCTTACAACCTGACGGCGTCAGGTTTTAATTTTCTGAAATTTTTGAAAGTTTTGTTTTTCTACCGGAATCATAAAAAGTTTTTATTAAATCTCTAACTTATAAACTCCAGGAATCTGCAAAATAATCATTCCACAAGCATTATATCCTTATACAGATTTATCCCGCCAATGTTATGCAGGTTTTCGTGTTTGTTTTCTCAGGTTTAACAGGTTATTTTGGACAAGGAGATGTATGTGGAATCTAGCTTTTGGCGCTGCTTTAATCTTGAAGCTTCAACATTACCTTGGAAGAAGATCTAACCATGTTACCTCTTTATCCACCGAGCGAATCAGGGGAGTATTTGATTTCATTCTTTTACCTTATTTACTTTTACATCTTGTTATTTGAACATTGGGGACAATGTTCATCTTAAGTGTAATGGGGCGTAAAGTACGATACCTTAGAGAATGCTATTACGCTTGATTTTTCGTTTGTTTAATGGTAGATGTGTAATAAAACTGAGAGAAATACCTGTTAAGGCAATTTTAGTGCCAAATTTAAATTTTTTTACAACATATAGGAGTGAAACTTTGATCTTAATGAGCGTCTCACGGATAGGAGTTATATGACTAGCACAAAACCGTACTACTAAAAAATTTTCCACCCCAAATATGTGAGGTTCGCCCCTAGAATTGGTAGGAAAAGCATTTATGCTATGATGTGTGTACCAGTAGCACTTAGATTCTAGAACTTGCGTTAGGACCATTCCGAGGCCACAAGTGAGACTACATTCGTGTAGTTAGATTTACTACATGATAAGAGGCATTAGGATTAACCCATTGTTTTACACCTGTGTTTTTGTTATAATTACATTGGCTACATTGGTCAAGTAATTCTCCCACACCCTTTGCGTTGTACTCATTTTTAGTACACGATACCCCTAGTACACCCCTCAGAGCCTATCTTTTCGTTTCTAACTTTAAGCATTTTACTTAAAGTAAGAATTTGTTTACACCCTACTTAAATGTACACCCAAATCGCCTTAGCCTACCTTGTATGCACTCATTTTTAGTGCATTATTGTGACAACATTTGTTTAAACCCCAAGTTAATTATCTAATTGATTACATGGTTGCTAAGTCGAGTCATATCCTTGTACATATTATTTTGGGACGATTGGGACTCATGGGTAAAGTACTAGTGTAATGGAGTAATGAGGAAGAACAACATTATTACCTCCATATGTGCTAAATAGTTTAAAAGTACTCCAAGTGTTTCAATTATCTTAATTCGAGTCATTAGAATAGTTAATTGTAAAGTTATGTAAAAGTTCAAGTGTAAGGGGGATACAACCCCCCTGCGATGTATTATCTTGGATGGTAGGGCAAGAGTGTATGCAAAAAAAAAAAAAAAAAAAAAAAAAAAAAAAAAAAAAAAAAAAACGGACTACCATCCCGTTTCATTTTATGTTTATTTTATCTTTTTGATTTTTTTCATTAGCTTAAGTCGAGTCTAGTCTTGGCTTAGCAACGCCATATTGTACATGTAATTAATCAAGATCTTTAACTCGCCACCAGTAAAATATCCTCTATCCAACAAAACCGTGTTTATCATATCCCTACACCTAACGTTATAACCCGTTTAAAAGCCCTCTTTGATAGTTTATCTTAGGTGCTTACGCCTAGTGGAGGAGGTTTTTGATCCTTTCCCAAGCCTATGGTAATCTATTTGCTATGACAGGTAGTGAGAGATATTATTCATTTTCATTTATGAGATATACTTTTATGACACCTGAGAGATGTGAGTATCTAAACACTACTTGTGAGGTGCTAGTCTGTAATCTCCGTGCTTATTATGATTAAAGTGGAACGACTATTTGTTGTAATTACTTTTATATTAGCGTTAAATGACCCTAACTTGTATTTTGATTAGAATAAAAGCGCATTTGCTTGAGGACAAGCAAATCTCAAGTGTAAGGGTATTTGATGAAGCGAAAAGTGTACCGCTTTTAGGGGGTCATTTAAGCCCTAAATCGTATTTATTTGATCAAATATTGCCCTAAATCGTTCCTTTTGTCATTTTAGGTACTTTGGAGAAGAAATTTGGAAAAGGAAGCATTTTGGACGTTTTTGGAGCATAAAAGTGAAGAAAACGACAAAGTCTCAAAATCTGCTGGAAAAGTACCTGTGACGGCGTCAAGCCCCAGTGTGACGCCGTCAACCCTTGATAAGCCAGAGAGGATTTTGGAAGATTAAAGGGGGCCGGCGTCAAGAAGGCCGTCAACCCTTGATAAGCCAGAGAGGATTTTGGAAGATTAAAGGGGGACGACGTCAAGAAGGCCATCAAGAAACCCTAACCGCGGCGAGGTAACGGCGTCAGCTCTATAACGTGACGCCGTCAGATCTGATTTCCTATATATATTCTCATAATTTTTAGTCATTAGTGTGCAACTTTGTGAGGAGAAACCCTAAGACGATTTTTCTGCCATTTTTAAGGGTTTTATACCCTTGGATCTCCCATGTTCAATTGAAGATAAGTAATCAATTAATCATTCAATATGTCTATGTGTTGTTTGATTATATCTTGTTCTTGTCTTTTATTTAACATGCTAGGCTAGATTTATCTTGTGTTTGCTTAGATCTAATGAAACCTAACTATTGATTATTGGTTGTTGGTGTGTTATTAATTGTATTGGATGATTGTTTATCGATGTTAGGCTTAAGAAAACTGGCTAACCTCCTATACGGTAGCTTGAACGTCTTAAGAAACATGAACCAATGCGTACTAAGGTTTTTATGGTTGTATTTAATGCATGAGCGAATTCTAGTGATCCCATGTTAGGAGCTTCTTAGCCGCTCGACATAGGAGTGAAGTAGGAGCTTATAGAGTTGGGGAAGTACGTACGCCACCCCACGATTGGTATTAAGGAATACACCCGTCATCCACGCAATTAATACACACTAATCAACCGGTAAAAGATAGTTAGGGAGTAAGGAAATCTAGGTAAACACATTTCTCTCCATATAAGTTCCACAACCTTTTTATTTTCAGTTATTTTATTTTATTTGCAATTGTAGTTATTTGGGTTAGTTGACTAGCAACTAATTCCGCCCACTCCTTCAAACCCGAGATTTTACTTGCTTTCATAAAAATATAAAAAATACAAAAAAAGAATCTTCCCTCACCCTTAGACCTATTAGAGTAGTTTTTCAATCCTAACGACACTATTCCCCTAGAGAACGATCAATCCCCCGGTACTTGCCACTACACTATACTACATCGGTCAGGTATACTGCCTGGTGGGGATTGCAAGCCTCTTGAGATCCCTCGAGAGGTAAAATCTGTTGTAAGGTCGCAAAACCACGCATCAAATAACATATTAGATATCACGTGTGATAGTTAGACTGTAGTTAGCTACTTTTTTTTGTAGATACAAAATATGAGGTATCACCTGTGATACATACAAAATCATAGGTGATACAAAATAACATATTAGGAATCACCTGTGATACAAAATATGTAAGTAAAGCACAAATAAGCAAAAACACAAATTAAACTGAAAAACGAGTTCTTAAGGGAATTAAACGAGCCTAAGAAAACCTAAAAATCAAACATTAACCCTAGATGGATACTAAATTTAAACATCTAGGGGTAATTTTTTATTGTTAGGTTTTTATGTTTTAGTTATAATATTTTTGTTATGTAATGTTTTTATCAAAATATTTAGAATTTGATAAGCTATTTTCATGTTGCTCATTGTGTAGACTTTTAAGCTTATTTTTTTTTTTGCTAAATACTTGTTGTTACCTACTAACATTATGAGGTATCACCAGTGATACAAAATAACTTATTAGGTATCACCTGTGATACGAAATAACTTATTGGGTATCACCTGTGATACAAAATAACATATTAGGTATCACCTGTGATAGTTAGACTGTAGTTAGCTACTTGTTTTTGTAGATACAAAATATGAGGTATCACCTGTAATACATACAAAATCATAGGTGATACAAAATAACATATTAGGAATCACCTGTGTTACAAAATAAGTAAGTAAAGCACAAATAAGCAAAAACGCAAATTAAACTAAAAAACGAGTTCTTACGGGAATTAAACGAGCCTAAGAAAACCTAAAAATCAAAAATTACCCCTAGATGGATACTAAATTTACACATGGTAATTTTTGATTTTTAGGTTTTTATGTTTTAGTTATAATATTTTTGTTATGTAATATTTTTATCAAAATATTAAGAATTTGATAAGCTATTTTCATGTGTCTTATTGTGTAGACTTTTTTAAGCTTATTTTTTTTGCTAAATATTTTTTGTTATCTACTAACATTATCAGGTATCACCAGTGATACAAAATAACTTATTAGGTATCACCTGTGATCCAAAATAACTTATTGGGTATCACCAGTGATACAAAATAACATATTAGGTATCACCTGTGATAGTTAGACTGTAGTTAGCTACTTGTTTTTTTAGATACAAAATATGAGGTATCACCTGTGATACATACAAAATCATAGGTGATACAAAATAACATATTAGGTATCACCTGTGATACAAAATAAGTAAGTAAAGCACAAATATGCAAAAATGCAAATTAAACTGAAAAATGAGTTCTTACGGGAATTAAACTAGCCTAAGAAAACCTAAATATCAAAAATTGACACATCTATGGGTAATTTTTTATTTTTAGGTTTTTATGTTTTAGTTTTAATATTTTTGTTATGTAATGTTTCTATCAAAATATTAAGAATTTGATAAGCTATTTTAATGTTGCTTATTGTGTAGACTTTTAAGCTTATTTTTTTTTTTGCTAAATACTTGTTGTTACCGACTAACATTATCAGGTATCACCAGTGATACAAAATAACTTATTAGGTATCACCTGTGATCCAAAATAACTTATTGGGTATCACCTGTGATAGTTAGACTGTAGTTTGCTACTTGTTTTTGTAGATACAAAATATGAGGTATCACTTGTGATACATAAAAAATCATAGGTGATACAAAATAACATATTAGGTATCACATGTGATACAAAATAAGTAAGTAAAGCACAAATAAGCAAAAACATAAATTAAACTGAAAAACGACTTCTTACGGGAATTAAATGAGCCTAAGAAAACCTAAAAATCAAAAATTACCCCTAGATGGATACTAAATTTAACTAGTAAAAACATTTCCAAGTTTAAACAGAACACAAACACATTAGAGTACTTAGAAATTTAAACAGACATACGACATTGTACCGAAAATAGGGGTGTTCACGGGGTGGTTCGGCTCGGTTCGGTTAGAGATTTCGACTATCCATAGCTGGGTGGGTAGTTTATTTTACTATCCGAAACGAAACCGTACTTGGCGGGTAACCGGACATGTGGTACTCGAAATGAGCGGTTACCCGCGGTTCGGGTCACGGTTAATCATTCTAAAAATTTGGTCGAATCCAATCGAAGAAATAATAACATAAATATCAAAAGTATCGGATTACATCCAAAAAGGCAAAAGGTGGTCATATTACATACACATTTGGAATCACAATATCACATAATATGTTGTTGTATTCAATCAAACCCATTAAAAGTGGTCATGGCACACGAATTCCTAACTGATGCACCTGATTCACTTATCAAGCCTACTGGTGCAAAAATTATGGAGGCACTTAACCACATGGTTGATGAGTCCAAATCTGGAGACGTTCTCTATCTTCACTATAGTGGTTATGGCACACGAATTCCTTCAAACAGACAAGCATACCCTTCTCATGTAGACGAAGCCATCATTCCTTGTGATTTTAATCTCATTACAGGTGAGTTAAAAAATCCATCATAACTCGACAAATTTCTTTTAATTTTTTTTTATTTTATGCATAAACACTTTTATTAACTACAAAAATGAGAAGGGATGACTGCCATTTGCCAAACCCCTCCCCTGTTTTGACTGTATAACTAGCACGTACAGAATAATAGCACAACAAGACAAATTGAATGCCATATACGATACATGAAATATCCATAGAGTAAATTGTTTGAAAACCGGTTGGGTAACTGGCCAAAAGAGCTCATTCCCTACATTTTTACTAATAAATTATTTTTATGCAACTTTCGACCAATCGAGCCATTTAAACAGTTTCTTGTAAAGCTAACTTACTGATTTAGCCCATTTGACTTGTTCGACACAAAACATAACCCGAACCGACGTTCTAACAAGTAAATGTGTCTAAATCATCACATTTGAAACTTTTGCATTACAGATTTTGATTTTCGGAATCTAGTGAATCGAGTACCTAAGGGAGCAACCTTCACCATCCTTTCGGATTCTTGCCATAGCGGCGAGCTAATCAACAAAGAAAAAGAACAAATCGGGCCTTCTTCACTCCCACCAACTTGCACTTCCAGCATCAACATGACCAAATCAAAGACCATCCCATTTGAATCAGTACTACATCATCTCTCATCAATCACCAACATAAACACACCTGATGTTGGAACACATTTGCTCGAGCTATTTGGAACTGCTGCAAGTCTCAGCTTCTCTTTGCCTTTACATGAACTGGATTCGATTCGGTCGATACATGAAGATGATGGGATTTTATTAAGTGGCTGTCAAGCAAATGAAACTTCTGCAGATATGAATCCTCATGGAAATGGAGGGAAAGCTTATGGTGCGTTCAGTAATGCAGTTCAGATTGTGTTAAAAGAGAACAATGGTGATTTGAGTAACAAAGATATTGTGTTGATGGCTAGGAATCTGTTGCAAAAGCAAGGATTTGACCAACACCCGTGTCTCTACAGTAGTGATGATCATGCCAATTCACCATTCTTGAAACAGAATTAAGACCTAATTTGTTTTTGTTATTTGAAGTTTCAATGTTATGGGTCGTTGTGACTGTTGCGAAACGAAATAAAGAGACCCAAACATTGTAAAATCGAAACAAATGGAATTAGTGACTGAAAGGGTTATGGTTATAAAATTAAAGTGTTTGTTTATATTCATTTTGGAGCAGCTTAATTGGCTATGGTGTGTTCTAGAAGCTACCTACTTAGAGGATCATATAGTTAGACGAACCTTAGAAACTAATTATTCTACTCTAAAGTTTAAAATACAAATCCAAACACCCCCTTGGAGTGTTAGAAGGAGAATTTGTTTAGCCAGAGTGAAACTCAACTGTCTACACGTATTATGTTTCTATTTGTGTTTCACTGATACCTAATCTAAAAGAAATTATTTATTTCACAAACAGTGTACATTCTGCCAGACCCTTGTACATTGTTACTATCTAAAATTTAGAACTTCAAACAGTACAAGCACAACCAAACACTATCTTCTATTGCATGCAATTATCTAATTTCCACGTAAACAGCCCTAACGCTCTAATTGAAATGGATGACTCTCTATATTTCAAATAATTAAGAATCTGACAATAATAGGGATTTTTGTATTAACTCATTAAAATGTTATAACAATTAAGTATTACAATAGAAAACACATGACCTTGTTGTTAATGTTCACTTCTTAAAGAGATCAGCAAGCTCACCTTTCTCATGCATTGAAGACAATATGTCACACCCTCCTACCAATTCACCATTCACAAACACTTGTGGGAAGGTAGGCCAATTACTATACCTCTTAAGCGTCTCACGTAATCCACTGTTATGTTCTTCATCCAACACATCCACACTCTCATAATCCACGCCTTCTATCTCCAAAATTCCAACAACCCTTTGTAAGAAACCAAATTGCGGCGCAGTCCTAGACCCCTTATTGAATGCCACCACCTTGTTTTCTTTTACCATGAGGTCAATTAGTTCCTCTAGAGGAACAGTTAGTTTAGTGTTTGGGCGTGGTGTTAACCTTATATCGGCCTTTGTCTTGGGTGCTTGGCGAACCCATGCTGTGTTTCCCTTCTCATTGCCAGGAGGGACTTTTCCAGTGGCTTTTATGTTTTCTTCCATCCATGATTTCCATGCTTCAGTTAATGCTGCTCGATCGGGACTATCCACCACTCCAACCTGTCAAATTAAAGGTCTAAATGAGATTACTTGAGCATGGTGTATATTAGGAATTAGGGGATTCAGTAAAAACTGACCATAACACAGTTGCATAGAACAAACAGCTATGTGTTGGGATTTGCGCTACAGAACAGATTTATCTATTGCACTAATCACTTTTTAGTGTTTGAAGAGATATATTTTGCTCATAATTTATGTAACTTCGTAACAGTCAAAAATCAATTTTGGATAATGAATTTCATACCAAGTGCAACACAAGTGATTACCTAAGGGAATAATAGATTAACCTAATTTTCCTTTATAAACTAATTTATGAGACTTCTACCCTCGTAATACAAAACTGCTCTTTTCCTTTTCATAATGTATCATTTTTGTTCATTTTCTCTGTTAGTTCCTTACAAAATCAGAATTTTCTAAACAATCAAAAATCTGATAATGCACTGTCTATTATGGGAAGCACACCCTACTCCTCTATTGCCAGCTTTATAAGCCATTATTATTTAATTCTAACTATTCAGCATCACATATTTACTTTCAAAGCGCACATCCAAACACCCCTAACTCCCTAAGATAGTTTTTGCGTTGTGCTCTTCGTATTGGCCTTCCTGTTATAAATGGATGTGAACAAATTACCAAACTAAGCATATACCGTCCTCACTATTTCAAGTCCTGCTACTAGTAATGAGGACCTAATGATTACCTGCTCATGCTACTACGTGCATTCAACTCATCAGTTTCCTCCATCACCACATCAAGCTTATCCATGTGCACAATAATAGGTTCGACTTGTATATTACTCAAATAAGGGAGCTTCAGATATACAGTCATCAGAAATATACATGCACATTAGAAGTGTAGATGTATGCCTATAAATTAACTTCACCCGACGATAGACATATGTAAGGGTTAATTGCTTTCAATATCAAGATATAATAGCTTTCCTACATATTAGAGTATAATACTACGAAAACTATCACTAATAATAACGCACTTGCATATTGTTACTGGTGATAAAAACAGAAGACAGTGCTTACTGTAATAAAAAGCTTAGCCGCAATCTACGACTAAGTCAAAAGTCTTAGCCAAAGGCTTGTCCTTAGACTTAGCCTATATATCATCACAAAAATATCAACTTAATTTCAACTTATAGACTAATTTTTTTTTTTACTATATCACATGTGATATACTTAGCCAAACGCTTATCTGCAGTGTATTTTAAAGTCAAATGAAGGCATAGCCTTCTGCTTAGCTTAGTGCTTATCTAAAGGCTTAGTTGCAGTCTACGCCTTTGGCAAAGCCGAAGGCTATGCTTGCGGCTAAGCCGAAGGTTTGGCCGCAGGCTCTACCTTCTTCTAAGCCTTCAAATGTCACTTTTCTTTACAATAACATTAAAAATATCTCTATAACTAGTGAAAACCTAATTTCAAATCACAGTTTCTTCAAAAAAATGACAATAACTTCAATAAATATTCATTAAACATTATAAAATCACATAAACTCATCATTATTTAAGATGTATTATTATACCTTTAACCACTTTTTTCGCCGTTTATTTAAGCATTTTTTGATAAGAAGTTCGTCGGAACAATCGTTTGTGCTCTATTGTTTGAGTATATCATCATCTGCGTCCTTTTCTTTCATTTTTGCTGTGATTTTATGGTTGATTTAGTAGATTTAGGGGTTTGTTTGGCGGTTGATATGACAGATTTTGATCAGTTTTTCTGTGTGATTAATGTGTGTTTTTAGTGTGTGTTTGGTGATAGAGATCGACAATGATAGAAATGAGGGGTAACAGGTGTGTTTTGTGTGAGGCTGTTAATTTATGAGATTGCCCCTCTGTGTTTTTTTTCTTTTTTCTTTTAAGAAAGGGTTTTTTAATCTTGTCCGTTGGATGAGATGTAAATGGACGCTTGGGATGTGTCCCTTGGTATGTGAAGATTGTTTGGTTTGCAAAATAAACTCACTCATAGTATAGTCGTGCATACTTTTTTGTTCGACATATGCACCATGCATGTTAGTGGTCAACTAGGTAGTGGTGCAGTGCGTACCTATAGCATGTATTTGACAATCGCTGACAACAACCCGTTTTACGATATGCACAACACTATATGGCAAGGGTTATGTTATACGTAACCCTCCTGACCTACTTGGTTTTTAATTGATCCGGCTTTTTTGGGTACTTATAACTTGTCCCATATCACAATGTTTTAAAACCTAGTTTTTAATTGATCTGGTCGAGTCGCCTGTTCACCAAGACACTGGTTCGACCGCCGGGTCTAACCTGTATATTTTTCATAACATCTTTGATACGTAGGTATTAATCCAATTTCCGATAAAAATGAGGGCTTTAGTCTTCAATTTTCATATCTACAATACTAAAAAATGCAAAAATATTGAATTTATAGTTCTAGTTTACAACAAATTTATAATTCGAGTTTATAAAAATAAGATGACTCTATTATGTTTTTGAAATCCTATCTTATTAATAACTTTTTTAGGAGCAATTGCATATATATCCCTCCAAATCCTTATAACTGCATATATATCTAACCAAAACTCATAATTGCATATATATATCCTTCCAAAGCCTTAAAATTTTCAAATATATCCAACCAAAACTCATAATTGCATATATATCCTTCCAAAGCCTTAAAATTATCAAATATATCCAAACGATTAATTTAAATATATTTAATAGAAGAAAATGTCTAATAATTATAATTGATATATAAAATCACGATTATACCCTTATTCTTATTAAAAAAAAAATTACAATTACAAAATATCCTTTTATTGGTTTGAATTTTATTATGTCATTTGATCTATATATATATGAGTTTACATTTAGATGGAACAATGGATCGTGATGTTGATATTCTTATTCAAGATTCGTCGATACCGAACACGGTTGAGTCGCCGAACATGGTTGCTCTTTCTTTTCTTAAAAAATAGTTAAAGGATATTTTGTAATTGTAAAAAAATAATAAGAAGAATAAGGGTATAATCATCATTTTATATATCAATTATAATTATTAGACATTTTTATTTATTAAATATGTTTAAAATAATTATTTGGATATATTTGACAATTTTAAGGCTTTGAAAGCATATATATGCAATTATGAGTTTTGCTTGGATATATTTGACAATTTTAAAGCTTTGGAATGATATATATATATATATATATATATATATATATATATATATATATATATATATATATATATATATATATATATATATATAAAATTATGAATTTTGGTTGGATATATATGCAATTATGAGGCTTTGGAGGGATATATATGTAATTCCCCCAACTTTTTAAATCAAACAAACATAATACCAAAATTAGTATATGACTTTAATTTGTTGTTTCATCAAAACTTAACCACATCATTCACCACCCTTTTAACTTTTCGATTTAACTCTAAACTTTCCAAATCATAATATATTTGTCGATACAAATATATAACTTAAATTAACACAATTTTGAGTTTTGCGAAATGACATGACAAAAGGGTTTGTTAGTTTTAGAGGAAATCAAATGTGAAATTGACAAAAGGGTTTCGTTAGCTTGTAATCGGTCTAGGCGGAATCAATAGGTGATTAATCGGATTTGCATTTTCGGTAAGTTTTGGGTATTTCCGGCAAGTTTTGGGTATTCCCGACAATTATTTTCTTAAAACCGGGCTAACCATCTTTTAGAAAAACTGGGCTAACCATGTTAATGAATTATTTCTTACTATATTGGTTACTATGTACATGAATGATTAAGAAAATCAATCAAATGATACGTTTATAATTCTCAAAAGGTATTGTTTATAATTCTCAGAAGGTATTCTTTTTCTTCAAACACATTACAATCTGCAAAATCCATTTTTTCCACATTTACAAACAAGTAGTAAAAGCTTGCCCCCATAATAAGTAACAAAATAAAATGCATCAAAATCAGCTTTCGTAAGTGTTCTTTTCCTTTCCTTATTTGATTATCTATTTCTCATAAAGTTACGTAATTATATTGTCATCTGCCTCATTAATTATAACAACCTCATAATTGTTAAAGGCATTTTCTTGTCATCTTTTATACGAGGACACGCGGCTATATATATATATATATATATATACGAGGACACGCGGCTATATATATATATATATATATATATATATATATATATATAATTATAAATATATTTTAGAATTTAACAACTTTTCAAAAGTTTAAATTTGATGATAATTTTTAGCTTATAATGTCAAATGAAGATAAAACAAATGATAATGATAATATGAATTAAATTAGCAAATCAGCTAAAAATTTTAAAAAACATATCAAGATTAAATCCATTGAGCAACTAACTTTAACTATTTTAAAGGAATGATAAGCATAATTTAATGATAATATAACATCTTAATTTATGTTTCAAGGATAAATGTGTACAGCTTTAATATTTTACATTCAAAGTTTAACCTTACAACTTCCATAATTAATTATCAATTCACGTAACAATATTCTTGCCTATAAAACTTCTTACTTTACAGCCTTCCACAATTCACAAACAATTTTTAACCTCCATATTGTACTCATCATTGATCCGATAATGAAGAGAACAAGAAGTTCTACTGCAAAAGATGAAGATGAAGTAAATCATCCCAAGTAAGTTTAACAGGTTGCTGTCTGATACGTTTTATATGCCACCATAGTTTGTAATTTAAAAAATTATTTTTGTTTAAACAGGAAGATTCAAACCGAGTCACCCTATGAATTCTCTAACAAATAATCTGTTGCATCAACAGGTTAGTTTATAGTTTTGTAACAGCTTTAAAATCATACATAATATGAAAAAACATGTCCAATTATATTATAATAGTGTGTGTAATTATTTTCAAGTAACAATACTTTTGTTAACATTAGTAATCTTATAATCTTCTTACTGTATGTTACAAGGAATCCATGCTGGAGGAAAAGATGATGCAACAAGCTCAAAACAACATCGTGTTGAGTGGTATTTTTCAAAATTAGCTCAATTAAGGAAGGAAAAATGGGACGCATTTGAAAAGCGCAACAAGAGACAAAGATCAAAATATAAAGTAAATAACCTCAAGGCAGACCAGAGAAGAAACAAAAATATGGAAGTCAAGGAAGAAGAATATGTTACCGACGAAGAAGAAGTGGAAACAATAGACTATGAAAATCTGCATTTAGCATATGATCAAGAGAAATCACATAAATTTAATTTTTTGATGCATTTGTCATGTATCTTATTATGTTTATGTGATTTTATATAAATTTCGATGTCATATGTTTTTGTTAAACTGTATAAGTTTATCTGTTTTCTTTAAAAAATCCATGCAATTATGAATACTATAATCAATCAAAATAAAATATATCAATACCTTAAATATAGCCTATTGATGGAATTTATGAATAATTTATAAAAAAAACCATGAAATTATGAATAATATAAACAATAAAAATACAATATATGAATACCTAAAATATAGCCTATTGTTGAAATTTATGAATAATATAAAAAATAAAAGTATAATGTATCAATACCTAAAATATGACCTATCAATTAGTAATTTTAGAAAAACAATAAAAATACAATATATCAATACCTAAAATATATCCTATTGTTGGAATTTATGAATAATATAAAAAATAAAAGTATAATATATCAATACCTAAAATATGACCTATTGATTAGTAATTTTAGAATAAAGATATATGTATACTATATATCTTTATTTTAAATTTAATATGAAACATATCTGTTCCAAAAAATATATTCCGTAATCTATAAATAAAGCTATATTCAATGTAACTTATTGAACCAAAACATAAACTTGAACTTATCAAAAGACACTAACAATGGTGACACCTAAACCAACCAATGATGAGTTCAACAAAGGCGTAGCGTTTATTAATATATCTGATGATGAGGAGGTATGATTCGTTATATTAGTTTTAATTTGTGTTCATGTTATACAAGTTTAATATTTTTGAATGTAAATAATATGCAGAGCAGGGAAAATTCATCAACCCCTACCAATCATTGTTTTATCGGATGATGATGAGGTAAACTTAGTTATTCAACATTAAGTAAAACATAAAAATAAAGCCGTGTGTGTTAATAATTTTTGTTCGTTTTACAGCCTGCTTTAAAATCACAAAAACGACGTAGGTTGTTTAAAAACAACAAAATTATAAACACGACCTATGTTGAAGTTATCTCATCAGATGATGAACAGCCACAAGCATTTGAAGCAGTAAAAAAAAACAACTAATCACATTCAAGTAGAAGATAGAATGGTATGAATTAGCATTAGAATATCATAAATTGTTTTTATACATTAATATATTATAACTTACAATATGTTTTTATGTTGTGTACTTTGAATCCTACAAGTCTGATGAACCAGTAAAAAAAGTTACTAATTACATTCAAGTAGAAGATATAATGGTATGAATTAGCTTTACAATATCATAAATTGTTTTTATACATTAATATATTATAACTTACAATATGTTTTTATGTTGTGTACTTTGAATCCTACAAGTCTGATGATGAAGACCATGTTATAATTAAACGATCTAAAACATCACATCAAACAGAAAGCACAAGACATCAGACTTATATGCTGATTGATGAGGATACATATGATGAATTTGATAAGAATAATAACAACTCTGAAGATGGCGTTTGGACAGACATCAATGATCTCAATGAACCCTTTTATCCTATACATAATTATAAACCCAAATATACTATCCTTGATGAAGATATCATTGAAGACTCCTCGACAGGTTGTTTGTTGAAAAATAATTGTATAAACATTTGTATTTGTAAGTTGTTTAAAAAGGTTTAAAATTACAAGTTATATTTTATTTATAGAATTTTTTTTTAGTATTTACGCAGGCGATTCAAAATATACTGCCATTGATGAGGCTTATGACAGAGAGATTTTACACAAACCTAACATGAGCGACGATGACATGTGGGATGATATTGCTGATATTGACGGGAAAGTGCACAGTAAACATATTCGCAACAGCAACATCGATGAAGAAGTATATAATTTTTTGTTGTATTTACGCAGGCAATTCCAAATATACTGCAATGGATGATGCTTATGACAGAGAGATCTTACACAAACATAACATGAGTGACGATGACATGTGGGACGATATGCCTGATATTAACGGTAAAGTGCACGGTAAAAATATTCGCAATAGCAACATCGATGAATAAGTTTGGGAAGTCGATTCAGACGCGTATAGTGTGAGATCTGTTCCTGATGACGATGATTTACCCAGCTTTATTAACGATGGCTCCATTGATTATGAAACCACTGAGGATGATGATAGTGAGGATGAAATATGATGAAGCATAACAAGATTACCCAAAACTTATTTATTTTTATTTTTTTTTGATATTTTTATTTAATATGTTTAAGTCTATTATTATTCTATAAGTATTACTTTTTTATTACCAATATTTGTTAGGATTTATATGGTTGATAACTCATGAATTTTATTCCTTTCAAAACCTTTATTATGATATATTTATAATGAATGTATTTGTGCTTTAAGTTTACATATTCTTATCGTCTACAAATATATTTATACTACATGTATGCTAAGTTTGAACATAATTAGAATTTCGACTTATGAAATCTACGCATAAGTTGTTTAAAAAGGTTTAAAATTACCTCTAATACGTATACATAAACAGATGTATCGTAAATAGAAATTTGGAAACATAGCTACTTTCCAATTGAAACGTTGTGACTTTCCAATTAAAAAAACGTGACTTTCAATAGTCTATAAATACAAAGGTATAACAAGTAAGTTCTATTATCTTCTCATTCTAAATTATATTTTAGTTTCAATCTCCAATGGCTTCATCATATTCAAATACTTATTCGAAGAAAATTAAAAGATCAAGAGATACCTCACCTCCTCCAATGCCTGAAAAGTATAAAATTTTGGACATACCCCAACATATCTGGGCCAAATGTCAGTCTGGGAATTATGGAACTCAAAAAACATTGGTTGAACTTTATAAAAACCGTATCAAGAGACTCGAAGAACAAAACAAGAAAGATGAAGAGATGATACTGTAATACTTGCATACTTGGATTCAATGTTAGATGAAATTCTAGAGAGAGAGAGAGAGATGAGAGTGTTAGGAGATTTAGAGAGAGAGAGAATGAGAGAAAAATATGGTTGAATGATTAGAAACCTCCATCCCTCTCCCTAGGTGGAGAGGGGTATTTATACATACTAACATAGGTGCCCCTAGTGGGCTGTAGAGTGAGCTGACAGTGGGTAAAGACCCGACCCACTCCACAAATACTAATATATCTAAACTAATACTATTAATACTAATAATCCTACGAGCTATATAAATGCTAAACAGATACTCGGGGTGACCGAGTCTTCACATGAATATTTATATTCCTAACAATCTCCCCCTAAGGGAGGTCACCCCTGAAATAATATTTTGAATTCTAGCATTCTATTACATGACTGTAACTTCCTAGCTCGTAGTCTTTGCTTCTTCAAAGTCTTTAGTCTTTGTACATTCAGCAGCGAACTTTTGATGACTGATCTTTTGTCTTGGATGATCTTTGAGGATTCTATGACTATATCATCCAACATATGTCTTCTAGTCATCTTGTTGCTGAATCATCTCCGTGTGAAGTAGTGATCTTTGAGCATTCTTTGAGATCATCAGTCACTGTAAATCTCCAAGCTCATCCGATGTAATATTGCTTTCATGTGATATGTTGTGACCGTTGAACTCGCATGCTCACACTTTTCTGGATCATGATAATTATCATCAGAGTTGCAGAAGCTGTGTTGTAGGTCTTTTTGCTATCATGATGTTTTTGATAATGAATTGGAAGTGTGAGCATGGAGTGTGGATTGACACGTCTCTACTGGAATCAGGAACCACCATCGCCATCTTTATATGAATCTGAAATAAAACAGTTAGCAATAAAGTTGGAGAACGAATATGGCTTTGTCATTCGTTCAATGTGGTGGTTGGATTTAACCTTCGATTATGTGAAGACCGACCTGTGATCAGGTAGAATCCCCTTTAAAGAAGATTCTACTTGACAGGAATTTCCAGCTTGTAGTAATGAGTCTTCCAATAAATTAATGTCAGAATCATCATACTAAGCATGTTCTCATACCGGAATGTCTCAAAGCAGACAACACGGTAGAGTGAATCAGTGAATTAAATACCCACTGATTGACGAGAAATTGATTAGAAAAAATCACTTGCGTGTCATTGGGTAAACATTTTGTGCAACACGACAAGGGTTTTATAAATTGAATCACATTTCTGTCAAAAACACTTTTGTTTGAAAATTTTCACAATCAATGTGCTCGAAATTCAGTTGGTGAGCACATTGAAAGGTTTTCCAAAAGCGTCCGTCAATCCATTTCCTGGAACAAATTTGATTCAAATGAGAATCGCCCCATCGTTTCTTTCCAGTTGTCACAAGTTTGATCCATGAAGGATCTCACAGGTTACCCGCCAAGAGCTTGTTTGATGTTGGCTCTAGAAGGATTTCCATCTTCACTGTGAATACTTTACGTATCACTCGGATGTTCTGGTAATACCACAAGGATAGTGCGTAGGACTCTTAACATATATTTTCATACTTTTCATGGTGTGTGAAACAACAAGCATATTGGAAGTGTGTCCTATTGATATTTATTAATGATCTCTTGGCTCTAGACTCAATTGTGCGTTTTGATTTAGTGATCGGAGGCTGGAGAGGACTGCCACCTTTTCAATATCATCTAACTCGGAGTGAGAGAGACGATAGACATGTATTGATCTCCGTGACAAATGAAACAAGAGTCCTTTGAGGGACCTTGAGTGGTTAGGAAGGGTTGTGCAGCGTATCACTAGGTCCATGATACTTTGTCTTTAATGTCAGCAATCAACTTAGTGATTCTGACAGCATATGTATTGACCCGGTTTCTACCTAAAGTGTAAGGAGGGCTTCTTTCTTTTCACCCTTTATCTTTATATTTCTTTTTCATTCTTCAACCCCTTCAGCGCTTACCGAGACTTCATCACTAGCACCTTGTTGGGTTTGTTCCAGTACTAGCTCCATCTCAGTCGGCACTCTTCCCTTATTCTCACTTGTCTCCTTTTTTAATCATTCCTAAGGACTTCTATTCTAACTAGAGGAATGTCCCTGGGAAGATCCTTCCGGTTCTGGCTGGATCATGGGAACTGATACCTAACCTTACCATCCTTATAACTCCAGTACATCAAGTAAAATGGTCGGTCTTTGGTATTCATCCACAATTTCCATCACAAATCATTCGTTCCTCCTCAATATGTGCATCGATATACGAAAGAGTTTAGCAAATATTTGGGAGCCTACACACAAAAGATCACATTTTATCATATTTCATATTTAAATCACATTCTCTCCCCCGATCAAAAATTTCAAACCCTTTGAGATTTGTGATCCTAATTGATTTAAATAAGTTAGAAAATTATGGGAGAAAATGTGGTCAGGTTTAATATATTCTGATAATGAGACATTACGATGCTCCCCCTCAATCAATGAGAGAGAATGTTAGTGTCAGGTATGATAAGTTCGGTAGATTTTATAAAAAAAATCATACACTGACACATAACAACCAAATTTTATTCACTGCTTATTATGTACAAAGATAATCGTTATGACACAAATGATGTTGACCTTTTCGCTTCCCTGAGGGAGTCAGTAGTCAGCATCAATTATCAATCCACCAACAAATCTTCCAAAGTATTGTATATCCCCACTCGGCGAGACCAGAATAAGTAATGCTTTGTTGAAGTGACGGTGGTGGTGGTGATGACAATGTTGTTGTTGTTGTTGTGGTGAATTCAGAGCCAATCAATAGAGTTTGAACATCTGATCCAATGGTTAGAGCGGGAACTGGCACATTCATATTGGCCATGGAATCTGCATAAGAATATCAACACAGATATACATACATACATATTCACTTTTCATTAATAGCTACCACGTAGCAGCTTGCCAACTCATAATACCAAATTCATCTCATAATCAAACCGTAGTCAGGAAATACATCAAACCGCTATCTAGCATGAAGAGCAATCAGCAATAATGAACATGGCAATTCCCTCATTTTTCAACATTCAACTCAGGATCTTAGGGACAAGATTCTAACATGATAGCTATATACCTAAGCATATCCTGAGAGCACATGCACTAAATCAACAACAATTAAGCAGCAATCGACTAACAAAAGTCAATCAACATTTGAAACTCATTCATTCAGATCATACAAATGCCAGTGGAGTATTCAAGAACATCAAACACAATGTGTTGATGCAAATAATGTTCTAAAAACGTTATTTATATCTTTCGATTACTTCACGTTTTGAGGATGACAAAATGTGAACTCACGTTACGTTAAAATTAACGTTAACAAGTTTTTAATCGGAAGATCCCGTTTCTACGCAAATCACTCTTGAACAAAGTTACAACTTGAACTAGTGATCAAAGAAGTGAATTTATGTTTTGAAAATTCACATTTTAAATGGGACAAAACATTTTTTCAAAAATACACATGACAAATTATTTTTGAAATATTAAGAAATGTTTTAATGGAAAAATTAGTTTGAAAATCACAACAGCTATTTTTCCCCCCCAAAATCAGCTCCAACCTTCCCCAAATAAGTTTTCACCAGAAAAGACAAAATTTGGAGCGTCCTAGTCTACCACGGCTCCACAGTACCGTTAAATTTAACGGAGCCGTGGGTTATTTAAAGGAGCCGTCCGTACAGAATTTCTTTGTAACGTTCAGATTTTCTTTGCCTATAAATACCCACCTCTTTCACAGTTTTAGGCACCCTTCACACACAGAAAAATCCCTTAGCTAAATCCTCTCACACCTTTCACTTCTTAGGTTCATTTAGATTAGTTTTTCTTTGTTTCAAAGAGTGATCCAATCATCCTTCAAGTGATCCTCTTCATACCTCTTCACTAGCAAGAGAACAACACAAGTATCCAAGTTGATACAATGTGTTGTCATCCCTCTTCATTAGCAAGAGAAGAACTCAAGTAATCAAGAAGATACTAGAGTTATAGTTGATAGGTTTTTGTAACACTTGTTACAACCTTGTTGTGTCTTAGCATACATCAAGTTTATTTCCTTTTTGTGAGTGAGAGTGAAGATCAAGTGTGATCTATAGAGATAGTGAACATCTCTTGAAGCCATTGGGCTTGTGTAATTGATCAAGAAGATCAAGGGTCATTAGGTTAGTGTTAGTTGGGTAGAGTGAAGTGAGTGTTGATCATTGTGATCGTGTTGAGATCTTAGTGATCTCTTGAAGCCACTGGGCTTGAGTGTTTGGTCACGTGGACCTTGGTAGATTGGTGCTAGCTAAGATTAGCACTCGACATCTAGCTTAGTGTCGGTAATAGGATAAGCGACGTGTACGGTTTTCTCCGCCTGAAGGGAGGTTGTTGATATAGTGTTTGAAACTCTCGAGTGTGGTACTCGGGGAGTGGAGTAGGGCGAAGAAGAGCTTCGTAGCCGAACCACTATAAATCCTCTGTCTCGGTTTGATCTTTCCAACTCTACTCTTTACTTTTATTTGTTATTATTACTTAGCTTAGTGTGTAGTTCATATTGGTGTTGATTGATTACACATAGAGTTCAAATCAAAGTTTCCAATAGCATACTTTTAAAACAAGATTTTTAAAAGAAGTTTTTAAACCGGTAAACTATTCAACCCCCCCCCTTCTAGTTTCCCACAATTGGTATCAGGAGCCACGTCAGTCAAGATTTTAAAGTATATTGTATTTTAAAACTTGAATCGATCAATGGATTCCGACAAATATCTAGAAGGGCAATCTATGCAAAGACCACCACTTTTCGAAACCGATTGTTTTATTTATTGGAAAACAAGATTCGAAACGTATGTGAAATCAAAAGACATTGATCTTTGGCATGTTATTACCGAGGGTGACTTTCAACCTATTCAAAAGAATCCGGAAACTAAAAAGGATGAAATAGTTTCTTATGATAAACAAAGTGATGAACTAAAAAGGAAATTAGCCAAAAATAATGAGGCTAAAATGATGATTTATAATGCTTTGCCTAAAAAGGAGTTTGAAAGAATTTTCATGTATAATACGGTAAAAGATATTTGGAAAACCTTGTTAGTCACTCACCAAGGTAATAACCAAGTCAAAGAGAACAAGATAGATCTTCTTGTTCAACAATATGAACAATTCTCCATTTCGGAGGATGAGTCAATAGATAATGCTTTTGCTAGATTTAATACTATTATCACTAGTCTTAAAGCTCTTGATGAAGGTTATTCTAGTAAGAACTATGTTAGGAAGTTTCTTAGAGCTCTACATCCTAAATGGAGAGTAAAGGTCATCGCCATAGAAGAGTCAAAGGACTTGGCGGCATTGTCACTCGATGAACTTATAGGAAACTTGAAAGTTCACGAGATGATCATCAAGAAAGACTCTGACATTGTCAAAGGCAAAAGCGAGAGAGTTAGATCTCCAGCATTAAAAGCCAAGAAGGAGTCTAGTGATGAGGAATGTTTGAGTTCCGATAGTGAAGATGAAGAGTACGCACTAGCCGTTAGGAACTTTAGAAAGTTCTTTAGGAGGAAAGGTAGATTTCCTAGACAATCTCGCGATGAGAAGAAGTCATCCCAAAGAAATCATGATGAAAGAAAAGGGACAAGTGATAGGAGATGCTATAGATGCGGAGATCCTAATCACTTCATAGGAGAATGTCCTAAGCCACCAAAATCCAACAACCAAAGAGCCTTTGTAGGAGGTTCTTGGAGTGATAGCGGTGAAGAAGAAGAGAAGAAGCCTAACGATGAAACGTGCCTTATGGCTCAAGCTTCTAACGAGGTACATTCCGACTCTTCTTATTATAGTGATAATAATTCGTCAGTAGATGACAGTGAATTACATGACGAATACATCAAACTATGCGTAGTTAGTACTAAGATCTTAGGTAGAAACACAAAGCTAAAATTAAAATTAAAAGAACTAGAACTACAAGTCTTAGAACTAAATGATCAAGTCAAGAGACTTGAGAAAAACAAGGAAGTAGACTTAGGATGCGGGTCATGTATTAGTCTTCAAGTAGAAAATGAAAAACTTAAAGAAAATGCTTTAAGAATCATTAAGTTTGATGAAGGAACTTAAAAGCTTAATGATATACTTGAAAATATTAGATATAGTGAACATGACCGTTCGAGTTTAGGATTTGACCCAAATCAGGCTTCTACAAGTGGTACTAAACAAGTAAAATTTGTAATGCCTGAAAAGTCCATGTCTGAAGGTGACGGCACCATTAAAGGTACAGACGGCACCACTAAATTTAGTGGTACCGTGTGGTGCTGAGGACAAAACTGGGTCAATTCTGAAAAGTAACTTAAGTCCTAAACCAAGTCACGTAGTTGTAAATAGAACTAAAGTGTCTACTCCAAGTAGAGAGGAAACCAAAGGCTTTAACAAACCATTGTCATCTCCCGAACATGGATTTGTAAAGCGTGACACTAGGTCAACTACTCCTCCACCTAGAAAGGTAAACTCTCCCAAACCTCGGTCTAGAACTCCTCTACCGAGAGGTAACTTTAGAAGAAAAAATCATCCAAGTAACTTTCCCGTAACTTGGAATGATCGTCCACCACAAAGTTACTTACCATGGGAAATGTGTCCTCCATTCTTACATCCTAAACTAACACAACAAATGCGTAGGATGTTTAACTCTAACAACTTTGGACCCATGAGATATTGGGGACCAGATGTTTGAACATTTGTTTTGCTAGGAAAACATGAGTGTAAATAAACCTTGGAGTCTAACAAAAGGAGTATGATGCGTTATCAAGCAAATCCGGTGACGCAATAGTCAAGTCGTGTCTTTCATGCTTAACATCCAACAAAGGTACCCTAGTCTTCTAGTTTTAAGAGCAAACACCTCAGGCACAGGTACGCTTTCTTAAAACACCCTTGTTGATAGAAATGCTAAGCATGTAGTAGTGTTAGAATCTAACTTGGTAGGCATTGTCATAAAGAAATAGAAATTCACAATTCATCATTACGAACTCAACTTGTCCAGAAATATTCGATGATCGCTTCAAGATCATGCGTGACAAGTTTGAAACGAAAATGATGAGTGAATTAAGTTTCTTCCCTGGCCCGTAGATAACTCAACCTAAAGAAAGTATCCACATAAACCTATGTATACTATATATGTATAAGATACTTAGATTAGACAAATACTAATCTATACTAATGCCCATATCCGTGATAACGAATCTCACAAGAGACGATGAAGGTGAGTACACAGATATAACTAGGTTAGGGGCACAATAGGTAAAGTAGTTTACCTAACGGCAAGTAGGTCCATTATCATGAATAGTGTTGGCTTTGTGCCCACTTGTAAGAAGTGTCCCAAAACTTCTTACATCAAAGTGTTCAATGTATCATACGATGCATTGAAGATACTACACACTTGAGACTACGATATCTCAAGGAGACGATTGTAGAAAATGTTTCTATACCAACTCTGATAATGCGAGAGTTGATGTGGATTGAGGCATAAAGAGAAATGTTTTTACCTTCATAGGTTTGTTAACAAACTTCTTGGTTCCCCAAGAAACAAACTACTCTTGCTATTTCCACGACCGAAGCAGAGTACGCAAGCGCCAGAAAGGCATGACAACAAACACTATAGATGAGACAACTCCCTATGAAGAGTAGCAGTCAAGATGCCATTAGACTTGTCCGGGAACCCTATAGTTTGCTCATGAACGAAGCTCGTCGAAGTACGTCATCTCCCCGCGGAAAGACATCTCCTCCGTCATGATAACGTCGAAAGAGAAATCTTTTCTTTGAAAAGTATCTCTTCTCACCTTAACCTCTACATTCTCGTCAAATGACCTCTTAATACTCCATTGGAAATATTAATGTCATCTCTCACGTCCCATCATATGACTTTTCAAGTCATTCCTCATATCCCGCTCATGACTATTTCAATATTTCTATGGAAATATTAAAGTCATCCCTCGCGTCATACCTTATAACCTTTCATCCCCTCTTATGACTATTTGAATATTTCTCCGGAAATATTGAAGTCATCTCACACATCCATCTTATTCTCGACACATGACTCATGAATATTTCACGGGAAATATCAAGTCATTCCTCGTGTTGCGTACTCCGACTAATTAAATATTTCATGGGAAATATTATAGTCATCCTCCTAAACACAACTCATAACTTCTATTTATTTCACGGGAAATACTAGAAGTAAATCCTCATCCAATGACAACTTAGTCAATTTCCTCGGAAACACTAAGGTCATTTTCGGTCATCCCATTTAATCATCTTTCGTCAAAAAGTTTATTATGTATAAACTTTTTCCTCGTGTCAAAAAGTCTTACTAAATAAGTAAGATTAATCAGCCAAAAGTCAAAACAGAAGAAAAAAACTGGACCATCAGACATACGGCTCCACTAAAGAGCCACGGCTCCACTAATGTTTAGTGGAACCGTGGAGCCGTGCATCTGATAAACGCTCCCAGTTACTCTTTTCTTCTGCACAAAATTTCCAAACACACAAAACCACTTCCACTTGCTGTCAAAATCGAACCATAACACCATAATTCAATTAATCTTTTGCAAATCAAGATTGAGGCATTGAAATTAACAAATCCTAACCACAACATCATCAATTGTAAGTAATTCACTCTTAATTTCTTTTAAATTGAGTCTAGGGTTTGTTCTTGAGTATAAATCCGAATTGGGAATTTTCAAAATTAGTTAAATCCTTGTGAAATTAAGACTAGGATTAGAAAATGTAGCATTCACATGATTCCCTAATCCTAGGATTTCCAAAAACCCATTTGTGTTGCAAAACCTAATCCGAAATTAACAACTAAAATCGGATTATGGTTGATTGCTTGTAGTGGAATCATGTTTAGGATGATTAAAATTGGATTAGGAACGTTCTGCATTAAAGCTTTTCAATCTTAAAGCTTGCTGGCGCCATGTTGAGGCATTTGCCAAACACCCCAATTCGATAATTTTTCGAAAAACTTCACAAGTCTAGGATCATGAAACTTTTTTTTTCATGCATTGTTGATGCAAATTAAAAACGTTTTTGCATGCATACATGAACTCTCAAGTATGACTCGAAGTACATAATTGATATGTATTGTTCGACATATTTGATTGAGCAAAAGTGAAGTTAGGAGCGTTTGGGTAATCTCTTTAGGATAGTTTTAGAGTCGAGATTGCCGCACCTCCACATTGTTTGCATTTAGGCACACACACTAGAAGTGTAATCATTAAAATGCAACGAACTAACATATACAAAAATATTTTTTTTTGTAGATAAACAATGCCTCGAAATGATTATCAAGATACCAAACCATACATTCTTAGTACTCTTGAAAATCTAAACATTCCTGATGAGCAAAGAGCTTATCTCGCAAAAGTCCAAAATTGATACATACACGAAGGGCGTGTAGTCGATGCACTCTATGTTACGACAGACAACATTAGTGCCTGTTTCCCTTCTATCGAGTTCGATTGTTTATACAAAGTAAACGATCAAGTCTGTCCTCGTTTTGTTCTCGAGTTTTATAGTCGAGTCCGTACCTTCACTGATGATGATGGTAATGTCTTTCTTGACTTTTGGATTCAAAACCAAAATATCATCCTGTCTGTCTCCGAGATTGGACAAATTCTCGGTGTTCCTGCATATGGTCAGTGTGCATACACTGAAGACCATTCTCTTGAGTCTCTCTTCTATAATCTTGAGGATGTAGGTGCCTATCGCACTGAAATTCCTGACCTCGAGTTCATCAAACAAGTCATCCAAACACCTTGAATCGTCCACACGTATCAAAAGCGTGATGGTTCAATTATCCACCTTGACCCAAAACGTATCTACCTCAAAGAGCATCTTCCCGACCTTAGAAGTTGGGAACTCCTTCTTCGTGAGAACGTGTTGAGCCTTGCAGGCAACCGTGATCACGTCTCTGCGAGTCTCGCCCATATGCTCTACTGTCTTAGTATCGAGGAACCATATAACCTCGCATACTATATGGTCAAAAGGATGGCCAATATTCACAGTCGTTCGGATAAGCTCATGCCATATGGTATGCTGCTTACTCGTCTTTTCCATTGGGTCATGGAACATTTTCCTAATCTCCAAAGTGTCGACTATGTCCTAGTCAATTCTGTTATGAAACCTCTTGGTGGACCACAACGTCGCACAAAGCAACGTAAGGACAAAGGGTCCAAACGTGGTCGTAAATCCACTTCTGATATTCCCCATTCTTCCTCCTCATTCGGTCACAGTTCGTCATCTCAACCCATGGATGAGGATGATGATGAGGTGAACGAAGAAGGAACGTCTCGTCCTAATACTCCCTCTCCTGACACCTTCTTTGACAACCTTGATACCTCATCATTTCGACGTACAACCGACCTCGAAAACGGGATGGTCAACCTATCCCACGTGATGAGAAGGCAAACCACAATGTACAATAGACAAGTGGAGATGCATGAGTGATGCGTGGTTTTGCGACCTTACAACAGGTTTTACCTCTCGAGGGATCTCAAGAGGCTTACAACCCCACCAGGCAGTGTACCTGAGCGATGTAGTATAGTGTAGTGGTAAGTATGGGGGATTGATCGTTCTCCACAGGGAATAGTGTCGTTAGGATTGAAGAACTACTCTAATAGGTCTAAGGGTGAGAGAAGATTCTTTTTATGTTTTTATATTTTTATGAAAGCAAGTAAAATCTCGAGTTTGAAGGAGTGGGCGGAATTAGTTGCTAGTCAACTAACCCAAGTAACTACGAATGCAAATAAAATAAAATAACTGAAAATGAAAAGGTTGTGAAACTTATGTGGAGAGAAATGTGTTTACTTAGATTTCCTTACTCCCTAACTATCTTTTACCGGTTGATTAGTGTGTATTAATCGCGTGGATGACGGGTGTATTCCTTAATACCAATCGTGGGGTGGCGTACGTACTTCCCCAACTCTATAAGCTCCTACTTCACTCCTATGTCGAGCCGGCTAAGAAGCTCCTAACATGGGATCACTAGAATTCGCTCATGCATTAAATACAACCATAAAAACCTTAGTACGCATTGGTTCATGTTTCTTAAGACGTTCAAGCAAGTTACCGAATAGGAAGTTAGCCAGTTTTCTTAAGCCTAACATCGATGAACAATCATCCAATACAATTAATAACACACTAATAACCAATAATCAATAGCTAGGTTTCATTAGATCTAAGCAAACACAAGATAAATCTAGCCTAGCATGTTAATCAAAAGACAAGAACAAGATGTAATCAAACAACACATAGACATATTGAATGATTAAATAATCACTTATCTTCAATTAAACATGGGAGATCCAAGGGTATGAAAACCCTTAAAAATGGCAGAAATTCGTCTTAGGGTTTCTCCTCCAAAGTTACACACAATAAGTTCCACCCTAATGACAAAAAATTGCAAAACTATATATAGAGTTTAAGGGCTGACGGCGTCACGTTGTAGATCCTGACGCCGTCACCTCGCCGCTTTTAGGGTTCCCGGATGGCCTTCCTGACGCCGTCCCTCTTTAGTGCTCCAAAATCCGCTCTGGCCTATCAAAGGGTGACGCCGTCAGATTTTTTCATGCAAAATTCTCTGGCTTATCATGAGTAATTTTCATATCCACCTTTTTTGCCAAGCCATGACGCCGTCTGGGCCAATCCCTGACGCCGTCAAAGGTACTTTCCAGCATAATTTTGAGACTTTGTCGTTTTCTTCACTTTTATGCTCCAAAAACGTCCAAAATGCTTCCTTTTCCAGATTTCTTCTCCAAAGTACCTAAAATGACAAAAGGAACGATTTAGGGCAATATTTGATCAAATAAATACGATTTAGGGCTTAAATGACCCCCTAAAAGCGGTACACTTTTCGCTTCATCAAATACCCTTACACTTGAGATTTGCTTGTCCTCAAGCAAATGCGCTTTTATTCTAATCAAAATACAAGTTAGGGGTCATTTAACGCTAATATAAAAGTAATTACAACAAATAGTCATTCCACTTTAATCATAATAAGCACGAAGATTACAAACTAGCACCTCACAAGTAGTGTTTAGATACTCACATCTCTCAAGTGTCATCAAAATAAATCCCATAAATGAAAACGGATATTATCTCTCACTACCTGTCATAGCAAATAGATTACCATAGGCTTGGGCAAGGATCGAAAACCTTCTCCACTAGGCGTAAGCACCTAAGATAAACTATCAAAGAGGGCTTTTTCATGGGTTATAACATGAGGTGTAGGGATATGATTAAACACGGTTTTGTTGGATAAGGGATATTTTACTGGTGGCGAGTTAAAGATCTTGATTAATTACATGTACTATACAATGTTGCTAAGCCAAGACTCGACTCAATCTTAAGCTAAAAACAAAATAACAAAAACATAAAATAAACATAAAATAAAACGGGATGGTAGTCCGTATGTTTTTTCTACTTTTCTTTTTCTCATTTTTTTGTATTTTTCTTGATTTTTTTTTTTTTAATCATACACTCTTGCCCTACCATCCAAAATAATACATCATAGGGGCGTTGCATTCCCCTTACACTTGAACTTTTACATAACTTTACAAATACTATTCTAATGACTCGAATTAAGATAATTGAAAAACTTGGAGTACTTTTAAAATATTTAGCACATATGGGGGTAATAATGATGTTCTTCCCCATTACTCCATTACACTAGTACTTTACCCATGAGTCCCAATCGTCCCAAAACAATATGTACAAGGATATGACTCGACTTAGCAACCATGTAATCAACTAGATAATTAACTTGGGGTTTGAACAAATGTTGTCACAATAATGCACTAAAAATGAGTGCATACAAGGTAGGCTAAGGCGATTTGGGTGTACATTTTAGTGGGGTGTAACAAATTCTTCCTTTAAGTAAAATGCTTAAAGGTCGAAACGAAAAGATAGGCTCTGAGGGGTGTACTAGGGGTATCGTGTACTAAAAATGAGTACAACGCAAAGGGTGTGGGAGAATTACTTGACCAATGTAGCCAATGTAATTATAACAAAAACACAGGTGTAAAACAATGGGTTAATCCTAATGCCTCTTATCATGTAGTAAATCTAACTACACGAATGTAGTCTCACTTGTGGCCTCGGAATGGTCCTAACGCAAGTTCTAGAATCTAAGTGCTACCGGTACACACATCATAGCATAAATGCTTTTCCTACCAATTCTAGGGGCGAACCTCACATATTTGGGGGTGGAAAATTTTTTAGTGGTACGGTTTTTGTGCTAGTCATATAACTCCTATCCGTGAGACGCTCATTAAGATCAAAGTTTCACTCCTAAATGTTGCAAAAAATTTTAAATTTGGCACTAAAATTGCCCTAACAAGTGTTTCTCTCAGTTTTATTACACATCTACTATTAAACAAACAAAAATCAAGCGTACTTGTATTCTCTAAAGTATCGTATTTTACCCCCCCTTACACTTAAGATGAACATTGTCCCCAATGTTCAAGTAACAAGATGTAAAAGTGAAAAGGTAAAAGAATGAAATCAAATACTCCCCTAATTCGCTCGGTGGATAATGTGGTAACACGGTTAGATCTTCTTCCAAGAGAATGTAGAAGCTTTACGACTAATGCATCGCCAAAAGCTTGATCCAACAAACATTTCCTTGTCCAAAATAACCTGTTAAACCTGAGAAAACAAACACGAAAACCTGCATAACATCGGCGGGATAAATTCTATATATAAGGATATAATGCTTGTGGAATGATAATTTTGCAGATTCCTGGAGATTATAAGTTAGAGATTTAATAAAAACTTTTTATGAAAACAAAACTTTCAAAAATTTCAGAAAATTAAAACCTGACGCCGTCAGGTTGTAAAGCCTGACGCCGTCAGAAATGATCTGACAGAATTCTCATGTTAAGTTTCCGGAAAAATTTTGGAAAAACCTATACCTTACTTCCTGGAATTCCTGCAAAACATCATTATGACTCGATACAAGCATTTGACTCAAACAAATACTAATATGTATGTTAATTTATTATTATTATGATTCATGTTCATTTGTTCTAATAAACCGATTTGGATTTCCCTTACACTTATCTTTTGCAAAATACCTTTATATGTAGTTAAGACGAAGTTAAAAATAAGATAAAGCATTTTCACAATTTAGTTTTGAACATGAATCAACAATAATAAAAATTAAACATACATACGGAAACAAATAAAATCAAACAACCAAACAAATAAACACACAAAGCAAATAAAGCTTGGGTTGCCTCCCAAGAAGCGCTTTTCTTTATTAACGAGTCTTGCAGCTAGACTCAAAGTCACTCTACCCAATGTAAGTGAGTTCGTCATCGAGGACGTCTTTAGGGTTAAGCTTGGATTGAAGTTTCCTATTGGTCCGCTTAGTACAATATATCCTTTCAAACTTCTCTCCATCCGGGTCATACAATGTCATCTTAATATACCATGACCCATCTCCATCTTTGGGTGGTTTGTCCTAATCCCACTTATGATCATCTTCCTCACAATTCCACTTATTCATTCCTAGGTTAATTGGCAAAACTCCTAGGAAATCAATCATCTTCCTAAAAACTAGAGGGTCTTCAAATGGATCCAATTCGGTATCCCTAGCTAAGAGTTTCTCTACCGTATGTGTTCGGTTCACAAAGTCCTCTTCTAGGTAAAATGGGCGTTGGGGTCCTATGAAGTCTCTATCGATCCAAGGTCCATATCTAGATGGTCTCCTATTTAATTCTAACCAATGTGGTGTCGGTTCATCACTAGTATCATAAGCATGTTTCTTAACATCATAGACTGACCAAGTATCACCTTCTCCTACCGCTATCTTAGATTCCTTACAATCAATCATAGCACTAGCGGTCGCCAAAAATCCTCTACCTATCAACAAGGGGCATGTAGGGTCGCTAACCATATCAAGGACGTGGAAATCGGCTAAAATGGTTAGTTTTCCCATGTGTACTAACACGTCCTTGACTACTCCAACCGGGTAAGCAACACTCCCATCCGCTAAACCTATTATCACCTCGGTTTCTTCAAGTTTTCCTAGTTTTAAAGAGGTGTAGAGAGGTAACGGAAGTAGGTTAAGGCTTGATCCAAGATCGGCTAATGTGTCATAAGCCTCCGAATTACCGATCTTGCAAGGTAGAACAAATAAGCCCGGATCATCTAACTTCTTAGGTAGCTTGTTTTGAACGAAAGCGGTCCCTTTTTCGCCTAACTTGAGCTTCTTTTCATCCAACACATCAACAACCGGACTTTCAAGGTGGAGCTCCTTGAATTCATTGTCAAGGTTTTGAGTGGGAGGTGTTTCAACTATGTTGTTGACCAATTTGGATGTCATAACTTCTTGGTCATTTTGAACGACTTGGGTTTGTTTGAAACACGAGCTCATGGAATTGACCGAATAATATTGTGGACAAGAACTAGGAGACGAAACCGACGAGATGGCGTTGACGTTTAGTTTCGGGTTCTTGACTGTGTTGCTAGGGAGTGCTCCCATTTCTCGGTCATTGAGGGCTTTCAACAAAGTGTCAATTTTATTGGTCATCTCGCTTTGTTTTTGTTTGAAATCGGCTTCAAACTTGGCCAAACGAGCTTCTTGAGATGCCATAAATTGAGACATCAATCCTTCAAAGTTATTGGTACTACCATTGCTGGAAGGATTGTTGTTGAAAGTACGGTTTGAGTTGGAACCGTTTGATTGGAAACGATTAGGTGTGTTGGAAGAATTGGTTTGTTGTGCGTTTTGGTTCTGTTTCCACCTAAGGTTTGGGTGATTTTTCCATGAGGGGTTGTATGAATCACCGTAGTGGTTTGGCTCGGGTTTGAAAGTGTACCACTTGTCTCCCGCTCCGTCGGTACGCGAGGATGCGTAGTCCGCAAAAGCTTGTTCGGGGAGTTCCATGCAATCACGAGTGTCGTGGGGACCACTACATAATTCACATGAAGAAGTGATTTTGTTCACTTGGCTTGAAGGTTTAGGAGCCTCGTAGGATTTCATAAGAAACTTGACTTGGTCTTCAAGTTCTATGATCCTACGGTCGGAAGTGCTTGAATTGTTCGAAGGCAAAGATATTGCCTTGACCGTTTTATTCAAATCACGGGGATCACTCCAACTTTCGTTGTCATAAAGAGCAAGATCTTCTAGGAGAGCCCATGATTCTTCCGCACTTAGATCACGTAGCTTACCACCGGCCGATTGGTCAATGGTTTGCCTCGTGGAGAGATTGATATGGTCATAGAAGATTTGGACTTGGAGCCAAAGTTCTATGCCATGGTGAGGGACTTTTTGGAGTAAGTCCTTGAATCGAGTCCATGCCTCGTAGAGGGTTTCGCCTTGACGTTGTTGGAACATCAAGATATCATTCCTTAGCTTGGTAGTTCTTCTCCGGTGGGAAAAACTGAGCAAGGAAGCGAGTGGTGAGATCATCCCAAGAGGTGATGGATCCTGCGGGTAGACGCTCTAGCCATTGACTAGCTTGGTCCCGCAAAGAGAATTGAAAGAGACGCAGTCGGGTCGTCTCTCGAGTGGCAACATCAAGGTCTATGGAATCAACGATTTTGAGAAAGTCCTTGAGATGTTGATTAGGATCTTCGGAACGAAGTCCATGGAATGCGCATCCGCTTTGCACCAACCGGATGGTGTCGGATCGCAAGGGTGTGACATTGGCTCCTTGAGTGAGCTCAATGGTGTTTCGATAGCCATGGTGGCTAGGACGAGAGTAGTCTCCTAAGGTACGGGCTCTAGGAGGTGGGTGTTGTTGTGGTGGTGGGTTGTTGGGATCAAGGATATTACCACCTTCCATGATGTCGGATGGTAATGGTTACGAACAAAGAAACGAAGAAAAAAGATAGACTAAAGAAAACTTAGAAAAAGAAAATAAAAATCTCACTAGAAAGGAATCTAGTGAGTAGACCTAATAAAATAAAAATTCAACCTAAACAATAACTATTCCCCGGCAGCGGCGCCAAAAACTTGATGCGTGGTTTTGCGACCTTACAACAGGTTTTACCTCTCGAGGGATCTCAAGAGGCTTACAACCCCACCAGGCAGTGTACCTGAGCGATGTAGTATAGTGTAGTGGTAAGTACGGGGGATTGATCGTTCTCCACAGGGAATAGTGTCGTTAGGATTGAAGAACTACTCTAATAGGTCTAAGGGTGAGAGAATATTCTTTTTATGTTTTTATATTTTTATGAAAGCAAGTAAAATATCGGGTTTGAAGGAGTGGGCGGAATTAGTTGCTAGTCAACTAACCCAAGTAACTACGAATGCAAATAAAATAAAATAACTGAAAATGAAAAGGTTGTGAAACTTATGTGGAGAGAAATGTGTTTACTTAGATTTCCTTACTCCCTAACTATCTTTTACCGGTTGATTAGTGTGTATTAATCGCGTGGATGACGGGTGTATTCCTTAATACCAATCGTGGGGTGGCGTACGTACTTCCCCAACTCTATAAGCTCCTACTTCACTCCTATGTCGAGCCGGCTAAGAAGCTCCTAACATGGGATCACTAGAATTCGCTCATGCATTAAATACAACCATAAAAACCTTAGTACGCATTGGTTCATGTTTCTTAAGATGTTCAAGCAAGTTACCGAATAGGAAGTTAGCCAGTTTTCTTAAGCCTAACATCGATGAACAATCATCCAATACAATTAATAACACACTAATAACCAATAATCAATAGCTAGGTTTCATTAGATCTAAGCAAACACAAGATAAATCTAGCCTAGCATGTTAATCAAAAGACAAGAACAAGATGTAATCAAACAACACATAGACATATTGAATGATTAAATAATCACTTATCTTCAATTAAACATGGGAGATCCAAGGGTATGAAAACCCTTAAAAATGGCAGAAATTCGTCTTAGGGTTTCTCCTCCAAAGTTACACACAATAAGTTCCACCCTAATGACAAAAAATTGCAAAACTATATATAGAGTTTAAGGGCTGACGGCGTCACGTTATAGATCCTGACGCCGTCACCTCGCCGCTTTTAGGGTTCCCGGATGGCCTTCCTGACGCCGTCCCTCTTTAGTGCTCCAAAATCCGCTCTGGCCTATCAAGGGGTGACGCCGTCAGATTTTTTCATGCAAAATTCTCTGGCTTATCATGAGTAATTTTCATATCCACCTCTTTTGCCAAGCCATGACGCCGTCTGGACCAATCCCTGACGCCGTCAAAGGTACTTTCCAGCATAATTTTGAGACTTTGTCGTTTTCTTCACTTTTATGCTCCAAAAACGTCCAAAATGCTTCCTTTTCCAGATTTCTTCTCAAAAGTACCTAAAATGACAAAAGGAACGATTTAGGGCAATATTTGATCAAATAAATACGATTTAGGGCTTAAATGACCCCCTAAAAGCGGTACACTTTTTGCTTCATCAATGAGCAAACTGTCGGGGGTTTCAAGCCTATTGGGAAGGCGCTAAAAGGGATCGAAAGCAAGCTGAAGAAGTTGGGGAAGAAACGAGACTAGTTAGGATTAGCTTAAGTAGTACTATTAACTTAAGTATTATTAAGCTATTATATATAAAGTCATGGCATTAACTTGCTTGGAATGTTCCCTTTTAACATTTTAACACTTCAACATGGTTAATTCTCTTGTTAATTAATCCTCATGTTGGTTTATCTTGCCTAACTCATGCATGTTAGCTTATTTTATTACATGCACTAGATGTTAAAAATGCTTGGATTCATGCATGCTTAATAGTTACCTAAATATATAGATGATCACATGATCATGTTAGTTGCTAGTTGAAACTAGCTTTAGGAATTCTATGTGTTTAGTGATTTGAGGCTTTGAGATTTGCAGCCAATGGATTCCCCAGAAAATTACCCCATTTAGGCTGCCTAAAACCCGCAGACCTGGAAAGAAGGTCAAAAGAGACCACGGCTCCATTAAATAGGCCACGGCTCCACTAAATTTAGTGGTGCCGTGCCTCTGGAAGATGAAAACTGCTATTCTCTTCCACTTTTTGACTTATTTTCCCTGAAACACTGCAACCATAACCTGATTCCCATGCACCCAAATCCCCAAATCTAACATTTCAAACTTGCATGCTTATGATTTGGCTATTTAAGCTAACATTATGCATTGCCATCCTTACACCCATCCTTACACCTTCACACTCACCATACCACCATCATGGGATCAAGGGTATTCAAGAAACAAAGATTCTACATCAAACCAACAAATGAAACCACTCAAATTGATCAATGGATCAAGAGTACTCACACATCACAAGTCTCACCAAACACCAAAGAGACAATTTTCATTGATCTCACCTTGGATAATGAAGATGATACACACACACCCATAACCTCAACCAAATCATCATCTTCTTTCACTACACCCCATGCTCCATCCAAGGCAACATCAACCAAACCAACATCCTCATCCTCCACAACCTTTAGAACCAACACACCTTTAACCTTCACCCCATCATCTTCACCATCACCACAACCTTTAGCCCTCACACTAGCCCTATCACCCATATCACCTTTTGAACTTACCACCAACACATCATCATCTTCCCTATCACCATCACCTCAACCTTTAATGAGTCATCCCATACTTTATCCCCTACAACCACACACCTTGAGTTGTGCTTGTTGTCACCACAACCAACTCCTTATCATGGGCCTTAAAGATGAATTGAGTCTTCAATTCTCCTACCTTGAACACCTCCTCACACCACCACAAGGACCCATCATTTTACCACCTCCATCACCACATAGCCCAACCAACTAAACATAGTCATGTTTAGTTTTTCCCAATAAATACCTAGGAACCCTTTTGAAGTTGGAAGCAAATCTAGAAGCCTCATGTTACTTTAGATGTTTATGTGTCTTCTTGTTAGTTTAATTTGCTTTCATATTGTAGTCATACTTATGTATGACATTTATTTTAGGTTTATGAAATGGGCTTTTCATTTTGACTACTTAGCCATAATTCTTTTATTGTGGTTGGATATTTGTCTTATGTGCTACTTGTTAGATATTGTTTATTTGTCGTCTAACCTTGTTTTGTAGCACGAACCATTGTTCGATTCCTTTGTGTTCTCCAAATGAGGGGGAGTACACATCAAGGGGGAGCCTTAACCACCTTTTTGATTTGACAAAAAGGGGGAGAAATGGGAGTAAACTCATTAAAAACTTGTTAAAACTAATTTTAACCTAAAATGAGTTTATATTTTGTCATCATCAAAAAGGGGGAGATTGTTGATGCAAATAATGTTCTAAAAACGTTATTTATATCTTTCGATTACTTCACGTTTTGAGGATGACAAAATGTGAACTCACGTTACGTTAAAATTAACGTTAACAAGTTTTTAATCGGAAGATCCCGTTTCTACGCAAATCACTCTTGAACAAAGTTACAACTTGAACTAGTGATTAAAGAAGTGAATTTATGTTTTGAAAATTCACATTTTAAATGGGACAAAACATTTTTTCAAAAATACACATGACAAATTATTTTTGAAATATTAAGAAATGTTTTAATGGAAAAATTAGTTTGAAAATCACAACAGCTATTTCCCCCCCCCCCCCCAAAATCAGCTCCAACCTTCCCCAAATAAGTTTTCACCAGAAAAGACAAAATTTGGAGCGTCCTAGTCTACCACGGCTCCACAGTACCGTTAAATTTAACGGAGCCGTGGGTTATTTAAAGGAGCCGTCTATACAGAATTTCTTTGTAACGTTCAGATTTTCTTTGCCTATAAATACCCACCTCTTTCACAGTTTTAGGCACCCTTCACACACAGAAAAATCCCTTAGCTAAATCCTCTCACACCTTTCACTTCTTAGGTTCATTTAGATTAGTTTTTCTTTGTTTCAAAGAGTGATCCAATCATCCTTCAAGTGATCCTCTTCATACCTCTTCACTAGCAAGAGAACAACACAAGTATCCAAGTTGATACAAGGTGTTGTCATCCCTCTTCATTAGCAAGAGAAGAACTCAAGTAATCAAGAAGATACTAGAGTTATAGTTGATAGGTTTTTGTAACACTTGTTACAACCTTGTTGTGTCTTAGCATACATCAAGTTTATTTCCTTTTTGTGAGTGAGAGTGAAGATCAAGTGTGATCTATAGAGATAGTGAACATCTCTTGAAGCCATTGGGCTTGTGTGATTGATCAAGAAGATCAAGGGTCATTAGGTTAGTGTTTGTTGAGTAGAGTGAAGTGAGTGTTGATCATTGTGATCGTGTTGAGATCTTGGTGATCTCTTGAAGCCACTGGGCTTGAGTGTTTGGTCACGTGGACCTTGGTAGATTGGTGCTAGCTAAGATTAGCACTCGACATCTAGCTTAGTGTCGGTAATAGGATAAGCGACGTGTACGGTTTTCTCCGCCTGAAGGGAGGTTGTTGATATAGTGTTTGAAACTCTCGAGTGTGGTACTCGGGGAGTGGAGTAGGGCGAAGAAGAGCTTCGTAGCCGAACCACTATAAATCCTCTGTCTCGGTTTGATCTTTCCAACTCTACTCTTTACTTTTATTTGTTATTATTACTTAGCTTAGTGTGTAGTTCATATTGGTGTTGATTGATTACACATAGAGTTCGAATCAAAGTTTCCAATAGCATACTTTTAAAACAAGATTTTTAAAAGAAGTTTTTAAACCGGTAACCTATTCAACCCCCCCCCCCTTCTAGTTTCCCACACAATGGGTTGTCTAACTTCTTTTAGATTCTGAATTTTAAAGTATTTAGGGGATTAAACGAGGATTCCAAAGTGACACAAATGAGCCTTCTAGTTACATAAAGGTAGGAAACTATACGCAAGTTGCACATAATGCCCTAATCTTTCTAACAGCTAACACATTTGACCATTAGATATAAAGCATAGTAACTTCCTCTTCAACTAATACCCCATTAACTACAAAACCTTTTCTAAGAATTATGAGTTAACCAAGAAACCCGTTTGATGAAATAAAATTTGAGATCACACTCCCCCTCAATCAGTGACCCGTATTCTAGTAAAAGAGCTGTAGTCATTGATTGAGTGACAAATTTTATGAACAATCCAAGTCTAAAAGAGTTTCAAACAACACGTAATCACCAAGTGTCTCACAAATAATTTTCAGAAGAATCATAGAAGGAAAACTATTTGTATACAAAGAAGATTTCTCTTCTTTTACAAGAAAGGATGCACTGAAATGTACATCAAATCAGGGATGCATGGATATGAAGTAATCCACGCCCAGGTGAACCTCACCCGTTGTTAGGAACAACCGTCTTTTTGCTGACGTGCTTTTCTCATTTTGAAACGCGAGTTGCTATCTAAAGTAATAGCAAGCCATCAAGACATGTTTTAACAATTCATTTTAACTTCTGCTCGAACTTCATTTAAAGTCCGGTGTCATTATTGAATGACATTTCTAAGACCGTAAATATTATCGATAAACAGAAGACATGCCTAGAGGAACTATTTTTGGTATTTTCTGATTTTCTGATTTTTATGGTTTTTCTTGGTTTTATAATTTTCTATTTACAATTTGGTTTTATATTTTTCTATATACAGTTTGGTATAAGATATGTACAAAGTATATTATTCAATTTAAGAAAATGTTGACATGAATACCGAGATAAGGATACGTTCAGTATGTTGTAGAAATCAGTAGTCAACATCTCTTAAACTTTTACCACCAAAGCTTTCGAGGCTCCTGAATAATCATCTAAACTTGAGCCTTCTCAATCGTGAAGCTTTGATAGCTTCCCCCCAAACCGACAATCTTATTATGAGCAGATTCGAAGCTCTCTTTCAAGCTTACATAAGGTAAGTGTACAGCGGAAACCGTAGCAAACCACATCAAGTATTGCTGCTCCTTTTAAGAATAATCATCATGATTCTCCGTTCGGGGATCATCAAATAGATCAGCAACGAATCATCTCACACTTGAATAATTCTTCTCACATTTCTTCCCGCTAAAGTCTGAAGTAATGCATACCAAAGGTATCCAGAGGCCACTTCCCCCACGTAGTTGGAATGATACACCATAAGGAACGAGTTAAAACACTGATTTTCTCTGCGGTTATGACATTTGTCTTCCCGGAATAAACTCAACTCAGAAGAGGTATAAAGTTCATCACGTGTACTCGTTGTGCGTTCAGATGTATGTCTCCTTCCCCTTTGCTGGTTTTGATACCTCAGAATTAGCAACACATTTTACGCACATATACATGAAATCTTGTGAGAAGAACAAAATTGGCTCAAATGCATCAAGTGAGAATCAACCGCTACCGAAACACTTTCTGACTATCTTTACCAGCCCTTAAGTAGGCCCTCTGAATTGATAACTGATGAAGCAAACTCGATATACCAAACTTGAAACTGAAGTAGAATTCCCCATTCTCGTGACTTAAGCTTGCACTGATGTAGGAAGAACGGTGTAGAGAACTTATGCTCCAAGCAAATCTCTAAGTACTCAATACCCAACCAAAGTATGAGACATTAACACCTCTTGCGATTATCCACAACGTCATCGGCGTGTGACACTGAGTACTACAACGTAACTCCTTTAAATGATAGTTAACCAGGTCATCAAACACTTACCCCGACTACTGGTAACTAGATAAACTAAGTCTTCAACTTAAATCTTAAGCACGAGCAAGTTATCATTGAAAGTCATGCATCCAACCAACCCCGACTTCAATATACAGTAAGATCACGCCTTTGTGAAAGTCAACTTCAATCTCGAATAAGTGATACCTTTTCAACTCCATAGTCACAATTAGATGCCCAACAAGTGAGTGAACAAACAATCAAATGTGCGTCGATCCACTTGTTCACACTTCTCCCCCTCAAAAATTGCATATGAGAATGCCATTTTTGATTGAACAAGTGCATATGAGGTTGATCCACTGTTCACACTTCTCCCCCTCAAAAATTGCATTTGAAGTTGCCATTTTTGATCGAGTGAATAAACATGCAATCTGATGGAAGTAGATCCACTTGATGTCTGAACGAGCATGGAGCAAGTATGAAGCCTTTTGATGAGAATAGTCAGAAACAAGAAGATTTCTCTTCTTCCGAAGATAAAGCGCACTCAAGCGTACGCCTTTCTTTTCTTTGATGAACGGGGCCTGATGAGATGTCAGCAGACGCCATTATGTTGACAATGAGGCCCGAGGCTTGAACTGCAGTGTTCAAACGTCATAGTCGACAAAGAACGAGGCCTGAACTAATGTAAACAGACGTCATAAGCGATGATGTTCGTCAAGCTTGAATTGCTTGAACCCCTACTTCATGAGATATCAATCTTTTCGGCACCCAAACCTTGAGTCTTTCCTTACTATGAGTGAACGATGTACCTGCACTTAAGTAAAGACTACCTGCACTGACATTAAGAGTTTGTTTTCATTTAAGTGGGTTAGTGATATCAGCATTTAGACCATGGGGGGTTTCATAGTCAACCTTGGTTTCGCACTTAGTGAACATCTTTCGAATAGGCATCCATCTAAGACCAACAATCTTAAAAATTCTACCCGTCGGTATCCACCTAAGGCAAGATCTAGGAGTGTTTAGTTTCTCATGTACAATGGAAGACTTGTTTAGAGAAGACCTTTGTCCTGCAGTAATCTGCCTACCAGGTTTCTGAGTATAACTCTCTGGTTCTACGGGCTTATTGTTGTTTCTAGTCTTAGAGGATTGAACCTTATTATGAGCATGCACTTCCTTCAGGAATTTTGTTATACAATCATCATGGTTTGCATTAAACACACATTTCTGACAAGTTGAGCAAATATAGTGTTTGGAGTCAGAAAAAGATCTAGAATTCTTAGAGTGATCAGCTACAGGAATCGCTTTAATCGATACGCAACTACTCTTAGAAGCAGGCAAGTTCCTAGTCTTTTCCTGTGTATTTTTCTTAGCATCCTCTAGGTTGTGATTTTGAACACTGTTTTTAAGTCTAACATTTTCCTTTGGTGTTACAAATGAAACATGCTTTGAACTCGTCCTAGAAGAGCTAGATGCACTCACATGATGAGGTTTCGCAAACGTACATTCCTTTTCATTTGATCTATACTGTGAAGTGACTGGTTTTGGCAAAACTTGTTTCGCATCAACTTGGGAGGCAAACCGTGATTTTGAAACTTTTGGCCGTTCAGATCTAAACGCAGTCGGTTGTCTAACAACTGATTGGTTTCTAAGTGGTGGTTTCCCCAAGATTGATGATTTTGCAAACTTAGTGTTCACACCATTTTCTGTCAATTTTCTTAACTCGTTTTTCAATGATGAAATTGCAAAACCCTTTTCCAGAAGTTGAGCTTTGAATTCATCATTTTTGGCAATCAAAGTGGTTGTTTGCTCTACAGTCTTAGTTTTCATTTCTTTGATTGTATCACACAGTTCTTTGCAATGAATTTTCAAAGTCTCATTTTCTTTAAACAATTTAGTCACTTTATGTTCTAATTCAGCATTGTTGTCATGTTTAGCCTTAACTTCATTACACATATCACGCATCTCTGCCAAACTGTTTTTCAGGTTTTTGATCGTTAAGTTTTTGGCTTCTAGCTGAGCTTTCAAATCATTTATTATAAAGAATTCACGGAATTCAGGGAGTTCCGGATTTTTACATGGTAGTTTAGTTTGAAAACTTTCTTCCTTTTGTTGCATTGCAATTTCAAGAGAAACACAATGTTTTTCAAGCTATAAAAATCTTTTTGAAAGTTCATTATAAACATTCTTTTCAACCATATCATTTGATTTGGAAAACTCAGCCGTAGACAAAGAACTTGACGCATCATCATGTTCAGCATCCTGATCAATTTCTCCCCCCTTATGACTCATATTTGTTGAATCAGAGGTGATATTGCTATCAGTCTTTTCCAACAGATATGTGTCATAAGTAGGTGTAATTTGATCAGTGTGCTGATGTTCAGTAGCAAGGACATTATGTTGAACAGTTAAGTGTACCTCAGCAAATGGCACTTGGTCATTTACTGGTCGAATATCGGTATTCACACCATGTGTGATATGAGTCACATAACTGCTACTTGCATCGAGCTTATCTGACTTTGTCCCTCTGCATTCTGTGACAACTGAACTAGCACCCAGTGCTTTACACAAATCAACCTTAGTCTCTCTTGATTGCATCCGACTTCCATACATTAGTTGGCGTTGTGCTCTTTTCTCAATGTACTTCTCAACATTACCCATGTGTTGGAGTAATGTTTCTCTGTACATGTTAACTTCAATCCCAGTGTAATCAGTAAAACACTTTTCTATCATTTGACTATCATAATCCCAAGTGTATTATGATTTGATGAACAATTGAAGTTGTTTGTTGATCACCCAAAGAGCAGCCATAGATCCAATTTCATGAAATTCTTCTTTGTCAAGTTGTTGTTCTAGTTGATCTAAATTCAGGAACATAGTGCCTGTGAAGGTTTGAACATCTTGACCAAAGAGTGATGCAAAAGCTCGTTCGAATCCTCCCATGGATTCAGGTCTTTCTGAGAGAACATTGAGATGTGAGTGAAGTAGACAAAAACATTCAATGCGACTTTCCTTTGCATTAGCCAACATTAGTGACTGAAGCCCCTCTCTCTCTTGCGAATTTGAGCACGAAGATTCCACATTAGTATAATCAGAATCACACACATTTATTTGTTGTTTAGAATTGGAAATCATTTGTTTATCATACGTGTCGTACAACTTGAGTACCTCAGATATGAAGGAATCTGAAGTAGTAGACATGATGTAAACGTGCACGGGATTTTACAATTCTATGATTTAAACCGAGAAATAGATTCTTTCGCGGGATTTTACAAAAATCAAGAATAAACCGTGAAATGATAATGGTTACTTGAGTGTGTTATGATTATGATTTGGTTTGGTTGAAATGAGTTTAAGTGATGAGATAGACAAGTCACAGTGAATTTCAGTCAATGCTCGTGTTTTGAAATCCGAATAAAACCCGTCGCTTACCACTATATCCAATATACCCAAAAATATCTCAACCCAAAATAATTGTCAATCTCGAAATCTTGAAGCTCGATCAAAATCAATGTACAAAATTAAAAATTCTTTACCAACCGAGGAATTCGTTCTTGAAATAAGAACCTAATGAAATTTTACCCAAGGAAAAAAAAACTTAAACTATCAAAACAACAAACAAAAAAGAATTGTCCTTAGCTACAAACCAAAGAGATTAAACCGTCCTTGTGATAACTGATCTCAGCCCAACCCATTTTAAACAAGCGCAGCCCAATGACACGATTTAAACAAACACAGCCCAAGAAGAAATTCAATCCCAGCCCAATGTCAATTTTATTAACATGCCTAGTCCAAAACCTACTAACCCTAATATTCCCGTATATAACACCAACTTTACACTTAATCCACACAATCCTAATCTTTACTACACTTTAACCTAATCCCAAATAAAACGCAGCCACTCCAATCCTACTCTTCCCTCTTCAATTCGAACACAACAAGACAAATATGCAGTTCTTTTTACAACGAATACCCAGTGAACCCCAATGGCTTCAAGATCAACCAGTAGGTCTCGGGTAGGTCTATTTATATTGTATTATTCCGTATTCATTTGACCGAGTGGAAGGAGAGATCTATGGTGAGTTGTCGTTTGTTTCGCAAAGAAATATAGGATCTTGATATCTTTATGATTTGAATGTGTGATGGTGAGAGTATTGGTTGTGTCTAGAAGTTAGGGTACGGATCAAATAGATGTTGGTTTAGGACAAAAGTGGGATCGTGAAATGGGTTGTTGTATGTGAGCAGTGGATGTAATCTTGATATCGTTCTTGATCGATTGTTGGTTGTATTTGATTTGTTTTTCGAATTGGATTTGGCTTTGTAATTTCGTATTGAATTCGTTTTGAATAATAAAAATGATTTTGTTGCTGTAATTTTGTTTGAATCAGTTGTTGTTGTTGTGAAATGGGTTTTGAATCTTGGATCTGTTATTGTGTTGGGTTTGTTTGTTTACTGTTGAGATTATTCCTTTTCTTAGTTGTTGTTGTGATTAAACCGCTAAAGATATATCAAACCGCAAGTCAAGTGGCAAACCGCTACAGTCACCACCTGCACCCGTTACAAACCGCTATAGTCACAAACCGCTACAGTCAAACGACAGTCAAACCGCTAACTGGTAAATTCACTTTCACACAATTTGTCTGCTTTCCCGATTTAGTTAAAATCCAAACCGCTAGGCTATTTTTGGTCAAACCGCTACCAGGAATAGACCCAAACCGCTGCACACCAAAAACAACCCGCAACGCAACAAAAAGTCACTATCACCACGTTTTGTCTTTATACCCAGTTTAAGCAAACCTCCAACTTGCAATGAACAGACCAGTCAAACCGCTGGAAGCCAGGAGACAAAATGGTCACTTTCACTTTTCAGTGGACCATTTCCCTTTTCAGCAACAATCCAAGTCTCAACAAAAATATATCCAAACCACTATGATAAGTATCCCAATATACTTCAACATGCAACAACTTTTTCTTTTTAAGTTCAAGCCGCTAATAAGAAACAAGCTAGAACACAAGTCGCTGTCAAGAAACTAATTAACACACAAAATGCAAATCCTTACTGACGAAGCCAAAATCCATCAAATCCCAAAACCTTAGCCTATTAACACACCTCAAATGGGCTGAGATGGACTATAATCAGTAAACCAAAGTGAGTTAATGTTTGAACTAAAAGAAGAAATAAGAACCAGAAAGTAGAGACCACGATTCGAACAAACAAGAAATAATAGCGAGAAAATAGAAACCACGAATGACACCTTTTGGTTGCAATAACAGTCAAAGTCCACAATGAATTTAAACCTTACACGAGAAACATGTAAACCCAAAAGGAATGTAACTTTCAACGCCCAAAGTGATTCGAACCACAAATTAACTAACTTTCTTTCTTGGAGTGGTGTTCGAATCGAAAGAAATAAAAACGAGAAAAATAGAGACCACAAATCCAAGCATACACAATCAATCGAACCTAACCTTGGCTCTTGATACCAATTGTAATACTTGCATACTTGGATTCAATGTAAGATGAAATTCTAGAGAGAGAGAGAGATGAGAGTGTTGGGAGATTTAGAGAGAGAGAATGAGAGAAAAATATGGTTGAATGATTAGAAACCTCCAACCCTCTCCCTAGGTGGAGAGGGGTATTTATACATACTAACATAGGTGCCCCTAGTGGGCTGTAGAGTGAGCTGACAGTGGGTAAAGACCCGACCCACTCCACAAATACTATAATAACTAAACTAATATTACGTTAACTAAACTAATAATCCTACGAGCTATATAAATGCTAAACAGATACTCGGGGTGACCGAGTCTTCACATGAATATTTATATTCCTAATAGATACTGGCGTATCAGAAGAAAATTGATGCTCGGAATAAAGATATAGAAGAAACGCAACAAAAAATTGTTGGTGTTTACAAAAGTATTGAAGATAGTTTGTTTATTTCTTAATGTTTCATTTTTTTTAAGATTCAACATGTTATTTGAATGATTGAAATAGTTATTTGAATACTTAAGCCTCCCTGTTTGTTATTTGAATGGTTATGCATGTTAACAGAATGATTATCCATCGTAATTACCCATGAAGGTTAGATATAGTAATGTATAAAAACATTACTGTAAACATACTAACCAGAACGAAAATTAAACATGGAAAGTATTTAACACTTAAAATAAACGATTTACTGTATAAGATACCTTAATAGATGTTATATCACTAAAAGATAATCACAAAAAATTAATTATATTTAGATATGATTTAGTTTTAAACATAAGAGTATATCCTAAAAGATCATTACTAAAATAATTTTTCACCCAGTAGAAAATTAGCACCATTATTATGGTTTTTCTTTAACCTTTTTATACTATATACAACACTAACAAATTCACAAGAGAGTTGTGAGTGTTGTTAGTAACATGGCAACTATATCCAACGATTTGTCAATCCAACAAAGAGGAAGACCACCAAAAAAACATAGACTTACAGTTAACACGGTGTGTATAAAGAGTGTAGAACCCATTCGACAAAGCGGTAGGACTCCAAAAAAACAAAACCAACAAGAAACAGTGACGCGCAAAGGCCGACCACCAATATACCCAATCCAAATAGGTAATTCAATTACTTAATAATACCCAACATGTCATTCACACAATATATTTGCTTACAATGACAATCATTTGATTATATTCATGCAATTTCAATTTACGACGGATCCCAATGATTTCCTTATACGCCAAAGTGGCAGGCCTTCTCAAACAGAAACAATAACAGCTGAAGGAGACAATGAACAAACAAACTCTCAATGTTCAACACCAGCAAAAAGACCAAGGGGCCGACCATTCAAAGACCCAGCAAAAATACGTAATAAAGTTATGATTACCTTAGAAAATAATTAAGAAACAACTTTTATACTAACTTTTATATATTCACTTTTGTTTCAGTGATACCAAAAGAGGCCACCTATCTTGGATGCAATGAATCTGGTGTACACATTTCAAAGCGAAAATCACAAAGGTTCCAGAATAAAATAAAAACATCTACGCAAAAAACTCCAAGGCGTGAGGGTTTAAACAATACAGCCTCGGCAAACAATCAGGATGCACAAAGGAATCTATTTATTGGAATATCTAATGGTACAACCACTAAATTGTTCATTTAAAATGTTGTATTTAGCACATATTATTTTACAAATAACCATACTACAAATCTAAACCCTTTTGACAAATCCCTATAAAAACAACATATATTACCAATAAATAAAACCATGTGTTTATTTACTTTGAATACTTTAATTCATTATCAATTTACAGATTACTTTGACCATGGAGATCCTATTTTCACATGTCAATCATGCGGCGCACTATTGTGGCATGCTGAGAGTATGGTGGGAAATGTGTCTTTAAGCACAGAGTCGTACTCTATTTGTTGTGGTAGAGGAAAGGTCAAATTAGGGAATGAAGTTCATAATCCACCACAATTGTTGAGACAACTAATAAATGGTGACCATCCAAAAAGCAAGGATTTCATCGATAACATCAAGCGTTACAATTCGATGTTTGCATTCACATCTATGGGTGCAAAACAAGACACGTCTGTTAACCAAGGATATGGAGCATATTGTTACAGGATCCAGGGAAAAAATTACCACATAATGGGTAGTTTGTTGATAGAGGGAGATAAACCTCCTGTTTTTGCACAGTTATATATTTACGACTCAAACAATGAAATACAAAATAGAATTAATTGTGTCAGGTATGACAACATAAATAATTATGTCATTTCATGTATGTTTATACATTTCTTACAGAAACAACAATATATTGATGTAATTTTATTCATTTTAAACAGCAATATCGACGCAACATCAACATCAAACAACTATATCATAGACCACCAATTGACTGTTGATTTAGGCGACATGCTGGATAACATCAATCCATTAGTTGGCCAGTTCAGAATGGCTGGAGAACGATTGGTCAGAAGAGATGACCAAAATAACTTCAAGTTACGCCTTATTGGTACAAGAGAACGAGATGGTAGAAATTATAACCTACCTACGACTAATGAAGTTGCAGCTCTGATAGTCAGGGATTTTGACACAACAGCTAATAAAAGAGACATTATTTTGTACTTACAAGAGGGAGGTCTTAGAAGAATTAGTGAATTGCACCCGTCATATCTTGCATTACAATACCCATTTTTGTTTCCATATGCAGAAGATGGTTACTGGACAGATATATACCATGTAGGTATTACTGATCATACACCAACAAACAAGAAAACAAGAGTAACAATGAGGGAGTGTATTGTATATCGACTGCAAGAAAGGACAAGTGTTTTCTCGATGATACTTAATGCAAGGAGACTATGCCAACAATTTATTGTTGACGCATACACTATGATAGAATCTGAAAGGATGTCGTATGTTAAAAACCAACAAAAAGATTTGAGAAGTGAAACATATTCTAAACTTGCAAAATTGGCAGAGGAAGAAGATTCTGGGGTCACGTTACGAGGGAAAAAGTTATATTGCCATCATCATTTACCGAAAGCCCAAGATATATGATACAAAATTATTTAGATGCCATGACAATCTGCAAGGTATATGGATATCCTGACATCTTTATCACATTTACGTGCAACCCAAATTGGCCAGAAATTGCGCGTTTTGTCGTAGATAAGGGATTGAAATCTGAAGATAGACCTGATGCGATAACCAGAGTCTTTAAACAAAAGCTTGACAGCCTAATGAGAGATTTCAAAGACAGACATTATTTTGGACATCTAAAAGCAGGCATCTTTATCACATCTCTATTTACCAAAAACAAAATTATTGTGTCAATTCCAATTGATTATATACCATAATTGACATTATTAACTTAATGCAGCTGTTTATACTATTGAGTTTCAAAAAAGAGGCCTACCACATGCCCATATACTGCTTTTCCTGGAAGAAAATGATAAAATAACGCCTCCACGGCAAATTGTTCGCTTTATTTCAGCAGAAGTACTAGATAAAAATGAAGATCCCGAGCTGAATCAAATCGTTACTGATCATATGATGCATGGACCGTGTGGCCCCCAGCGTCCAACTTGCCCTTGCACGGTAAAGAACAAGTGCACGAAGAAGTTCCCAAAAGAATTTAACGATTCAACTTTCATTGATGAAAGTGGTTACGCACTTTATAAAAGGAGGAACGACGGTTGTACAATAACAAAAAGTGGATCAGAATTACATAACGGATACGTGGTACCTTACAACCCCGGGTTGCCGAGACGTTACCAATCACATATTAATGTTGAATGGTGCAACCAGATAGGTTCCATAAAATATCTTTTCAAATATATAAACAAAGGTCCAGATAGGGTCACAGCTGCTGTAGAAGACGAAGAGATAGATGAAATCAAAGATTATTACGATTGCCGGTACCTTTCAGCATGTGAAGCGGCATGGAGGATTTACAGCTTTGACATCCATTATAGATTCCCTCCTGTTGAGCGCTTGCCATTTCAATTAGAAGGCGAACAATCAGTTATATTTGATGCTTCGGAAAGCATTGATTGTACGTTGGATAAAGCATCCGTCAATGACACAAAGTTTGTCGCATGGATGCAAACAAACCAGACGGATGTAGATGCAAGAAAGCTACTTTACCACGAGTTTCCAAAACACTATGTATGGAAGCAAGAAGAGAGGATTTGGGCAAAAAGACAAAAAGACACATGCATTGGACGTGTACAAAGAGGCTTGCCAAGCACGGGGCCTATTGGAAGATGATAAGGAATATGTTGACGGGTTGTTAGAAGCTAGCCTATGGGGAACAGGAAACTATCTGAGAAAGTTTATGTCATACTAATTATGACAGACAGCATGTCTCGACCAGAGATTGTTTATGAAAAGACATGGGAAGTAATGGCTACTGATGTACTACATGCAGAGCGAGTAAAGAGGAATGATCCAGGTATGCAATTTTAACTAAAGAAATTGTACCAATATATATATATATTTAAAAACGCCAAACAAAAATCATTCATTTTAAAATACACATTCAAAGCAACTAAATATTATATAAAAGCACAAGGATCATCCTATAATATAATATTATTAAAAAAATTCCTAATCATCGGATTACAATATTTGGGGATTATATAACTAACCAACATAACAAACATGCAATCTTATAATGTTATAATTAACCAAAAATCATAATGATAACCAATCACTGATCACCACGAAACCATTATATTACTACCAGTTGAAGATTATACCCACTGATAGCTTCAAAGACATTAAAATAATACACCAGACAAATACTATTATCCAAACTCAATATTAAACTGCTTTGAAAATGGAACCATTTTTTTAGAAAAAAACAAAAAAACCTACCTTGATGATCGGAAAAACACACGGCAAAAGTGTGTGTGTTAAGTTTGGTGTTATCGAGTGAGAAACACAGTAAAATTAAGTGATATCTATTTAATGATACAAATAAAATCACCCTACCAAATAGTCATAATGATCACCTATAAAACACTCCATAAATATTTAACACGCATTTGATATATATACCTGATGAACTCAAATAAGTACATTTTATTACTATCATTTATCCTATTAAATTGACTTGTTTTACTATATTATGTATGAGGATTGATACTTAATCGTTTACTTTTGTAATTCTCAGGTAAAAACAAGCATTTGGTGAAACTTAGCAATTTTGGACTGATAATGGAGCAAAACATGCATAATGTGAAGAGTCTACTGAAATGAAGAAGATCAAGACTAATCTGCTCCAGATGCGCCGCATCTCACTCATGACATGCGCCGCATCTCTATCAAGATATCACCAGATACGATCCAAGATACAAGAGGACATGCGCCGCATCTAATCATGGAGTTACGCCGCATCTTCTGGCGGTGTACGAATATTCCTGAATATTATAATCTTAGACCCCACGCGAAGTTAAGTACATGCGCCGCATCTACTCCTTAGATGCGCCGCATCTTCCCTCAGATAGAAACTATAAATACCCCAAGACCAGACGAATTTCAGGAGCAATATATAAGTTTCGAAGACCGAACAGGAGAAACCTAGGACGAATTCAGTCAAGGAGGCAGCACAAGACACACCCAAATCAAAGATACAAAAGCTGTAAGAAGGTGCTGCATGTGTTTAATTCATTAAGTAGTTTTGTTTTATTGTGTTAGCAAACTTTAATTCATCAGGATTGGTGGCTTGTGTAATGTGACAACGAAAGATTGCACTCCCTTTAATACTTGCTTTCCCATCAATTAAAGTTTATATGTTGATGTCTTTGGTTACTACTTATTAGTGCATTGATAACCTCTGTGTTTATTAGTGGCTTGCGGGCATTTGACTGTGGGACATAATGTGGCTCCCACGGTTATTACTAAATTGATCACTTAGGAATAACTTTTAGACATAAGTAATCATTAAGAGTTTACTCGCCGATAAGAATAGGACCAACGAGAAAGGGTTAACTACATACACTTCATATAAAGTTATCAATAAAACAAGTGACAATCTACTTAATCATAAGGACAGCCCTCTTATTGTCTCGAGTATCTATCTGTGTACGTGTGTGCTACTTGCTGATTCGTGCCTATTGGTTTATTTTATTATTTAATTGCAAACAAATCGTGCCAGTCTCTCAGGCTGAAACCCCCTTGCGTTAGGATATTAAAATACTGATTAGAATAACGAGATAATACGTTCCACTCTTAGTGATCGACACTCTACTTACCATTATATTCATACTGACCGGGTACACTGCTCGTTAAGTGTGTGTGTTATTGATAAGTCGGCTAAATATAAATTTAAAACTTGAGTAGGCATTAAAACTGCTAAACCGCAACGACACATCACGCGCATCAAGTTTTTGGCGCCGCTGCCGGGGAGTGAATTGTTATTATCTGTTAATTTGATTAGTATTTTAATTAGGTTTTTCTTTTATTAGATTAATTGCATCATTGTACTATTTTGCATATTTGTTGTATTGTGTGTTAATTGTTTGCTTTTATTTTTATTTTTGTGTGTTTTATTTTTTGTTTGTGTGTTTTTATTTTTGTTTTTATTTTTCGTATTTTTCTGTTCTGCTATCGTTGTACTGTGCTAAATCAAACGATACGGCGCATCTGATCTCTCAGATACGGCGTATTGCGTTTAATTTTAAAAAAACAACGCGTTTAATTAATTCGATACGACGCATCTTTTCCCCAAGATACGGCGTATCTGTTTTTAATAAGAAATTTTTCTAAGCGATAAAGTAATACGACGCATCTGCTTTTGCAGATACGGCGTATCTGTTTTTGATAAAAAAAAATTTTCTAAACGTTAACGCCATACGACGCATCTGCTTTCGTAGATACGGCGTATCTATTATTTTAATTAAAAACAGTTTGCGAATTATTAAACTGATACGGCGTATCGATCTCTGTCGATACGGCGCATCTTTCTGAATCAAAAATCGATATTTATTTTTAAACGTAACGAAAATACGGCGCATTAACTTTCGTTAATACGACAAATATAATTTGATAAATATAGTTGATTTTTGATATTTACTTTGATCGGTCCGCTACTCTCGTGTGCAAGTTGTTTATTTTTCAGGATAAATGATGACTCAAGCATCACCAAGCGAGATTACATTCTGAACTAAACCGAGAGGAGATTGCTGGAGTGATCAAAACGTAACCTCTTCGATTATTCAACCAGCCCTAAGGGAAGTCCTCTCCACTATAACCTCAGTTTTATTATCCACACTATACATCTGATTCAAATCGTAATCTTAATTTTGCACGCTTAAAAACGATATTTGTTCTTAACCTCGGAATAAATCCTTATCCACTAAACACTAAGATTACAGTTATTAATAATACGTTTATGCCTATTGCTCTTATTTTGAATTCATCTATATGGTATGCCGTTTAACCCAAATTTGATGTATAAGGAACTGTGTTGCGGAAGCCAAGGTACGTTCTTCATTTAAATTTCGTTTACTAACATAGAGATACGGCGGATCTAAATATCCAAAGCGCCGTATCTCTGACCAGCTAAAACTTATTGACTAGTCAACGAGATTAAACAGATACGGCACATCTAATTTTTCAATGCGGCGCATCGTTTCGCCCTATAAATACGATGAGAATGCGCCGGATCTAAACTTCTTACCGCATAAACATACACAGTTAAGAACTTTCACACAGTAATACTATACTTTAATTCGGAGCATTTTCCTAAACTCACCCTCTAATCCGATCTATAATCATTCACCCGATCATACAATTAAGGTAATTTATTCTATTTTGATTTAATTTCGTTTAATTATAAATTAGGGTTTATATGACCAATTCGATTAGGGCTTAAACGATATAGGGATATGATTAGAACTTGGCATTGATTATTTCCCCTAAGTTAATTTTAGAATTGGGCATCGAATTTGGCACTAATTAAATCGAACGAAAAATAGGGTTTTGGGTGTTTGTTTTTAAATTTTAGAGGGAAAGTGTGATAGAAGTTTTAGATAGGAACAAATGGGTAAATTTGGTCTGTGATATTTAGTGGTAGTTTACGTCACGGATACGGATTCTTGAAAAACGTGCCTGACCCTTTATTTTATGCTGATATGCCTTTAGATGCGGCGCATCTAGGTTGATTAATGCGGCGTAACGACCTATTTCAAAATTGATAAAATTCTAGATACGCCGTATTGATTAATCTAGATACGACGCATCTCCATACGCCGTATCTGTTGTCTTGCACCGCATCTCTTATACTTTATACAGATACGCCGCACTGATTAAATCAGATGCGCCGTATCTACCTTATTTGCAGACTATTTACTGACTGTGGAAATCTATTAAATCCCTGGTTAAGGATGCGGCGCATCTTAATTCTGATCAGTATTTATTCCAGGCTCGATACGGCGTATCTTCTTCAATAAGATACGGCGCATCGACTGACCTGATGATTTTCAGTTTTAATTTTTAAAGTTTTATTTTTTCCTAACTACTAATGTATTATGCAAGTTTGAACCTTTCTTATCTTAGGTGTGTCTTAAAGTGTTGGTGGTATTATAGTTTCCTGGATTTCCTGTGGATACATCAAGTATGAAGCTTTAACGTTCTCATCCACAAGAAAGATGATTTTTGCTCTTATACTAATGGAGGATCATACCGAGCAAATATCAGGGGAGTTTTCCTGTTCTAATTCTTTTATTTTCCAGTTTTTAACCTTTTATACAAACAACGAGGACGTTGTTTAACTTAAGTGGGGGGATTGGAGAATTAGAACACTTAACATTTACTTGTCCTAAACTTTTTCAAAAATTATGCTTAAAATGTGCTTAATATATCAAACTTAAAAAAAAAAAATTTTAGCATGTTTTTGTTTAAGATCTAAGTTGCATAGCTGCACACATGACGTTATTTTCAAAAATTGTGATTTTCCAAAATTCACAAATCTATGAGTGTGCCGGTGACTTGTAAACTTTAGAACTTGGCTTGTATACTATTCGAGACCACCATAATGAGTATTATTTATATAATTGGAATGACTTGTCTAAATTGGTAAAATTCTAGGATTACACCCAAATGGCCTTTATTATGTTATGTGTTATTAACTAACTACACTGGTTAGTTAACCCCCGTATAAACCCTTTTGTTACTCTCATTTTTAGAGTAAGATACCCCTAGAAAAACACTCAGAGCCATTCCTTTCGTTTCTTACACCTATGTTTAAAATGTTTCGTTACACCCTTACACCTTAGCCTACCCTGTAGATTAGAATCCGTGGTTGGTTAATTGCTATAGGCAAAGTGTGTTTCCTTACATTACCTGTGTTCGCGTGCGTAATTTATTATCTTTGGTTAGGTCGGGAAATTGCACAATGCAATTGGAGTGAAAGTAAATATTATATATTTTTGAGTTTATTTTTCGTGTGTTTACTACTTTCACTATTACCGTTATTTCTGAAAGTATGAAAAGTAGGGAAAAATTATCCGGAAAGAAAGTTGTAGTGATGTGGTGAAATTTTACACATCTATTTTTATGTTTATCTTAAAAAAAAAAAAAAAAAAAAAAAAAAAAAAAAAAAAAAAAAAAAAAAAAAAATCGAAAAGAAAAAGAAAGAAAGAAAAGTTGGAAGTTAGTTTTAACCAACTTATGTAAAGTTATGTAAGTGGTCGATATCACCATTATTTGTTGTACTATATCTATGGATTGAATGGGAATTGGCAGTTATGGGAACGCCAATTAAGGTTTATTCTTTGATTAAGATCTTGCTGAGTATAATTCGTGTCTACCTAAAGCGTGTGTTTCAAGTGTTAAAGCGTGAGTTATTCGATGATATGAGTCTTATTCATGGGATGGTTGGGATAGTGATTAACCACACTTAGGATTTTAATTTATTTGTTTTGTTTATTTTTATTTTTACACCAATTTATATCCCAAATGTTACCCATGCCCTTTATTATTCTTTATCCAACCAAACCTTTGATTTATTGAGATTAGGGATTTGAGCAATCTTAAGTATCGTAGTCGTGGATTCGGCTATGTATTTATGATTTTGTCGCCCTTTTTGATATATTATTATTGGTGAAGTTTGGACCTATCTTTAGCCTATTCGAGTTAAGGATTTGAGCAATTGCAAGTATCGTGTTCGTGGATTCGATCATGTATTTGTGATTTTGTCGCCTTTTCTGGAATATGAGATCGATAGTGAAAAGAGAATAATTAACCCTTAAGCCTACAAACCCTTTTTACCGCTTTAGACTTGTTATTCCTTAGCTTTAGTGGAGGAGATGTGTATACTTGTCAAGCTTATGATAGAATATTCGTCACGACTGGACAGTTAAACGATTAGATTTGCTTTTATCAACTTATTTTATTTTACTTCTAATTCGTTAAGTGTTTAGTTGTGTGATTATGAAATAAACGAATACATGCTTAAAATAAAAATAAATCCTAACATCTTTTAGGATACATTTTCATAAGAGAAATTCTAAGGTTTACTTGGGGACAAGTAAAGTTCAAGTGGGGGGATATTTGATGAACTCAAATAAGTACATTTTATTACTATCATTTATCCTATTAAATTGACTTGTTTTACTATATTATGTATGAGGATTGATACTTAATCGTTTACTTTTGTAATTCTCAGGTAAAAACAAGCATTTGGTGAAACTTAGCAATTTTGGACTGATAATGGAGCAAAACATGCATAATGTGAAGAGTCTACTGAAATGAAGAAGATCAAGACTAATCTGCTCCAGATGCGCCGCATCTCACTCATGACATGCGCCGCATCTCTATCAAGATATCACCAGATATGATCCAAGATACAAGAGGACATGCGCCGCATCTAATCATGGAGTTACGCCGCATCTTCTGGCGGTGTACGAATATTCCTGAATATTATAATCTTGGACCCCACGCGAAGTTAAGTGCATGCGCCGCATCTACTCCTTAGATGCGCCGCATCTTCCCTCAGATAGAAACTATAAATACCCCAAGACCAGACGAATTTCAGGAGCAATATATAAGTTTCGAAGACCGAACAGGAGAAACCTAGGACGAATTCAGTCAAGGAGGCAGCACAAGACACACCCAAATCAAAGATACAAAAGCTGTAAGAAGGTGCTGCATGTGTTTAATTCATTAAGTAGTTTTGTTTTATTGTGTTAGCAAACTTTAATTCATCAGGATTGGTGGCTTGTGTAATGTGACAACGAAAGATTGCACTCCCTTTAATACTTGCTTTCCCATCAATTAAAGTTTATATGTTGATGTCTTTGGTTACTACTTATTAGTGCATTGATAACCTCTGTGTTTATTAGTGGCTTGCGGGCATTTAACTGCGGGACATAATGTGGCTCCCACGGTTATTACTAAATTGATCACTTAGGAATAACTTTTAGACATAAGTAATTATTAAGGGTTTACTCGCCGATAAGAATAGGACCAACGAGAAAGGGTTAACTACATACACTTCATATAAAGCTATCAATAAAACAAGTGACAATCTACTTAATCATAAGGACAGCCCTCTTATTGTCTCGAGTATCTATCTGTGTACGTGTGTGCTACTTGCTGATTCGTGCCTATTGGTTTATTTTATTATTTAATTGCAAACAAATCGTGCCAGTCTCTCAGGCTGAAACCCCCTTGCGTTAGGATATTAAAATACTGATTAGAATAACGAGATAATACGTTCCACTCTTAGTGATCGACACTCTACTTACCATTATATTCATACTGACCGGGTACACTGCTCGTTAAGTGTGTGTGTTATTGATAAGTCGGCTAAATATAAATTTAAAACTTGAGTAGGCATTAAAACTGCTAAACCGCAACGACACATCACGCGCATCAATACCATGTATAATATACGGCAACATAGGTTAAGTGTTGCATCAAAATTTACGTTAAAGGTTGTACATGCAACACATGAATTCGTAATTTGTAACTATTTTTAGTCACATAGTGTAATAGTTAATAACCAAAAATTATTAGTAATTAGAAAACCGAAAACAAATCTCCACTAATTAGCAACCAAAAAAGAAAAATCATAATAAAATCCAAAAAAAATATATTTATATATTTTAGTTTATGCAAATACTTTATTAAATTAAACTAAAAACATTAATTTTTCCTTTGCAGATTTGGAGCTTTCAAACACACAAAGAAAGAACATATGCCTTACATATATCGAACACATGCTTCTTTGTAACAACAAAAGTTTAAGGAACATACCAAACATGCCTTGCCCAAACGAAATGTTCTCAATGGCACATTACAACAGGCTGATATCAGATGAGTTGAAATACAACACGGGCGAATTACGCCAACACAACAAACTCTATGGTACATTAACAGGTGAACAAAAAAACATATATCATACTTTAATGGACGCTGTTAACGGCCAAAAAGGAGGTATGTTCTTCGTATACGGATATGGAGGCACCGGTAAAACTTATCTTTACAAGACATTGTCCGCCGCAATAAGATCAAAAGGAGAGATAGTGTTAAATGTCGCATCAAGCGGTATAGCCACACTTTTGTTGGAAGGGGGAAGAACAGTGCATTCTCGATTTGCAATTCCCATCAATGTAGTTGAAGATTCTATGTGCCATATCCCGGTAGATAGTGAGCTGGCCGAATTAATAAGGATGTGCAAATTAATCATATGGGATGAAGCTTCAATGACATATAGACATTGTTACGAAGCATTCGATAGGACCCTAAGAGACATATGTAGGACACACCCATCAACACCATCCGAAAAGATATTCGGAGGAAAAGTAGTTTTGTTCGGAGTTGACTTTCAACAAATCCTTCCAGTCGTTACAAATGGTTCAAGAAACAATGTTGCATACGCGGCAATAAACTCTTCATATCTATGGGAACATTGTACAGTGCTACGGTTGACTATCAACATGAGGCTAGGAACAAGCTCAAATAATTCCGAATGAAAAGAAATACAAGACTTTGCAGACTGGATATTATCAATTGGAAATGGAACAATAGGAGGTAAAAACAATGGGGAAGAAACGGTTGAATTCACAGACGATATGTTCATTCCTGATTCCAAAGATCATATTGGTACGATAATAGAAGAAACTTACTCACATTTGCTCGATAACCTTTATAACCCAACCTTTTTCCAAGAAAATGCAATTCTCGCACCAACTCATGAGCTTGTGGATATGATCAATGACAGAATGCTTCAACTACTTCCAGGAGACCAAAAAACATATCAAAGTTCTGACTCAATTGGTATTTCTGATGAAGACACAAATTTCAATGAGGAATTATACACATGTGATTTTCTCAACAGCATTCGAATATCCGGACTTCCGCATCATACTTTGAAATTAAAAATAGGCACACCTTTTATGTGCATAAGAAACATTGACCAAATAGCTGGATTATGCAATGGAACCAGGCTCCAAGTTCGAAGGCTCGGTACTAATATAATTGAAGCTAAGATTATATCAGGTGGAAGTGTTGGTACTATTTGCGCAATACCATGTATGGTTTTAAGTCCTTCAGATAGCAATATGCCTTTTAAATTTAACCGTAGACAGTTCCCGGTATCGCCATGTTTCGCAATGACTATTAATAAAAGTCAAGGCCAAACATTGACGCAGGTAGGGCTATTTCTTCAACGTCCAGTGTTCTCACACGATCATCTTTATGTCGCAGTATCTATAGTCAAGAGCAAGAAAGGTTTGAAGATCCTTTGTTGTGACGAGGATGGAAAATACGCAAAATCAACCACGAACGTTGTGTGTAAAGAAGCGTTGTTTCGCATTTAAATAAATATTAAATTACATACATTATCAATTACGCCCAAACATTCCCATTCAAGGTCTCTTTTTAGTTACAGATTATGAATTACACATAAGGATTCAAATTTGTTATCTCATTTTAATAATACTTAGATTATAAAAAAAATGTATTTTGCTGTACAATAACAAACATCCAATAACAAGTTCAGCAGAACATCATCACAAATTAAAACAAAACATAAACTGTTACGATACATAGCACCTTAACATGTTACCAAATCAACAATCTATTCGAATTCTTAAAAGTTTTGCTACGGTTAAAATATCTGATCCATACTACAATATTAAGCATTACTAATCCAAATTACATTCATATGTCTAATTTTCATAGATAGAAGCAACAAAAGAGTTAACCTACCCATATATACCCCTAAGAGAAATATTCGGAATAACGTCTTCTAAACAAAAGATGATACGATGTCATGATAAAGCTAACAAACGTGGAAGACTGGTATTTCATTTTCTTCACCTTCCACAACTTCCACAACAGTGTTAACAAGTTTGAACCGCAACAATTTTCCCTGCCTGAACCCACACATGTTTGCAAACGCCATGAAGTTCCCAGTCAGCTTCACTTTTATTAAGAAAATAAGCGTGCATGTATCCTCTTCTCCAACTGGTAAATAGTTTTGGAGAGCAAAGATATGCAGTCAACGTCAAACACTTAGTAGTCCATATTCATTTTGTGAACACCTAAATATGAAAATTGTTGATACACTTAGTAGTCCATATTCATTTTGTGAACACCTAAATATGAAAATTGTTGATAAGAGTATATGTAAAGTTAAAATGGTATCATTGACATGTCATTTATATAATTGTACATACACGTTGAATATCGATCATAGAGCTTGAAGTACTTCTTTTTATACAACATTTTTAGTACTTTTCGAGATATTATCATCTTTATCACAAATGACAACCTTCAAACCTATTTTGCTTTTGACTTTCGAAACGGCAACGTATAGTTGTCTATGTGTGAAACTGGACGTGGCAGATACAAACCAACCTTTGGAAGTGATTGACCCTGGCTCTTGTTTATTGTGATAGCTTAAAGACCCGTTGAATCACATGTATCTTAAAAAGAAATATTCACGAAAAGGTTTGTATCACAAAAGTTTTAATTAATTTCCTAAAATTTTAGCTCAAAGACCCGTGGAGTCACGGATATATTAAAACGAAATATTCACGAAAAGATTTTGATTGTAGATAAATGAAAAAAAAATGAATACTTTTCTTGAAGGAAACAAAATTATTTTTCATATACGATTTAACAGATAAATAATTGATTGTTGAGAATATGTGAGTAAATAATATGTTAGATCGGAGTGATACAATAATGAAAGTATTAGATACTTGCGTTATATGCTCCTAACACTTTATTAATTGATATCTAAGCATTTATAGAAGATATTTCAGTGAAGAAAAAAAAAGGATTCGAAAATTAAAAGAGTGTATTAAAAACAAAGTATATGAAGTGCATATATTGAAAGTTTTGAAAAATCCTCCTAACACTTGATGTGTCTATACTATATAAACTTTGACACATAAAAATCAACTTCTTCATATACTAATGAAGTGAAGATATTGAAAGTTTTGAAAATAGGTTCGATTGAAAAGAAAAACATAGTAGTCAGATACTTAAAAAGTTATTTTGTAAAATTTACACGGCAAATACTTTAACCCATTTAAGATTTGGTGTTTGATCAAGCTTCTTGCAAAATCACGGACATGTCAAAATGATATATTCATTAAGGATATATTCATTAATTAAGGAGTTATGTGTTTAGATAAATTAACAATACCTTCCTCAAAATGATATATCCATTAAGGAGTTAGGTTGTGTAGATAAATACTCTAATGTGACGGAGCATAAAATTCTCGAGACATACAGATTACGAGCTTGTGGCTCGACCTGTTGGTCTAGGTTGACACTCCATAGTCTGCACAACTACCATTACAATAAGAATTTAAGATCTAACTTCTTCCCAAAACACTAATCAGTGGAACCTGCTTTTTACCATTACAAAAATAAACCTTTCTTCATTTTAAAGTCAAAGTAGCATGATTACAAAGAAATAGCTCAATAAATACAAACTTTATTCACACCTCTCTTTAGACCAGTACCTAACTGCTCTAGCAACTTCAAACTTGATAATTACTCCTAAGCCATGGCACACCACCAGTGTTGAAGTCTAAAGATTTCCATATTAGGACCTCCTGACTCGATCTTTTCGTGATGGTCATTCTGCCTTCAATGGCATTTCAGTCTCATCTGAAACTCTGCAATATAGTACCGATTCAAAATTCATTTCTTCTCATAAATGAATTTACACCAACCTAGCTCAGTGGTAGTTCCTCAAACCATGATTCAAAACCTTGCTAGTTTATGGTCCTTACGAAAATACCCTTTCATAGTTCCTAGGACAAAGAGTAGCAACTCACAAATAATAGCTTGATACAAATACAAACATTGAACTAAAATTAACGCTCAACATAGTTGTATAGAATAGCACCTCAATCAGGTTTCTAATTTGAGCGACCCGTTTGTAGATCAACTCCTGGGTGCTGCCATCACCAACGATAGTTGTGGTATCCTTGGTAAGTACCACCTTTGCAGCAAGTCCGAAAACCTCACTCCCAGCATTCTCAAGGGTTAACCCTACCTCCTCTTTTATTACAGTTCCTGAATAAATACGAAAGAAGATTATAAAAAGAACACACAGGAACTTAACTGAGGACATTTTTTTTAGATACTGGATCACAAAAATTTAGCAGAGGTGTATGATTAGAAAGTTATACATCATTATTTAATTTCTTACTATATTGTTCAGTTTTGGTCATATTTAGTTCATGATATAACAACAATTGTATTGAAATACTATCCTCGTAAAATGGCAAGACGTCAAAATTCGCCAAAAGTAAATTCAATAAGAGGTTAATCAAAATCAAATGTATCTTAATCACTACAAATGCAGCCAATTCCTGTCACAACTCATGAAAAAAACATGACGCTATATTATTATAAAAATGGCTAAAAAGTTTGTTTTTGCAAAAAAATCACCAAGTCACCTATTGATGTATATATAATTTGTACAGATTGAACCAACTCGACAAATTCTGCAAGCTTTAAGGTCTTATCATTTTCTCATGTATTGATCATAAGTACAAAAAAATAGATTTTCAATAATAATCCACTTTGAGTTCGTTTCGATAGTTTGACCTCTTTCTAGCTATTTTTCAGTTTGCCCTGTAAGAGACACACTTTGGTTCAGAACAATACCTGTCTACTTTTTGACATTGTTTGCCATAAGTGGTATAAAACCGCTCTTGTGCACTACCACGCTCTGCTTTTACCACCTTTCTTTTTCTAAAGCATTTCTGCAGAACCAGATTAGGGATTAGTCATCTTTAGAAGGTCTAAACAGAAAATTTCAGGATCTTTCACTTGGAATATAATAGTAAGAGTAAATTACATGGTTCGTCCCTGTGGTTTGGCCAAAATCCCGAATTGAATCCCTATATTTTCAATTGCACCAATTGAGTCCTTATTTTGAAACTATGTAACACCGTTTGTCCTTATCGCTAACTGTCATTAGCTTCTCCGTTAGCTCCTAGTCCTCAAGCGGCAACGTTAGTCCATTAACCAAACGATCATTTGCAACGTTAGTCCTTTTACTAACGGCTGTTTCTAATTAACTCAAAATTTGGTTTTCTTAATAAAAATTCTTTTCTACGCGGTTTTTATACGTTTTCGTCTGTTTTTATACGTTTTCACATGGTTTTATCCGTTTTTATACGTTTTCGTCTGTTTTTATACATTTTCGTCCGTCTTTAAAAGTTTTCGTCCGTTTTTATACATTTTCGTCCGTTTTATATGTTTTCGTCCGTTTTTCTTACGTTTTTATACGTTTTCATACTTTTTTCTCCGTTTTTATACGTTTTCGTCCATTTTTAGACATTTTTGTCCGTCTTTATACGTTTTCGTCCATTTTTCTTACGTTTTTATTTGTTTTCGTCCATTTTTATACGTTTTCGTCCGTTTTTAAACCTTTTAGTCCGTTTTTCTTACGTTTTCATACGTTTTTATACGTCTTCATACGTTTTATCCGTTTTTATATGTTTTCGTCCATTTTTATACATTTTTGTCCGTCTTTATATGTTTTCGTCCATTTTCTTGCATTTTCGTCCGTTTTTATACGTTTTCATCCGTTTTTATTTGTTTTCGTCCATTTTTATACATTTTCGCCCGTCTTTGTACATTTTTGTCTGTTTTTCTTACGTTTCATACGCTTTTGTCCATTTTTATACGTTTTCTTCTGTTTTTATACCTTTTCATCCTTTTTTAAACGTTTTCGTCCGTTTTCTTACGTTTTCATACGTTTTTATACATTTTATCCGTTTTTATATATTTTCGTCAGTTTTTATACATTTTCGTCCGTCTTTATACGTTTTCGTACGTTTTATACATTTTCATACGTTTTTATCCGTTTTTATACCTTTTTATACGATTTTATCCGTTTTTATACGTTTTCGTCCGTTTTTATGCATTTTCGTCCGTATGAAAACGTAATAAAAATGGATAAAAATTTATGAAAACATAAAAAAAATGGACGAAAAACGTATAAAAATGGACGAAAACGTATAAAGATTGTCGAAAATGTAAAAAAAAAACAGACGAAAACGTATAAAAACATATGAAAACATATAAAAACGGATAAAAATGTATGAAAACGTAAGAAAATCAGACGAAATGTATAAAGACGGACGAAAATGTATAAAAACAGACGAAAACGTATAAAACTGAATTAAAATGTTTGAAAACGTATAAAAACGGATAAAAATGTATGAAAACGTAAGAAAAACGGACGAAAATGTATAAAAACGGATAAAAACGTATGAAAACGTCAGAAAAACGGATGAAAATGTATAAAAATGGACAAAACGTATAATAACGTATGAAAACGTAAGAAAATTGGACGAAAACGTATAAAATCGGACGAAAACATATAAAAGCAGATAAAAACGTATGAAAACGTATAAAAATGGATAAAAACATATGAAAACGTATAAAAACATATGCAAACATATAAAAACGGACGAAAACGTATAAAAACCACGTAGAAAAGAATATTTTTTTAAGAAAACCAAATTTTGAGTTAATTAGAAACGGTCGTTAGTAAAAGGACTAACGTTGCAAACGATCGTTTGGTTAATGGACTAATGTTGCCGCTTGAAGACTGGGAGCTAACGGAGAAGATAATGACAGTTAGCGATAAGGACGAACGATGTTACATAGTTTCAAAATAAGGACTCAATTGGTGCAATTGAAAAGATAGGGACTTAATTAAGGATTTTGGCCAAACCACAGGGACGAACCATGTAGTTTACTCTAATAGTAATGATTCTAGGTAAGTGAAAGATAAAACAAACAAATCAATTCAATAATAGATTCTGTTAATAACATTATAAATTCTTAGTACAAAATTCATTAGTGGCAATGCAATCATAATCACTTAAGCTGGAACCTTCTAAAAGGATGACACGATATATTTAACCAAGCGTATACCCACGGTTCAAGGGTAAGGATGTAGTTTGATACAGGTTATAAATCGATGATTCAAGTTATAAAGGTAATGTGAGTAAAACATGATAGGTGACATCTATGGAAGATTGTTAAAGCCACAGTTAGAGACCAACATTTCGCAAATATTATTCTATTGACATAATTTTGTTCCAAATAAAATCACAACCTCTATAAACAAAATTGCACAAACAATATTTGGTGGACAACCTAACCCTTCAAATTCACACATGCTTGATAGTTGATCCACCTACCCATTTTGCCGCATCTTGAAAAGTAACCCTTTGGAAACTTTGTCTTTGTCATTTAAATTAAAAGAAGTTAGCAATATAGTCGCTTCGCAATATAAAAGGCCATACCCAAGACTCAAAAAGATGTTCAAGTTATCAAGTAATCAAATTAGTCACTTCGCAATATAAAAGGCCATACCCAAGACTCAAAAAGATGATCAAGTTTTCAAGTAATCAAATTATTTTGCATTCAAATCTATCAATCACAATAAAATATATTACAACTGAAAATTCTAGTTAGCAAGGTTGTCTTTTCAAAAACTAATGAAATACCATTTGTTTAGAGAAGAATATATTGCATTCATTGATAGATAATGGAGACAACTTTCTCTCCATGGTCTCGATTAACAAATAATGAAATATACTTGTTGTTCCCGTTACACAAATAGATTTAACTACAAAGTTAAGCTAATCATGTTCCATGACTGAGTAATGTGTTGATTAATTTAAACAAATAAGTAAAACGTAAAAGATAAAAACACAAGTTTTTCAACGTTTAAATTCTTATTAAAAATTAATCAAAAGAATCTATACCCAAGTGTTTGCGGAATAAACACTTGGGATTGAAACGACAAGGTATGGTATATTCTCCTCAGTAAACTCAAGCTATGCTTGAGTGGCAACTATGAATGAACCACTGAGCTATCTCGGGGACTAGGTTGCTCTTTGGGGGAGAAAAATGGTTTTGTGAATGTCTAAGCATTAAGTGCACAAAACTTATCCACTTTTCTCCTTTATGACCTATTTATACACAAGTATAAAAGAGCACCCGTGACTATAAAGACAAAAAGAATGACCTAACTAATCAGCACAAAATACAACAGTATTTTGTCACTGTTACAATAATCTATTTTGGGAATAGGTTAATACTGCTTTCTGAGTGACAGTGATGACACTGTTCTTGTTCTTAAGCCTTTCAGGGAAAGTTTGACTTTTGCCTGATAAGGACTTCTCATTATCTATTCAAACTCTTCCCGCCTTGTCCAGCCTTTCTTTCAGACTTCAGATTCTTTAATCTTCATCTTCAGTCTTCATCTTCATTCTTTATAGTTGTTAAGTAGTTTGGGGTTCAGTGAGTTATTGTCATCACTCACTGAACCCATTATCTTCTTTTTTGGCTTAAGTAACACTCAGGAAGTTCCGCCTCACTGAATGGTGAATCCTTCTACTTAGATTCGTCCTAAGCATCCTGAAGATAACTCACTGAGTGACTGTTTACTCAGTGACCTGAGAGCGTTCACGGTTGTTTAACACTTGGGCTAATTTGTATTCAAATCCTTGTTATCAGGATGCTTGGGTACTAAATGGACCTAACAATCTCCCCCTATTTGGATATAAATTATGCCTAAGTGTTTGATCAGTGTAAGTGAGCAATTGGGCTTCTTCTTACACTGAATATTCTAGAAAGCTATTAAAGGACACTGATATAACAAAACATAGGCCATCATTTTATTCATATCATTACATTTGTCCTATCATCTAAACATAATACTCAGAGATATGTACTCAGGTTTCCATAATTCCCATGAGTTCCAACTTAGCCTTCTTAGACACCAACTTCTCCTTGTCGGGTCTTTCATTCATCATCTTGTCCATCAGCCTTATGAACTCTTCATTTTCAGGGCTCTTCACATGAAGTGCCATCAGCTTGTATGCAAGAAGAGTTGTTGTTTCCACCAGGTTTATATCACTAACTCTTTGAAAGGCATGTTGGCCAAACTCATCGACGAAGAAGATACCATACTCAGGAAGCTTGATTACTTTCTTGGGAACGAACTTGACCCCTTCAGGAGGAATCCTATTACAGTGGAGGGCAGCTATGAATTGTTCGGGTTCTTGGCCTATAGCTTTCCTCTTCTTCCCAGTCTTCTAAGTTGGTTCAGGGATTGCTAGTCCTTGAGAAGCAAGTGCCTTCTCATGATCTATTCCCAAGCTCTTGGCCACCCTTTCCAGTTCCTCATATTTGTTGTACAGGGTAGCCAGAAGGTAAGGAACAATCCTGTTCTGCTTCTTCCTCAGGATGAGCCCCATCATGTCCCATTCCTTGATCCCATAATCTGAGAACTTGAAGGATGTGTTCTTCTCAGACTTCCATGGCCCTCTGTGAACAGTAATGCTTATGGGCTTAGTGTTGGCATGAATGGTCATGTCAGTTATGGGACCTTCACCCTTTGTCTTCGTCATGTACCACAGATACTTCTCATAGGTTTTCATCTTCCTTTCAGTATTGAGCTTGACCTTAAGATTGTGTTCTTTGATTCGGTCAGCCTGAAGTTTTAGGAATTCTCCCCCCTGATAACCTGCTCAGTTTCCCTGATGACTTCCTTGGCCACTTCAGTAATCACTGGCCTACTGAGTCTTTAAGCCCTGGCTCTATCCTGTTCATCCAAAACTGCAGCCACTTCCTCATCAGTTCCCATGAATCTTCTCCCATCATCTAAGATGATTTCAAAGGGTGCATCTGGATCAGGACGCTTGTCTCTTGGTGCCTTTACCAATTTTGGAGGAGAATCTTCAGTCTCCATGATTTCTTTCCCTTTGTCAGTGGAAGGGGGTGTACTGAAGGAGGATTCAGGGATCTCTGTAGTTGCTGTTGCTTCAGTTTGAATGGGAATGGTAGCAACAACAAGTGCAGAAAAAGTTGAGGTTTCTGGTCTGTAACTTTGGAGAGGAACAGCTTCAGTTGCAGGTTCAGGAATGGGTTCATCAGGTTTCTCCCCCTCAACAGATGTTGGAGCTTCAGGGTAAGCATCTGTTGATTGAGGAGCTTAGGGGACTTGAGAAGTCTGAAGAACGGTCAGTATGGTGGAGACCATGTTCATGATATCAGTGGTCTCGTTCTTCAGGGTGGAGATGTCTTCGGCCATGGAGACTTGAGCTTAAGTGAGTTCGGTGACCCTGGTCGTGTAGTGGCTGATCAGCTCATTATGTTTATTGGAGAGCTGGTCAAAGGCTGATGAAATTTTTGTCAGGCACTCCTGGGTATCAGATACTGACGTCTGAATGGCATCTTGCTAAGACCGGAGAGGTGCAAGATCCACCTCCTTGAGGAGCTTGAGAAGCTCAGTAATGTTGGAGGAGGTGGTCTTCTGAGTATCCATGAACTCAGTCAGCTTGGTAAGAAGAGCTGGATCATCTTTGAACTCTTCTTGAATGGCACCAAGAGTCTGCAACACATTGTAGAACTTCATGTCTTGTGCAGAGCCCAGTTGGTCAATAGATGTCCTCAGGTCACTGATTTGTTTATCAGTGAAAGCAGCGACCTGATGAAGTTTACCTTGAGAGCCTTCAACAGCAGCCCTGAAGTCAGCATATGAGGCTGCTGCGTCAGTGTGTTGATCCCATTGTTCTTTTGTTATCTCATTGAAGAGGGCAGTGTTTGACTTGCGGAGGAACTTGACTAACTGCCTTTCAGTGAGAGGAAGAACATTATCATACTTCTACAGATATTCAGGAGTTGCAGGGGCAGAGTCTGTGGAGTTGCCTGATGATGATGATGATGTGGGGTTGTTATGGGGTTCTTGTTCCTCAGGAGGAGGAGATGATGATGGTTGTTTAGTGTGCTGAGGAGAGTTGTAAGTTTCAGTCTCCATGTCATCCCCAGCAGCAAAAACTTCTTCATCTCCAAAGTCAACCATCTCCTCGTCTGACTCTTCATTAATTAGTATCTGGAGATCTCCAAGAGTTGGAACCAGGTGTGCATCCGGCTCCCCCTCAAAAGAGGGCTCGCCTTCGTTGTGGCCAGGTCCTGACCCCTCTATTCCGGCAGACTTGGTTTTATCTGCCTGGTCCTTAGGGCCAGTTCTGTAACACCCCCAAAATATCGCAGCGGAACGATAGTGTCAATGGGGTGCTACTTCTTAATATAAAGCACAAGGTATAGAAAACGACCTCTAAATGAGACGTTTTGAAAAGTTACCATTCGAATTATTTAAATCAGAGTATTACAAGAGGTCCCAAAGTATATGATTACATAAATGTTTTCAAAATGTTTCGAATGATAAAGATAAGATATGAGTCTTCAAAGTATGCAATTGACTCTAGAATTCATGCATCCACTATTGCCTTAATAACCTGAGATAAACATGCTAAAAAGTGTCAACCAACGGTTGGTGAGTTCATAGACTTTAGTTTAAAATGTAAAGTATTTGAATAAAGATTTCACAGCAAAGGCCTTGTAAATCCACTCAGTCCCAAGTCCCGCCCATACAAGACTTGCAACCTGTGTTTTTACAATCCACTGCTAACATAGTATGTCTATCACGTGTCATCCATATAAATGGCCTTCCAACATCGCCATGTTGGGATGTATGTCTGTATCCATTGATAATAGTCTTCTGACATAGCCATGTCAGGATGTATGTCTGAATCGAGTCTTAGTCAAGAATAGGATGATCAAGTATGTATACAAGTATTTATGCAAATTCAAATAGTATATGTAAATCAAGCGAGAAAAGTATTACTAAGCACGTATTTTCCTCAAGTACTATAATTAGAACAGATGTGTATAGAAATACGTATCAAAGTCATTAGAGTTTTAAGTATGCAAAAGTAAATAAATATAGTTTGAGCATGTATCTCCCCCAAAGAGTAAATAAAAAACGTATAAAAGTAGGGGCTATGAAACTCACCTGAGTAGTCCGTAAAAGTTTAGAGTAAATAAAAATAGTTGATAAACGTCTCCGGCATGCAACTACACCAACTAGTGGTGGGTGGAAACACGATATAGAGATTAGTGGTTGATAGGAAGTTAGTGTCACTTGTTTCACAACCCAACAAAGTAACGAGAGCAAGACCTTGATTTCCTAGATTATGACTTAACCTCCTTTAATTCAGGTCCTTTATTCTCGTTCACGGTAGGTTCACAAAGAAGACTTAGTATTATTTTGAAATGTGAAATTTGTAAGTGTGTTTTTTCATGTATCTGTTTGTACGCATGTATATATAGGAAAGGAAATGAAAATGCATGCATGGTACAAAATTGATACACGAGTACATATGTTTTTGGTGGTTGCCTTCTGTGGTGCAAAACCATACACATTACATGCTATATATTGAATGAAAAAGAATAACACACGTCTCATGATAAGATACTATATAAAGTTTATGGAAGAATATAGATACACGATCTTATCTTTTGTTTGTTGAATTTTATGGTTCTACCTTTATACACGTTAGCATGTTAGGATTAGTTTAGTAGACTTTGCATGAAAATTGGTTTACATGGCTCCATTTTAAGACATATAGAAATAGTTTAAGATATAGTTTGATCCCGATAATTACTAATGTTAAGTCCTTATATCCCGAAACTTATAACCGGGTAACGTAAAAATATAACGTTTATAAAAATATCAAAGTTTATTAATATACTCCAACTAATTATATTAGACGTGTGATAAGTTTAACGGAAAGCGTATACGTTAATAAAATCTAATAGGTTTGAGTATTTGTACTACGTAAAGAATATAAAATAAAAATAACAAAGTGACAATAGTTCATATAAAATATATAGACTTATTTTAATCTTGTGTTGGTCGCGAGTAAAAGTCATACGATTAATCTTTTGTGATCGTTTCTAAAAGTAATTTCATTTAATAAAAATGCAATAATTGGCAAACGTTTAGTTTAAATGTTTAATAATCGTAGTTTAACGAATTAATGTAAAGTGGTAAATAAAAGTTGAAAATTATTTACTTGAAATAAATATAAAGTATTTTTATTAGGAATGTAAGTTACGTCAAATTATTTTGTGGTTGTGATCAGATAAACTGGTAATGTTTAATCTAAAAAAAAAAAAAAAAAAAAAAAAAAAAAAAAAAAAAGAAAAAAAAAATTAGACGTAGAAAATGGATAAGTATTAAATTAATATAGTGGAAATTTACCGGTGGTTACAAGTTCTCGAGAGACTGGATTCACCATGGGGGTGTAGGTTTCGTATCAGCGGGTGGTTGCATGCCCCCTGAGTCTTTGTCCCCTTGGGTGCCTTCAGGGACTGGTGGGTTTTCTCCAGTACCATCACTAGGCAATGATTTGTTGAGGTCCCCCTTTCCATTAGGGTTGTACTGCCCTGACGAAGATATAGGGACCGTTTCTCCCTAAGACCCTGATTGTGATTAATCAGAGCCGTAAACGGGAAGTTGAATGTTGAGGCCCCCCTTTCCACCAAGGTTGTGCTGCCTTGATGAAGATTTAGGGGCCAGTCCTCCCTGAGACTCTGTCTATGATTTGTCAAAGCCCTAAAAGGGATGTGATAAGGTGTGGGTCCCCTTCTCAGTAGAGTAGTGCTGCTCTACTGAGGATATAGGACCCTATTCTCCCTCAAGCAAAGGTGGTGATTGACGAATGCCTTCATCGGGAAGTGAGGGTTGAATGGTTCCTGACCCCACTGACTTGTATATGTCAGCAGAGCCTTAAGGAGTAGGTTTGCCCGAGGACACTGAGGATGATTTCTCAGTACCCTTCGTTGGCGGTTGTTCTTTGGCCAATTGGGTCTCAACTATAGGTGTCCCAGTGGGCTTGGCCGTTTTTAGCCTCATTTCAGGCTTGGAAGCAGAGGTCTCAGTGACGAGTGGTTTAGGTTTAACCACTTTCCTGGACCCCTTCTTCTTCTCCTTCTTGGAAGGAGAAGGCACTGGTGATATAGCGTCTACGCCCTGAATGACCATCAGCATGTATGTGGTCAGGGCAACGGGTGTAATCTCAGTGAGGTCTCACGAGTAGTTTGCCTTGTGTAAGACATCAGGGTCAGATCCCTGGACTTTGGGTCTAACATACTCGGAGCCTAATAGGTCCTAAAGTACACAGGAAATAAACTGAGGGTAAGACATGTGTCTGAGCCTGGATTTCCCTGATAGCTTCACTATGAGGTCTTTGAAGATCATTTCTCCAATATCTATTTTTCTACCCTCCAGGAGGCTAAACACTATCATTTGTTGAGCAGTGTTCAATTGCTCCGTGGAGGACTTGTTTCCGCCAAGGACCTGAATGACAAAGGTCATCAGTATCCTCCTGACAGCAGGAAACCAGGTTTTGATGATTGGGGCTTTGGCCAAAATAGTCCCTGGGGCCACATCAGGGTGTTTTTCATCATGTGGCCCAAGTAAAAGCAATTCGGCCTTTACTTCAGCTTCAGTGGGCTGAGGGTCAAAGTTCTCAGTGAAATCAAGGCCTGTGGCTTTGATGAAGGTTTGGTAGTCTAGGGAGAGGGTCTTTCTCCCATTCTTCACTGAGAACGTGATGATGGTGTCCTTGATGACATCAGGGCTGGTGGCCACTGCTGTACACCAGAACTCCCTCAAATAGTCATGGTAAATGACTGGGGGTGTCTTGGTGAATGCCGTATAAAGGAAGCAATTTTGCAAGTATTTTACCACGTCCTTATAGGCCAGAAATTTTTTTGGATAGGCAAAATTTCCTACGACATTATTCTTGGTCAAATCCACGCCCTCTAGTTGGAATTTCACATTAGGGGCGCAGGTAATAGCTTTAGAAGCAACCATTGTAAAGGTGGTCTTGGTTTTGCAAGAATGAAAAGTCTGGGTATAGAGGTCAATAACACACACACTAGTTTTGAAAAAGGCAAGAGTTTGATTAAGATTTCTAAAGCGTATGTGTGTTATTTTATTTGAGGGTATTTATAGGGAAGTGGAGAGGAGGAGTGGTTTTGCCACTAATGCGAATTTTTCTCAAAATTAAAAACTGTTTTGTATAAACGTTTGATATTCGCATTAAATGCCACCACTTCCACTATCCCGGGTTTCGCGCAACTGTCAAGGTGAACAGTTGTGCCGTCTGCAAAAGTGTATTTTGCAGAGTGACATCACCACATAATATCAAAGGATATTATTTGTGAGTAGAGGCATTAAATGCCAAGTGGAATATGTAGTGATGAAGTGGGGGCCCAAGATGTTGATGCCAGAAGGAAAAAGCACATATATTCCTATATTAAATAGGTGTTCAGTTACCAACCTCGAAAATTTACTAACTAAATACTTAGAGTATTAAGTATAGTATTGAATGTCATTTGTTGAGTCTTGAGGCCCCTGAATGACTTTTCATTCAGTGAGGGTGTACAGGGAAGGTTATTCAGTGATCTTATTCACTGAGAGACACATTGAGTCAGGGACCTGAGGTTTTTAGAATTTACACCAAGTTAGATGGATTCAATCAGTGGACTGATTCTCAATATCCAACATTCCCAATTCAGCTTTCAGTCTTGTGAAAGTTGGTTCATCCAATGGTTTGGTGAATATATCAGCTAGTTGATATTCAGTGGGAATGAAATGTAATTCAATGTCACCATTCATGACATGGTCCCTGATGAAATGATATCTGATATCAATGTGTTTGGTTCTCTGATGAAGAACAGGGTGTTTGAGATAGCAATTGCACTTGTGTTATCACAAAAGATGGGAACCACCTTATAATGGATGTCATAGGCACTGAGTTGACTTTTCATCCATAGCACATTTGCATAACAACTGGCTGCTGCAACATATTCAGCTTCAGCAGAGGACATGGCAACTGATTGTTGCTTCTTAGCACTCCAACAGACTAATTTTCCACCAAGGAATTGGCAGGAGCCTGAGGTACTTTTCCTATCCATGTTGCAGCCAGCATAGTCAGAGTCTGAGTACCCTTTGAGATCAAAGCCTGAACATTTAGGATAGTACAATCCAAGACTTGGAGTACCTTTCAGGTACCTGAGGATCCTTTTCACAGCTGTGAGATGTGATTCTCTTGGGTCAGACTGATATCTGGCACACAAACAGACTGAGAATTGGATATCAGGCCTTGATGCAAGTAGGTACATCAGTGACCCAATCATTCCTCTAAATAGAGTTTGATTGACTGGTTTACCAACAAGGTCAGGACCAAGGTTGTTTGGGGGAACCATGGGAGTTTTCACTGAGGCACACTCACTGAGCTCATACTTTTTCAGTAGGCTTCTAGTGTACTTCTCTTGACTGATAGAGGTTCCCTTATCAGTCTGCTTGATTTGCAATCCAAGGAAGTAAGTGAGTTCTCCCATCATGCTCATTTCAAATTTCTTTGCCATCAGTTTTTCAAACTGTTTGCAAAGTTTATAACTTGTTGAGCCAAATATGATGTCATCCACATACGCTTGAACAAGAATGACATCATCATTTGTCCTATAGATAAACAATGTGTTGTCTATCTTGCCTCTGAAAAAATTTTTTTGGATGAGGAAGGCTGAAATAGTTTCATACCATGCCCTAGGAGCTTGTTTCAGTCCATAAAGGGCTTTGTCAAGCTTGCAGACATAGTCAGGAAACTCACTGCTTTCAAATCCAGGAGGTTGTTGAACATAAACTTCTTCTTTCAGTGATCCATTTAAGAATGCACTTTTTACATCCATTTGATACACTTTGAAGTTCATGTAGGTTGCAAATGCAAGGAAGATCCTGATGGCTTCCATCCTTGCCACTAGTGCAAATGTCTCTTCATAGTCAATGCCTTCTTGTTGATTATAGCCTTTGGCTACAAGTCTGGCCTTGTTTTTAATGACTATGCCATTTTCATCAGATTTGCTTTTGAACACCCATTTCATGCCAATGACTGAAACATCCTGAGGACATTTGGCCAAGGTCATTACCTTGTTTCTGTCAAATTGTTCCAGTTCATCATGCATAGCTTGAACCCAACTAGGATGTTTCAGTGCTTCTTTGACACTTTTAGGTTCAATAGTGGAAATGAAATCCACAAAAAGGCACTCATTGGCTGAGGCTGCCTTTAGTATTGCAGCCATGCTTCTAGTAAGCATACCTTCAGTAGGCTCTCCAATAATGTTGACAAGTTCTATATCTTTAGACCTAGTCCAACTGTCCTGAGGTCTTGGATATTGGTTAGAACTTGTGGAGGCCTGATTGGGTGGAGGTGAAGGTTCTGGTGCAGACACTTGATGATCTTAAGGATCTTGAGTGTCTGACTGACTTGGTTGATCACTGAAATTAATTGGTTCCTGAGCACTTTGTTCAGACTGATTGATTACATCAGTACATGTCTATGCTTCAACAAACTCAGTGATGGTTGGGCAAGGAAGGTTGTGAGGGACAATGTAGTAGGAAATATCAGCATTTGCTTGATATTGAGTGGAAGGATCATTGTCAGGATGATATTCATCAGGAGGATATCTTGATGAATCATCAATTCCTATTCTTCCACTGAGGTGTTTGAGAATCTGAATGCTTCAGTACTCTCATCAAAGGTAACATGGAATGTTTCCTCAGTTTGTTGTCTCCTTGAATTGAACACCCTGAAGGCTTTAGAGACAAGAGAGTATTCCATAAAGTATACATCATCAGCCTTAGCATCAAATTTTCCTAAGTGATCCTTGTGGTTATGAATAAACACAGGACACCCAAAGACATGAAAATAGCTGATGTCAGGGATTATTCCCTTGAATAACTCATAAGGAGTTTTGCTATGTCTTTTGACAATGATGGATCTGTTTTGTGTATAATAGGTAGTTTTGACTGCTTCAGTCCAAAAGTGTTTGGATAGGACTGATCCATTTAGCATTGTCCTAGCAGCCTCAATGAGTGTTCTATTCTTCCTTTCAGCAACACCATTTTGTTCAGGTGTGTAAGGAGAGGAGAAATTTTGAGAGATTCCTTTCACATCACAGAAACATTCAAGTTCATGGTTTCTGAACTCAGTCCCATTGTCAGTCCTGGTTCGTTTGACTTTAATGTCATTTTGGTTTTAAATGTTCCTGACAAAGGACATGATTGTTCCAGCTGCCTGACTCTTTTTGGTCAGGAAGTAAACCCAAGTGTATCTTGAGTATTCATCCACAATGACCAAAGTATACTTCTCATGGTTAATGGACCTAGGACTGATGGGTCCAAAGAGATCCATATGGAGAAGATGAAGACAGCTTTGATGGAAAAGTTTTGTTTGGTTTTAAAGGATGCTCTATGATGTTTACCCTTTTCACAGGCAGAGCAAGGTTTATCCTTTGAAAACACAAGTGATGGTAAGCCAAGGACCTTGTTTTGTTTGGCAAGATTGTTTATGTTTTTGAAGTTCAGATGGGAGAGTACCTTATGCCAAAGCCAGTTGAGAGTTTCAGTGGCTTTTGCAAAGAGACAAGTTCCATTCTGAGTTAGAGTAGACATATCTAACACATAAACATCTTGTCTTCTTGGTGCAATAAGGACTACTTCCTTATTTGCATTGAATATGGTACCTTGTTTATCATCAAACTGAACTATGTATTTAACATCACATAGTAGACTGACACTGATTAGATTGTACTTAAGACCATTGACATAAGCTATCCTAGTAAAGACTATTCCACTACAGTTTACTGAACCATAACCTTCAGTGAGACATGATGAATTGTCAGCAAATACCACCTTGGGTCCTGGTTCCTAAACATATTTGTGAAGATATTCTTTCACACCAGTCATGCTCCTTGAACATCCACTATCTAGATGCCAAACTGGCTCCCTGGCATGTCTCTGCACAAATGGTAAACTGAGTTAGTTCTTTCTAGGACCCCTCTTCTTGGAGGGCGTGGCTTTAATGGCCTTTTTAAAAGTAACAATTGATGCATGGTCAGTGGTTGAATGGACTGAGCTTCCACAAATTTTGCATTTGATTGCAGATGTGGGCTCAGAAGACTGAGAGGATGACTTAGTGATTCCTCTTCTAGCATGAATGACCTTCTCATGTCCTGAGGTGTCATGAGTGGAATCTCCACATAAGTCACAACTAGTTTCCATTAGACAATCCTCAGGAAGGTGGTCATTGAAGCCACAATGTGGGCAAGGTGAAAAAGGCTTAGCCTTTTGTTTCTCCTTCTGCTTAGAATCAGAGGGATACTTAAAAGCTTGTGCTTTAAAGTTTGCAGCTTTGGATGTAACTGTGTATGACAAGTGATTAGAAGTTCTGTGATCTTCCTTTTTGCACACCATGCAAAAGAGGATTCTATAGCAATCATCAGTGGAATGATTTGTATAGTTACACAACTCACATCTTTGTAGAGATTTTGAGGGTTTTGTTTTGGTGGTGCTTGAGGAAGCTGATTTGAGTTCCTTCATCTTAGTTTGAGGAGGTTTTTCAGAAGATTCAATCTTCTCACTCAGCTTCCTGACAAGCTCATCCAACTGATCATATTTTGGATCAGGGCTTTCTGTTTTTGCTTCAGTTGGGACTAAAGTTGTTGAGTCATCAGTAGGAACTGAGACTTCAGGTGTGGGCCTTTTCAGAATGGTTTTTCCCATTCCTGACTTCTCCTTTGGAGAATGCTGAGAGTAGACTAATGCTGTGAGGTCTGAACATGGTGCAGCTCCCTGAAGGACTTTCAGAGGTGGGAGTGGTGTTTGTGATTCTGATTCAGACTCATTGATAGGCCCAGTATTACTGAGATTATCAGTGAGTCCAAGCATATCTTTTATAGCCTGACTTTCAGGTTGCAAGATTTACTCAGTCTCAAAGTTAGGTAACTTACTGACTGGGTTGTTTCTGAAAACCCAATCACTGGACTTGGGTAGCATTTCTTGCCCAAAAGATATGCCAGCTGGAATAAAGGCCTTTTCATTATGACTCTCACTGAGGGATTCAGTGAGTTGGTCTTCTCCTATGACTTTCTTGTTAGCACTAGGAATAAGACTCACAGTTTCATAGACTTTAGGATTCTTTTTAGTCCAGCTTTCAATGACAGCCTTTTCTTTATTAAGTTCATTTTGAAGAGCTTGATTTTGTTTCAAAATCTCAGTGTTTTGAATTTGAAGTGTAACAGCTTCTAGCTTAGCTTGTTTTAAGACAAGCAATTCATCTCTACACTTATTTAATTCTTGAACAAGATTGTTATATTTTGAAAGCAAATTAAGCCTTTGTTCTTCAACAAACTTAAGATCTACATTAATGTAATTCATGTAAGATTGCCAATCAGAATCATCATCTATAGAAAGTAAAATATTTACCTTTTTCATGGTTATGTTGACCCACTCTCCATTTCTTGCATGGCTTTTTCCAACAGCCAGCTAATCACTATCTAAAAGTGCCATCAGTGCACTGACTCTAACTTCTTCATCATCTGAGGAGACCTCTTCTTCATCCCAGTCATAGGCTTCAGCTACAAGAACACTGTTCTTTATCTGAACATGTTTAGAGGTTTGAGCAGCCTGAGATACTGAGGGAGTGGCCTCAAGGAGAGCAAGTTTAGCCTTAGCTTTTCTATATTTAGCTTCAAAGTCTTTTTGACCATTTTGAACATTATTGTTTTGAAAATGTTTGGTAGACCGAATCATTTTTGGTTGAAACTTGCTAGTTCCTGAAGAAGAACTATTTCCAAAAAATTTATATGAGGGTTCTGAGATGGTTTTTGAAAAATAGTCTTTTACATAGTGACCCTTTTTGCCACATTTGAAACATTCATTGGTTTCATTTACTTTTTCTTTAGAAAAGTTTGACTGATTTCTTTTGATAAAACGTTTTGAATTAGCAAGGAGTGCCATTTCTTGAAATTCTAATTGTAAATCATTAAGGTACTCCTCACTGGTTCTCTCATCAGCCTCATCATCAGAATTTTCTTGGAAGTCCTGCACAACACCATTAGAATAAAAGGCAGTGGATAAGGGTAAGGTAGTCAGGGTCTTTTTGGTCTCAAGAGCTTTTTTTGAGTCTGGGTATCTCCTTGAGATTAAGTTGTCCTCATAGACAAACTTCCCATAGATCTCAGGGAGCTCAAGGGTTTGAATGTGATTAGCATTCCTAAGACCCTGAGAGAAGTTTAACCACTTCTCAGGGAGACTGTTGACAAAGCCAACATTGATTTCATGCTTAGACAAAACTACACCATCATTTGATAATTCATTTATCAGGGTTTTGTATCTGGTATAGGTCTGAGAGAGACTTTCAGAGTCTTTGGCCCTGAAAGTGTTATACTCAAGTTTCAGGTCCATAATCCTATTTTCCTTGGTATCTAAGGGACCTTCAAAGCTATGAACCAAGTCAAGCCAAGTTTGTTTGTCTGTTGTACAGTCAATGACTGATTCCATTGTATCGTTAGGAAGACAAGATATAATGATGCTTTTCAGGCGTTGGTCTTGGTTAACCACCCTTCTCTCATCAATGGTCCACTGAGCTTCAGGTTTAGGTAACCCTTCAGCAGTCTTAGGGACATAAGGACCTTCATTGATACATGTGATGTAGTATGGTTCCATACCAGTCAAGTAGCAAAGCATACGCTTTTTCCACTTGATAAATTTTCCAGCTTCTAGTCTAGGAGCAACAGCTGAATAGATTCCTCCCTTTTTGTCAACTATCTGGGGCACATTAATATCAACCATGGTAGGATCTTGGTTTTAAAAACCTTTTGAGCACTCTTTAGTTTTTGAAAAGATTTTACAAACCAGAGGCTCTGATACCACTTGTTGTTCCCGTTACATAAATAGATTTAACTACAAAGTTAAGCTAATCATGTTCCATGACTGAGTAATGTGTTGATTAATTTAAACAAATAAGTAAAACGTAAAAGATAAAAACACAAGTTTTTCAACGTTTAAATTCTTATTAGAAATTAATCAAAAGAATCTATACCCAAGTGTTTACGGAATAAACACTTGGGATTGAAACGACAAGGTATGGTATATTCTCCTCAGTAAACTCAAGCTATGCTTGAGTGGCAACTATGAATGAACCACTGAGCTATCTCGGGGACTAGGTTGCTCTTTGGGGGAGAAAAGTGGTTTTGTGAATGTCTAAGCATTAAGTGCACAAAACTTATCCACTTTTCTCCCTTATGACCTATTTATACACAAGTATAAAAGAGCACCCGTGACTATAAAGACAAAAAGAATGACCTAACTAATCAGGACAAAATACAACAGTATTTTGTCACTGTTACAAGAATCTATTTTGGGAATAGGTTAATACAACTTTCTGAGTGACAGTGATGACACTGTTCTTGTTCTTAAGCCTTTCAGGGAAAGTTTGACTTTGGCCTGATAAGGACTTCTCCTTATCTATTCAAACTCTTCCCGCTTTGTCCCGCCTTTCTTTCAGACTTCAGATTCTTCAGTCTTCATCTTCATTCTTTTTAGTTGTTAAGGAGACTGGGGTTTAATGAGTTATTGTCATCACTCACTGAACCCATTATCTTCTTCTTTGGCTTAAGTAACACTCAGGGAGTTCCGCCTCACTGAATGGTGAATCCTTCTACTTAGATTCGTCCTAAGCATCCTGAAGATAACTCACTGAGTGACTATTCACTCAGTGACCTGAGAGCGTTCACGGTTGTTTAACACTTGGGCTAATTTGTATTCAAATCCTTGTTATCAGGACGCTTGGGTATTGAATGGACCCAACAATACTTTTTATCCCTTGTCTACCTTGCCACCTATACAAACATTCATTAACAGATAATGGAGACAACTTTCTATCCATTGTCTTGATTAGTTAAGTCAGAATTAGCTTAGTCAGACACATTGGACCAAATTTAGAGAATATAATCATGGTATTAAGATTATAAACTTGCATGAGTACATATTGTAGTTTTTGATTTTTAGAACTTGACTTTATTGTGGGATTCAGATGGCATGTTGATTTAATTTTTGACATCTTTTAACTTATAGTTAAGAACTAATTAGATAGTCTGCAACTCCCATACAAAGATTTTCCCTTTCCTGTCCCTGTAATACATAGTGCCATTGTCACATCATCAAGAATTTTACCAAGTGGCCTTTCTTCCAATGATACAATTAATATCTAAAATCCTTTAGCTTGTGAGTTCCAACCTCTTAAGAGACATAGAGCCCAGAAGTGGGAAAACGGGTGGGTCAAATGATAATCTAAGTTAAATATGATTACAAAAACAATATTTGTACAATGATAATATAGAAGATTGTATTCATTAACTCATTACACATCTTTGGTGATTATGAACCCGTCCAACCCACTTGACCTGTTGCCCTCTACATTTTGTATTTGGACCCATTTGACTCACTTGAGATAAGACATAACCCAAATGATAGGTTCAAATGTGCATGAGTCGAAATTGCCACCTTTGACAACATACCCGTTTGTTGACAACATAAATCAAAATCATTTGGGAGTTCAAAGTCGGTGCACATAAGCAATATATATGTAGTAAGCAAAATCTTATACCTATAGCTGCTGCGTTGTAATGGAAATCACAGGAAATAGTGGTGTAATATAATTTAGACTTCTAAACTACAAAAAATGGGGATTTATGGCTCCATGATACAATACAAGGTATGAATTAGCTCCGTAATTTTATTAAAAATGAGTAGTAATTAGATTGGCCAGCACTAATCATTCAAATTATCAAACACATATCACTAAGATTATTTAGAGTCATATTGTAACACCCCCAACTCGGAATATGGCAGCGGAATGGAGCTTGGGGTGCTACGTAAGGGGTAAGACAGTCACATCCATAGAAAACGATCTCATAATGAGATGTTTTAGCAAAAACATATCATTCGAATACAAAATTAAACATTTAGAGTTTAAAAAACTCTCAAACATAAGTTGCAGCGGAAATAAAACATAGTTTGCAGCGGAAATAAAAGACATAGTTCAAAAGGTTTTTCGAATGATAAGATAGTAAAAGATAGTAAAGATAGATAGTAAAAGCCAAAGATAGCCATCAAAAGTCTTCAGCCACTCCCAATGCCCACAAGTATGCATCAATTACCTGAGATAAAACATGCTAAAAAGTCAATACAAAGGTTGAGTGTAATCCATAGGTTTAATAAATAAAGCAGTTGAGCACAATATTTTAAGTCTGGAAGATATAAGTAACAAATACAAATATATGGTAAGCGTCAAATAATTTTGCTACGCTCATGACACACAAAGCGTTAATCGGCACCAATAACCTTGGCATAAGTCGACAGTAACCGTGGAATTTCATAATATAATAGTTGCCCCCAAAGCTAGGTACTTTGCCAGATACCTAGTGAAAATCGAATATAGTACATCACATGCGGACCGACCTTAGTCAACATGGCGGGAGGGTCAATTCCTATAGGCCTATAAACTATAATCGCGCTCACTCGCAAGTGATTAATGGTTCATGATCGAGGGACTTGCTTTTGGCAAGGACGGTAATTAGCATTATCATTTCAGGCAGGAATAGCATACCAATAAACAATTATGCTCATAAAAATAAGTAAATAGCATGTATCTACCCTATGGGTTTATAAACAATTTAAAAGTAAAAGTGGGGCTACGAATCACACCATAGTAGTAGTAGAGAAACAAGATTTCACAAATGATCAGATGGTACAACACAGCAAATGAACCTCAGCACAACCTAATAAGTAAATAGTATGTCTCAGCAATAAACCTCAAAGCGATTTATAAAGTAATACTCGTATTTGAAATGAAAAGGTTTAATTTCAATGGTGTTTGGAGAGGAATAAATGTTTAAGACTCGTGTGGATACGAGAAGTTAAAGTAATAAAAGTCGGCAAACACAAACGGATACGAAGAAAAGAATAACGAAAAGAGAGAAGAACTAAGATTAAGAAGAAGAAATAAAATAAGAAAAACACGAAAGAAAAACATCAATAGGTTGTTTCGGTGTTTTTCCCATTTCCCAAATAGTTGATAAAACATTATGATTTAGAAGGAAAATGTATAAGTTTCGATAAAGTTTAAGGACATTAAGTAATCGTAAACGATTAAGTTATAAAAAACTTTATCGAAATTTGGACATGATGCGTCCGTTTATAAAGAATTTCCAAGTCGTTACGTCTCTTGAATATAAGTTTTATCGTCACATTTACAAGTTAAATATATAATTAGACATTATCATTCACGTGTATATTAGTTGTCAAGTTTACCGACCATTTTGGGTATTTTCGGGTCCAAATATGTTAAACTCTTATGAGTCTAACATACTCTTCCGTCTCATGTACCAAAAGTGTCCATAAGGCCCATCGACTAATATCGTAAATTCAATAACGTCCAATCTCAATCCAAGCAAAGGTATATATCCAAGTCAAATGTCAAATTTATATCCCATATTGTCCAAATTATTATCCCGAAACACCTTCGATAAAAAAATAAATAAACGTAACAACTCAATTAAATCTAAACTCGACTCAATGTTAACTTAATATCAAATAAAATTTTATAAACGTCGCAGTGACTCCCGTGAGTCACGGCTTGACTCCAACGAGCTTACTTAGCTCTCGGCTAAACTCAAACATAACCACAACCACACACTACTCAAAATAAACCAAAATACTAGCCGTGACTACCCGTGAGTCACGGTTCGATACTAGTCGAACCTACGTGGTTCTCGGCTTAATCACAACTCAACCAAATCCAAATCCGAATCCAAGTCAAACAAAACAAACAAATCCAATTCTAATCCTAATCCCACTCCTCGCCTCGCTACGACTCACCATGAGTCACGGCTCGGCCCACGTGGTTACCCACTGCCGAGACAAAACCCGACAACAAATCAAATCAAAATCCAATCCAAGATTCAAAACAACAAGAAAAGGGATTAGTAGATAAAAGAAAAACCAATAAAACTAACCAACTCGCCTGAGTCAACGCGTGTTGACTCGGTAAGTCACCAACTCAGACCGAGTCGAGGCCGAGACACGCGTAAAACGAGTAGATCCACATGGTTTTAACATTAATAATAAGGTTTTATTAAAAGATTTGAGATAAAAATGATTTTATAAGAGTTTTTAAAAATTAAGGTTTCGGATTAAAAATAAAACGGGGAGGGGGAAGGCGCGTGAAGGCTATATCGAGAAGAAGGGAGGTGAAATAGTGGTGGTGGTGGTGTACGGTCACTGTAGCAGCGGCGGTGGTGGTATTCCGGTATCAAACGAGCTCCTCGAAGGCTCAAACGCTCCAGAAATAATAAGGGTCTTCCGATCTATCGTTTGGTGAAGTTTAGGGTTTTGGCCGAAAATTTTTCTGGCGACGGAGGGTGGCCGGACGGCTGTAGTGGTCGGCCGGTGATGGTTGGTCGGAGGTAGTGAGAGAGGAGAGAGAGATAATAGTGTTTTGTGTGTGTGTTATTATGAGAGGAGAGGGAGAAATGAGGGTTTTTATATCATAGGGAGGGACCAAACTTGGACAAACAAAACTAGGGGGTGTGGGATGAAACTGTTGGGCGGAGGGGGTGAAAGGGTAAAGTGGGGTAAACTTTTAATATAATCAATGTGGGACCCATTTGACGTACCAAACGAACTCGAAAAATTACGAAACTTGCGCCATTATTCTCAAAATAATTTTTTCCAATGAAAACGAGTATAAATACGCATAACTTTCTCGATGTTAATTTATTTGGCAAATTCGATTCATTTCGTGCTTTCTCGGTTGTGCCGGTTCAATAAAGGGACAATGTTCTCGTTTCTCAAGATATCTCTCGTTTCTCAAGTTCCAATAAGCTCAGGAAAAATTTAAATACTCAAATGATGCAAAAATAAAATATTTGGCTAGTAAAAAGGTCTGGAAAATTACTGGATGTTACAGCGCATACATCATATTGGGAAATCCGTCTTGGATTTCAGTTAAACTTATCAGTCCTGGTTTCAAAAAGGTGAGGGTACTTGCGCTTGAACTCGTCTTCGCGTTCCCAGGTGAACTCGGGTCCTCTCTTGGAATTCCAACGGACTTTCACAATGGGAATACGGCTCCTCTTTAGTCACTTGACCTCACGTTCCATAATCTCGACGGGCTCCTCAATAAAGTTCAATTGCTCATCAATCTGAATTTCATCGAGTGGAATTACGGTTGTCTCATCGGACAAGCACTTCTTCAGATTGGACACATGAAAAGTAGGGTGTATTCTACTAAGCTCTAGTGGTAGTTCTAGCTTGTAAGCCACTGGACCAACCCTGTTCAAAATCTTGAACGGTCCAATGTACCTGGGGTTCAGCTTTCCTCGCTTGCCAAATTGTATCACACCTTTCCATGGCGAGACTTTCAACATAAACTTATCTCCAACTTGAAACTCTAGTGATTTACGCCTCACATCTGCGTAACTCTTCTGTCGGTCTCTTGCGGCTTGTAATCGGTTCTTAATTTGTACGATCTTCTCGGTCGTCTCACGAACAATATCCGGCCCAATGAGTTGAGCTTCTCCTACTTCAGCCCAACAAATGGGTGATCGGCATTTTTGACCATACAATGCTTCAAACGGTGCAGCCTTAATTCTTGCATGATAACTGTTGTTGTACGAAAACTCAATCAAAGGCAAATGGGTATCCCACCCATTTCCAAAATCAATTACACATGCTCGAAGCATATCTTCTAAAGTCTGAATTGTCCTTTCACTTTGGCCATCGATTTGCGGGTGGTATGCAGTACTCATGTCGAGGTTCGTGCCAAAGGTATCCTGAAGTGATTGCCAAAAGTTAGAAGTGAATCTGCTGTCTCGGTCAGAGATGATAGATATTGGTGCTCCATGTCTCGATACTATTTCCTTTACGTAAAGTCTAGTCAACTTGTCAACTTGCCCATACTGTAGTTCACGATAATCAATACACATCCTGAATGATCCATCCTTCTTCTTCACAAATAACACCGGTGCTCCCCAGGGTGAGGAACTAGGTCGAATAAACCCTTTATCTAAAAACTCTTGCAACTGCTTAGACAACTCTTGCATCTCCGTCGGAGCTAGTCGATACGGTGCACGTACTACGGGTGCAGCTGCCAAAACTAGGTCAATCAGAAATTCCACTTGTCGAACCGGTGGAAGTCCAGGCAGATCTTCAGGAAATACTTTAGGAAAATCACGCACAATTGGAACATCCTCGAGTCGCTTCTCTCCCGACTCCTTCTTGGACACATGTGCTAGGAATGCATGACATCCTTTCTCGATGTATTTCAAGGTATTAATACAAGATATGATATTCAAATGGGTTCAGCTACGGTCTCCGCGGACAACCAAGGTTTCGCCATGGAGAGGGATATGAACAACTCGTTCACCACAAACAATACTCGCATGATGTTTGGATAGCTAATCCATACCAGCCACTACGTCGAAGCTTCCGAGTTCAATACAATAGCTGGTGTCTAAGGAGGTAGGGGTGAGGTTAAGTAGTGGTGAAATCGTAGAAGATACAAAACTCATATCGGCACCAGAATCGAATAAAACTTTAACACGAAGATTGTTGAGTAGAAACGTACCGGTGACTACATTCGGATCCTGCTGCTGCTCCCCATTGCCCATCACATATGCTCTACCACGAGCACCTTCAGTTTTTCGACCAGTTTTCTTTGGGCAGTGACTCTTGTAGTAACCATGCTCTCCATATCCAAAACAAGTTACCATTGGCTGGGTGGCATTTCCATTGGTCACAGCTCTGTTCTTACAATTCTTAGCAATATGCCCTGTCTTCTGACATTTCTAACACTTAGCTGAGCATGGTCCAGCGTGATGCTAGTTACACTTATCACAAAATGGATGCGGCCCAGCATACCCTCCAACTTGTGCTGGTGCAGCCACATAAGCCTTAACAATCTCTTGTCTTCTGTTCTGCTGGTGGTGATGATTGTTGTTATGGTACTGGTTGTTGTTGTTGTGGTGGTGATGGTTATGGTGAGGGTGACTGTTGTTTTTGCGGTTGTTGAAGTTTTTGTAGTTGTTGTTCCTCCTGTTGTCCTCCCACTTTCGTTTGTTTTCATAGTTGTTACCCTTCTGAATAGTGCCATGCTTAACCACTTGATCCATAAGTCGTTCAGATATGCAAATAGCATCATCCAGAGTCTGAGGCTTGTAAGATGTCACGTGCCCTTCAATACTGGAAGGTAAACCACCAATGAACTTCTCTAGTAATTTCTCATTATCTGGCACCATTTGAGCACAGAAAACCTTCAGTTCTTGAAATCAACGCACATAAGTAGCAAGATCAACACCCTTTACAGCTAAATTGTAGAACTCAGTATCCAACTTCCTCATATCACTACGAGAACAATACTTCTTGACCATCTCCTTCTTAAACTCTTCCTATGAAGTATTATAAGCATTCTCTTGCCCCATATCCTGAGCATAAGTGTTACACCCTGATGTGTTACGTGTGAGTATAAGTTTTAAATTTATAAGGGTCGAATTACCGAATCTAGAAATAACACATACGATCAAGTGAACTCGTCCGTTATAGCAAGGTTATGATGGTAAGTCGGGATCGTTCGCAAGGATTTGTGAGTGAATCGAATTGTAAGCTAATAAAAGTAAATCTCTAAAACAAGCAATGATGATAAAATGATAATTCAGATGATTAAAACTACACTTGCTTAGACTAATATACTACTCTTGATAAGCATGATTGTGATAACTCTTGTAAACATGTTGGTTATGATAATTAGTTGGGTGAACTAATCTATTGTTTCTACAAATTAAATCTTCGTCAAGATTTTAGTTCATAAAAACAAGCATTACGTTTAACCAGTCAATTCAAGATCAATTCAAGGTTCATAAGTTTGGGGTAACAAACTTAAACACAAAAATAATCTCTTGTTTTATCAAATACGCTTAGGAAATGGTCAATACAAAAGGTAACCGATTCATAGACAAATAGATCACAATTGATTGCAAACTACTAATCTTTCGACCTTTAAGGTGGCTTACAATCAATCCAATTTGATAGAAAAAAGCATCCTTATTACAACCACAATTAAGTTTCTTTGTTTAACCAAGAATATTGGGTAAAAACAATCATTCATAGACAAATGATTATAACTAGTTGAATAACAACAAATCTTTCGACCTTTAGAATTATTAACAACTAGTCAAACTTGATTAACAAATTTCACTACGAAACTTAATCATAATTGGATCTTAGAATCAACTTGAATTTGAATTAAAACATGTTATCACAATCATACGCAAATCAATAAGCAATACACATCATCTAAGCAAGTGCTCAAAGGCACTAGCCACTCATAGCAAACATGAACATAAACTCTAAACTTTGAACATTAGAAATCATGATTGAAAGTCTTACAATAATTGAAATAAGATTACAAATGATAAGGTAGTGATACCCAAAGTATTGGTGTTGACTTCTTGATGTTTTGACCTCCAAATGTTGACTTCTTGAACCTCTAAAGTTTCCTGGACTTCTAAGGACGAATTTGAGAGTATTGTGAGAGTGGTTGATGATTAGAGAGTTAATTGGTAATTGTGTCACTTGATAGCCTCCCTTATCACTTCACAAATGGTCCTATTTATACTACTCTCAAAGCCTAGGGTCTTTAATGCTTCATCTTGGCCTCCAAGTAAAGTGGAATAGTCTAGAATGCTCAATAGAAGGCTTTGGAATCGTGTGCATAAAGATAGTATCCTTAATGATGAAGTTTGGGAAAACAGCCGACATCCAACCGATCGGTATTAGCTCCAACCGATCGGTTGGTCTTCAGAAATGGCCTCCATCCGAATCGGTTGTGGGCTGCATCCGATCGGATGGAGGGTTGTTGTATACTCATTTTTGGACTTTTGGCGTTTAGCTTGTTTCTTTCTTTTGGTTCTTGGTTTTCATCCAAACTTGATCTTTTCTATGTCTTGGAACTTGTCAACTGGAATACTTGGACCTTCATTCTATGAAATGCCTTTTTGGTGTGGACCTTGACACAAAAATCTTCGTACGATCATAAATATTTCCTTCTTCCTCATTCTTCCATCTTTTTCTTCCTTTTTCCTGTACTTGGCTACATATACTTTGCAAACATACTTTGGTGCGATTAAGTAACAAAAGCATATAAATATAACCAAATAACACATATAAAAGTACGAATAACGCTACTAAAAACATGCACAATTTGAGCATTATCAAATTCCCCCACACTTAAACTTTGCTTGCCCTCAAGCAAATCTAGAAGTAAAAACAATTATCCACATGGTATACAAGTATGATTAGAAAAATGTGATGCAAACCTATCAAGTACGAGTACAAGTTAGATTCATCATTTTAAGCTTTTACAATTGAATTATTGAGATGTTTGACAATACCCTAATTGATTTTCTTGCTTGATGAACATTACTAAACACCTCACGAAAAAGGAACGAGATATAATTCACTCAAATCACTCATTTATATGGTTGGTGGAGTATATAAGAGAAATCACACTCATTGCTCAGTCATGATCTAAATATTACCATAGGCTTGTACAAGAAACAAAACTACACCGATATGGCATGAGCACCAAGTATACATATCAAAGAGGTCTTTTATTCGGGTTTAAGGCTTCAAAGGTTATATCAGACTTATGTGCAAATATCTTATGCAAAACATAATAGCTCGCTGGCACGAATTCTTGCATCACCAAATAACGGATGGTTACTAACGATGCCCTTAGATCGCTAGCAACGCTACCTAATTCCTCAAGAAATTGGATGGTCACTACATGTTAATACACTTGATAATTCCACAAAGCCAAAAGGTAAGGATAAGGCATGGGATATATTTTAGAAAGGGTGATAATAAAGAATATACAAAATAGTCAAAGTCTACTAACCGAATGTTGCTAGCTACTTTCGAACCACTATCATGCAATCTTGAGAAACTCCTTACTTGATTGATCAATACATTATTTACTAGCTCATTGGCTATTCTTGTCACCTTATAGTTGCGATGACTTTTCTTTCTCTTTTTTTTTTCTTTTTTTTTTCACTTGTCATCTTATAATTGCGATGACTTTTTCACTTTACTTTGCTTCAATCAATACTCATGGAGTTTACAACTTTCTTTGAACTTTCAAGATTTCCCACATAACAACCATCTTGCCATATAGCTAGCAACCAACCAAGACTTGACTAAGGGTAAGGCTATGCTAAAAAGTGTAAAATCTTTTTGTATTTTGCTGGATTTTATCAAAAGAAAAAGATAGGCTCAGAGGGTGTAACTAGGGGTATCTAGCGTTAAAGGTAAACGCTAACAATAGGGTTTATATCGGTGGTTAACTAGTCAGTGTAACTAGCTAAATATCAATACGGAAGGCTATTTGGGTTAAATCCTAAGGTTGCCTCTTATCACGCATATACACTTATATCACACATGAAATGTGATCTCACAACGGTCTCGTAATAGTTTACAAGCACAAGTTCTAGAATAAATAAAATCACAGGCACACTCATAGCAAAAGAATTAAAGCATAAAAGATGTATGCTAGACACGAAACAGGCTTAAATCCTCACATTTTGGTGGAAGGGGTATAATATGTGCTAGCTAATGTTATCGATCCCAGAATGGATTGCAATATTAATCGGGACACATCTCAATTTTTCAAAAATTACAGGTTTTACTAGTGGATTGATCCAGTTATTCTAATATATTATCCTTAAAATGACAAATAACTAGATAACAGGGGCAAACAAAATTTAAAATCTAGCTCGAAATTTACAATTTATCCTTATTTTCCTATTCACCCCCCCCCCAACACTTAAGTTAAGCATTGTCCTCAATGTGATAAACGAACTTCAAGGAATGAAAATAGGGAAATAAGAGAATAAACCACATTTTCCATCTCCAGATGATTCTTTGATCCAAGTGTCCATGCTTTGTAATCATTGCCTGCAAAAATCTTAAAACAAACAAAACAAACACACGAAAATATGTTTTATTAAAAATTAGCGTTACACCCCCACACTTAAGTTAAACTAAGATCTTAGAGAAACTTTGGGGTGTAATCACTTTGAAAATAAGTAAGAACTAAAAATAGCAAACACACGGGTTGCCTCCCGAGAAGCGCTTGTTTTATTAACGAGTCGTCAGCCTGACTCAAACTTCTTTCTGTCTACGTTGGTGCAATTTTTGGTTTCTTCTTTGAAGATTTGGGAACATACACCACGTTTCCTATCACTATTTCCTCTCCCGTTTCATCTATGCTGTACAACTTTGCGTTTTCCCAAGCCTTAGGAAGAATATCATAGATAAATTCAGCATTTTCCTTGTAATCGGTTGGGAACGGTGTCAGGAATGTGATACATTCATATTCTGATTCAGGCAAAATCTCTTTGATAGAAATCTCGTTCATTTGCTCCTTATCGTAGTACAATTTAATTCGGTGACCATTAACAATGAAACTTCCACCTTGTTTGTCAAATAATTCAACATATCCAGATGGAAATCCATGTTTCACTATATACGGTCCAAACCATTTTGGTCTTAGCTTAGGAGATTTGAACTTGTATTTCATATTGAAAAGCAGAACTTTGTCTCCAGCTTTGAATTCTTTCCTAATTCTCAGCTTTCTGTCATGGTAAGCTTTGGTTCTAGCTTTGTAAAGCTTGGAGTTCTCATAAGCTTGGAGTCTTAGTTCATCGAGTTCATGCAATTGCAAAAATCTCTTCTCTCCAGCTATTTTGAGATCAGGGTTACAGTTTCTGAGTGCCCAGTAGGCGCGATATTCGATTTCAAACGGCAAATGACATGTTTTCCCATACAAAAGTCTGTATGGTGTTGTACCAACTGGCGTTTTATAAGCCGCACGAAATGCCCACAGAGCATCATCTAGTTTTCTCGACCAAACGGCGGGATTGTCTTTGACCATTTTTTCGAGTATCCTTTTTAAGGCTCTGTTGGTATTTTTGACTTGACCACTGGTCTGTGGGTGATAAGCTGTAGCAAAATGATGATGAACTCCATATCGTTTCATAATTTTCTCCATTTGTCTGTTACAGAAATGGGTTCCTCGATCACTTATTAAAGCTTTAGGAATTCCATAACGAGCGAAAAGCTTTTTGAAAAAATTAACAACAACTCGTGCATCATTTGTGGGTAGAGCTTCGGCTTCAGCCCATTTGGAAACATAATCAATAGCAACGAGAATGTATTCGTATTTGTGCGATTTAGGAAATGGTCCCATAAAATCGATTCCCCAAATATCGAATATTTCGCAGACTTGAATGCTCTTTTGACGCATTTCATCTCTACAAGAAAGACTACCAGATTTTTGGCAAGCATCGCAGTTTTGAACAAGAGTATGAGCTTCTTTGAAAATTGTTGGCCAATAGAATCCTGCATCAAAAACTTTTTTAGCTGTGGAGGAAGGACCATAGTGTCCCCAGTTAGGCCATGATGGCATTCATCAAGAATTCTTCTGGTGTCGGAACCATAAACACATCTTCTGATCATCCTATCGGGACACATCTTGAAAAGATAGGGCTCTTCCCAATAATAGTGTTTCAATTCTGAAAAGAATTTACTTCATTGGGCATGAGTTAATCCTTTTCTGAGAATTCCTCCAACGAGATAATTTGCAAAATTTGCAAACCACGGAATTTCTTTTTCATCATTTCTGTCAACCGTCATGAGAGTTTCATCTAGGAAATAATCATCGATTTCATCTTCCTTTAATTCTTCCAAATTTGGATTCTCGAGAGGAGACAAATGATCAGCAGCTAGATTTGCTGCTCCTTTCTTATCTTTGATTTCTATGTCAAATTCTTGGAGTAGCAAAATCCATCGGATAAGACGCGGATTTGCATCTTGTTTGGTAAACAGATATTTGAGCGCTGAGTGATCAGTAAACATAATCGTTTTTGAAAGAACAAGATAAGATCTGAATTTATCGAAAGCAAAAACAATGGCTAACAATTCCTTCTCCGTAACCGTGTAATTTTGTTGAGCGTTGTTAAGTGTTTTACTAGCGAAGTATATAGGATGGAAATGTTTTCCTTCACGTTGTCCTAACACAGCTCCAACAGCAAAATCGCTTGCATCGCACATGAGCTCGAATGGTAGTGACCAATTAGGTGAAACCATAATGGGTGCACTAGTCAGTTGGTTTTTCAATGTTTCGAATGCCTTCATGCAATCTGCATTGAAGTCAAAAACAGGATCTATTTCAAGAAGTTTCGTCATGGGACGAGATATTTTGGAAAAATCTTTAATAAAACGACGGTAAAAACCGGCATGTCCTAAAAAACTTCTAACGGCTTTAACGTTTGTTGGAGGTGGTAATTTTATGATAACATCGATTTTCGCTTTGTCAACCTCCATTCCTGCACTGGAAATTTTGTGTCCAAGCACAATTCCTTCAGTCACCATGAAATGACATTTTTCCCAGTTGAGAACAAGATGTGCAGCTTCACATCTTTCTAGCATTTTATCGAGATTAGAAAGACAAGCTTCAAATGAGCTTCCAAAAACTGAAAAGTCATCCATGAAAACTTCCATAGATGTTTTAAGCATGTCTTGGAATATTGTGATCATACACCTTTGAAAAGTCGCTGGTGCATTACAAAGACCAAAAGGCATACGCCGGTAAGCGTAAGTTCCAAAAGGACATGTGAATGTAGTCTTTTCTTGATCGGCAGGGTCAATAGGAATTTGGAAATATCTTGAAAAACCATCAAGGAAACAAAAGTACTCGTTCCCTGCTAATCTTTCAATCATTTGATCCATGAAGGGTAGAGGAAAATGATATTTTCAGGTGGGTTTGTTTAATTTTCTGTAATCAATACATACTCGCCATCCAGTGACAGTTCTAGTAGGAACTAATTCATTCCGTTCATTAGTCACAACAGTCATTCCTCCTTTCTTTGGAACACAGTGAACTGGACGCACCCAAGGACTATCCTCGATGGGGTAAATGATACCCGCATCAAGAAGTTTGATGATTTCTTTCTTAAAAACTTCTTTTATGTTGGGATTGAGTCGACGTTGTCTTTCTACAACGGGTTTAACACCTTCTTCGAAATTGATTTTGTGCTTACAGAAATCATGGCTAATTCCTGGAATATCAGAGGTTTTCCACGCAAAATCTCTTTTGTGCCTCTTTAGAACAGATATGAGACATTCTTTTTCATTGTCATTGAGCAACGAAGATATGACTACCGGAAGAAGTGAATTATCTTCCAAGTAAGCATATTCAAGATGATCGGAATGTGGTTTTAGCTCAAGATCAGTTGGTGGTTCTTGAAGAGATGTTTTGATCCTCAATTGACCATTAAAAGTGATTTCCTCAAAAATCTCTTCCACTATTTCTCCTTCTTCTTCTTCAACTTCTTCAAATTTTACTTCCATAAAATCAGCGAATTCTTTATCAAGATCTGTTTCACTAATTTTCTCCGAAGTAGTCATGAATGTATCAGAATCGTCAAGTAATGCATCCAATTCTTCCTCAGTGACTTCGGCGATTACATCAATGTTAAAACAAGTGTCATCACTGGAATATGGATACTGCATTGCTTTATTGATTAAAAAGGTAATTCTATCTTCTCCAACTCCAAGATTGAGTTCTTTACCTTTTACTTTGATGATAGCATCAGCGGTGTTTAGGAAAGGTCTTCCTAAAATAAGAGGTACTCTACTATCTTCCTTCATTTCTAGAATTACAAAATCCACGGGAAAAACAAATTTACCAACTTGGACAAGAATATTCTCAGCTATCCTAATAGGATATTGGTAAGAATGATTAGCTAATCGAATACTCATCCTTGTAGGTTTCAAGGTATTGATTGAAAATTTAGAATACAACGAATAGGGCATCAAATTGATACTTGCACCAAGATCGGCTAAAGCATCGCATGTGATGTTGTTTCCTAACGTGCATGGAATCAAAAAACTTCCGGGATCTCGGAGTTTTGGTGGAATTTTGTTCTGAACAATGGCTGAGCATTCTTCATTGAGAAAGGTAGCAGATATTTGCTCCAACTTGTTTTTGTTATTCAGAAGTTCCTTCAAAAATTTCCCATAATTGGGCATTCCAGCTAGAACATCAACGGGGGTACATTGAGTCTAACTTCTTTGATCATTTCAACAAACTTCTTATAACACTCTTCCATCTTTTCTTTCTTAAGGCTCTGAGGATATGAAATTTTTGGTGTATATGCCTTAACTGGTGGGTTGGGTTTTTCTTTGGTGGGTATATTTGGAGTATTTTCCTTTTCTGCTTCTTCGGCTTCATCCACACTTTCATCATGGATGATCGTGGTATTATTCGGATTAGGTGGTGGATCATAAGAGAGACCACTTCTTGTGAATACAGCATTGATATGCTCATTTCTAGTTTGTGGTGGATGATAAGTTTTATCGTTTGATCCAGATGATGTTGGTTTGGGGTTGGTTTGGGTATTACTTGGTAACGAACCAGATGGTCGGGAATAAAATTGGTCAGAAAGTCTACCGAATTTGTTTTCAAGATCTTGAATAGATGCTTGATGATTTTTCTGACCCTGCTCAACTTTGGTTTTGAGATTGAAAAATTGGTTCTTGACGAACTCATTGGTTGATTTTTGAGCAGTCACGAATTCTCTGATCATTTTTTCAAAATCGGATTCTTCCGGTTTTTTATCGGAGGCTTGTGGAGTTTGATTGTCTGCTCGTGGTTGAGAATCACGGTTGTTATCCCTTTGTTGGCGATCTTGCCAATTTACAGAATTTCTCCCGTAATAGTTACCACGATAACCGCTTCCACGGTATCCTCCTTGGACATAATTAGTTTCTCCTTCTTTGGGTCTATCCATTGGTTGATCGTCACATTCTGATGATGTGTGATTACCTCCACAGTAGTTACAACCATCTCGCATTTCTTTCATTTCTCCTTTAAGATCTTTATATTGCGAGTCGATTTTGGAAGTCAAGGCTTCCATTTTCTCCATGAGTTTAGATGTATCGGAACTTTCAGCAAAAGCAATGGTTTTTCGTAAAGGTTTGGTTTTGGAATCTTTTGACCAATCAAGTTTGAGAAGTACTCGGTCTTCAAGCAATTGATATGCCTGATTAGGAGTCTTATAGAGAAAAATTCCTCCAGCATCAAGAATTCCTTGAGATGTTTCATCAAGTCCATGGTAGAAGATTTGGATAATGGTTCCTCGTCCTAAACCATGTCCATGACAACTACGAAGCAAATCTTTCATACGAATCCAGGCTTTGACAAGTGATTTGTTAGGGTTTTGTGTGAAAGCACGAATTTCTCCCATGAGTCGGTCAAACATGGCAGGTGGAAAGAATCGGCTTACAAAAGCTTACCTCATCTCCTCCCAAGTATTGATAGTTCCTGGGGTTAATTCGTTGTACCACACTTTTGCATCTCCAGCAAGTGATGATGGAAAAAGTTTGAGTTTAATGGCATCGACATCGGTTTCGCCATATCGGAACATGCCACAAATTTTGATGAATTCGCCAATGTGTTTGTGAGGATCGGCCCTCGAATGGCCAACGAATTGACGGTCTTTGATCATAGAAAGGTGGTGACCTTTCACGGTGAAATTGTTACCAAGGTTAACAGGAACAATAGCAGATCTAGGAGTGGGTGCTACGGCTCGGTTGGCGGCCCACATGGGTTGATCGTCAGCCATGGGAAAAGGTTGATCAGTGAATGGGTTATAAACTAATTTGGCTTCGAAAAGGTTATCAAACGGTTGGTTTGGTACTCTTGGTACACGGTTGGCTAATGGAACAAAGGGTGTTCTTCTTCTTCTTGTTCGAATTAAACTTTCGGGATTGGAAAGAGGTGAAATAGGTTCTACTCCAGCTGAACGAGTGTTCATACAATTCCCAAGAGAATTGAGGCAATGTCTAAACACACGAGTGAAGAATGAAAACAGTTTGGAAAATCAGTGTTGGTGATCCGATCGGATGGATGTGATACCGATCGGATGGTGGTCTCGGTAAAATTTGGCTTGGTGAAAACCGATCGGATGGTATGGCTACCGATCGGATGGTGGTCTCGGTAAAAAGTGAAACTGAGCAACCGATCAGATGGACGTGAAACCGATCGGATGGACAGCTCGGAAAACTTTTTTTTTTTCAAAAACGAATTTGGTAAGAAATGGACTTCTAAAACTTACAGAAACACAATCAAAATCCCCGGCAGCGGCGCCAAAAACTTGATGTGTTACGTGTGAGTACAAGTTTTAAATTTATAAGGTTCGAATTACCGAATCTAGAAATAACACATACGAGCAAGTGAACTCGTCCGTTATAGCGAGATTATGATGGTAAGTCGGGATCGTTCGCATGGATTTGTGAGTGAATCGAATTGTAAGCTAATAAAAGTAAATCTCTAAAACAAGCAATGATGATAAAATGATAATTCAGATGATTAAAACTACACTTGCTTAGACTAATATACTACTCATGATAAGCATGATTGTGATAACTCTTGTAAACATGATGGTTATGATAATTAGTTGGGTGAACTAATCTATTGTTTCTACAAATTAAACCTTCGGCAAGATTTTAGTTCATAAAAACAAGCATTACGTTTAACCAATCAATTCAAGATCAATTCAAGGTTCATAAGTTTGGGGTAACAAACTTAAACGCAAAAATAATCTCTTGTTTTATCAAATACGCTTAGGAAATGGTCAATACAAAAGGTAACCGATTCTTAGACAAATAGGTCACAATTGATTGCAAACTACTAATATTTTGACCTTTAAGGTGGCTTACAATCAATCCAATTTGATAGACAAAATCATCCTTATTACAAACACAATTAAGTTTCTTTGTTTAACCAAGAATATTGGGTAAAAACAATCATTCATAGACAAATGATTATAACTAGTTGAATAACAACAAATCTTTCGACCTTTAGAATTATTAACAACTAGTCAAACTTGATTAACAAATGTCACTACGAAACTTGATCATAATTGGATCTTAGAATCAACTTGAAATTGAATTAAAACATGTTATCACAATCATATGCAAATCAATAAGCAATACACATCATCTAAGTAAGTGCTCAAAGGCACTAGCCACTCATAGCAAACATGAACATAAACTCTAAACTTTGACCATTAGAAATCATGATTGAAAGTCTTACAATAATTGAAATAAGATTACAAATGATAAGGTAGTGATACCCAAAGTATTGGTGTTGACTTTTTGATGTTTTGACCTCCAAATGTTGACTTCTTGAACCTCCAAAGTTTCCTGGACTTCTAAGGACGAATTTGAGAGTATTGTAAGAGTGGTTGATGATTAGAGGGTTAATTGGTAATTGTGTCACTTGATAGCCTCCCTTATCACTTCACAAATGGTCCTATTTATACTACTCTCAAAGCCTAGGGTCTTTAATGCTTCATCTTGGAATCGTGTGCATAAAGATAGTATCCTTAATGATGAAGTTTGGGAAAACAGCCGACATCCAACCGATCGGTTGGTCTTCAGAAATGGCCTCCATCCGAATCGGTTTCGGGCTGCATCCAATCGGATGGAGGCTTGTTGTATACTCATTTTTGGACTTTTGGCGTTTAGCTTGTTTCTTTCTTTTGGTTCTTGGTTCTTCATCCAAACTTGATCTTTTCTTTGTCTTGGAACTTGTCAACTGGAATACTTGGACCTTCATTCTATGAAATGCCTTTTTGGTGTGGACCTTGACACAAAAATCTTCGTACGATCATAAATATTTCCTTCTTCCTCATTCTTTCATCTTTTTCTTCCTTTTTCCTGTACTTGGCTACATATACTTTGCAAACATACTTTGGTGCGATTATGTAACAAAAGCATATAAATATAACCAAATAACACATATAAAAGTGCGAATAACGCTACTAAAAAATGCACAATTTGAGCGTTATCACACCCCGTGCCCGCTTAGACCAAAAATTAAAACTTTATACGCGGAAACGCTTGACTTTTACGGACATCCTGTTACTCTTTCAACCATTTATAAAAATCTATAAACATTGAGACCTTGAGACTATTTTTAAATGAAACTAGACTTAATTACCTTCGTAACGCCGGGTGGCACGACCCTTGACGACTTACGGTTCAAAAGATATAAATTTTCAAAGACCGCCAAAAATCTGCCAGAACTCACATTCATAACCAAGATGAACATTCATATGTACAACTCATAACCAAGATGAACATTCAGAACCAAGATGCTACCTAATTTCCACACCAAACTCACTCAAGCCATTAACATCTCATACTAAATCGTTTACAAAATAAATCAACCCGTTTGCTACCTAAAATGGGTAAAAACACTCTTAACCCAAACACCCCTTTAACTGCATAACCCTTTTATACATCTCTTTGACCCATTTTCGGAAAGATAACTTCTATGACCCGAAAATTAACGAAACTTTCCAGATTTACTTCTTATATCATTGGCCTCATTTTCATATAAAAACATTCACCGTTTGACTCCCCGAAATAGTACTTTTACAAATTAGAAGGATTATGCATTAAACCAATTTTGACCCATTTACACTACAAACCACTTATACCACTTCATTTTCCCACCAAACTTAACCATTATCATTACTTTAACATACCAAACATGTTTCACATACACTTGACCCGTTAACAACCCAAAATGGGTACATTCGTGCTTTTGCCAAACACCCCCTTAAACATTGACCCCAACGCATTTAACACACTTTGACACACCGTTAGACCACCAAATCGTTATGACACCATTAACATACATTTTAACACTTGACTCCACTTTACAAACCATTTATTGACTCACGGGGGTACCATCTTGAATGAGCTCGGTATTCTACCTAGCTCCTACACATATCAAATCTTCTATCTTCCACATTAGCAAACCTTAATCCTTAGCCCAAGCTCACCGTTTTCATCATACATAAACCTACAAAACATTAAACACTTAAACCGTAAGCACGAATGCTTAGTAAGTAAAACGGGTATAACATAACATTATACTTCATTCACACATACGCATCTTAACCATTAATCCATTAACACATTAAACATAAACACATACCTTAACCACTCAAGCCTTAACCTTTCTTTCCTTAATCCTTCCTTATCTAACACATCAACTAGCCTTACACTTACTTGCACATAATAACCTCATACAAAACATACATATACCTTTACATATATAAACACATAAAGTATGGAAATCACCATAACATCATCTTATAGCCGGTTTACTTACCTTGATTCCAAGCTAAGGCTATCAATAACATCATCATCATCTTCTTCATCTTTTATCATCATCATCATCATCATTACTTCTTTATTATTAACTCAAAACCTATTAAAACACAACATCATGAATCAAGGGTTTACATAACCCATCTAAACTTACCCATCATCCTTTCTATATCATCATATGATCATATCATGATCATATGATGAAAACCCACTTAACCCATAAACCTTTACCTCAATAATCATTACAAACTCAAGATTAGAGTTACTTACTTGCAGTGGATCATTACTAGGAAGGACTATGGACATTAGCTCTTCATCTTCTTCTTCATAAGCCACCATCTAGCTTTTCCTTCCATTTTCTCCTTCTCCATAACCGGACCTCACACACTCTATCTAAAATAATGAGGGAATTCTCTAGAATTCCCTAGATATATTTAGTTAGGTAGCATCTTTGGCCACTTGACATAGATAGTCCCTCTAGTCCCTTTTATTCTATTTTGGTCACAACCATTCTTATAATACATATTTACAACTTAACAACTTTAGTCCTTTAAGTCTATTCCTTTCCATTTGTGCCTCATAATACTTTCCAATACTATATTATACATTCAATGACCATTAGTTGACTTCGGGTTTGACTATAACGAAGCATTCGTTGACTAACCATTCACGTTAAACCTTAGTCAATTCCCTCTAGGGTGGGGCCTAGTTGTATACGGGAAACGGGTCTAACAATAAGCGTTCCACCAAGACAATGCATGCTCCACCATGGTACCTGTCGCATACTTCACCTTGCAATCCTCAGAACAGTTACTCCTTAAAAACAACAACTCCATTTTCTCAAACCACTGAGTTAAACCAACAACTCCTTCAGTTCCTTTAAAGGTAGTAGGCTTACAATTCATGAAATCCTTATAAGTACAAAAACGGTTATCATTGACAGCTTGCACTCCTGCTTGTCCAACATTCGGGTTGCCAAGCGCCGCGGTAATGCCGTCATCAATCAACTTCTGGATCGCAGATGGATTCATCTTCCTAGGTGGCATAATTCTATCAATCATTACAAATGTACAACACTGTAAGTATTGATTAACATAATAGAATCACGTCACAAGATAAAAAACACCATGATATCATCATAATATAGCACGCATTCAACATCAATAATAGTACATCACCAAAATACATCATAGATTTAATACTTGCTATAAGTCTTACAAGATATGCAAAACGATTACAAGTTTCTGATAAAATCTACTAACTGAAACTATTCAGTTTAGTACCTACAAAGGTAAACCACTATCATGATACTAAACTACCATAAATAAGATGATCACTTGGTAGAACACAACCCATATGATATTGAGCTTGAGCATTCGGGCTCTTTTTTTTTTTTTAAAGAAATGCTTCTTTCTAATTCTACGATCTCCCCCATACATAGCCAAAACATCAATACTGTCATCAAAACGGAAACGCGCCAACCTATCATAGTACGCCTGCCACTGCATGGCATGTAACTCGTCCCTCAACTTTCGAATACTACGCTGGTAACGACGACAATCAATATCAATGAACACCGCTCCAAGGTCCAACTTCTCCACAATCTTCTCGACCTCTGTCATCCTCTTCTCTAATGACGCCAAATGCTCCCGAATCTCTGTATCTGCCTTCTCTGTAGAACTCAACCTCGCAGCCTGCTCGTACAACTCCACATACAAATCACCTGTAGCTCTCCTATCTCCCTTAATCTCCTTCCTCAACTCTAAAACATCAGACTATCGCGCACACAATCGCCTAGACATCGACATATAATGGCCCTGGCACCAAGAGATATCCTGTCTCAAATGACTCAGCTCGGCCCTGAGCTCTGTAGGGGAAACTCGACGTGCAGTCGAAGGCTCACCAATCTCAAACGTAGACGTCACCTCTGTAGTAAGTACATGACCCAATGCATCTGAAGTATCTGACTCATAAGTAATGTTCGACACTGCTGGTGAAAGTGGTATAGGGAGGTCCTCCGGCTCCTCCTCCTCGTCATCATCGTTATCATCATCCATCTCCTCATCATCATCCATCTCCTCATCATTATTCATCTCATCATCAACCTCAATTTCATCATCATCAACGGGGTGTGGGTCCTCTTCTGGACTCGGTGGTGCAAGTGGGTGATCAATGGGTGCAATTGAAAACTGATCGGTAGGGACTGGTGTAGACATAATACTCTACAAGGAGTATCGGAAAGTATAAAAATTCTAGCCATTTTTTTTATTATAAAATTAGTTTTTATATGAAGTAAGATAGCAGTGGAAAATCAAAGCATATAGTAGTGCAAAAGCATGCACACATAAAAGTTTAAGTAAAGCAATTAAAGAGCGAAATGGCACGGGGGGCTGATGGCTATCGATTTCGAAAACATTTTGACACGCACAAAAATATTTATAGTCAAGTATGACCTCGTTCTCTATAAACAGTGGCTCTGATACCATTCTGTAACACCCCCAACTCGGAATATGGCCGTGGAACGGAACTTGGGGTGCTACGTGAGGGGTAAGACAGTCACATCCATAGAAAACGATCTCATAACGAGACGTTTTAGCAAAAACATATCATTCGAATACAAAATTAAACATTTAGAATTTAAAAGACTCTCAAACATAAGTTGCAGCGGAAATAAAACATAGTTTGCAGCGGAAATAAAAGACATAGTTCAAAAGGTTTTTCGAATGATAAGATAGTAAAAGATAGTAAAAGCCAAAGATAGCTATCAAAAGTCTTCAGCCACTCCCAGTGCCCACAAGTATGCATCAATTACCTGAGATAAAACATGTTAAAAAGTCAACACAAAGGTTGAGTGTAATCCATAGGTTTAATAAATAAAACAGTTGAGCACAAGATTTTAAGTCTGGAAGATATAAGTAACAAATACATATATCGGGTAAGCGTCAAATAATTTTGCTAAGCTCATGACACACAAAGCGTTAACCGGCACCAATAACCTTGGCGTAAGTCAACAGTAACCGTGGAATTTCATAATTTAATAGTTGCCCCCAAAGCTAGGTACTTTGCCAGATACCTAGTGAAAATTGAATATAGTACATCACATGCGGACCGACCTTAGTCAACATGGCGGGAGGGTCAATTCCTATAGGCCTATAAACTATAATCGCGCTCACTCACAAGTGATTAATGGTTCATGATCGAGGGACTTGCTTTTGGCAAGGACGGTACTTAGCATTATCATTTCAGTCAGGAATAGCATACCAATAAACAATTGTGCTCATAAAAATAATTAAATAACATGTATCTACCCCTATGGTTTATATACAATTTAAAAATAAAAGTGGGGCTACGAATCACACCTTAGTAGTAGTAGAGAAACAAGATTTCATAAATGATCAGATGGTACAACACAACAAATGAACCTCAGCACAACCTAATAAGTGAATAGTATGTCTCAACAATAAATCTCAAAGCGATTTATCAAGTAATACTCGTATTTGAAATGAAAGGGTTTAATTTCAATGGCGTTTAAGAGGAATAAACGTTTAAGACTCGTGTGGATATGAGAAGTTAAAGTAATAAAAGTCGGCAAACACAAACGGATATGAAGAAACGAATAATGAAAAGAGAGAAGAACTAAGATTAAGAAGAAGAAATAAAATAAGAAAAACATCAGTAGGTTGTTTCGGTGTTTTACCCATTTCCCAAATAGTTGATAAAACATTATGATTTAGAAGGAAAATGTATAAGTTTCGAAAAGGTTTAAGGACATTAAGTAATCGTAAACGATTAAGTTATAAAAGACTTTATCAAAATTTGGACATGATGCGTCCGTTTATAAAGAATTTCCAAGTCGTGACGTCTCTTGAATATAAGTTTTATCGTCACATTTACAAGTTAAATATATAATTAGACATTATCATTCGTGTGTATATTAGTTGTCAAGTTTATCGACCATTTTGTGTATGTTCGGGTCCAAATATTTTAAACTCTTATGAGTATAACATACTCTTTCGTCTCAAGTACCAAAAGTGTCAATAAGGTGCACCAACTAATATCGTAAATCTAATGACGTCTAATCTCAATCCAAGCAAAGGTATATATCCAAGTCAAATGTCAAATTTATATCCCATATTGTCCAAATTATTATCCCGAAACACCTTCGATAACAAATAAATAAATAAATAAACGTAACAACTCAATTAAATCTAAACTCGACTCAATGTTAACTTAATATCAAATAAAATTTTATAAATATCGCCGTGACTCCCGTGAGTCACGGCTCGACTCCAACGAGCTTACTTAGCTCTCGGCTAAACTCAAACATAACCTCAACCAAAGACTACTCAAAATAAACCAAAATACTAGCCGTGACTACACGTAAGTCACGGTTCAATACTAGTCGAACCTATGTGGTTCTCGGCTTAATCACAACTCAACCAAATCCAAATCCGAATCCAAGTAAAACAAAACAATCAAATCCAACTCTAATCCTAATCCCACTCCTCGCCTCGCCGCGACTCACCATGAGTCATGGCTCGGCCCACGTGGTTACCCACTGCCGAGACCAAACCCGACAGCAAATCAAATCAAAATCCAATCCAAGCTTCAAAACAACAAGAAAAGGGATTAGTAGATAAAAGAAAACCAATGAAAGTAACCAACTCGCCCGAGTCAATGCGAGTTGACTCGGTGAGTTACCAACTCGGACCAAGTTGAGGCCGAGTCACGCGTAAAACGAGTAGATCCACACGGTTTTAACATTAATAACAAGGTTTTATTAAAAGATTTGAGATAAAATTGATTTTATAAGAGTTTTTAAAAATTAGGGTTTCGGATTAAAAATAAAATGGGGAGGGGGAAGGCGTGTGAAGGCTATACCGAGAAGAAGGGAGGTGAAATAGTGGTGGTGGTGGTGTACGGCGACTGTAGCAGCGGCGGTGGTGGTTTTCCGGTATCAAACGAGCTCCTCGAAGGCTCAAACGCTCCAGAAATAATAAGGGTCTTCCGATCTATCGTTTGGTGAAGTTTAGGGTTTTGGCCAGAAAATTTTCCAGCGGCGGTGGTCGGCCGGTGATGGTTGGCTGGAGGTGGTGAGAGAGGAGAGAGAGAGAGAATAGTGTTTTGTGTGTGTTATTATGAGAGGAGAGGGAGAAATGAGGGTTTTTATATCATAGGGAGGGACCAAACTTGGACAAACCAAACCAGGGGGTGTGGGATGAAACTGTTGGGCGGAGGGGGTAAAAGGGTAAAGTGGGGTAAACTTTTAATATAATCACTGCGGGACCGATTTGACGTACCAAACGGACTTGAAAAATAACGAAACTTGCGTCTTTGTTCTCGAAATAATTTTTTCCAATAAAAACGAGTATAAATACGCATAACTTTCTTGAAGTTAATTTATTTGGCAAATTCGATTCGTTTCGTGCTTTCTCGGTTGTGCCGGTTCAATAAAGGGACAATGTTCTCGTTTCTCAAGATATCTCTCGTTTCTCAAGTTCCAATAAGCTCAGGAAAAATTTAAATACTCAAATGATGGAAAAATAAAATATTTGGCTAGTAAAAAGGTTTGAAAAATTACCGGATGTTACACATATTATTATTAACTGATCAATGAAAGTTATTTAGAGGGAAAATCACATGAATAGATGTTAAACAATGAGCAACTCTAATTGGACCCGAGATAAGCACCGAACCGAAACTGCATGAGTAAATTAATTTATCGATTAGGATACTAAAATATGGATCATTAATCATCATAAAACCATGAAAGCAGAAACCATGGATGCACAAGGGATTTATAGCTTTACGTTGCCTCCTCGAGTGAATAAATCCGAAGTTCATACATCGCTTAGTAATCTGAGACTGAATGCCTGGTTGGAGATGTCCCAACCCTCTCGTGATGAAGATGGGTTGGTATGCGAGGATCAACATCAAAGTGAGGAAGTACACACGCAACACAAGCAGCCAGATATCTCCCAGAAAGTGAAAAATGAGCCCCCATTTCACTGTACCAAAAATATTGAGAGTAAGCCAGTGTGATCAAAACAAATAAAGAAATAGTTCATACACTTGCCTCGATCCTAATATTTGAAAATGTGAAGGTTTAAAGGTGTGAATATAAATTTAAACTGAAAAAAAGACCAAAGTAAGTTCTTATGCACAACCGTGTTTCTAAACGATATAAGCTGACTTTAACTGGTTGCTTTTAAAGCCATGTAGTCACAAGAAAAAAAAATAAAAAGAAAATGAGCATACATCTACATTGCTTGGAGTTATCTTTTGCATAAACATTTGAACTCTTGCTCAAACATTTCCAAGTTTATTATATTAAAATCTGTTCCAACTCAGGGTTAATTTGCAAGGAGTCTAATGCATTTATAAAATAAATGTTATGCAGTAAAACAGACAACCATGAAGCATTGGTCTCACTGACCCAGACACACGTAACAGTATTTTTATCAATTAATAGTTATATTTTCTAAAAAGTCCAAGAATAAAACAATAACCTAAACTGAAAGAGAAAGTATAACAAAGAAGAAGAAGAATCACTTACATATTAAGCATGTCTTTTTCTTTCAAGCATTTCATCAAACTGTTGGTGTGCGGTCAAAATCAAATGAAGAAACCTATAGCAAACTCAATAAAAGTAACAACCAAATCCAACTATTAAAAAAATGGGCAAATGACACAAAAAGGCACTAAACTTAGAGTCCATTTCCAATCAGGGTACTCTTCTTTTTTCTTGCATAAAAAGGGGCCCAACAAAAATTTTCGGCCTATTTAGGTTTTTTACTAACTTTCGTTAACCCACTTCGTTAGTGAATTACATGTTTGGTCCTTGAATTCGTATAATCATTACATGTTTGGTACTTGAAGTTTTTTTTTTTAAATTTTTTTTTTTTTTAATTTTTTTTCAATTTTTTTCTATAACTTTTTTTTTCAAAATTTTTTTTTCTAACATTTTTTTTTGAAAAAAATTTCAAAAAAAAATTTTCAAAAACTTTTTTTGAAATTTTTTTTTGAATTTTTTTTTTCAAAATTTTAAAAAAAAAATTTGAAATTTTTTTTCAAAAACTTTTTTTTTTTCTTTTTCTAAAATTTTTCTTTCGAAAAAAAATTTTAGAAAAAAAAATTCGAAAAAAAAGTTATAGAAAAAAAAATCTAAAAAATATTTTTTTGAAAAAACAAATTTCAATGACCAAACATGTAATGATTATACGAATTCAAGGACCAAACATGTAATTCATTAACGAAGTGGGTTAACGAAAGTTGGAAAATTTTTGTGTCATTTGCCCTAAAAAAATAAGCTCAATAATAATGAATCTGAAAGTTGTAAATTTACCTCAAGTATCTTCTCTAATTGTTAAGGTTGATGTTAATGCTTGAATCAAATATATACAAACGAATTCGTAGGTTAATTTTGGATTGACATTAATTGGTGAATGAAACTGAATACTAAATACCGATTTAAGAGGAGCGTATATGAATTGATACTGGCATTATTGCATGCCAAAAATAGATGATTTGATGGTGGTGTTACAATCTTGATGAGTTAAGAATGAGAATGAATTGATTTGCATTTTGACCTATCAAAAATAACAACAGCTTTAGTATCGAAGGAAAAGGAGTAGTGCATAGCAGTGTTGTACACATGAGAGCATTAATTATTTTTTGATTAATAGGAGCAAAGACACGTCATAGCATTAATTATTTTTGCTTGGTCTGTACATTACTCACGTTTATTAGAATAAATATATGATTGTTTGTCAAATTTGATACTCCGTATTGATTGTGACTTTCTAACTTTGTTATTATTCTCTCTCTATATAAAAGCGCATCGTCGGTGAGACTTTTATATATTTTTTTTTATATTAAACTATTCGAGTACTTGGCCTGCCTTGGTAGCCCAATGTCCAGTAAAGGCCCGTTTTTCTCATTCTTATCAACAACCACACCACCGCCTCTTTCTTTTTCATTGTTATCAAAAACCACAGTAACCTTAATTGTTAATCCTTATTGCCGAACAAGTGAACGAAGATTACGTGTCTGGGTTGAAGTAAACTTTTAGTCTCCTTCATAACGATGCAGACGGTAGCTGATGAAGCGAAAAGTGTACCGCTTTTAGGGGGTCATTTAAGCCCTAAATCGTATTTATTTGATCAAATATTGCCCTAAATCGTTCCTTTTGTCATTTTAGGTACTTTTGGGAAGAAATCTGGAAAAGGAAGCATTTTGGACGTTTTTGGAGCATAAAAGTGAAGAAAACGGCAAAGTCTCAAAATTATGCTGGAAAGTACCTTTGACGGCGTCAGGGATTGGCCCAGACGGCGTCATGGCTTGGCAAAAGAGGTGGATATGAAAATTACTCATGATAAGCCAGAGAATTTTGCATGAAAAATCTGACGGCGTCACCCTTTGAAGTGATCAAGGCCATCACGGTTTAAATTAAAGAGGGACGGCGTCAAGGCTGATTCTGACGGCGTCAAGCTGTGATAAGCCAGAGCTGATTTTGGAGGTCTAAAGAGGGACGGCGTCAGGAAGGCCATCCGGGAACCCTAAAAGCGGCGAGGTGACGGCGTCAAGGTCTATAACGTGACGCCGTCAGACCTTAAACTCTATATATAGTTTTGCAATTTTTTGTCATTAGTGTGGAACTTATTGTGTGTAACTTGGGAGGAGAAACCCTAAGACGAATTTCTGCCATTTTTAAGGGTTTTCATACCCTTGGATCTCCCATGTTTAATTGAAGATAAGTGATTATTTAATCATTCAATATGTCTATGTGTTGTTTGATTATATCTTGTTCTTGTCTTTTGATTAACATGTTAGGCTAGATTTATCTTGTGTTTGCTTAGATCTAATGAAACCTAGCTATTGATTATTGGTTATTAGTGTGTTATTAGTTGTATTGGATGATTGTTTATCTATGTTAGGCTTAAGAAAACTGGCTAACTTCCTATTCGGTAACTTGCTTGAACGTCTTAAGAAACATGAACCAATGCGTACTAAGGTTTTTATGGTTGTATTTAATGCATGAGCGAATTCTAGTGATCCCATGTTAGGAGCTTCCTAGCCGGCTCGACATAGGAGTGAAGTATGAGCTTGTAGAGTTGGGGAAGTACGTACGCCACCCCACGATTGGTATTAAGGAATACACCCGTCATCCACGGAATTAATACACACTAATCAACCGGTAAAAGATAGTTAGGGAGTAAGGAAATCTAAGTAAACACATTTCTCTCCACATAAGTTTCACAACCTTTTCATTTTCAGTTATTTTATTTTATTTGCATTCGTAGTAACTTGGGTTAGTTGACTAGCAACTAATTCCGCCCACTCTTTCAAACCCGAGATTTTACTTGCTTTCATAAAAACATAAAAATACAAAAAGAATCTTCTCTCACCCTTAGACCTATTAGAGTAATTTTTCAATCCTAACGACACTATTCCCTGTGGAGAACGATCAATCCCCCGTACTTACCACTACACTATACTACATCGGTCAGGTACACTGCCTGGTGGGGTTGTAAGCCTCTTGAGATCCCTTGAGAGGTAAAACCTGTTGTAAGGTTGCAAAACCACGCATCAAGTTTTTGGCGCCGCTGCCGGGGAATAGTTATTGTTTAGGTTGAATTTTTTATTTTATAGGTCTACTTACTAGATTCCTTTCTAGTGAGATTTTTATTTTATTTTTCTAGGTTTTCTTTAGTCTATCTTTTTTCTTCGTTTCTTTGTTCGTAACCATTACCATTCGACATCATGGAAGATGGTAATATCCTTGATCCCAACAACCAACCACCACAACCTCCTAGAGCCCGTACCTTAGGAGACTACTCCCGTCCTAGCCACCATGGCTATCGAAACACCATTGAGCTCACTCAAGGAGCCAATGTCACTCCCTTGCGATTCGACACCATCCGGTTGGTGCAAAGCGGATGCGCATTCCATGGACTTCGTTCCGAAGATCCTAATCAACATCTCAAGGACTTTCTCAAAATCATTGATTCAATAGACCTTGATGTTGCCACTCGAGAGACGACCCGACTGCGTCTCTTTCAATTCTCTCTGCGGGACCAAGCTAGTCAATGGCTAGAGCGTCTACCCGCAGGATCCATCACCTCTTGGGATGATCTCACCACTCGTTTCCTTGCTCAGTTTTTCCCACCGGGAAGAACTACCAAGCTAAGGAATGATATCTTGATGTTCCAACAACGTCAAGGCGAAACCCTCTACGAGGCATGGACTCGATTTAAGGACTTACTCCAAAAAGTCCCTCACCATGGCTTAGAACTTTGGCTCCAAGTCCAAATCTTCTATGACCATATTAATCTCTCCACGAGGCAAACCATTGACCAAGCGGCCGTGGTAAGCTACGTGATCTAAGTGTGGAACAATCATGGGCTCTCCTAGAAGACCTTGCTCTTTATGACAACGAAAGTTGGAGTGATCCCCGTGATTTGAACAAAACGGTCAAGGCAATATCTTTGCCTTCGAACAATTCAAGCACTTCCGACCGTAGGGTCATAGAACTTGAAGACCAAGTCAAGTTTCTGATGAAATCCTACGAGGCTCCCAAACCTTCAAGCCAAGTGAACAAAATCACTTCTTCGTGTGAATTATGTAGTGGTCCCCACGACACTCGTGATTGCATGGAACTCCCCGAACAAGCTTTTGCGGACTACGCATCCTCGCGTATCGACGGAGCGGGAGACAAGTGGTACACTTTCAAACCCGAGCCAAACCCCTACGGTGATTCATACAACCCCTCATGGAAAAATCACCCAAACCTTAGGTGGAAACAAAACCAAAACGCACCACAACCCAATTCTTCCAACCCACCTAATCGTTTCCAATCAAGCGGTTCCAACTCGAACCGTACTTTCAACAACAATCCTTCCAGCAATGGTAGTACCAATAACTTTGAAGGATTGATGTCCAGTTTTATGGCATCTCAAGAAGCTCGGATAGCTAGATTCGAACTCCGAATTCAATCAACAACAAACGGAGATGACCAATAAAATTGACAACTTATTGAAAGCCCTCAATAACCAAGTGCTATCACCTCCACATAAGGACGCTAGGAACACAAATAGCGGACCCCAAGTAAAAGACCCCTCTTCATCCAAACATGTCCACTTCGTCAACATTGTCACTATCAAACCGATTGATAGGAATGAGGATAATAGTGAACCTAAGGATGAGGTTAAGAAAGTCGAGGTTGATAAAGAAGTTAGGAAAAGTGAAATTGAAGAAGTAGATGATGATGAGGACTACTTCAATAGGCTACCCACTAAGGAAGAGCGCGCATATCATACAAACTTATTCGATGACCCCGAGACACCATACTTCCTAGGTAGACCAATTATAAAAATGGGCGACCCTTCTAACCTCAACATACCATGCAACATCGGACATTTGCATGTGTGGAAAGCTTACATCGACCTTAGATCGCCCATAAACATCATGACTAGAGCCCACTACAACTTAATAATGAAAAATCAACTTGGGTATAGGATGTTTCCTGATAAGGGTTGGATGAGTAACTTCACGGGAAGAGTTAAGGGATTACCGGTTTATGTAGGAAACTTCACCTATATCACCGAATTTGTAATTGTAGAAGATATCCGCCCAGTAGTCGATGCATGCTTAACTCAAGTAGTTTTTGGAAAACCATTTGTTGAGGTCTCTGGAATGACTTATGAGCCTTCCTTAGGGATAGTTAGATTTAAGGATGAGACCGATGAGATAAACTACCAAATGCCATATAAGATAGAGCAATTCCAACACTTGTCAAACGTTGAGAAGGAGCTTAAGCAAGCAGTCTACTATAGGAATGATAGAGATAGAAGTAAAGGAGTAGACTATGTTATAAGAAGGATACTCGGTTTCTACAAAGATTGTTTGAAATTAGGACCGAAATTTAGAACCGGACATGAGGATGACCTAGAAACCGTGACCAATGATGGAATCACGTAATGTACGTGACTTTGAGTCTAGCTACAAGACTCGTTAATAAAGAAAAGCGCTTCTTGGGAGGCAACCCAAGCTTTATTTGCTTTGTGTGTTTATTTATTTGTTTGTTTGATTTTATTTGTTTCCGTATGTATGTTTAATTTTTATTATTATTGATTCATGTTAAAAACTAAATTGTGAAAATGCTTTATCTTGTTTTTAACTTCGTCTTAACTACATATAAAGGTATTTTGCAAAAGTTAAGTGTAAGGGAAATCCCAATCGGTTTATTAGAACAAATGAACATGAATCATAATAATATTAAATTAACATACATATTAGTATTTGTTTGAGTCAAATGCTTGTATCGAGTCATGATGATGTTTTGCAGGAATTCTAGGAAGTAAGGTATAGGTTTTTCTAGAAATTTTCCGGAAACGTAACATGAGAATTCTGTCAGATTATTTCTGACGGCGTCAGGCTTTACAACCTGACGGCGTCAGGTTTTAATTTTCTAAAAATTTTGAAAGTTTTGTTTTCATAAAAAGTTTTTATTAAATCTCTAACTTATAATCTCCAGGAATCTGCAAAATAATCATTCCACAAGCATTATATCCTTATGTATAGAATTTATCCCGCCAATGTTATGCAGGTTTTCGTGTTTGTTTTCTCAGGTTTAACAGGTTATTTTGGACAAGGAAATGTATGTGGAATCAAGCTTTTGGCGATGCATTAGTCTTGGAGCTTCTACATTCTTTTGGAAGAAGATCTAACCATGTTACTTCTTTATCCACCAAACGAATCAGGGGAGTATTTGATTTCATTCTTTTACCTTATTACTTTTATATCTTGTTATTTGAACATTGGGGACAATGTTCATCTTAAGTGTAAGGGGGGGTAAAAATACGATACTTTAGAGAATGCTATTGCGCTTGATTTTTGTTTGTTTAATAGTAAATGTGTAATAAAACTGAGAGAAATACCTGTTAGGGCAATTTTAGTGCTAAATTTAAAATTTTTTACAACATTTAGGAGTGAAACTTTGATCTTAATGAGCGTCTCACGGATAGGAGTTATATGACTAGCACAAAACCGTACCACTAAAAAAATTTTCCACCCCCAAATATGTGAGGTTCGCCCCTAGAATTGGTAGGAAAAGCATTAATGCTATGATGTGTGTACCGGTAGCACTTAGATTCTAGAACTTGCGTTAGGACCATTCCGAGGCCACAAGTGAGACTACATTCGTGTAGTTAGATTTACTACATGATAAGAGGCATTAGGATTAACCCATTGTTTTACACCTGTGTTTTTGTTATAATTACATTGGCTACATTGGTCAAGTAATTCTCCCACACCCTTTGCGTTGTACTCATTTTTAGTACACGATACCCCTAGTACACCCCTCAGAGCCTATCTTTTCATTTCGACCTTTAAGCATTTTACTTAAAGGAAGAATTTGTTTACACCCCACTTAAATGTACACCCAAATCGCCTTAGCCTACCTTGTATGCACTCATTTTTAGTGCATTATTGTGACAACATTTGTTTAAACCCAAGTTAATTATCTAATTGATTACATGGTTGCTAAGTCGAGTCATATCCTTGTACATATTGTTTTGGGACGATTGGGACTCATGGGTAAAGTACTAGTATAATGGAGTAATGGGGAAGATCATCATTTATTACCCCCATATGTGCTAAATATTTTAAAAGTACTCCAAGTTTTTCGATTATCTTAATTCGAGTCATTAGAATAGTATTTGTAAAGTTATGTAAAAGTTCAAGTGTAAGGGGAATGCAACGCCCCTATGATGTATTATTTTGGATGGTAGGGCAAGAGTGTATGAAAAAAAAAATGAGAAAAAGAAAAGTAGAAAAAACATACGGACTACCATCCCGTTTCATTTTATGTTTATTTTATGTTTTTGTTATTTTGTTTTTAGCTTAAGATCGAGTCGAGTCTTGGCTTAGCAACATTGTATAGTACATGTAATTGATCAAGATCTTTAACTCGCCACCAGTAAAATATCCCTTATCCAACAAAACCGTGTTTATCATATCCCTACACCTCAAGTTATAACCCGTTTAAAAGCCCTCTTTGATAGTTTATCTTAGGTGCTTACGCCTAGTGGAGGAGGTTTTTGATCCTTGCCCAAGCCTATGGTAATCTATTTGCTATGACAGGTAGTGAGAGATATTATCCGTTTTCATTTATGAGATTTATTTTGATGACACTTGAGAGATGTGAGTATCTAAACACTACTTGTGAGGTGCTAGCGTGTAATCTCCGTGCTTATTATGATTAAAGTGGAACGACTAATTGTTGTAATTACTTTTATATTAGTGTTAAATGACCCCTAACTTGTATTTTGATTAGAATAAAAGCGCATTTGCTTGAGGACAAGCAAATCTCAAATGTAAGGGTATTTGATGAAGCGAAAAGTGTACCGCTTTTAGGGGGTCATTTAAGCCCTAAATCGTATTTATTTGATCAAATATTGCCCTAAATCGTTCCTTTTGTCATTTTAGGTACTTTTGGGAAGAAATCTGGAAAAGGAAGCATTTTGGACGTTTTTGGAGCATAAAAGTGAAGAAAACGGCAAAGTCTCAAAATTATGCTGGAAAGTACCTTTGACGGCTCAGGGATTGGCCCAGACGGCGTCATGGCTTGGCAAAAGAGGTGGATATGAAAATTACTCATGATAAGCCAGAGAATTTTGCATGAAAAATCTGACGGCGTCACCCTTTGAAGTGATCAAGGCCATCACGGTTTAAATTAAAGAGGGACGGCGTCAAGGCTGATTCTGACGGCGTCAAGCTGTGATAAGCCAGAGCGGATTTTGGAGGTCTAAAGAGGGACGGCGTCAGGAAGGCCATCCGGGAACCCTAAAAGCGGCGAGGTGACAGCGTCAAGGTCTATAACGTGACGCCGTCAGACCTTAAACTCTATATATAGTTTTGCAATTTTTTGTCATTAGTGTGGAACTTATTGTGTGTAACTTGGGAGGAGAAACCCTAAGACGAATTTCTGCCATTTTTAAGGGTTTTCATACCCTTGGATCTCCCATGTTTAATTGAAGATAAGTGATTATTTAATCATTCAATATGTCTATGTGTTGTTTGATTATATCTTGTTCTTGTCTTTTGATTAACATGTTAGGCTAGATTTATCTTGTGTTTGCTTAGATCTAATGAAACCTAGCTATTGATTATTGGTTATTAGTGTGTTATTAGTTGTATTGGATGATTGTTTATCTATGTTAGGCTTAAGAAAACTGGCTAACTTCCTATTCGGTAACTTGCTTGAACGTCTTAAGAAACATGAACCAATGCGTACTAAGGTTTTTATGGTTGTATTTAATGCATGAGCGAATTCTAGTGATCCCATGTTAGGAGCTTCCTAGCCGGCTCGACATAGGAGTGAAGTATGAGCTTGTAGAGTTGGGGAAGTACGTACGCCACCCCACGATTGGTATTAAGGAATACACCCGTCATCCACGGAATTAATACACACTAATCAACCGGTAAAAGATAGTTAGGGAGTAAGGAAATCTAAGTAAACACATTTCTCTCCACATAAGTTTCACAACCTTTTCATTTTCAGTTATTTTATTTTATTTGCATTCGTAGTAACTTGGGTTAGTTGACTAGCAACTAATTCCGCCCACTCTTTCAAACCCGAGATTTTACTTGCTTTCATAAAAACATAAAAATACAAAAAGAATCTTCTCTCACCCTTAGACCTATTAGAGTAATTTTTCAATCCTAACGACACTATTCCCTCTGGAGAACGATCAATCCCCCGTACTTACCACTACACTATACTACATCGGTCAGGTACACTGCCTGGTGGGGTTGTAAGCCTCTTGAGATCCCTTGAGAGGTAAAACCTGTTGTAAGGTTGCAAAACCACGCATCAGTAGCCTTATGCCTCTGATGATATCTCGAAAAGAGCTACAACAAACCGCCTTAACATCTACATCTTCAGTTTCGTTCCGGATTACCCAACTTATTAGGATTCTTGATCATATTTTCCTGTTCCCATGGAGGTAAATTAATCTTTAATTCTATGTGATAGTTGATTTAATTATTGGGATCTATGTAAAATTGTTTTTATATTTTTTTTATTGATTATGTTATTAGTTTTTATGTAAAGTTTTGATTTTTATGGTTGTTGATCATAAAATTATAAACTTATAATCTTTTTATGGTTTTTTTATGTATTTTTATATGGGTATGTGTTGATTTTGCTTTATGTGATTGTTATTGTTAAATTTCGTGGTTTAATTAAGTTTTCTTTAATTATTTTATGAAAAAGTTGTCAACTTTATGGTTTTTGTTTTGTATTTGATTATTTGGGAGTGACATAAGCTGTTTTGGATAGAAAAAGCATTTGGAATAAGCAATCCTTTAGGTCTGATCAATGGTTTTGTAGTTAACTAGGTCCCGGGGATGGAAGATGGAAAGAGTGAGAGTCATTTGACTTCGCCTGCTGCTTTTGTAGAAGGAGGGATACAGGAAGCTTGTGAGGATTCTTGTAGTATCTGCCTCGAGGCGTTTTGTGATAGTGATCCCGGAACGGTAGTGTTTATGTTCTTTCTATGTATATCGTGTTTTTATTCATCTGGATGATGTTATGAATATGTAATTATGGTAATTTATGTATTCTAGGTGACCGGCTGCAAGCATGAGTTCCATCTTCAATGTATTCTTGAATGGTACGACTATTTTTATATTTGTGCATACCTTATAGTGTATGATCATGAGCTAAGAAATACAATCGATGAAAATCTGACTATTACAGCTTCAAATAATACAAGCACGTATGGATACTAACCAGGTATTACTTGAACTTCCTGACGTTATAATTCCTTTTATTTGTTGCCGTTTAACAATTTCACATGTTTAGATGGATGTCGCCGGTTTTGTTGTTTCTAATATAACTCTTGGGATAAATTTCCATAATAGGTGTAAGCGAAGCTCTAATTGTCCTATATGTTGGCAATCTATTAGCCTCAAGGATCCATCCAGCTGACCTTTCTTTGTCATTAATTGAATGTTCTGTTTGTGTATGTGTTCGTGCTTTTTTTTTTAATGAATCTAACACTTGCAGTCAAGAGTTACTGGAGGCAGTAGAGCAGGAACGGCAGATCAGGTTCAACCTGACAAGAAATTCAACAATATTTCATCATCCGACTCTTGGTAATTTTGAACTACGACATGTATGTCATTGTGGTTTGTGGCTGCTTTTTCTATATAAAAAATTGTAAATCTGACACTTGTGTTTCCGTTTCAGTTGTCGGTTGGTGTTAATGATAGTGAACTTGAGGACAGAATCATCCAACATCAACCCACCACGTGGGTCGAAGGGCGGGTTCAGGGAACCGGTCAGCGGCTCATAATCGTCCACAGTTTTTGGTGTTTTCTACCAACCCTAATGCACCGTCAGCAGGTCGAGTTGAAGAGCAAGCTGAACCAATTTCTGAACCGACTGCATCTACGGGTCGTAGGGGTGGAATAGTCCAACATATGCCAGCATCTGGGATGGCTAACCAGCAAAATAGTCAATTGTGGTAAATTTTCTTAATTTAATTCTTATGTTTTTCTATGAAAAATGAAGCCCTAAATCTGTTTTTGGGTTTCCACAGGAATTCGGTGAGGATTATAGGGTCGACGTGATTGCATAAGCTAATGAGTAGGTAATATCATCTATGTCTTTGCTCTCCAAAACAAGCTTATGTTTTGCAAAAGGCGTGATGATGCCTATCACTGTTACTATCAACAGCCTGCACACAAGGTAAATCAAAAGCCCTTCATTTCTCATGTTAAACATTATGGTAAAGAGACTGTACTATTATTTGTATGTTTTTTAATTGTGCAGAATGTTAGTAGTGGACCTTATCTGTGTCCTAAGCATACAAAGTGTCATGGCTGTGAATCTACAGTTCCGGCCAATGGTTTAAGTGTCAGGTATGCTTATTAACACATGTGACCCGTTGTTAAAATATTAGTCCACCAGTTTCATCTCAAATTTGACCCACCCGTATCACAACATGAAAGCCCACGTTAGAAGATAATACACGAAATACCCGCACTTTGGGTTTCTAAAAATTTCCAGATAAGTTCCACCGTTTCTACATTTTTCTCCAACCGCCTTTCTTTCTTTCCTGCGGCTTGCTCGGATTCTAGAGCTTTCGCTGTTAACTTGCTGCAAGATCAGACTTCCATTTGTTGGTGTTTTATGTTCTCCGTGTTTTTTTATTGCACATTAATTTTTTTTCTTTTTTTAGGTGAAAAGATGCTGATTATTTGTATGACGCATAAGAAAGCAAGAGTGAACAAACGAAGATTGGGTTAGCTGTTGTTCGTTTGCACAGGTATTGAGTGGTTTGTTCATTTTCTAATTTTTTGTTAGCAATTAACTTTGTTAATTGAAAAGTGATGTTCATTTGTCAAGTGTTATGTATAATGTCTAGGTTTAGTTTAGTGGGCTTATGGTATTAGTTTGATAAGTATGTTCAATGTATAAGTGTAATGCAACATAAGCCCACTCCAAGTCCATTAGAAAGCCCACCAAAGACCCATTAGTGGGCTTATGGTATTAGTTTGATAAGTATGTTCAATGTATAAGTGTAATGCAACATAAGCCCACTCCAAGTCCATTAGAAAGCCCACCAAAGACCCATTTGGTTGGCTGTGTTTTCGTATAACCACACACACTCTTCACAGTAAAAGAGTGCCTCATTCTAACATATGTAAAAGAGTGTGTGTGTGTGTGTGTGTGTGTGTGTGTGAAAGTCCTCTCTAGTCTTTGTATTATTTTCCTTTGTGAATATAATCATTTGACTAGCATATATTACCATATGATCCATATCTCTTGTTCTTACTGTGTATGTTTGTGAGTGTCATCGTGGCTGAGTTTGTATGATAAACAAGTGAGTCGTGGTCTACAAGTGGTATCAGAGCCAATCATCAAGGTAGGAGTTTGTTTTGTTCGTTTTTGTTCATATTTACCCAGCAGCTACGCTAGTTGTTGTGGTTTCTAGGAATCGAATAGCAAAGATTTAAGTGAAAGGTTGTGTTTGTTCTTGGTTTTGCGACCTGGTATATGTTTAAGTGAGTATTTCTCATTTGGTTGTTGGGAAAAAACTGCACTTTTTGGTGTTCTTAGTTACTTTTGATCGAAATTATTTAAGAAAGAATCACTTGATGTGTTTGTATAATATCTTGGACATTATTGGTTCAAGTGGTGAAAGTTGTCAGGAATTATAGCAACTTGGTGAAAAGTGGTCAGAGATATCTTTGAAGATAAGGCTATCACGTAGGAAGGTACTCAAAAGTCAACAAAAGTGGGAAAAAGCTGAAGTTTCTCGCAATTGCAACACTTCTCGCAATTGAGCTTCTGTCTCGCAATTACTTCTGCTCTTTCGCATTTCCACTGCTCTCGCAATTGCCTGTGGTCTCGCAATTGATACTGCTATCGCAATTGGAGTCTCGCAATTCAGTATTTGTCTCGCAATTCAACTGCTTTCGCAATTGAGGTGCTGCTCTCGCAATTGTGGCCTCGCAATTCACATAGTGTCTTTCGCAATTGGCGAATTTTCTCGCAATTCTGGAGTATTTCGCAATTGGCCATTTTGTCTCACAATTGATGCAGTTTTGAGAGTTGGCAACTTCAGTCCTTGTACTTTTAGCTGCCGTAAGGAACTTTCGGAATTGACACTTCAGGCCCCTCGCAATTGTGTTTAAAAGACTTCAAAGTTACATAACTTTTAAGGATTTGATTCGAACGTAATTTCGTCAACTCGAAAGTGAACTCGGTATTTTATCACTTGTATAAGTGTGTAAAATACTTCGACAAACGGTTATCTACTTTCTTGTATAAGATTGTTAGATTTTATATAAATTACGAATTTATATAAATAAGATATTTTTCTATCTAAATTGATATTTTGCCATAATTTGTATAAATTTTGGTCAAATTGAAATTTCTATAGAAAGTGTCGTGTTTATCTAAATTGTAATTTACATATCCTTTTGTCGAAACTGTAAACTTTTGACTTTGTCTTAATTATACTTGAATCAAGTTTCGTAACGTTATTTAATTTGTTACAACATCAACGATCATCAACAACAAACCAAAGCATCACATCATCAACCAAGTTCAAGTTCAACCTTCAACGAAAACAACTTCTATTTTCTTGAAACGATCCTAAATCCACTTTATCATACACAATATTTTAAAGATGACTACACAACAAGACATTCATGCCGCAGGTTCAGAAAACCGACCTCCAATGTTAGAAAAGGGTGGTTATCTTCCATGGACGAGTCGTATGAAAAGATACATGAAAACCAAGCCTCTAGGACAAGGTAAACTCTTGATCAAATCCATAGAGGAAGGTCCATTCAAGCCTCGCCAGATTCAAGTCACAGCTGGGAATCCTGATGCAACACCTCCAATTAAAGCAACCTTCCGGACTCAAACGGAAGAGGAATACTGATGAACTCAAATAAGTACATTTTATTACTATCATTTATCCTATTAATTTGACTTGTTTTACTATATTATGTATGAGGATTGATACTTAATTGTTTACTTTTGTAATTCTCAGGTAAAAACAAGCATTTGGTGAAACTTAGCTATTTTGGACTAATAATGGAGCAAAACGTGCATAAAGTGAAAGTCTACTGACATGGACAAGATCAAGTCAATTCTGCTCCAGATGCGCCGCATCTCACTCTCAACATGCGCCGCATCTCTATCAAGATATCACCAGATACGATCCAAGATACAAGAGGACATGCGCCGCATCTAATAAAGGGTTACGCCGCATCTTTTGGCGGTGTACGAATATTCCTGAATATTATAATCTTGGACCCCACGCGAAGTTAAGTACATGCGCCGCATCTACTCCTTAGATACGCCGCATCTTCCCTCAGACAGAAACTATAAATACCCCGTAGACCAGACGAATTAAGGAGTTCCAAAACCCTAACACCGAAGACCGAACAGTAGGAACAAAGGACGAATTCAGTCAAGGAGGCAGCACAAGACACACCCAAATCAAAGATACAAGAGCTGTAAGAAGGTGCTGCATATGTTTAATTCATTAAGTAGTTTTGTTTTATTGTGTTAGTAAACTTTAATTCATCAAGATTGGTGGCTTGTGTAATGTGGCAACGGAAAGATTGCACTCCCTTAAAACTGCTTTCTCATTAATTAAAGTTTATATGTTGATGTCTTTGGTTACTACTTATTAGTGCATTGATAACCTCTGTGTTTATTAGTGGCTTGCGGGCATTTGACTGCGGGACATAATGTGGCTCCCACGGTTGTTTCTAAATTGATCACTTAGGAATAACTTTTAGACATAAGTAATCATTAAGGGTTTACTCGCCGATAAGAATAGGACCAACGAGAAAGGATTAACTACATACACTTCATATAAAGCTATCAATAAAACAAGTGACAATCTACTTAATTATAAGGACAGCCCTCTTATTGTCTCGAGTATTTATCTGTGTACGTGTGTGCTACTTGCTGATTCGTGCCTATTGGTTTATTTTATTATATTAATTGCAACAAATCGTGCCAGTCTCTCAGGCTGAAACCCCCTTGCGTTAGGATATTAAAATACTGATTAGAATAACGAGATAATACGTTCCACTCTTAGTGATCGACACTCTACTTACCATTATCTTCATACTGACCGGGTACACTGCTCGTTAAGTGTGTGTGTTATTGATAAGTCGGCTAAATATAAATTTAAAACTTGAGTAGGCATTAAAACTGCTAAACCGCAACGACACATCACGCGCATCAAACGGAAGAGGAATACACATTGGCAGATCAGAAGCAAATTGAAGCAGATGACATGGCAATGCATTTAATTCAACTCGGGTTGCCACAAGAAATATTATGTGCTGTAGATAGTTGTAAAACTGCTTATGAAATGTGGGATCGAGTTAGACGGCTTTGCTATGGTACAGAAATTGGCAAACAAGACATGAAAAGCAAGCTTCTGACTAAATGGGAGAAGTTCACATCCATACCAGCTGAACAGATTGAATCTTACTACACACGGTTTTGTACTCTAATGAATGAGTTGATCAGACACAATTTGGCACCTAAACCAATTGTTCAGAACATCAAGTTCATCAACAACCTTCCAGAAGAATGGGGACGATATGTCACTATTGTCAACCAAACTAAGAATCTTCACGATGTGAACTATGATCAGCTTTATGACTTTCTCAAACAAAACCAAGCAGAGGCAAATGAAGTCTGAAAAGAGAAACAAGCAAAACAACAAGATCCTCTTGCACTCATAGTCCAATCACCTACACCTGCAACAATCAGTGTACAACCATCATCATCATCATCCACTCAGCAATTCATGCAACAACAGTATATTCCACAATCACCATTCTACCCACAACAACAACATGTAATCCCACAACAACAATACCCACAACACCCAGATCAAGACGATCAGGATGAGTCAACTGCTGCTTTGACTCAAGCTTTTGCTTACCTATCAAAAGCATTCCAAGGACGCTACTCCACACCCACCAACAACAATCAACGAATCTCATCGAACACTCGCAACAAGCAGATTGCACAGCCGAGTTTCAACATGGGACAGCAAGGACAGATGGTTGGGGGATATGGGAATCAACAGGGATATGCTCCAAGATATCAGATGGGTAATCAGAATGCAGGGCAGTATGTTGGTAATCAGATGGGTCAGTATGCAGGGAATCAGATGGGTACAGCTGTTGGTAATCAAAGGGTTCAGAATGCTGGGAATAGAAATCAGGGAAATGTGATGAAGTGCTTCAACTGTCAGGGTATTGGTCACATGGCTAGGAACCGTCCAGACAAGCCGAATAAAAGGGATCCAGCATATTTGCAGAAAGCATTAATGTTGGCAAACAAGGAAACGGCTGGGCTTCAGTTGAGTGCAGAAGAGAATGACTTCATGGCTATTATGGACAATTCTGAAGATCAAGAGGACATCGATGCAAACTGCATTTTTATGGCAAATCTCCAGGAGGCAAAGTACGACACAGACTCGGAAGCACCTCCTGCTTTTAACACAAATGCGGTTTCTGAGGTACAACCATATACTACATGTCACAATAATGAAATGTTTGATATGTCACCTCAAAATAAACAGTATCATGAGACTCCTAATCTCATTTACGATACATATATGGACGAACCAAGTTGTAGTAATACTAATTTGGTAACTCCAGATATGGATCCTAATGAAGAATTCGAGTCACAGCATACTGATAATGATGAGGAAACACGTGCTATGTTTGAATCATTATTGCAAAATTGTAGTATTGAAATTGAGAAAGTTAAAACGGTCAATCGCGAGGTTAAGGCCGCGAATGAAAAATTGACCGCTGAGCTTGAGAGTTATAAGGTAAATGCACAAGCTTTTGATTTTCACAACAAACGTCAGTCAGATCTTGAGGTTAGCTTAAGAGGTTCTGAGTTAAGAGAGAAACGTTTGCAAATAAAATTTGACACTCTAGATGTTAATTTGAATTTGCAAATCAAATCTCTTAACAAAGAAATTTCTGAACTAACCAACCAGCTTTCAAATCAAAAATCAACTTATTCCAATCTTGAAAAAGAAAAGGAAGAGTTAAAAGAAAGGTTTTCAAAACGTGAAAAGGATCTTCTTAAAGAGATTACTGACAAAAAGGAAACCATTGCAAAGTTGGAAGATTTGCTTGTAAAAACGGGTCATTCTACACAAACAGTTAACATGTTAATAAACGATCCAAACCCGATTTTACATACATTAAAAAAGGTGGCTATCGGTTATGAAAACCCTTATAATCTCAAGAAAGCTCAAAAAGAACAGAATGTGCTTTTTAATGGTAATTTAATAAATGTTATCCATGACCCTCCTTCGGGTTATGATTCTTGCAAAACGATTGAGCTGTCAGAAGAGAGTAGAAAGAAAATGCGACAATTGAACAGAGAAATAAAACCCATTGACTATAATGAAGTTAACAAACTTGCTGGGGTTCATCTTGTTCAAAAGGAGTCACCTCTGTTTTTTCAAAAACCAGTGGTTTTCACAAGACAAAAAGCTGTTTCAAAACATCTGCCTAACATCGAACAAATGGCATCTAAAAACACTTATGATTCAAGTGCAGCTAGACTATATTTGGTTGATCTTAAACAGAGAATTGAAACACTTTAAAGTATTGTGGCATCCAAAACAAACAATCAAAAAATGGAATGGTTTTCAAAATGACCTGAAAGAGATGTTCGAAAATGAAATCAATACACATATTGCTGCAATCTATGCAGTTGTTCAAAATGTGGAACATAATCTTTTGAAAGAGTCAGCAGAATTCGTTAAGGACCACAAATCCTTAGTGAATGAAGCCAATGAATACTTGGAACACATAAAAGTTTTGGAAAAGCAAAATGACTCTCTCTCCTTCGAAGCTCTATCGACCGATATTATGTCCATTATTTACCAAACATATTCTGTTGAGGATGATGAAACACTTCGAGCTGAGACTTCTCAAATTGTTGAAAAATATGAAAAGGCGCTTTTGAAACTTGAAAAACAAAATTGCACATATTTTAAACAACTTGATACAAAAAAGGAAGAATGCAAGTATGACAAATTGTCATATGAGCGCTCTTACAAAAATATGCAAGATCAAATCAATCTTTTGAAGTCTCAACTCGAAAGTCAAAAAGGAAAGGGTGAGGAAACTACGGGTATTACACCATCAACCCCCTTGCCTAGTGAGAAACAAAAAGAGAAAGCAGTTGTCCAAACATCAAAAGTAATAGCACCTGGCCTTTATAGGATTAGTCCCACTACTGCGTCTGCCTCTACATCTAAAACATATAGGGCGATAGACAAAAGTAAGAAAGATACTCCAAATGAGTCTAGGAATGCTACTACAACATCAAAGGACAATAACAAAAATTCTAATGAGTGTGCCTTACCTTCTACAGGAATAGAAAGCAACTCTAGGAGCAAAAGACAGTCTAGGAGCAATAACAAGAAACCTAGTGTCTCGCCTGTTTCTGAGAGTGCATGCAAGAAAGTAGAAGAACACCCTAGGAATTTACCGCTTTCCAAGAAGAAACATGTATCATCTAGTTGTAATGATAAGACTCCTGTTTCTAATGCATGTAATGATTCTGATTGTTTAATGCAAAAGAAATCTTTGTCTAAAAATGCTTGTGATGATAATGTTTCTAATGATGTGAAAAAGAATGATATGCCTGAACAGAAAAAGAATCCTTCAATAACTAAGGCTAAGTCTAGATATATTCGAAGACTTATTGCAAAAGCTAGGAAAACCACTAGCAGCCTATTACCTAAGGATCACACCAAGTTTTGTGATTGGAAACCAACGGGTAGAAAGTTTGCACTTAAGAATGGCACATTAGAAATAGTTCCCAATGCATCCAAGGAAACCAATTCTAAGTGTAGTTCACCTGTTTCATCTAACCCACTGGAACCAAATATTAAACGGTTTCCATATACAAAATCATCTGTTCTTTGTAGGTCATTGAAATTTGTCTTTGGATCGTCGACTCGAGTTGCTCCAAGCACATGACCGGGAATCTGAAGCTGCTGATCAATTTTGTGTGGCAGTTCATGGGGACTGTACGTTTTGGGAATGATCATGTTGCAGCTATTCTGGGTTATGGAGATCTTCGGTTTGGAAATTATCTGATCACTCGGGTTTACTATGTCGAAGGGTTGGGACACAATTTGTTCTCAGTCGGCCAGTTTTGTGATGCAGATTTAAAGGTTGCTTTTAGGAGAAACACTTGCTTTGTTAGAAATTTGGTTGGAAATGATCTCTTAATTGGGAATCGTGGCACCAATCTCTATGCAATTGACATAAACCAAATGGCCTCTTCATCTCCGATTTGTCTCATGACCAGGGCAGGTGAAACAAAATCCTGGTTATGGCATAGACGTTTGTCCCATATGAACTTTGACACGATCAACAAGCTTGCCAAAGACAACATCGTCTCCGGTCTTCCTAAATTCAAATACACCAAAGAACACCTATGTCCATCATGTGAGCAAGGAAAGAGCAAAAGAGCAACATATAAACCTAAACCCGTACCTAGTTCGGTTGATAGGTTGCATTTGCTGCACATGGACTTATGTGGCCCGATGAGAGTTCAAAGCATAAATGGGAAAAAGTATATTCTTGTAATTGTTGACGACTATTCAAGATATACATGGGTAAAGTTCTTGAGATCAAAAGATGAAGCACCAAGCACCATCATCACCTTTCTGAAGCGGATTCAAGTTCTACTTCAAGCTCCAGTTAGGATAGTAAGAACGGATAATGGCACAGAATTTGTCAATCAGGAGTTAAGAACATTCTTTGAAGAAACTGGTATTACTCACCAGACATCAGCTGTTAGAACTCCACAGCAAAATGGGGTAGTTGAAAGAAGGAATCGAACCCTTGTAGAAGCTGCTCGCACTATGCTGATCTATTCCAGTGCACCGTTATTCCTATGGGTTGATGCTGTTTCTACTGCTTGTTTTACTCAAAACCGATCCCTAATCCATCCAAGATTCAATAAAACCCCATATGAACTTGTCAACAACAGAAAACCGGATATTTCTTATCTTCATGTATTTGGCACTTTATGCTATCCAACAAATGACTGGGAAGATCTGGGAAAGTTGAAGGCTAAGGGTGATATTGGAATCTTCATTGGTTATTCTGAAAACTCGAGGGCATTCAGGGTGTATAACAGGAGAACGAAAAAGATTATGGAGACGATGAATGTGAAATTTGATGAAATTTCACAAATGGCTTCTGAGAGACTCGCTCTAGAACACGCGCTTAACCCGATGACTTCCGGACATATCAGTTCGGGACTCGCACCTCAAGGAGCTCAATCAATTCATGACGAACAACCCTCAAATCAGGAACTGGATAATTTCTTCGAGTTCATGTACGATGAATACTATGGTGGCGCTTCGAAAAATGCATCTAACCAACATTCCGCTGCACCCACTCAACAACCACCACCACAACCACCACATCCAGATGCATCCACAACATTCGAAGCTGGCGCACCAACTCCCTCAACATCAACATCATCGACATTTACTCCAGCAAATCCATTCATTGAAATTGTTCTACCAAGAATTGATGAGCACGAACAAAATAATGCTGTGTTAGATGAAGAAGTCTTTGAAAACCCGTTTGGAACGAAATCTGGTGAATCATCTTCCAGATTACATGAACCATCTAACACGCAATCATTCAGTCCAAGGTACCCTTCAACACTACAGTGGACAAAAGACCATCCGATTGAACAGGTTATTGGTGAACCCTCAAGACCAATTCAGACGAGAAAACAACTTCATACCGATTGCGACATGTGCATCTATGTCTGCTCAGTCAGTCTCATAGAACCTAAGAACATTCGGGAAGCAATGGCGGATAATGCCTGGATTGAAGCGATGCAGGAAGAACTTCTTCAATTTCAAATCCATGACACCTGGGATTTAGTTCCAAGACCAATTGACAAACTAGTCATTGATCTTAAATGGTTATGGAAAAACAAAAAGGATGAAGAAATGACTGTAATTCGCAACAAAGCTCGTCTGGTGGCAAAGGGATACAGACAGGAAGAAGGGATAGATTTTGAAGAGTCATTCGCACCAGTTGCAAGGCTTGAAGCAGTAAGGATTTTCTTAGCTTATGTCGCTCACAAGAACATCACGGTTTATCAGATGGACATCAAGACAGCTTTCTTGAATGGAACTCTGAAGGAAGAAGTGTACGTGAGTCAACCAGACGGTTTCGTTGACAAAGATCATCCGGAATACGTCTACAGGCTAAAGAAGGCAATCTATGGTTTGAAACAAACCCACGGGCGTGGTATGACGAGTTATCATCTTTCTTGTTGTCAAATAATTTCACCAAAGGAACGATTGATCCAACCTTGTTTACAAGAAAATACAAAAATAACATTTTGATTGTTCAGATTTATGTGGACGACATAATATTTGGGTCCACTAATTCGGAACATTCAAAACATTTTGAAAATCTCATGAAAAGCAAATTCGAAATGTCCATGATGGGTGAATTAAAATTCTTTTTAGGCTTACAAATTCATCAATCCCCACGTGGTATTTTTCTTAATCAGGCTAAATACACAATTGAGATTTTGAAAAAACATGGAATGGACAATTGTGACTCTGTTGGTACTCCAATGGTCACTTCACCAAAAATTGGCGCTGACCTATATGGGAAACCCATGGATCCGAAGAAATATCGGAGCATGATTGGTTCTCTCATGTACCTAACTGCAAGCCGACCAGATATTCATTTTGTTGTTTGCTTACTTGCACGGTTTCAGGCAAGGCCTACCGAACTTCACCTCCAAGAGGTTAAACGGATCTTTCGATACCTTCGAAGAACCATTAACATGGGACTTTGGTATCCGAAGGATTCGGAGTTTACACTAATTGCCTTTTCAGATGCCGATCATGCTGGATGCCAAGTAACAGCGAAAAGTACATCAGGCGGAGCGCAATTTCTGGGAGAAAAGCTAGTAGGCTGGTCATCAAGGAAACAAGACTGCACTGCTTTATCAACAGCAGAAGCCGAGTATGTGTCTCTATCTGCGTGTTGTGCTCAAGTCCTTTGGATGAGAACACAACTCACAGATTATGGTTTCTCTTTCAACCGCATACCTTTGTATTGCGATTCAAAAAGTGCCATAGCCATCTCGTGCAACCCAGTGCAACACTCGAAGACCAAGCATATTAGAGTCCGCTATCACTTCATAAAAGAGCACGTTGAAGAGGGTACTGTTGAATTGTTTTTCGTGAAGACTGAATACCAACTCGCTGATCTATTTACTAAAGCCCTCCCAAAAGAGCGGTTTGAAAACTTAGTTCGTCGAATTGGAATGCGAAGCCTAACTCCCGGAGAGTTAGAAAGTCTTCTCGAATCTTCTTGATTTATATCAACAAGCTTCGCATATAAATATTTTTGTAAATATATACTTGTTAAAATTAATACTGTAAATATAGAAAATTTCAAAAAGACATAAAAAATATAAAACTCAAAAACCAAAAATATTCTTCTCACGACATGTCTCTCGTCTAATCAATAATCTGTACGTATCTAGATATGTCATTCAACAATGATACGGACATGTACAGATGCTTGAGCGAGAGTTATTTTTTATGTTTTTCTAAAACATGTCGTTTCTCAAATTTCTAATCTGATGGCTTTCGTGCAATTCAGTACGAAACCCGTGCTACATTGAATGACTTCTGATTATTTCCGATCAGGACTCGCAATGTTAATGGCGAAAAGCTAAAACCCGTGAGCACTTAATCAAAATTGTTTCAAAAGATTTTTCAAAGTCTTTTTATAAATTTTGTGCTCACAACAACTCCCTCAAAGACCTCTAAATGCTTTTAAACTCACAAGTTTAACCATTTGCTTTGATTAAGGGGGAGTAGAAAAAGAAAAATGTTCCAATTTCATGCTAAAATCAGTCCGTCTCTCCACAAAAAGTTTCATTTTAATTAACTGTTTTCAAAAATACCACTTCATGCTATTTTTGAGGGGGAGATTAGGTGTTTATTATAAATATGGGGGATATGACGTGATTAAAATGTGATCGAAAAGAAGTTTTGTCGTTTGAATCTCAAAATGAGTGCTTCAAAAAGACTCAGAACAACCCTCGAATTGACGAAACTAAATGTCCGTTCTCGAAAAGACATGTCCTGGACGGGTAATAATTTCAAGCTGGTTTACCAGTGATGCAAGCGTGTCTCGCAAAGGACTTGTCTGAGTAGAATGTACCAATTCGAGAGATGATCATTGAATATGACCGGGACGGGTAATAATTTCAAACTAGTCTAACTAGTGATGTAAGCGTGTCTCGCGAAGGTCGTGTTCATTGAAAGTCGATCATTTCAAATGTGCGAACTCTACCCAACATGTGCAATTTATTTCAAAAATGCATGAGCACATGTGAAGGGGGAGTGTTTAAAAAATGTAAAACTCTCGATGTGTTAACTAAATGTGTTTTCTCATGAACACGTTGAGAGATTTTCACAAGGTTTAATGGCATGTGACAAATAATCTAGGATAATCATGGAGTAATAAGGTGATTATGGTTAGGTTATGTCCAATGATCCGCCAAAACCGGAGGGATCTACCCAAGGACAATTCCAATAGCTTAGCATTAGAAGTCCTTAGGTATGATTGAAAAAAGGAGTATAATGAGAAAGGAGAAAGAAGGGGTTGAAGAATGAAAAAGAAAAGTTTTTGTAAGGGTGAAAAGTAATAGCCCTCCATGAAAACTTAGGTCAGAAACTGGGTCAATACATCTGTTATCGGTATTCACTAAGGTGATACTGGTATTGAAGACAAGACGTCATGGACCCAGTGACGCATTGCACCACCCCTCCTATCCACTCAGATATCTCTTAAAAGATATTTGTTTCATTTCTCACGGAGAACACTGCATAATCTATCAACCTCTCACTCCGAGAAGTGTTGATATTGAAAAGGTGGCACTCTGCTCTATGCCTCCGACGACTAAAATCAAAACGCACATAATTGAGTCTAGAGACATGAGATTCATCAAAAGATCTCTTAGGAACACTTCCTATGCAATACACTTGTGTTCATCAAAAGGATACAAGTTGTATGAGTCTTAATGAGATCCAAGGATCTTGCCTCACGACATGATAGCCGCTGGACGATTTATTGCTAACTGTCTTATGCAGGTACCGACGAAAGTCCATCCACCATCATCATCTACAACGACGACGCATCTGGATAGAAGACGTAGATCAAGGCAAGGAAGTCCACAAGTCGATTCTTTGAAGATCACAGTGCATAAAGGAACATTGATTAAAGACTATTATACATTGACACATCAATTTCAAGAAATTGAAGGCAAAAGACCAATCACGGGAGCATCATTGAAATGACCATCCCTTATGGGGAGATTGTTAGCAATTAACTTTGTTAATTGAAAAGTGATGTTCATTTGTCAAGTGTTATGTATAATGTCTAGGTTTAGTTTAGTGGGCTTATGGTATTAGTTTGATAAGTATGTTCAATGTATAAGTGTAATGCAACATAAGCCCACTCCAAGTCCATTAGAAAGCCCACCAAAGACCCATTTGGTTGGCTGTGTTTTCGTATAACCACACACACTCTTCACAGTAAAAGAGTACCTCATTCTAACATATGTAAAAGAGTGTGTGTGTGTGTGTGTGTGAAAGTCCTCTCTAGTCTTTGTATTATTTTCCTTTGTGAATATAATCATTTGACTAGCATATATTACCATATGATCCACATCTCTTGTTCTTACTGTGTATGTTTGTGAGTGTCATCGTGGCTGAGTTTGTATGATAAACAAGTGAGTCGTGGTCTACAGTTTTTTAAGGGTTTTAATTTCTGAATTTTAGGTACCTGATGAAGAAATGTAAATTTGAGAACCGAATTTCTGGGATCCAACGAAGAATCTATGAGGAAAAAAAACCGCGTTCGTTTGTGTGTCTGAAAATGATGAAACAAAAAATTGTACCAAGGTATGCTTTAGTTTATTATTGACGTTTATTGTTTTGTTCATATGTTAGTTATGATATTTAGCTATTGATTTGTAGTGATGGTTTTGTTGATTTAGATTAATTATTTGCCTTGGTTTGAGATTGAGATTGAGGGTTTTGTATCAAAAGATTATATTTTATAGGAACCAAGCTATTTTTTTTTTAAAGATGTAATATTTTGATACAAAACCTCATATACAGATATGAATATTTATGCATATGCAGAGTAGTAGTATTGAATGACGTATTTGGCTGTTGATGCAGTACCGTCCTTCAAGTGCTTATATTCAATGTACACAATGGCAGTTCTCAATTGTAGTTGAATCGAACGGGACATCACCTGTTTTGGTACCTCCAACACGACCACCGCAGAGGAGTCACAGTGGTAAAGGGAATGGTTCTAGGGGCTGGATTATTGTCGGGTTAGTAGCTGGTGGGATTGCATTGTTGGTGCTGTTGGCATTGTGCATACTGTGGGTGTGGCGATTAAATAAGAGGAAGAAAATGCATAAAATGGAAAAGGCTGCAGATGCAGGTGACGCATTGCATATGACCATGGCTGGGAACACAAAAGCACCATTAGCTACAACGACAACAACGCAGCCAATTACATTCCATGAAGTTCATATTTTTGTTCAACTGATGCACGGTATTCTTCCAATTACATCTTGGTTAATACTTTCGTAAAGTTGAGGCTGTGTAGTGTGTCTGGTTCTTCTGTGAATAATTACGTATCCAATCTCACAAAAGCTGTTCATAGTTTTATGATTTGTTGTGTGCATTTTAGCTGTTTAGTTAAGAGTCATTCCATTGATGGTAAATTTTGTGAACCATTGTCAAAGAATAAATTCTTTTTTTTTTTTTTTTTTTTTGGCACGAGCTTTGAACCATTTCTACTTTCTAGCAACCGAATTTCATTTTACTTGTAGCTATGCAACTAACTTGAAGTTATAATACTTGTAGTTGGTGCGAGATGTTGATGTTATCACAGATTCTTCATCTTGAAGATTTAAGTTCCAATGACTAAAAGAGTCTATACTGCTTTGCTAAATTGCTTTTGGTTGGACCATTTCGCATCAATAATTGCATTACCAGGTGTGCATACAAGTGCAAAAGAGTAATAAACTTTCATGTGTATTTGTGCAATATCTCTACATATTTCATGTACGAAGGCCTCTTATTCCACAACAACTTACTAGCAACTACTTCACGTACGCATTTAAAAATCTAACGAGGTACTCCGCCGCAACGCGGCGAGGTCGTCCCACTCGTTAAAAGATTATTTCGAAGAATTATATCTTTTATTACTATATATATAATAGAGCGTCAAATGACGCACGATGACGTCAGTGCACTATTGATCCAGGTTTTCTTAGCCCAACTCTGTGTTTTTTCAGCCCAATACATGAGTCCCGCCCGTAAGAATCCAATCCACAAAAATCGTTGCCGCCTTCAGAAAATGATAAATAAGTGTACCTCGAAATTCCGACCTTCTAATCTTTTCTGGAACCGCCCTTTCTTCTCCAGTACGTTGATAAGTGTTCTTTGCATACCTTCATTTTTGCTACTGATTTTAGATTAACTGTGAAATTATTATATATACTAAAAACCATTAGGATGAATAGTGCAAAACACGGTTTTGCACTATTCATGCTACAGTAACTTTTTTTTTTTTTTTTTTAATTTTCAAAAAAAAAAATTCATTACAACTATTAAAAAACGTGTAACAGTACCCCCAAGCGCTCTTTGTAAAGTTTTCCCACAATTTCCAATTTACCCCCTGAGGTTATTGATCCATTGCAAAGTTAATTCTTAACGGCCGTTACCTAACAGTTACGGATTAAATTTGCAACGGAATAATAACTTCAGGGGCTGTTTCTGTGCAAATATTAAACAGAAACAGCCCCTAAGGTTAACTTTTATTTTCACCGTTAGTCCCTAAGGACTAACTATGCAACTAACCGCCACTTTCAGGGACTAAACCTGAAAATATATTTGCTACAGTACCAAACAGTACAGTACAGTGCAAAACAGTGGTGAATAGTGCGTGTACTGTTCATAACAAATTTACAAAATGGTCCCTCAGCTGTACATGGCACCGTTAGTCCCCAGTTAGCGAACTTTTGCAAATTCAGTCCTTTTTTTTTTATTAAATAGTCATTAGTAGACATGTACGCAAAATGACATTTTTGTACTCCTATTAATAATGCACAAATACACAACAACGCGAAAAAAAAAAAAAAAAAAAAAAAAAAATTGTACGACAAACACTCCCGCTGCAACACGCGGGTTTGCCAGCTCCTTTTAAACTAGCCCCATCTAATTTGCTCGATTAGGTTTCGGATTGTGGGGCTTTTTGTTTTGTTAATCGTTGTTATTGAAATAGTAGGCTGAAAACCCTAATTTTTAGTTATGATAACAACGCAGCGATTGCGAATAAAACAAACCAACGCCGACTTGATTGACACTCACCGCCTCTCTCTGAAGTTGTTGTTGAGGAGTGATTCGAAGATAAAAAGTTTATTAGTTGCGGCTTTGTTTTTGCAAGACTGTTGTTGCCTTATAGTTTGGGTCGGCGACAAAAGCTACAAAGCTGACTTGAGGTTTCGATTTTTAGGGTTTTGTGAAGTTTAGTTTCAAAAAATACATGGGTACTGCTTTTAGAAGTCCCTTTGTTGCGGGTGGACTGTGATAGGTGTTCGAGGGATTCTTGATTTCAGATCTATTATTTGTGTGTGTAACGATCGGGAGATGTTTCCGTTACGAACGACGCGCCTGACGCAGACGTTGCAAGAGAAAGTAGAAAGGGTATATTTCTTTTTTAGTTTATTGCTTTCAATATCCACATTTTTTGCTTATGGATTTACCTTTGCGTAATTTGTTGTTATACATGGGAAGAGACAAAGACCAGAAGGTCCATACAAAATGACTATTTTTTTTTCTTTCTTGCAGCCATTTTATAGACATTGACAACTTCAAAAAAACAGTATCAGGTATGATTTTAGTACATGTTGTTTCCGTTCTTTTTCTGGAATACTAATTAGTTGTTTGTTGTGTTTGATTTGCTGAAAATAATGTCGGTTCCCCTGAATTTAGCGGTAAGATCGACTGGGTATTTTTGTGCCATGTTTTGTATTTGGGTTCTGAATATCTTGGATTTGGATGACTTTATTGTTGCTGGATTAATGTGGTTTTGTGTACGTTCGGAGTTGGGCTTGATTGGGTATTAATGTGGTCTAATGTGTATCAAGATTTAGATCGATTGTATGTGTTTCTCCATCTATTGCCTTATATGCCCTTGCACAACCAATTTGTCTTTTTTTTTTTTTCTTTTCTTTTCTTTTGGTTGCTGTAAAACCATGATTTTCCTATTGGTAATACCCTTATCAATTAGTCTTTCTTTTGTTTCAGGGGGTCCAGCATCTAAGCTTTCTGGCTCGGCACAATCAGAAACACCATTTTTACTTCGTGCAACTTAATGGAGGTCTCAAAATCTGGCATATCATGGGAAAACATTGTTGAGTATACTCGGCATGAAAGGTGCGGAATTTTTCTCTCTTTTTCTCTCTCATATCATAACAAAGTTTATAAGAATTGAAGTGTAATCAAGAACAAAGTGCAAAAAAAGAAGCTTTTGATTGTGTGGAAACAAGTTTAACCATGATGCACCTCAAGGAAACTGAGCTATGCCTTGGCTTGCCAGGCGGTGGCTGCGAGCCAGAGACGATAAAGGTCAGCGGTAAACGTGGGTACTCAGAAACCGTTGATCTTATGCTTAATCTTCAACAAAATGATCAGTCTTCATCTTCAAATGATTTGAGTGATAAGAAGTTGCATAACTCAGTCAAGAGCAACAAAGATGTGATCAAACCACCAGCCAAGTATGCTTCTAATAACTTTTTCAAATATTTTGTACACACAATATGTAACTCTTATACATGTATAGTGTGTGTTTTGTGTTTCTGGAGCTTCTTGCTAGGGCTTTTTTTTTAAATATATTTTCAGTTTACATGAATGTATATGTACATGTGGATATCCATGGTGTTTTTTTCTTAATACAGTAATTTGGTTACTTTACTTATTGTAGGTCACTAGGTCTATATATACACTATATGTAAAAATACGTATAATTTGTTCGTTTTCTTTTTCAGATTTGTTATATAATTGAGTGTATATATATATACTCTAGCTAAAATGTTGTATCTTTTACAAATTTTGGATGAAAGGGCTCAACTGGTAGGATGGCCACCAGTTCGAAACTATCGCAAGAACGTGATGTCTCAAAAGAGCACCAATGAGGAAAGTGAGAAGGTGGTGGCAGCTAACACCAGTGGCAGCAATGGCGCCGCGTTTGTGAAGGTTTCTATGGATGGAGCGCCTTATCTTCACAAGGTGGACCTTAAATTGTACAAGAGCTATCAACAATTATCTGATGCTTTGGCAAAAATGTTTAGTTCCTTCACAATGGGTATGTTTTTTATTTCATTAATTACTAGATAATTAATCAAAATTTACCCATTCGAGTAGACAAGATTCAAATAAGCTAATATCCAGTTTAGATATTTTCGACCACAAATCTTGCACATGCGGGTTGTCTCTTATATCATCAATATGTTTGAACTAACACACCTATGTAAACTTCTAATTCCTGTAATATAGAATGGATGTGTGTAAACTAAAAGAAATGGCAGTGTTTTTTTTTTAATGAGACATATTTACATGTTTAAATAAGTTCACTGTATTGGTTTCAAACTTCTGAATATCATTACAATTTAGGTAAAGTATGCCAACATATTTGTTATTACAAATAAATAATCACCAGTGCACATGAATAAATGATTATGCTTTTATAGAGTATAAGGGTCCTCATACATTATAACATTGCCTTTATATAATAATGTTATGGTTGAGAGTTAGAATGGTGTTGCTGCAACTAAATAGAAAGATGACTCAGCACAAATCAAATGAAGTAATATTTGGTTTTTGTACAACTAATTTGCGAAAATCGATGTATTTGACAATCTACTAAGCCTTATTATTATTTTCATTTTTGCAATTTTGTCTCGAATGATGTTGATGATCTTGAAAAGAGGCTCAGCCGTTTTTGACGCATTTTACGTTCAGCAGCGTTAGGCGTGCATTGAAGATTTTTGAGCCTTTCTATATCAGTCTATGTTTCAATGACTTTTGATGTAAGATTTTTGAGATTTACATGATCATGTGGTTCACCTTATGTTTTTAAATTCTTTCTACAGCTTGGTGACAAGATTATGGCAAACAAGGAAAACTTTATGATTGTTCATTTACAGTAGATGTGCACATCTTGCCATGAAGAAATGTTATGTGCAAGAAGATGGTTTTGCAACCAATGCAACAACATTCAGTTATGTTCAATATGTTTCGACTCTGGTAAATTTCTTTTCCCAAAGATATATTACCCTGTTGTACGTTTTGCAACCATCATTTATATATAATTAGTCTCTTATGAAAAAGCTTTATCGATGGGGGGTTTAACACTGCACCAAGTTGTTACAATATCATACCAGGAAGGCATTGGGATGGTGTTGATCGCAGTAATGGTTGGTCTATTACTTTTTTTGTTGATTCTGATGTTGTACAGTGTAACGGGTCAAAATCGGTTTGGTTGTCATCCGCAAGCACTTAATTTGTACATCTTATAAATAAAAGTTGTTTTGTTAAAAAAAAAAATTAAAAAAAAAAAAAATATATATATATATATATATATATATATATATATATATATATATATATATATATATATATATATATATATATATATATAGGATAAAGATCAAATAAAAAGACAAATATCCGTACATTACGTAAAAAGATTTTTTTTTTCAAAAATTTTCTCGAAAAATTCCAAAAAAATTTCACAAGATCAGGTATGTTGGTGCATGAAAAAGTTGTGAAGGAAGTTTTTCTTAAAGTTGATATTTTTTCCGAAAAAAATTTATGAAAAAATACGTTTGTGCATTAAATCGCTTTTTTGTGCATTAAAAATTCGTTTTTGCACCCAAGTTCTTTTGACTTTTTTAATCAAAATAATATTGCGCATCTAACTAAAACAAGTTGAAAATTTTGTGCATCAAAAATTTTTTGCGCATCAAAATTCGTTTTTTGTGCATTAAAAAAAACGTATAAAAACTCAAAATTAGAAAAACTTCTTTCACAAAAGTTTCATGCACCAACATTCCCGATCTTGTGGAATTTTTATGGATTTTTTCGTGAACTTTTTTGAAAAAAAAAATCTTTTTACGTAGTGTACGGATATTTGTCTTTTTATTTTAACTTTACCCTATATATATATATATATATATATATATATATATATATAATATATATATATATATATATATATATATATATATATATATATAAGTTGTTTAGCATTAGTAGCATATAGACAATTTCATTGGATTATATATGTCGGTGGATTTATTTTCTGATGGATGGTGGTAACATTTTTGTAAGATTGAAAACAAGGGAACGTTCAATAGGCAAAATGAGAAGCATGCCACAGTTGTAAGTCAAAGCTGGGCAAACATGATTTAAGAGGTATTTAAGCGGAAGGCAATGTTTGCATACTGTAATCAGGGTCAGGCAATGAAAAAGTTTTGACCCCAGGATGGTAAAAGTGAAAAAGATGGTTGTACTAGTAAGACTTTGCAGTTAGATATAGTTTTGGGTTTTGGTATTTTCAAAATAGTATTTAACATTTGTAATAAATAGGCTTAAAAATTCGGTGCTATGATCAACGACATGAAACAACGCCCGCCGCAACGCGGCGGTCGTCGCCCAACTCGTTTTCATAAAAGTGAACCACTAACTACAATATGTCAGATATCAATTTTCATTACCATTTATTCAATTAATGGTAAGTGTATTACTGTTTAAATTATGTTACTTTCTCAGATACTTTGTTTTGTATAAATATTCAATGGCTGAACCATATGATAATTGTAGATATAGTTTCATCCATTGAATCCATAATCGTGTGTACCAAATCTTACAAATTATGGCATCCATAAAGCTATACGTTGCTCTTCTGCTCGTACACACAATTGCTGGTAACTTATGTGTTACATAATGCTTATAAACCTTCTATTCTTTCTTCTTATACTAATACGACTCGATCACGCGGTCACGCCATCGGAAAGTACACTTCCAATGTACTGATAGTTAAACTGATTTTCTTTGATTCATATATGTTTCAGGAACTGATATCATAAGTAGTGAAGCATGTGAAAATACTATGAAGTCTACTCGAGAATGCCTAGATGCCTTTTGTGATTTCAATTGCAAAATGAAAAGAGGGTCTAGCTAGCGGCAGATGCATTTCGAATTTTTTTTGCAAATGTACTTACCCGTGTTAAGAGCTTTCCATTTTCATAAAGGGGTTATAATATACCATTCATCTTTACTACTTATAAAAAAACTAGCAGGGTACCCGCGCGTTGCAGCGGCGGGTACCCTGTGATTAAATTTAGGGGCTAACAAAATTACAGTGACGAACTGATTAACCGGAAAATAAAAAATGGTCTCAGTCCGACCTAGTGCACCCGTTTTTACAGGTTCCGACTGGTCCTCTATTTCGTTTTTGAACGGCTTTTATTGGCTATCCGAACCGATGGCGACTCCGAATTCCGGTTGAACCCGTTGTTCCTGTCAAGTTTTCAAAATTATATGTACCATATTTAGTGATTTAGAAATAAATTTGTTAAAAAGTAGTCTTAACTTGGAATTATAGTCCAAGGACTAATTATGTTATTTCTTGTTTTATGTTTAAAAGGTTTCACACACACACAAAAATCACCACCACAACCAAAACCCTACCACCACGAAATCCCACCACCACCACCGAACCCCACCACCATGATACTACAGCACCACCGGAACAACACCACCACCGAACATCACCACGACAGAAACACCACCACCGTGACCAGCCGCCGCCGTCTTGAAATGGTTTTTTCAAGTTTAGAGGTATTTTTAATTTTCTAATAGATTTATGTAAATTAATAAATTTTTGAGGCTATTTTTTTATAGATCAATAGATTTTAATTTTAGATCTATAAATTATATTTGTAGATCTATACTTTTTTTTTATAGATCTATATATATTAATATTTTTAGTTTTTTTTTTTTTTTTTTTTTTTTTTTTTTTTTTTTTTTTTTTTGTTATAGCCGCCCTTATCGCAGCAGCTGTCGTCGGAAAAGGTTATTTCGCGGCCGAAAACATTTGCTACCGCCGGAAAACATTTGCTACCGCCGGAAAATAATTAGTTGAGGAGATGGGTTTTAGATAGTTGTGGTTTGATGTTGTTTGTTTTGGTTAATAGTATAATTAAATTGTACATTGTGGTTAAATAATTGTATATTTTGGTGTAGGGTAAATTAAATTGTGTATTAATTGACCACTTTAATAGCATTAGTGTGGTATTTTTTTTAATATGTGAATTAAAGTGTTGTACACCATGCTTATTTTCTTGTAAGTCTGAAAATTATGTGCATTAAAGTGGTGTATACTATGTTTATTTTCTTGTAAGTCTGAAAATTTGGAGAGAGAGTCATCCCTCTATTATATGTAGTATAGATTGAATGTCTTTTTTTAATTTCTTGAAAACTTAAAATTTAATGCAGCTTAAATTGACTTTTAAATGTCACAAAATTCAAACAAACACGTTCATATATGGCGGTATTAATTGATTTTTGGTCTATTATATATGACAGTATTATACATAGCTATCAAACTCGCGAGTTTACACGTAAGATCGTACGATCTTATGTGCACACCAGTCAAAATCGTGTAGTATCGTCATAGGATCGCACTTTAGGTGGGATCGTAAGTAGGATCGTAAACTCGTTCGTAAGATCGTGTGATCGTGTGACGATACGAGTTTACCAAATGTGATAAAATTCTAAATTACACTTACTGGACTTACTAGCCCACTTCTTTTTTTAGGCCCAAAGTTGCTAAACTCGATCTGCAAAACTGCAAAAGTAATATACAGTTAGTTATACACGCTTCATTAGTTATACACACTCTTGTTACTTTGTTGTGTCGACTTGAAAATTTAATTTGCCACTGTTGGTATTTGTTGCAACGATTGAAACTTGACCTCTTTTTGTGTTTTATTATTACTTTGGTGTTTGAAATTTGAACTTTGGTATTTTCAATAGGATATTATAAGAATTTATCGTTGACGTTGAGGAGAAATATAAAAAGTTTGACTCGTTTATCATTTGCTTATAAAATATGATAAATTGGTAGGATCGTAGCATTTCGATCCGATCCCACTATCTCGATTTTGCAAAGACAAAAATGATCTTTCGCGGGATCGCGATCTTGACAGCCTTGGTATTATATATAGCAAATGAGAAGATTTTGGCAAATGATAATACACACGGTTAATCTTTTATATGACATATGAGAAGAATATATATATATATATATATATATATATATATATATATATATATATATATATATATATATATATATATATATATATATATATATATATATATATATATAAAGGGTGAATGCCCTTTCTTGAATAGACTTTTTTTCTCGTAATAACTACAAATCAAACCCGTAAGTGTTGCATTAAGGGTCACACCAAAACCACAAATTCGCATGTATAATTATTTGCCGCTACAAATTTGAAAAAAAACAAAACAGTCGCACTACCATGGTCGCACAAAATATTCATGTCACATTTTACTTTATAATATTATATAGAGTCAATGACCCCATAAAAAAAAAAAGAAAAAAAAGAAAAGAAAAACTTGATTTCCAGCCATTAGACTTCGCGATTCTTTTTTTCAAAAAGTGAAGTCGAGCAAAATTATAGTGGAAAGTCGAGCAAACTGATAGTGAAGTTGAGCAAAAAATAAAACTGGAGTCGAGTGGTCGCGCAGTCGAGCAGTCTTTATTTGGAATTGTTTTCCAAATAAAGAAAATGGTATATGCAATGGAAAAAAAATCTCTTGATATACTTAAGTAATTGACCCTAATATATAAAGGTCCGTTTGATCCCCTGTACCAAACGGACCCTAAATCTATATTCAAACCATTTATGGTGTGCTTGTTGCTGGGCTTTGAAGATTGGGGTTGGGGTTGGTAGTTAAAATATGAGTTTGATTTGAGGGTTGGATTAAGAACCGAGGATAGTAGCCATAAATCAAGGAGGCGTTTCCAAAAATAGCAGGATTATTATTTGCTATTTCAGAAATAGACGGCTTAATATTTGTTTTTGCAAATTTAATCTTGTTGTACAGTTAGACCGTGCGACTCTATCATATTTTTGACAACTGTCCAAATTGAAGCAAACCCGCCTACAAACCAAACGGACCCTTACATATTATAAAGTAAAATGTGACATGAATGCTAACACCTCGTGATTCGTGAATGACATGGAAAATTACATGAGATTTTGCTTAAGCTAAATTTTCGTTTTGTTCGTGGCTGTTTATGTGTAGTTGACTTAAATTGATAGCTTTGTCATTTACATATCTTATTAACATACCTAACAATTTACACATAATTTTCATATTATATTGTTAGTTTTTGAAGTGATAATCATACTTCATAGTTTATGGGTCGTTTAGTCATTTGTAAATAGATAGTTCATTATTTATTTATAGGGCTAAAAATACAAGTAGCCCGGTCTTTTAAGGTGTTGAGCTCTTTTGGCTCTAAAAAAGTCGTTTTCTCAAAATAGCTTAAAAAATAAGCGACTTTCAAAAAGTCGCTTAAAGCGATTTTTTTTTTCAATTAAACGACTTACTATTTGTGTCCTTTTGCAGCTAAAAAGTCACTTTTTAAGCGACTTTTGCTAGATTTTAAGCGACTTTTTGACTTTTTAAGCGACTTTTCGCTAGGGGCCAAAAAAAAATGCCACGTGTCGCTCCCACATTTAGTCGCTTATTCCTTGGGCTATTTTGAGAAAGCGACTTTTTTGAGGCTAAAAAAGCCCAACATTTTAAGCTCCGAGCTATTTGTAGAATTACCCCTTATTTATATGTAACAAGAGGAATATAAATACTCCTCCCACCTCAACAAGTGAGGTGTGGAACTCATTTGTGTATCATTGCATTATTTCGGTTAACATAAGTTGTCACCATCTTCCTCTCTCTAATATTATGTGTTGATTTTTGATATCAAATGCCCTACAATTGATATCAGAGCCAATATATGATTGATGGAGTGGTTGTTTTCCAAAATAACTATCAAAATTTGTTTAAAAGGTGATTTCGTGACTCAAAAGGACAACATATATGTTAGAAATGGTTAAATAATTAATGTGCAAATGTCTAGTATCGAACCCGAGACCTCGGGATTGCACACATTACAAATGAGAATTAAAAATAATAATTATATTAAATGTTATGTATATAATTATTTAAACACTTAAAGGACTTAACGGTCGTTAGTTATTAACCGTAAGCACTAACTATCGTTAAATGTTAAGTTAAAGGACTAGAGAAGAAAATATATAGCAAGAAGGATCCGGAAGCCCTCCCTTGGGCTTATGGCCGGTCGACAAGGGTGAGGGGAAACCCAATCCCACTCAAACTTGGAGAACAAGATTGCTAGGCTATATATACAAACTCAAGGGTTATTTGTTTCTAACCTTTTGTGCACACACATAACCCTAAAAGTTTTTCTTCTCTTTTCTTTGTTCCTAACCGATCGACCAAGCACCATTAAGGTTTCCTTGGGTCGATTTTTTTATTAAGAAAAATCCTAAGTGTTTTGATCTTGCAATCAATTTAATTCGTTATAGTTTGTGTGTACAAGAACGAGGTAACAACACACTATTGTTGTTATCAAGAGATCGATAAACAAAACGGTAAGGGGTTTATCATTGATCTAGATTAAATCATATTCAAGATTTATTGAAGTGCATCGGGTACGTTTTCTATTTATGTTTAAGTTAATAATTATATGTTATATGTTATTGTTTACATGCTTCCGCTATTATATACTTTGTGTTATGGAATTATATGATTGTCATGGTATTCATATTCCAACAATATATAGATATTTCTTATAAACAATTCTTGATTTTTACGGATAAAGTTTGAATCGTTTACGTTCAAAAGCTCTTTATATGATAAGTTTCTATAAGTTTAAAATCATGTGTTAAACATCAATATTGAAGATTTGATAGTGTATTATTGCAAAAGTAGTCGTTTTTTATTTTATTTCGGTTGAAGACGGTATCTCGGTTTTGATAGCTCCACTATCTTGTCTGTTTTAACCGAGATATTTAAACAACTCGGTCAAGTATTTCGGTCGAAACAATTCGGTTCAAAGTCGTCCACTAACAGTTGACTTTTAACCGAGTTACGATTTAATCCAGTCGAGTATTTCGGTTCTAAGTCTTCCACTAACAGCTGACTTTTAAACAAGTTAAAATTTATTTTGGTCCTTATTTCGGTCCAGTTTTTGAGAATTTATTTCGGTTCGTTTGATGGTTTGATAAACAAAACTCTCGTCAAAATTTTCTTGTAACCGAGATATTTCATCATTTAAGGTGCAACCGAGATAATTACATTAGTGTTAACCGAGATTATTTGTTAGATTGTAACCGAGATAGTTGTTAAGAATCATCAACCGAGATAATCTACATACCTTAACGAGAATTATCAAAAACATATTGTTGGGATCCCTTCTAATATCATTTCACACATATGAGTTATGTTTAGAGAGAGGAAGATAATATGTTTAGAGAGAGAGAGAACAAGAGAGGAAATAAGAGAATTTCTAATTTCATTTCTTACATAAGATGAGAATAAGGAAGCATACCGTGTTTACATATTTCACTAATTCGACATTAGCCTAAATACTAAGACTAAACTAGACGACACACTTATATTATTACGTAGACTATATTTTTACGATTCTAACGAGCTATTATATGACCATATTACATGACACATTGACTCGACAATGATCGTCACTTTAAGAATTCCCAACAATCTCCCCCTAAGGGACGATCATTGAGATCTCTCTTTGATTATATTTATGATCATCACTTTTGCGTTTCCAACAATCTCCCCCTAAAGGGGTGATCATTGAGATCTTTTTTGTGACATGTGGGTTATGGGCCCACCAATAGAAATGGATGATATTTTAACTTCTTTGATGCTTGTTGTCTTGAACTTTGAGTCTTTGTGTAATAGCTTTGCTAGATTCTTTGTTCCAATCATGCTTTGTGATCTTTGTTCTTTGTTCTTCGTTTCTGTTCTTGTGATAAGCTGTGATATTCGCTTGCCTTTCATCAACGTCTTTATTAATGGTGTATTTACGTCTTTTCCAACATGCTCATATTTTCTTTTGAACTTTGTGTTTCACTTATGTGTCGTTCTCACTTTTACCTTGATCTTTGTCTCTTAACTTTGCAGATTCTTTGGCTTTGACGTAGAATCGTTTTGAGCTTCACTTTACTTTGATCTTTGATGAGAACTTTCTTTGAACTTTGCATAACTTCATCTTTCGTAATGATGTTGGTATGAGCATGTGGAAATGGAAGTACATTGATGATCATGGTGATGGTAACGGTCTCTTCTCGAAGGAACAATCATCATTAGCTGCATGGTAGAGGTTAGTAATAATCACCAATCGATCACGATGGACTTTTCTTAGAAAATAGACCACTATGATTGTTTTACTGATGAATGTCTTGATTCCATTCACCTTGATCGGGCACATCAGCCGTCTAAATCCCATTAGGGACAGTTATCACTACTAGGATAGAATCCAAGTAGAGACCCACGTCTTCAGGACTCGATTCGTGAAAGGAATCTCCTTAGCGGGATTTCTAGCACTTACAAGTTCAGACTTCGAGAGAATTAACAACATAGTGTGAAAACTCTCTTTAATCCTTACAAAGGCTGTTCCTGAATTGGATACCCTCAAGAAGGCTTACGAAGGTATACCGAAGTATACCAACAACTCAGGTGAGCCGCTGAATTATACCGAAGTATCACTCCACGACTGTAGACCGTTTGGAACATGGAAACCACCATCATGATATAAGTGGCAAGATCCGAAGATCTCATAAAAGACTCTTGCAACTTGTGTTCTTTTTGGCGAACACAAGTGCATGTTTTGGAAAGTGTATCCTAAGAGATCTTTTAATGAATCTCATGGCTCTAGACTCGATTAGTGCGTTTTGGTTTTAGTCGTTGAAGGCATGGAGCTGAGTGCCTCCTTTTCAATACCAACACATCTCGGAGTGAGAGGTCGATAGTTTATGCAAGGTTCTCCATGAGAAATGAAACAAGTACCTTTTGAGAGATACTTGAGTGGCTAGGAGGTTAAGTGCAGTTCATCACTGGGTCCATGACGTCTTATCTTCAATACCGGTGTCACCTTAGTAACAACCAGTAAGATATGTATTGAACCTGGTTTCTGCCCTAAGTTGAACATTTGGAGGGCTATTTCTTTTCACCATTTTTCTTAACATTTCTTTTTAATTCTTCAACTCCTTCTTTCTCCTTTCATTTCTTTACTCCTTTTTTTCAATCATACCTAAGGACTTCAAATACTAACTATGGGTATTGTCCCTGGGTAGATCCCTCCGGTTCTGGTGGATCATAGGACATAAACCTAACCATAATCACCATATGACTCCATGAATAACCTAGGTTTATTGATCACACACCATAAAACCTTTTTTTTTTTGAAAATCTCTCAAAGTGTTTATGATTGTAAAAAATGTTTTGATAACACTTTGAGAGTTTTGTATTTTTATGAAATACTCCCCCTTCACATGTGCTTATGAGTTTTTAAGATAAATTTACACATGTTGGGAAGAGTTCACACTTTTGAATTGATTGAATTTCAGTGAAACATGCCCGATTCGAGACACACTTACATCACTAGTTAGACTAGCTTGAAATTATTACCCGTCCTGGTCACGTTCAAAGAAAATCTCTCGAAATGGTACACTCTACTTAGACAAGTCCTATTCGAGACACGCTTACATCACTGGTTAGACCAGCTTGAAATTATTACCTGTCTAGGACAAGTCCTTTCGATTACTGACATTTAAGCTTCGTCAATTCATTGGTGAGATATGAGTCGAGCTTCATATGAGATTCCACACTTTTGTTAACATATTTTAATCACATTTCATTTTCTTCCCCTCAAAAATAGCATATTGATGTTGTTTTTGAAGAAAAAAATTGATTAAAATATGTTTTTTTGAGGTTTTCGGGGAGAATCTAACAAGAACCTTTTTGTTTATGAACAAATATGTTTTTCAGGTACTCCCCCTTAATAAGTGAAGTAACATTTTGAGGTTTTTAAAAGTGAGAGAGAATACTTGTTCTTTTGAGCAGAATTATGAAAAATCTTGAAAATTTGATTAATTCTACTCAAAAGTAAGAAGCTTTCGCTCCTTATATTAGGATTGAGGCACTGAAGCGTACCTCAGGGTCCTTTCTTTACAAAGTACGGTTTATGCTCTGATACCAATTGTTGGGATCCCTTCTAATATCATTTCACACATATGAGTTATGTTTAGAGAGAGGAAGATAATATGTTTAGAGAGAGAGAGAACAAGAGAGGAAATAAGAGAATTTCTCATTTCATTTCTTCCAACACCCACTCAAATGAGAGGTTACAACTATATATAGTCCTACATAATATGAGAATAAGGAAGTGTGCCGTGTTTACATATTTCACTAATTCGACATTAGCCTATATACTAAGACTAAACTAGACGGCACACTTATACTATTACGTAGACTATATTTTTACGATTCTAACGAGCTATTACATGACCATATTACAAGACACATTGACTCGACAATGATCGTCACTTTAAGCATTCCCAACACATATACTCCGTCATAATTCATAATAAAGATCCACATCAAATTTCATTTCACAATTAATTGAGAAAATGACTTCTTCTTCAAAAGACATAATCACTGTTGGGTCTGAGAACCATCCTCCAATGCTTTACAGAGGTGGTTATACTCAATGGTTTGAACGACTTATCAGTTACATTGATGAGAAACCAAATGAGAAATTACTATTGAAATCAATTCTCAAAGGATCCTACGAATGAAAGAAGATAGACATTCCATAAGATGACTCTGTTACTCCACCATCTGCGCTTGAAAGGCAGATGCAAGGTGTTGAAGTTAAATCTTGCGTCTTACTCCTAACAAAAAAAATAGATCCTTTGGACGGTCCTTCGTCTGGTCCTTCGGATCCCTGTAAGAAAGAAGCATGTGTTAGCCTCGCCCCGGGTGTTATCTCAGGACCATGCTCCGGCGTGAGAGTAAGTATTGGGTGTCAGAGTTCAAATCTATGAGTGAGAGTGAGAGAGAGAGAGTTGTTACCCTGAGGTGAGAAAACCTCCTCTTTATATAGGCAGACCTTTCTTGTCCGCATTCGGTGGTCACATGTGGGATTGCGACCTTTTTGGGCGGCAACTACAATCTTTCCCTGAAAGGGTCCTGGTCGGGTCAGTTTTGCCCGTCTGAGCACTGTTCCTTACTTATTTTGTAAAGCGTTTGTCTTCGTCTGGCTAGCCGTTATTTTGGCTTGGTCTATCCGGGACGACTTATCTTGGCCGAAATGGTTTGCCTCAGTCGAAGTGATTTTTCTGGGCCGTATGGTGTATTTGTGATTGGTTCGGTGTGGGCCGTTCGGCCACATACGCCAACATGTTCCCCCCAGTATTATGTTATTGGTTGTGATCAATAGCATAATACTTATTAAGTCATTGCTTTTGCAATTCGGATTGGTTTAATCGCATTCTGTGAATCCAAAGGGTTGGTTAATGGGCTTCTAATGGGCCTCGGTATTATGTACATGGCGACAAATTCATAATTACCCGAAGTTTAAGGTACGCCATCTTTTTTACCTTGGTGAACAGGATTCGGACACGTGTGACTGCGTGTTTTATCGTACGGTAGGGGTGAGTTACAGCTGTTTCTGACACGATGCGACGTTTCGCGTCTTCCACTTTTGCCTATAAATAGCCCCCATTTATTCTCATTTTTATCACCGTAAATCTTTACGTGCTTTTCCGAAAGGTTTTTCACATACTTATCCGAACGGTTTTTACGTGCACTTATCCGAACGGTTTTTTCGTGTACCTATCCGAACGGTTTAGTTATTCGTCCGCCTCGACAGGTACGTTTTACACAGTTCTTTTGTGATCTTTTGTCATTCGGCTATACCATCTTTCCTAAGGCCGAGTTATGTCAGAATCGTCTCATGAGGGAGACACTCCGGATATTGAATAATTTCCACCCAAGTTTGATATTCAGAAGTACACAACTTTGATGGATGATAAGGCTCTGAGATGGGTGGTTGGTGAGTTTGGTATTCCGCGTGATTTACATCCGTGGTTGCCTTCGAGTGATATGACCTTGAACAACTTACCGGCCGATGTTATAGGCTTGTATCTTGAGTATTTTTTAGAAGGTGGTCTTAGCATACCCTTTTCTACATTTCTGTTAGATGTGATTAAATATTATAAGGTGCATATTTCTCAGTTAGTTCCTTTAGGCTTGCACCGTGCCACACTTTTTGAAGTATACAGCCGAAGCTTACATATTACCCCTATCGCTTCTCTTTTCCGAGCCTTTTATAAATTAAGCAAACAGGGCCATTGGTTCTCTTTCGAGAAACGTGTTAGCAAGGACAAGAGGGTTTGTTTCAAAGAGATTTTGTCAGGTCTGGAGGGTTGGAAGTATAACTTCTTTTTAATCGATCGACGAGCCATTCCTTTCGCTATGCCTTGGAGGCATCACGATTCGGATATTTTGGATCCTTTTCCGAAGGGCGAGTTTAATGACGTGGATGCTTTAAGATTGCAAGAACATGTGATCGACTTGATTAAAATTCCTCCTGGCTTCCTTTATGACATAGGGTTGACCTCCCACTTGAAGTTTTCGGGCTTCCGTGCCGCCCTAAAAGATGCCAAGGGAAATGGTATAGACCGAGTATATATTTGTTTATTTTGTGGTTGATTTCGTCTATTCTTTCAGTGGGTTTTTATTGTCATTCTTTGTTTTTGTTCGCAGCTCTCACCATGTCGGATTATCTCATTCATCCGAAATTCCGGAAGGGGTCCTTTATGGATAAGGGTGACAAGTACCGTGATGACCAAGTTCACGAGTTGCACGTAACTGTTCTGGCTGATTCAAACACTACCATCCCGGATAAGACCAATGAGATGAAGAAGGTTGAAGTTGCGGATAAAAAGGTGTTAGCTCTTAAGGAGAAAAAGAGAGAACAAGCTGCCACTCGGGCTGCCCTGAAGGTTACGACGAAGGGAGATGGTGGTGTTGGAGCCCTGAAACCGAAGAACCGCCCCAAGCATCTGGATGGGGATAGTGGGTCATCCCGGCCCAAAAATAAACCTTCAGGGAGTTCTCTACCGGTTGTTGATCTGGATTCTTCTGAACACGTTTCGACCGCTACCCCTTTGAATACCATTTATCCGAATGAAGGGGGGAGCAAGGCTAAAGAAGAAGATGGTGGGAGCAATCATTTGGACGGAGCTACTGGCGGAGGGGAGGATACCGGTGCAGCTCCAAAGCCTCCAAAAAAGAATGTTGTCACGCCTCCTCATGCCGAAGCTTCTCAACATGCTACTACTACTACTCATACGTTCCTTGTACCTTCTTGTGTACACTTTCATTTTGTTTCTTATCCTGAAAATTTTATTTTTTGTAGGGAGACCTCCTAAACCATCAGGTCAAGACAAAGGAAAAAAGGTTGATTTAGAAGAAAACCTTGATCGGGACAAGGATTTTATACCACAATGGACGGTTAAAAAGTCTCAGCGTGTGAACAGCTACAATGTTTATCGTGAATTGATGATGAACCCCGCCACCCCTGCTGAAGAGAAGTACCTGGATGGTATGGGTGATGAAGATGCCTGCCGTCGAGCATAGATGGTTTTAACGAAAGGTGCAATGGCTCAGGCTGATATGCTGCTTCATTTCGAAGGTCTCAGCCGGGAGTATAATAATCTTCACACAACTCATCAAAAGTGTGCGCAAAGTGTTCAAGAGAACTTCCGTTTGTTTAGTGAGCAGTCTGAGGAGTTGAAGAAGTTGAAGGAGGCACACGCGGGTTGTTCGTCTAAGGAGTCAGGTTTAAGTAATCGTATAGCTGGGTTGGAGCAAGAGAAGGAATAGTGGAGGAAGGTTTCTGCCACTCAAGTTGAGAAAATCAAAAAACTTGAGGCTGAGTTGGGTGCAGTGAAAGCTTCTTTGGCTTCTGAAGAAAGCGAGAATGCTACTTTGAGGAAAGAGAAGGAAGATCTGGCGGTGAGGTTGGGTCACACCGATATGGATCGTTTGAAAACCATTAGAGATTTGATTCCGTTAGTGGTTACTCATTTGTTGGGGTCGCATGAGAACAAAAGGTCTTTGTTTATTCCTTTCAGTCTTTCCCTCATGGCTAGATGGCTTGGGGGAGTGAGCCTTGAGCGCTCCGAGGAGCATTTGGAGAAACTTTTGAAAGATACAGACGATGTGGATTTGGAGGCGAACAAGAAGTACAAAGCGTTGTATGAAAAGCTTTTTACTATGAGTTACCCCTATATCGAGAAGATTAGCAAGTCTTACTACCTTCCTTTGAGTGAGCTTCTTGAAATCCAGCCAGATCCTCGACCAGCTTTTGAGGTGGTTGATCTCGGCCATCACAATTGCGGATGCCGAAGGTTCGGCCGAAGGAGTAGTTGCCGATGCTAATGCCGAGAACCCTAAAGTTGATGGTAAGAATGGTGAAGTTATAGAGAAGGAGGGTCCTAGCTCCGAAGGTCCTACTGCCGATGAGATGGGAGGTGCTGCCTCTTAGACATTGTTGTGTGACGGGATGACTTGTCTCCCTGTGATGTAATGGAACAATAAATTTGTTTTGTGGTGTTAAACTATTTTGTGGAAAACTAGAAGGGGGGTTGAATAGTTTTACCGTTTTTAATTTTTTTTTCTTAGTTATCTTTGTGTGTGAAATGACTTAATATATGCAAACAAAATAACAATATGTAAAGTGCAAGAAAGATAGAAACAATCAAACCACAACACGCGTGTTTATAGTGGTTCGGTCTACAAGGACTCTTTTTCCTTTCCCTAGTCCACTCCCCGAGTATCCAACTCGAGAGTTTTCTTCACTAGTCAACAAGCTCCTTTATCCGGCGGAGAAAACCTTTACATGTTGCTTACACAATATTTCCGACACAAAGCTAGATGTCGAGTTCTTTTACAAGGGTACAACCACTCCGGTCACACTATGTATTTTAAGGACTAAAATACTAACCGATCACTATCAGAGGTTTATGATGGTTTGGTACAAACAATGATGTATGAATAAATACATTTCACACAATGACAAACAAACAAGCCTTGCAACGTTTTGTTGAAGCTTGTAATACTTTGATCTTCTTGCTACAAAGAAGTCCACTAAAATGAAATAAGAATGAGTTAGATATAGAGAATGATAAATGAGAGAATGTATGTTGTTTTATGTATGTGAGTGATGATTAAACAACATGGAGTGACTTGCTATTTATAGGCACAAAGGCTCAGCAAACCACGGATGGGACGGAACCAAAATGAGGGTTCCGTCCGTGTAACTTTTTGGTTCCGCGGGTACCTGACAAAAAATCTTCACAATCTTTTATCAAATCTAACCAAAATATACACCATATCTTTCAAGGATTCTAGAGTGATAATCTAAACATGATATTCACCATATCTTTCCAAAGATCGTAAAGAGCTATGCAATCTTAGAATAGGATGATGCATGGAATGATGTAAAAATACATTTTCATTTTAGATTATCATGTTTATGAAAGTATACTTGTAAAATGTATATACTAGCTAAGTAATGTTTAATTTGTGTTTAAGAAAGACTTGTGACTATATATGTAAAAGACTTAACTATATTTATGTTTTGCTAAAATAAAGTTTATAATTGCCGTTAACAAAATATAGCAAAGATCGTAAAATATAAATAGCGTTTTTTAGACGATATTTGTATTAATAATCTCCCCCTTTTTGTTGAGGGCAAAATATAAAGTTTATTTTTAAGCAATGAGATAAATAAAGTGAAAGTCTTTTAAAAATATAGATTAAACTTGTTTTATGCAACATTTATATTTTAAGTTGTATAAAAATAACAATTGTGACCAATTGTGAGTTACTTTGAGTTTAATATTCTCCCCCTTTTTGTCGAAACAAAAAGAAGAGAAGCGTAGCGGAATGTAATGTAGTGCAAGCCCGAGCTTGATTAGCTCCCCCTTGGTCAATACTCCCCCTAGTTGGGGTGCCAAGTACATGGATTTTGAATGCTACAAAACAAAGGTTAGTGATAAATAATCCAAACCAACACACAAAAGTAATAAACATCATTCATTAGTAAAGTTTTTATGACGAAAGTCATAAATGGAGACAATAATGATGATGATTTAAAAGGAATGCAAAAATAGAAAATAAATTAGAAAATAAAAATCCTAGAAAAATAGAAAAATAAAATCCTAAATAAAAAGTCCTAATATCTATCCTAATAACTTCTATTGTGTTGGAGGATGGGAGAGAGCGTTAAGACGCTCAAGGATGTGAGTGAGGATAAACCTCATCTCATCTTGGAGTTCATGAACCATAATTTTGGTTCTTTCACTTATCCTCGCGGTTCTCTCACAATTAGAGCAATCATGACGGGGAAAGTTTAGAGGTAGACTAGGTTCATTTGTTGGTGGCGGTGGTGGTGGAGCATTGGTTGATTGGTGGTTGGGATTTGGTGGTGGAGCATTGGTTGATTGGTGGTTGGGATTTGGTGGAGCTATGATTGAAGAGATCAAGGTGGTTTGAAGTTGCATAGCTTCATGGAGGTGAGAGTCCACCATATTGGAGAAGGCATAGAGGTTATCAAGTTGATCATTGATCTCCTCTTGAGTTTGTGGGGGATCAACCCACATTGATTCCTCAATATCCCTAAGAGTAGGGGAAAAGGATTGAGGTTGTTGAGATGGTGGAGCATGGTCTCCATATAGTGGCCCATGGATGTCCCTATAAATAGGGTGAAAAATTAGAGGTTGAGGTTGAGATGGTTCGCTATGAAAAGGCTCATTGGGCACAAAAGATGCCCGTAGTTGTTCATGAGCAATACGCTCGATTGATGCAAATGATGGAAGAGGTGGTGGATTTGATGATCTTGGTGGTAAGTCTTCCAAGTTCTCCAAAAATGGATGAGGAGAAGTTGGTGGTGTAGCAAAAAGTTCAATGGGTTCAAGTTTTGGAGACTTGGGAGGTGATGGTGATTTTGGTGGTTGTGATGGAGCAGGAGGTGGTGTAGTGGCTATTGGTGTTTTGGTTGGTGGTGGAGTAGTGATAATGATAGGTAATGTTGGTGGATGTGTTGGAGTACTTAAAGTCAAGAAGTTTTCATCTCGGATGGTGATGAGATGTTAGGAGGTGAAGAGTCTGACGATGAAGAATTCAAGTTTACGAAGCAACATGGTTTGACACTAATTCTAGCGGTTCTTCTTGGTGGTCTAGTGGAAGGAGATGAGTTTGTGGATTTAGTCATATTGACTTTGCTTAAGAAATGCTAAGATTCAAAAGAAGTTGTGGTGAAGGTGTGAAGAATGATCATCCTGGAGGTGCTAGTTAACAGAAGTCAAGATTCATGGGAAAATGTGCTTTGATTTGATGTTAATCCATACAACAATGGTCTTTCCTAATGATATTGAAGTGTTAATGAACAAGTCCAATCAACTTAAGTCAATCCAATGGAGTTGTGTTGAGTGATACAAGTAAGATGTGCAGTAAATGAGTTTCAATCATTACCAAATCTTTGATGTCAGACATCCACGGATTACAAGGAACCAAATTCAGGGTTCCTTCCTTTATAGAGAAAGGTTCCTTGAGGTGTTTTTGAGAAATTTCAAATTTTTGGTGGGAAATGGTTATCCTTTTGGTCCAAGTGAGATAATTTGATCCTAGTATGAGTGAATATCAGTAAAAAGTATCATAGTAACAAAAATGAGTGATCTAGAGTGCGGGATTAAACGAAAATATAAAAAATTTAAAAAATTTAGCTGTTGGCTGGCGGAACCAAATGATTGAATGGGCGGAACCCTGGTTTTGGTTCCGCCTGATCCGTCATATGAAATTAGGCGGCACCAAATTTGTAGACGGTCGGAACCACATTGGTCCCATCCGCTAGGCCAAAAAAGTAAACAGATGGCAAATTTGGCCCCCCGGACCTCGTTCAAATCTCAAAATTTTTCCTAAAACATGTATAATTAATTAGTTGTGATTAGAAAATAACAATAAAACAAGTATTAACACATGTAAGGGTATAGATCAAGCAGGGGCTAATAATTTCACTAATAATGTGAAACAAAAGAAAAATGATAAAATCAAGATGTTATCTACCTGCAAGACATGGTTAGTTCACATAATAGTCAAATATCAAGTTATCATCCTAGAAGTAGAGAAATACATCAAACATCATTGTTTTAGAGATATTGTACCAAACACTCATAAAAACCTCTCATTGCCTATCCAATTTCTTGTTAATCTTGGTTAGGAACCTTCCAATGCACTTGAATATTCCTCTTGTTTGCTTGAACTCTTCTGATTGGTTCTCAATTGCCGGAAGTTTTCAGAAGTAGTCAAGAGGAGGAAGCTTTGAGTTAGGAATTCCATCCTCGAAGCTATTTGCTGACGAAGATGAGGAAGTTAGAGGATGAGGACGTTTTCCTTGAGTCTTTGCTACTCTCTTACCACTTAATGGAACCATGATGTGGTTGACAAGTGAGTAGTCAAGACAAAACCTTTTAGCATTTGGTGGAATGGGTGCAAAGGCTCTATAGAGACGGGTGAGAAGCATCCTGTAGGGAAGAGCGGTGGTTCCTAGCATGGGTATGTCGGCCATCCTTTTGGCAACATAGTAGGCTAAGTTGAAAGGTTAGCGGGTTGACAAACTATAAAGCATGTAACAAAGACAAGCATTGATGTGATCACGATTACCTATGGTACACAAGAAATTTGTCCTAAGGACTTCTTCCCATTTTTTGAATTGATGCTTGAGTTCATTGAGTTACATGCCAAATAGATCTCAGTCGATTTCATTACCTGAACGGGTTGTCCTGGTGGTTGATGTTCTTGGAAGGAAAATATGTTCTCGTATTATTTCTTTGGCAACTAGAGCAGTGTCGTATGGAGGCAAACGATCAACGATTGAGTCAATGATTGAAAGGGACCATTTATCCGAGTAAAGGCATGTACCTTCACATGGAATTCCAAGGACTTCCGAAAATTGATGGAGAGGTATGTCGAAGTCATTTTGGTTTACTTTGAATTGAATTGACATGAGTCCATAATCATTGGTCGTGAGAATTACGCTAGCATAGAATTCGAGGACAAATCTAGGACAAATTTGTACGTTAAATTCTAAGAGACCATCAAAGTGAATGGTTGCTAGTTCTTGACGAATGTTTGTGCCTTCTAGAAAGGATGGGTCAATGGTTCTACCCTCATGGAAGTAACGTTTTTCTAGAGCTTTGAAGATTTTGAATTGTGCGGGAGTAAGGCCCTTAGTCTTATGGTGTTTAGGAATGTACTTGAGAGTGTCTTTGTGGTCATAGTGAGTTGCGGGAGGCATAATTGATCCTAGATACAAAAATTACACACTTTAGTCGAAACTAACGAGAATTTTGACATAATGTTCTAGTGTGTGCCTATATGAGGACAATGTGGAGGTGCGGTTATCTCGACTCGTTTTAATGCATAAAAAGAATTTCTTTAGCAATTTTGTAACAAAACGAGAGATAACTAGTGTGTGGTCAAGTTATATATATATATATATATATATATATATATATAATATATATATATATATATATATATATAATATATATATATAAATATATACTAGACGAGTACCCGTGCATAGCAACGGAATTTATAGCGGCAGATAGTTTTAGTGATAAAAAAAAGTTTATGGGTTATAAACGAAAAATAATAAAAGTTTAAGGATTTGGGTATTGAACATAATATTTTGAAACCCGGTTCGACCCGGGTGGTTCAACCGGTTGAACCGTTGCGGTCGAAAAACGGGTCAATTTAAACCGGGTTAACCCGACGGGTTGGGTCAAACAGATCCTCAGGCGTTGTATCTAATAAGATTCAAATTTGAGCCGTAAATACTATAATACATCTATCGACAAAAATGTTATAATAATTCTTCAATCATGAATATAGCGGTGACGGTGTATAGTTTTCGACAATAATATAGTAACGTGAACATACCGGTGAAAGTTTTTAGAAAATTATTATTTTTAATGGCGAAAATTTTCTTTTGGGATTTCTATTGAAGATGGTAGTGGTTACGGTTTACTATGTACGTATTTTTTAAACCACCTATTATGCCCTGCATTATATATCTATTTGTTCAAGACTTCAAAGCCTACTTAAAGACAATATTTTCTTTTAAACTTTCGAGACATTGACTATACACCTTATTCGATATTGTAAAGTTCTTGCATGGTACTTCCTTTTCGATCATTTAAATCACACACGTCCTAATTTTTTCTCTGAAATGTCCTTATCTACTTTTTTATAAAGTTCTTTGTTTATGTCTAAGGTAATCTTTTTAAAAATTTAATCTTTTTAAAAATTTCAAATTTCTTTGCAAATTAATATTTGGGGGCATGTGTCATATGTTGTCATGAGTACAAAACAATATGTAATTCTAAAATACAATCCGGTTCTTGGCTTGCCATCCTTGTTATTGCCCGGTCAATAATAAGTCACTTTATCAACTAAAGAGTGTCATTTGTTTGCTCATTCAAATTATTTCCAAATTCAAAAGTTTATACAAAGTTCACAAATAAACATACAAACAGATTCACTTATCATAATACATATAAAAAAATACTCGCTCAATATAACAAAATTAACAAATTTTTCTTAAACTTTACATAAATTGATAAACTTTACATCAGAATATACAAAAACTTTATAAATAAATCTACATGAACTAACAAACAAATCTAAACAAACTTTAACAACAAAATGCATTACCAACAAAATTTCGAAGGAAACCATGCAATTTCAGGGGATTGACGCAGTTTCTTGTTGCGGCATGTTGTGGCAACGACGATGGTGTAGACTCAATCAGCTACAAAAGCTTCCAGCAACAATGACGGGGGCAACACCCAATCTGAAAAACAACAATTTAGGTGTTATATTCGAGTATGTAAAACACTTTAATTTATCAAATGTTGGGTCTCCGTGGAGGTGAGGGTGTCGTGGTGTTGTGAGTGTTGTTGGTGGTTGGCTCGGATGTGGTGGTGGTGGTGGAAGATGTGAGAAAGTGATGAGAATGTTGTGTATTGTGTGTATGTTGGGGTTGAGAGTGTTTCAGTGAGTGCGTGTGTGTGTTTTGAATGGTGATAAATAAAAGTAAATGGGTAGGAGTGTGGGTATTTGTTTGTATAGAGAATGGTGATAGTTAATACGCATGTTATAGAGAATGGTGATAGTTAATACGCATGTAGAACGTAATTATAGTTACATCTTTTATGGTTAAAGTGTATTTAATACTCTTTAATACGCATGTTCTGATTTATGCATGAAATAGGCATGAAATACGCATGTATGGACACAAGGGCAAAATTGGTATTATGAAAGTTTAGTTTTCACCATTGACTAAGTGTTGACCATACATGCTTTATAGATAGTTAATATATATATATATATATATATATATATATATATATATATATAATATATATATATATATATATATATATATATATATATATTAATGTAGGAAAAACCCAACCAATTGGTAAATTTAATCTCTAACCAAGATAGAACAAACCTAAAGATCAAATAATTTCAAACAAAATATAAAACAGGAACAATTGGTTATTCCCGGGTCGTGATGTTCCGAATGAAGAGTGAATGGAACGGCGAACTTCGTTTCTGATCGGGTGATTTGATTAAGAGAGGAATTTTGGGATTATAACTAAAATTATAAAACATAAACTAAAAAGAAATTAAAAAGCATGTAAGAAGATTAAGCTAAGCACAAATTACCAAAAACGCTATTAAAACTAAAAACGAGCCTAAACGAGTCTTAAAACGAGCTAAGAAAACCAAAATCTTAAAAAACTACTCTAGATGCACAAATTTAGTTCCTAAAAGTCCTAAATGATAAAAAAGAATTTTAGGAAAAAGATTTGTATTTTTTTTATTTTTATTTAACTTTTTATGAATTAAAAACACTTTTAAAATAAAAAATATATAAAAAAATACTAAATTAAGGAGAAAAATTATGAAAATTTCCAGAAAAGTACTTTAAGAAATGAAGTTCCTAGGAAAATTGAAAACAAGTTTACTGCTTAATGAAATAAGCAGTTAAAAAGCAAAGAAGAAAATAAGCTTAACTTTAAAAAGTTGGTTAAAAGATTAACCAATGCACCCTTGGTCAGAAAAGACCCAAGGGCGCAGATGGTGATGTTGTGTTGTGTTAGAGGTTGAGATGGTTGAGGTCCTAGGTTCGAGCCTCGGCTCACCTTGGACTTCCCACTTCCCTTTTTATTTTATTTTTAAAAAAAATTTCTTTTGAAACTTGTTTATAAGCTAATAATAAGAACTTTTTGTAAAAGAAATATTTCTAGAACTAAGTAATTAAGCCAGAAAAAGCTCTTAAAGATCAGATTGCTTATAAAGAACAAAAGAGGCTAAGGTGACTTCTAAGCAGACACACAAGCTTCTATAAGCTTGTGTGTGACTGCAATAAGCTATAAAACACTAAAAAGCTATCTTAAAATCAGAACTAAACAGAATAAGCAGAATAAACAAGCAAATAAGCACAAGAAAAGAAAATAAGCAAAAAGGCTGATATGCAAGCCAAACTAGCCCTACTGAGGCAATTTGGAGCTTAAAAATAAGCACTAAGATCAAAAAGCTAAACAATAAAAACTGCAAACTTATAATCTACATTAACCAAAGAACTTGTAAAATTAAAATCAGGTCTTTATGAGCTTATAAAGTGCTCAAAAACTAGCTAAGAAGAAGGTTGTTCAGGACACTTTGAGTTCTGCTATATCAGTGAAATGCACACTGATGTGCATCTTTTTAGACCACAAATAAGCAATTGATTAAGCAGGAATTAAATTGGAAAACGGAAAACAGCAATAAGCTACTACTAAACTACGTGTATTATGATTTTCAGACTCATTTAACTACAAATAAGTACTAAAAATGTTCTAAAAAAGATATTGCAGACTGTTTTTGAAACTTTTGAACTTTTGACAGATTTTAAGACTAAAATTTAACTATTTGATTAAAACTTGAATGAAACTTTATCCAACTCCTATAAACTAACTAGAATGACTCAAATAAACTCAAAAAGCTATTCAAATAAGACCTTATCACTGATTTCACAATATAAGCTCAATCCTTAGGTTTAAACCTCAAAATTAAGAAAATCATTTTAGAACCTACAAACCTTTATATAAGAGCTTAAAACAACTCAAACTCAGTTAATTAGACTTAATTAGGGCTTAAACAACTTGGATCCATGGACAAAATTCAAGAAGACTACTGTTTCATTGATTTAAAATCTTAATCCAAACACTCCCTTAAAACCTTCAAACTGATTTTAAGCTTATTTTTGAAAGCAAAACTCACATTTTCTTAAAAAAAATCAATGCTAAGTTCTTATAAGGGTTTTTAAGCAAAAAGCAGTATGAGACAAGTGCTTATTCAATGATCTAAGCTTATTAGCTTTTTAACCTCAAAATCACTGATAATACTCAAATTGATGAATCATAATGAAATAAGCTAACAAATCATCAAATCAACTTCAATTAAGCATAAGTAAGACAAATAAACTCAAATAAGCATAGAAATAAGCAGTAAACAGAAATAAGCAGTTTAATAAGCAAAATGATGAAAAATTGAACTTACATTTTCCTTTGCACAAACAAGGACATAAAATTGCTCCAAAAGCTGATCTACAAGCTCCAGCTTGTTAGAAATAAGCTGGTATTGTCCTATAAGCCCTTCCCTTATTGGCTTATCATCCAAGTGCTTATTGCACTTTTTAAGAAAAGGTAAATTGAGTATGATTTGGAACAATTCAAATTAAGACTAAAGAAGCCCAAAGTAAGCTATGAATGAGCTTATTTGAGATCTCAACAATGTATAAAATAAAGTGCTTATCAAGTGCTTATTTTAGCTTATTTTAAACATAATAGAGCATTATGACAATAAAGTAAAGAGACAATGTAATTTAACAAATTGAATTTTATTAAGGGGTAATTCTACAAATAGCCCGGTCTAGTAAAGTGTTAGGCTTTTTTGGCCCCAAAAAAGTCGCTTTCCCAAAATAGCCCAACACTTTAAGCGACTAAATCTGGGTGTGACATGTGGCGGAAAAAAGTCGCTTAAGCGACTTTTTGTAAATTAAGCGACTTTCGATTAAGCCCAGCAGTAGAAACAGATGCACTAGCAGTAGATTGAAAAAGAAGTCGCTTAAGCGACTTTTTTCCGCCACATGTCACTCCCAGATTCAGTCGCTTAAAGTGTTGGGCTATTTTGGGAAAGCGACTTTTTTGGGGCCAAAAAAGCCCAACACTTTACTAGACCGGGCTATGTCTATATTTAGCCCTTTTATTAATTATCATAAATGATTACAAAACTTATAAAAAAAGACAGGAATTAAGATGAAAAGTAGTAAATAAGAAAAATACAATAAAAATGACTTAAAAGAAAAGACTAAAAAGGAGATATCTCATGTGAGTGAATAGCCTTCTATTTATAGCCTCCAAATGCACCTTCTAGGGTTTCCCTGATTAAATCTCATCCATCCAATTGAGATGTCAACATCAATCCATCAATCTCAGCCTTTGATTGAATCGCCACATATCATTAACCAATGGAAATGCTCGAAACTGCCAACGTGGACTGAATATGAGGTCATTTGTTGCTTACTCAGCCTTCTAGAAGGTTGGTACATTAAGTGAGCAAGGTAAAGTACAATACTCAGGGTAAATGGGGAAGGAGGGTGAAAAGTGTTTTTACCCGCTTCTATTTGTTATTGTTTGACCTGGTATTAATACCTTTTGACCTGGGTTAAGTGGGGTGGTGGATCGGGTTGGAAGGGATCCGGGTTATAGTAAGAAAGCGGATTGGGCTAAGATGGGCTGTTGTCAGTATTGGATTGGCTTTAAATGTATATTGTTTTCGTTTTAAAACTTAACACTAGTTAGTTTAAGGACTAACCATGCAAATTTTAAGGACTAACGGTGTAAAAGTTTTAGGACCATTGATGTAAATGATTTATCAATAAGGCTTTGGTTTAGAGGTTTTGGGTTTTAGACTTATAGAAACTTTGTAAAATCAAATCCCCGGCCTCGGGGTTTCTCACTCTTTCATTCTCGTGTTCGTTTCCGTGTGTTTTGTCTTTTTTTTCGTCATTTTCTTATATCATTTACCTGTACATACATAAACACAAAAACAAGCATATATTTGGCATTTAAGGTCAGTTTTTGGTCTTTTAAGTCCGTTTTTGATAAAGAAAAGGTATGTGATTTAACACATACCAAAATCCCCCAGACTAAGGTATTGTCGTGTCCTCACGCAATGTCATCCCATCAGGCTTTTAAAACCAAAAATTTCAATCTCTTTCTACTAAAGATTTTGAAAAGTAGCAAAATGTTCCTCAAAAGAGATTAAGAAATCATTAGTTCCAAAAACGCCCCGTTTGACCATTTTATTAAATATTCTATCTTTTTGAACTTTTCTGATATGGCGGGATGTTGAACTTCATTATTTCACAATAACTTTTAGGATCACGGAGTAAGAAGCACTTTTCATGAAAAAGCGTCCATTTTGATAAAATTCATCGTCATTGATTTTTCACGAGTCCCCAAACCAAGCTTAAAAACGAAATCATTGTTAAACACAAGTTAGATGCCAACACTACCCATAGATCTAATTGTGTACGCATAGCTACTTCTCGCTCCCTTATTCCTATTTCCTCTAAGTATTTTATGAAAAATGAGTTTTTTCTGGTTTTCATAGATTTTTAGTCCGATAAAGACACTAAGTTTAGACGCTAACTAGTTTAAAATCCTTCCCTCGAAAATCGTTGCCCATAAAAATGAGGTCCACATCAAGGTCCTAATTTAACATGATTTAAGGGATATCCTTTTTATTACGACCAAAACAACTCATCTACGAGTCCAGAGACAGAAGCTTTATTAGGATATCCCCGAAGTCGAAATTTGGCATTTTTAACATTATTAAGCACATATTAGTCCTCGGCCTTTTAAACAACCTAGACAACGGCAGCTAACCGTCAGGAATCGGGAGTCTTATTTTGACCTTGGATATTTTTTTCTCTGCCTTTTTGAAGTCTGAGTCAACGGGAGCGAACCTTCAGGAAACAGAAAACTTTTATCGGCTTTGGATTATTATTATTTAATTTATTTTTACATATTTTGCCAAATTCCGAGTCCTGCGGTCTTTCAACATCCGAAACAATAGCACGTACTATCAGGAATCAGTTGTATTATTTCCCCGCAACACTGGCAGTACCTTGATGTGTACCCAACTTTTATAAGCAATAATTTTCTAAAGAATGAGTAAAAACTAATTATCTCCAAAACCATGTACCTTTAATTATTTAAAAAAATATATTTTTGGGATTATTTAGCTGATGGGAGCAAAAAGCCACAATTAACCTCAATGAGCTCTAAAGAGATCCAACTACTCCACGCTTAGCATCTAACTTATTTTTACCTCTATCATTTTTCGTTCTTCGCAAATTTAAAATCTTAAATAATAAGATCCGCGAATGCTTAGTCTAATAAAATCAAGATGCGCATATTCAAAGTTAATTATGGAAACTAGCAAACTCTTGCTAGAATTCGCGTTTTATAGCTTCTTGTATAAGAGACTAGCACAACTTTCAATTATAAATGTTAAGGGGACAAGCTAGAGCTCAACACGCTCGATCAAGTCAAAATTTTATTCCTGTTCTCACCAACGGAAAGTCAACAATGTGTCAAAATACTTATAATATTTTTGCAAAAACTTTTAAATTTTTTCTTTCTTTTTTTTTTTCTTTTTTTTTTCCAGGAAAAACGGGGTTGCGAGAGTATAAGGAAAATGCAAGGTAAAATCAAATCGAAAGATTACCCCCCCCCCCCCAAAGACTAAAACGAGACATTGTCCTCTATGTTTTGAGATAAGGGTCCTCTTATGCAAATCTGTAGGATCGATTATATGTTGATTGTGTGGGATTCGGGAGGTCTTGGATTATGGAAGAATAAATCCATGGTTAGAGTTAGAGAGAGGAAGAGTAGAGAGGGGAACTTAGTGAGAGAAAATGTCTGAATATTAGATTGAATGTGAAGAAGTTCCAACCCTTCCCACACTTGGGAAGGGGTATTTATACTAATAGCTAAGTTGCCCCGAGTGGGCTGTGGAGTGAGCTGACAGTGGGTAAAGACCCGACCCAACTCCACAAATACTAATATAGCTAAACTAATACTAATAATACTAATAATCCTACGAGCTACTAAATGCTAATGAGTACTCGGGGTGACCGAGTCTTCAAATGAATATTTATATTCCTAACAATCTCCCCTTAAGGGAGGTCACCCTGGAAATTACATTTTGAATTCTAGCATTCTATCATATGAATTTGTCTTCCTAGCTCGTAGTCTTTGATTCTTCAAATTCATTAGTCTTTGTACATTCAGCAGTGAACTTTTGATGACCTTTCTTCTGTCTTGGATGATCTTTGGTGATTCTTTGATGTCATCATCCAACGTATGTCTCCAAGTCATCTTTTAGCAGTATGTCTCCATGTGATGTAGTGATCTTCGAACCGACATGCTCACACTATTCTGGGTCATGATTCTCAGCATTAGTGTTTGCGGAAGCAGTGTGGAAGGTCTTTCAATTTATCATGACTTCTTTAAATACGATGATGGTGAAGTGTGAGCATGTGGTGATGGTTTGGCATCTTTTCTGCAATTAGCTACAACCACCAGGAATTCCTGCATACGACAGTTAGCAATAAAACGTCCGGTACTTACAGGTTCAGACTTCGAGATTGGTAACAGCATAGTGTGAAAACTCTCTCTGATCCTTACCAAGGCCGTTCCTAAATCGGATACACCCAGAGGGCATACAAGATCTACCGTAGTAAATCAACGATTAGGTGAGTCGATGGAGTTCACTCCACGACTGTAGACCGTTTGAAACCGCCGCGACCACTAAGCGTAATCCACAAGGAATTACCTAAGTGACCTGCTTTCAGGGCTGTTTGATGTTGACCCTGGCAGGAATTTCCATTCAATCACTGAGAATTACATTTATAAATTCCCTCATAAATGTTCTGGCAGATTGCTAAGATCTGCGTAGGACTCATAAGTTTACAACTGGTGTCCTTAATTTTGAACAACCAGTGTAGAAGTAACATGTGTTCCTATTGAGATCTTATGATGCATCTCTTGGCTCTAGACTCGATAAGTGCATTTTTGGTAGTCGGAGACTGGAGCGGTGTCTCTTGTTTCAATATCAACATAGCTCTTAATGAGCAGTCAATAGATTATGCAGGGTTCCCTGTGAGAATGAAACAAGTCCTTTTAAGAGAACTTGGGTGGTTTATAAGGTTTAGTGCAGTGCGTCATTGGGTCCATGATGTCTTGTCTTCAATACCGGTGTTACCTTAGTAACCACCAGTAGTATATGTATTGAACCCGGTTTCTGCCCTAAGGTTGAATAATTGGAGGGCTATTTCTTTTCACCCTTTCTCATTTCATTTCTTTTTAATTCTTCAACCCCTTCTTTCTCCTTTCTCATATTACTCCTTTTTTCATAATCGTACCTAAGGACTGTCTAATACTAACTATTCGGTATTGTCCTTGGGTAGATCCTTCCGGCTCTGGCGGATCATATGATGGTTTTCCTAACCTTAGCCACCTTATAACTTCATGACTATCCTATGTTGCCATTAACCAAATCCTTGGAAAATATCTCAAAGTGTTCATGATTTTGAAACCCATTTTGCTAACACTTTGAGAGTTTTATAATTTTCAAAGGCTCCCTCTTAACATGTGCTCATATGTTTTAATTTAAATTTTGCACATGTTGGGTAGAGATTGCACTTTTTGAATTGATCCACTTTCAGTGAACATGACCGATTCGAGACACGCTTACATCACTAGTTGGACTAGCTTGAAATTATTACCCGGCCTGGTCACATTCACAAAAAGTTTCTCAAAACGGTACACTCTACTCAGACACGTCCTCTTCGAGACACACTTACATCACTGGTTAGACCAGCTTGAAATTATTACCCGGCCAGGACATGTCCTTTCGATTCATGACAGTTTTTGTTTTGTCAATTCAGTGGTTAAGTCTGAGTCGCGCTCACATGAGATGCCAAATCCTTTATTGCTATCACACCATTTTCTCCCCCTCAATATGTGCATCGATATACGAAAGAGTTTAGCACATATGGTAGAGCTTACATTTAGATCCAAAACATCACATTTTATCAGATTTCATATTTAAATCACATTCTCTCCCCCGATCAAAAATTTCAAACCATTTGAGATTTGTGATCCCAATTAATTTAAATAAGTTAGAAATTATGGGAGAAAATGTGGTCAGTTTTAATATGTGCTGATAATGGAACATGCAAATGCTCCCCCTCAATTTATGAGGGAGATTCACTACTTATTATGTACAAGATAACTGTTATGACACAAATGATATTGACATTTTTGCGCAGACAATGTGATCATCCGCTTCTCTGAGGGAGTCAGTAGTCAACATCAATTATCCATCCACTGACAAAAATTTCCCAAGTATTGTAGATCCCCACTTAGCGAGACCAGAATAAGTAATGCTTCGTTGAAATGAAGGTGGTGGTGGTGAAGACATTGTTGTTGTTGTTGCTGATGTTGTTGTTGTGGTGAATTCAGAGCCAGTCAATAGAGTTTGAACATCTGATCAAATGGTTAGAGCAAGAGCATGGATATTCATATCGGCTATGGAATCTGCATAAGAATATCAACACAGATATACATACATACAGATTCACTCTTCATTAACAGCTACCACATAGCAGCTTGCCGACTCATAATACCATATTCATCTCATAATTAAACCACAGTCAGGAAATACATCAAACCGCTATCTAGCATGAAGAGCAATCAGCAATCATGAACATGGCAATTCACACATATTTCAACATTCAACTCAAGATCTTAGGGACATGATTCTAACACGATAGCTACATACCTAAGCATATTCTGAGTGCACAAGCAATATGTCAACAACAATTAAACAGCTATCGACTAACAAAATTCAATCAACATTCGAAACTCATTCAATCAGATCATACAAATGCCAGTGGAGTATTAATGAACATCAAGCACAATGGGTTATCTAACTCCTTTTAGATTTTGGTTTTTAAAGTATTTAGGGGATTAAACGAGGATTCCAGAGTGACACAAATGAACCTTCTAGTTACATAAAGCTAGGATACTATAAGCAAATTGCACATAATGCCCTAATATTTCTAGCAACTAACATATATGGCCATTTGAGATAAAGCTTAGTAAGTTCCTCTTCAACTAATACCCCATTAACTACAAAACCTCTTCTAACAATTATGAGATAACCAAGAAACCCATTGGATGATATAAAATTTTAAATCACTCTCCCCCTCAATCGATGACCCGTATTCTAGTTAAAGAGCTGTAGTCATTGATTGAGTGACAAATTTTATGAACAATCCAATTCAAAAAGAATTTCAAACAACACGTTACCACCATGTGTCTCACAAATAATTTTCAGAAGAATCATAGAATGAAAACTATTTGCATATAAAGAAGACTTCTCTTCTTAATCAGGAAGTAATGCACTGAAGCGTACACTAAATCGAAGAAACATGGATATAAAGTAATCCATGCCCGGGTGAACGTCACCCAGTGGGAGGAACAACCGTCTTTTTGGCGACGTGCTTTCCCCATTTTGAAACGCGGGTTGCTATCTAAAGTAATAGCAAGCCATCATGACATTTTTTAACAATTTATTTGAACTTCTGCTCGAGCTTCATTTAAAGTCCCGTTTCATTATTGAATGACATTTCTAGGACCGTAAATGTTATCGATAAACAGAAGACATGCCTAGAACACTATTTTTGGTATTTTTGTGATTTTCTGATTTTTATGGTTTTTATAGATTTTATAATTTTCTATTTTCTTTTTGCTATAGAATATATACAAATATATACAAGGATACGTGAAGAATTACCGCCTTAATTCTTCTTTGATAGAAAAGAGTTCAATCAGATCGTTTTCCGCCGAATGGTATCGGATGTCCATGTGCATCAAAGCAGCACCATATGGCATGAGTTTGTAGTTGACTTCTTGACGAAACAGGTCGAGAATGATTGCCAATCACATTCTCCAATGGATGGGCCTTTGACCACTTGCAGATATAATCAAACGATTGATTGAGCTGATGAGAATTTGATCGAATGACCCTTTGTGAAGATTATTCTCCGGAACTCGGGTCTGGAGTAAGATTATGGTGGAGGGGTGCATTCTCAATCTCAGGAATTTGTTCTTCAGCACCTTGATGAACTTGATGCAGCAGCTCTGAGAGTGGTCTTCAAACTACATTACTTCTTTTAGCTTCCTAAATCTTCTCAGCTGCCATCTCTTTACTTGCAGAAGAACAATGTGAACAGATCTAATTAGGGATTAAATCTGGTTTTTCACTCTCCCCTAATTAGTGCTCTCCCCCAAACTGGCAGCCTTTCTGATGAATGCCTAGAATATGAAGAAGTCTTTTGATAACCAAATGCATGCCGTCTTTAGTCTTCTAACACACAGCGAAAAATGTAGAACAGACTGTAGACTCGACCTTCTTCAAGATTGTCCATTTGGGGAACAGAATATCAACATCTTCATCTCACCAAATGCATTCCAGTAATCTTACATATAACCCATCAGCCCGTAATGTACACATGAAATGATAACACCAAAGTAACAAGTTGAAACACTGATCATCTTTAGTTTGTATCATGAGACATTAAGCCCGATCACGTGAACTTGTTGTGCGTCCTTGGTGTACACATCTCTCGTGAACTTGTTGTGCGTCCTTGGTGTACACATTTCTCTCCCTTGATGGTTACGATTAATCAGCCCGTGACGTACACATGAAATGATAATACCAAGATAACATGTTGAAACACTAATCATCTTTAATTTGTATCATAAGACAATAATCCCGATCACGTGAACTTGTTGTGCGTCCTTGGTGTACACATTTCTCTCCCCTGATGGTTACGATTAATCGGAATCATCATAATTATGTGTACATGAAGCATTAACTGGAAGCACTTTATCACTAATCATATCAGCCCGTGAGAAGGTGTCGATAAACATCAGGAGTCCGTATGACCATTTAAAGATAACAATCAACATGTAGTATATTCACCCTTCTCCCCCTCAAAAATTGCATGTGAGTGCCATTTTTGATTGAACGAGTGAATAAGAATACCATCAACATTAAGCAGATCCGCTTGATAAACTGACATTTTGTTTATTCACCCTTCTCCCCCTCAAAAATTGTATATGACTGCCATTTTTGATTGAACGAGTGAATACGAATACAATCAATGGTAAGTAAATCCACTTGATGGCTGACATTTAGTTTATTCACACTTCTTCCCCTCAAAAATTGCATGTGAGGTTGCCATTTTTGATTGAATAAGTAAATAACGATGACTCCAGAACGTTGATTCACTTGATGACAGAATGAGCATGGGAAAAGCATGAGACATGTTGATGAAAGTGGTCATAAACAAGAAGATTTCTCTTCTTTCAAAGATAAAGCGCACTGAAACGTACACCTTTCTTTTCTTTGAGGAACGGGGCCTGAAGTGTTATCTACAGACGCCATATGTCGATGAAGAGCGAGGCCTGAACTGATGTGAAGAGACGTCATTGTCGATGAAGAACGAGGCCTGAACTGATGTGAACAGATGTCATTGTCGATGAAGAACGAGGCTTGAACTGATGTGTTCAAACGTCATTGTCGATGAAGAACGAGGCCTGAAATGATGTGAACAGACGTTATATCTCTCTTTTCTATTTCTCTCAGCTAACTCGTTACCAACCCCATTATCATTCAGTCCGCTCTTTGTCGTGACTACTGATGGAGAAAACCCAATATGATGAACTTGAGACTGAAGTAACATAACCCGAGCTTGTGACTTAAGCTTGCACTAATGTGTGACTAAGAGCGGTGTAGAGAGTTCGTGCAACTTCGAATCCCTAAGTACTCTATACTCTTCAACCAACCAACCATCAACTATAAGAAGTACATCACCTCTTGAATATCCACAACTTCGTGTGACACTGAGCACTACAACGTAACTCCTTAAAGTGATAGTTATTTTGTGGTAATAGAGAGGAAGAATCACAAAAATAACTAGATATCCAAGTCTTCGTCATTGTAAAGGTTAAAAGCTCGAACAAGGATCTCGAAGAATCTTCATCCAACCAACCCCGATATCTTCAGATACTAAGTACACACACCCGTGAAATTTCACTCCAACCTCAAATAAATAATAATGAATTAACGCCGTAGTCACATCTTGTGGTTTAAATGCCCAGATCTAGCCCCTTTTGATGTTTTAAATGAACATTGATAATGATTTTATCCCAGTCTTTGCCAAAAGCGCATAGCCCCGTGAAACTTTATTTTAACCAAAATGCCATAAAGTATATCAAAAATTCTTCCAATACATGAAGTACACACTTTACTTTCTCCAGGATAATTCCATCATCATGGGATTTTACAAATCTATGATTTAAACCGAGAAATAGATTCTTTCGCGGGATTTTACAAAACCAAGAAGAAACCGTGAGACAATGATAAGTTGAATGTGTCATGACAAATTTTGGTTTTGGTGAATATCTGTTTGGGGGAACATGCAAAAGATCAGCTACAATTCTTCTCCCATATGTAGAATACTTCACAAACCATGCTAAGTAAAGTAGTATAAACTACTTCCCCCTGTAGGTTGACCTTATATCATCAAGGTACACGTTTCTCCCCCATGATGATTTCGAACTTTTGGAAGCATCATTTACGTGTACGACCATAAAACCTGAAAAGTCATGAAGGACATTGAAGGATCTTGAAAGATTTTGCTTAGACTGTGAGGCATCTTTGACGTGCTATAGCGTCGAATATCCCATGAGAATTGCTGATCACATCTCAACCTTTAAACACTTTGGCCAACTAACCAACCTCGTATTCTGTCGGCTATTGTTGTGACCACTTGGTGAAGGAAACCCGATATACCCAACTTGAAAATGAAGTAGAATTCCTCAAATTTGTTACTTAAGCTTGCACCGTTGTTGGAAGAACGGTGTAGAGAATTTGTGCACCATGCAAATCTCTAAGTACTCAATACTATCCCGACAAGGTATGAGACTTTCATCACCTCTTGCGATTATCCACATCGTCTTCTGCGTGTGACACTGAGTACTATAATGTAACTCCTTTAAGTGATAGTTAACCAGGTCTTCAACCATCCACCCCGACTTCTGGAAACTAGATAAACCAAGTCTTCAACTTAAATCTTAAGCACGAGCAAGTTATCATTGAAAGTCATGCATCCAACCATCCCCGACTTCAAGATACAATAAGTACGAGCCTTCGTGAAACCCACTTCAACGTCAAATAAGGAATACCAAATAAACTTCGTGATCATCTTGTGTGGTTAAATAACCAAAGACTAGCCTTTTAGACACATGCGCCAATTCTCCCCCTCAAAAATGGCATGCAATGACGTTTTTGCCATAGCTGAGAGTCCGTGATGGTTGTGATTTTATCAAGCACAGCATGAATACATGTAATGACCCAAAAACTACTGCGAAGAAGATGGTGATTAAGACTCTCTTGTAGTAACCCCTCGTTTGTCTCCTCATCAATGGTTTAGCAGATTAAGAATTCAATGAAGCTCGTAATATGCCTAAACCACTTGATGAAATGTGTTTAACTTTAGAGGGAGTAAAAGGTCAAAACACGTCTCTAAACAATCCACCTCGTGTCTTTAAGTCTGACCACCTCTTGAGAAGATCTTGTACTACAATCCCATTAGAAGCTCGAGAAACAACGATCTCTTGATGAAGCTTGATAAAAGACAAATCCGCGACTTAAACTTGCACTAAATTTGTGATTAAGAACCTATATTGAGCACAACAACGTAACTCCTTTAAATATAGGTAGTGGTATATACCCAACCTTCCATCATTTATTGTTTATATCCGCCTCTTGAACTATCCAAGTCTAATCACTAGGAATACGCTCGAGCAAGGATCATCAAACATCGTGCATCCAACCAACCCCGAGATATTTGAGATACTAAGTACACGAACCCGTAAATTAACAAACCAACCGAGTGACCATAGCTTCTCAAATTTCTACCGATCTCGTAGCACAAACTTATCCCAAAAGAATAGTCAAACCCCGTAAGTTTTATTTTGTCCAAAGTCCAAGTCCAACCTTTGTCCATAAAGATTAGTCGAAAGTCAAATGTAAGTCAAACCAACCTTATACCATTTAACCAAAATAAGCCCAATCATTTAAACACCAATTTTCGTCCAAATAGATTTAAGCCATTTTTTTTCCAGTTAAGCTCTATTCAAAATCCAATATAACAATGAACATGGCTAAATCCATTTTAAGCCCAAAATTCGGCTAAAGGAAATAATTGTCAGCCCAAATCCATCAACAAGTAACCATTAACAACCCTAATCTTTAGGGTATAAGTACTAGCAAATCTCACAACCCTAATCTTGCACCCTAAATAAATGCAGCCCCCATCATCCTCCTTATTACTCCTGCTTCAAGCTCGTCAACTAACATCAATCTCATCCACAATGAAACAAACATCACCCTTAATTCTTCACAGCAAAACACACCTACATTCCAAAACTCCAACTTCCACGAACTAATACACAAACATAGATATGCTCGATGTTATCAGTTGAAGACATCTTCAAGATCTTTAATGAGGTCTACGGTAAGTTGTTTCGTTTTATGTTTTTGTTTTTCATACCGAATAAAAAAGAAGCGAGTATAACCCCCATGTTATGTGTCATTCTTAAATATTCGAATATTGAACACGCGATCTATGATGAATATCTCTATGGTTTATGTCTTCAGACGAATATTTGAGTACCAAAATGAGAGAAACTGAGATCCACTTCATTTTTATTGAATCTGTTTGTTTGTGAGTCGAGGCAGGAAAAGAAAAATAACGTGATTGTTATTTTATTTTTATTTTTTTTATTTTCATATTAGTCTCGGATAGAAATGGAAGGGAGGCTTCAAAACATCAATGATGATTTTCTTTCTTTCTTTTTGATCGACCTTTAAAGGCTTGATATTACTTTGAGTTACGAGAAAGATAAGAAACTGAGGTCACTTGATATGTTTTACATTATAGTCAAGTCATGTAATTTGTTATGATGTTGTTAGTTGGATGAGGTGGGTTTAGGAAATGATACGGAGGCTTGGTTGATATTGTTTCAGACAAGGTTGGCTGTGGTCACATTGTTATAGTCAATCATGAGTCAAGTTTGATTTTTTATTAAGCTTTGGACTTGCGATGATAAAACTGAAGTCACATAAGAGTGTATGTTATTTGGTTGTTGGTCTTGTGTTATCTTAATAGTTGTTGTCGTTTCCGGTTTTCTTCTTTTCTTCTCATTTGTTCCCAAACCAAACCGCAACAAGTATGAGACAAACCGCAACGAATATTGAGATTTGGGCAGCATTTCTTTTCATAAAAGTCATAAAAATGTCTTCTTGACCTCAAACCGCAATGAATAGATCAGACAAAACGCAACTATCAAACCACAGTTGACCAGTCAAACCGCAGTCACCTGTCACTTTCGTACTTTTCCCTAAAAAAATGGATCTGGATTTTTTTTCTTTCATCAAACCGCAGCCAAGAACAACAGCACCAAATCGCAACCAAGAAACTTCAGTCTTCGACCACAATATTCACGGTAATGGTACAAACAAGAGATGAAAGTGTAAGACTTTAGTTTTGACCATTTGGATACACAAAACTTGAAGAAACTGTTTATTACAATAACTGATAGGAAGTATTCTAGCAGCTAAAAACAGGTAAGAAACAAACAGCTTCAACACACATACCCAACGAACATATACAGCTAAAAACTGGTAAAAAAACAAACAGCCCGCTTCAAAAACATGATTCGACCCACAGAAAATCAACACAACTAAGAACCTTGGCTCTGGTACCAATTGTAGGATCGATTATATGTTGATTGTGTGGGATTCGGGAGGTCTTGGATTATGGAAGAACAAATCCATGGTTAGAGTTAGAGAGAGGAAGAGTAGAGAGGGGAACTTAGTGAGAGAAAATGTCTGAATATTAGATTGAAAGTGAAGAAGTTCCAACCCTTCCCACACTTGGGAAGGGGTATTTATACTAATAGCTAAGTTGCCTCGAGTGGGCTGTGGAGTGAGCTGACAGCGGGTAAAGACCCGACCCAACTCCACAAATACTAATATAGCTAGACTAATACTAATAATCCTACGAGCTACTAAATGCTAATGAGTACTCGGGGTGACCGAGTCTTCATATGAATATTTATATTCCTAACAAAATCTAAAGCCGTTTATTAATTATGCTAATAGATAAACATTAGTCGATAAGATATAGGATATCGGATTTCTCAATAAGCACTGAAGGATGAAACTCGAGTGGAGGAAAGACAAAACCACGAGCATGAGAGTCTTCATAATTCGGGCAAATCCTGGACATAAAACAAACAAACACGAAACACGAGAAATGGAAGAGGAGGGCTTCTTCACGTCACATTTATTAGAAAATAGAAAGAAGATAGACACGGGTTGCCTCCCGAGAAGCGCTTGTTTATTATCGAGTCGCTAAGCTTGAATCGCCCCGAATTTAATTGTCCTTGGGGAAGAAACTAGTGGAAGAGAAAATCTCCATCGGACTTTCATTCAAGATGTTTGGATAAAAATTGTAGCACATGAAAGTTCCACTCCGATGAGACGCAACCGGATCTAGATAGTAGAAACTATAAGTGGAGATGCCTAGGTCAAAAATGGTATCCTCACTCCCGAAGGAGTGAAGAAGAGGAGAATTCACACGATAGGTAAGAAAATGAAGAAAGATTTTGATAACAAATGTGAGGGAAAGATAATGGCGATCCTCAAAAGTAAACCTCACATTTTCCTTAACTTGTAAATCATCATTAAAGCTCTTTAAGTCATGGTCTAAAAACACCTCAGGAGGGAGATTAGGGATAATGTCATTTTTAAGCAAACTCTCATGATAAATTATGTCTCCCTCCAAGTTAGAATAATCTTCCTTAGGATTAAAGTAAAAATGATCATACTCCGGTGGAGATATGACGTGAGCGAGTTCATCGGCGAACTCCCTATGATAAAGATCACTCCTATCGGCAGGAGGAAGCTGATCAAGGTGAAACGATTCATAATCAGGAAGAGAAAGATGAGAATGAGAAGTGGTACTGCCACTACTCTTCTCTTCAATATGATCGATATCAAAACAGAATGCTTCATAATCTGGAAGAGAATAATAGGAATGAGAAGTGGTACTGCCACTACTCTTTTCTTCAACACGGAGGGTAAGTTCTTCACCATAAACGTCAATCAAAGCACGCTCCGTTCTCAAGAAAGATCTCCCTAAAATGAGGGGAACCCGAGGGTCAGCATCAAAATCTACGACGACGAAATCAACCAGAAAATGGAACTTTCCTACTTTCACGAAGACATCTTCGGCTATACCGATAGGACGAGTAATAGATCGATCTGCTAGCTCAAGAGTCATACGTTTAGGGGTCAGTTCTGGAAGGGAAAGCTTTTTCCAAACGAAAAATGGCATGAGATTGATGCTTGCGCCAAGATCGGCCAAGGCTAAACATTCAATCATTCCCGGGAAATCGCATGGGATGAGAAAATTGCCTGGGTCTCCTAATTTTTCTGGAAGTTTTTTAAGGAGAACTGCCAAGCAATGCTCATTGAGCGGGGTATTGGCCAAATCGAATAATTTTTCTTTGTTATTTAGCAAATTCTTGATTGTCGAAGCAAATTTTGGCATGAGAAGAAGAGCATCCGCAAAGCTAATGTCGAAGTGCAAATTTTGAAAGATTTGGAAAAACTTCTCAATTTGGTTGTTAGCTTTTTCACGGAGCTTCTGATCGTTAAGTCTTGATGGGTATGGAATTGACGGTTTAGGATTAGACTTTTGATGATTAGCGGGAGCAACTTTTGGCTCAGACACTTGGCCAACCGGAGGTTGGACGTCTTTGGTACTTCCATTATTAGTAGGAAGCACCGTGTCCTTGGTCACCTCGGTCTCATGGTCCACTACTTTAGGAGAAGAAGAAGTAGTAGTTGGAACCGTGGGTCCTTCATAAGCTACACCACTTCGGGTGGTGATGGCTTTCAATTCACCCTTTGGGTTTGGAATGGTATTGGCCGGGAGAGATCCTGAAGCTGAAGCTTGATGAAATTGACTGATGATACTATCAAATATGTTCTCGATTTTGCTTTGAGATTGATCAATTTTGCTGTTTGTAGTTCTAAGTTCATTCTTAAGCTCATTACCCTGTTTAGAAAAATCATTTTTCAAAGTTGTTATCTGCTTTTGCATTGCCCTCATGTTAGCCTCATTTGTCTTAATGTAATTTGTAAGATCATTGGAGGGAACAATCAGGGATTGGTAATTAGGAGCTTGATACCATTGATTAAAATTG